>ML681981.1:25274527-25503796 GCA_007922195.1 Podocnemis expansa | reverse complement strand
CAGCTTGCCCTGATCTTTGCATATTCAGGTGGTTATCCCAGGAGGCCTGGGGTCGTTTCTCGGGCAAGTTATATATCTAAGTTCCTTTAACAAGCGGCCTATGGTTGATAGTTAAAGTGTGTTATCTCCCCTTTCTCATGCTTTTGCTCCTAACCATCAGGACAAGGAATGTAAGCTAGACTGTCCCATCTTTGTTCTAACTGAAAAGGGAGTATTACCTCCTACCTCCTGCTCACCCTCCTTGGCACCATAGCCTTGCAAGAATGTAAGGTCAGCATCTCTAGGCAGAAATTAATGAGTTTGCAGGTACTGCAGCTGCCCAGGATAATGCAAATGATGTCAACAGTAAACAGAGGCGGGAATAATTATATGCATTCTTTAATCATTAATATGCATTTAATAATGTTAATATAACCATATAAGGGTCTCTAAAACATTGTCAATCATATAAGCATTATCATAGCATTATCATACTGTACTAGATAAAAGTGCTGTGATGCTGCCCCTCCGGGCTCTCTCTCACACTCGAGTTGTTGGGGGGGGGCCTGCTCAGAGGGGCTAGCACTTCTTTGCTGCCCTCTGATATAGTTCCTTTTGTTATTCAGCTGAATAATAAAAACCTGAACCACACCTCCTTCTCTGCTAATTCGAGTCTCAGCTGGGAACGGGCCTTCATCATTGGGGAGGATCAGTGGTCTCTCCTTCCAGGTTGAGAGCCCTGATTAATTTGTCCCCCACATTCCTAGTGAATCAGGGTGCCTCAGACATTTTGTCACCTCTCCTGGAGCCTTGAAGGCAGAAGAGGATAGAACAGGACCATTTAAGTCCCTGAAGGGCCAGGGATCTGAGGGTCTGTTCAATGCCCCTAAAGGCCCTGTCACAGTGGACATTGTTTAGAGGTGAATAGACTTTGTTGTTAAGGCCTGGGTGGAAGAACCCCAGAGGAAGATGTCCCCAAGTCTGGACTGTGGCTGCCTCCCTGGGATCAGAGTGTCAAGGGACCTCTCCATCATCTCTGCTAGAAGCTGGGGAAAGGAGGACATCGAATTGTGAGCAAAGAGTGGGGTTCCAGCTTGAGAAGCTGTCAAGCCTCTCAGGGAATTTGGGGAATTTTACTGCTCAGGGCAGTCTAGGAGAACTTATCTGGTTAAGCTGGGTTGAAGGTGGTGGTTCCAGTCATTCTTCTGAATTCTGGGTACAGGTTAAGGGTGGTTTTATTACCTATATACTTACCTATTTGCTCTTGAGATGTTTATGGGAAAGGTAATTGTAAAACATGTTGTTTAACTGTGTATTTATAGGGGTAGGACAACTTAAGGTACTTATCTGGTTTAAGTTCTTCACAAGTTCTCATACTGATTTTTGATAGTTTTGTTCTACCCCATCCCATGGTTTTAATAAACCTGTGTTGTTAAATCCAATCTGCCTCCATCATTTGTTCTAAACCGGGCTGGCCTGAGGTGATAGACACTCAAAAGTTTGGGAAGACGTTCTGGGACCCACTGTTGTCCATGAGAATGGAAAATACGCTAACAACAGAAGGGTGGGGAAAGGGGTAGGGCTTGGAGGGGGAGCAACTTCTGCTCTGTCCATGTAGTAGGAGGGGTAGGGGTGAGGCTATGAGGGGTGGGTGGCACATTGTATTACAGCTAACCTATGCATAAACAAACAAACATAAATAAATATAGATAAAAATAAAACCTATGCACTGTCTATTTTTTGTTTGTTTGTTATTTTATTTTTGCACTGTCCACTTTTCTGCACTGTTTTTTTTTCTCGTTTTCTTTGCACTGTCCACTTTTTTCAATGCCTTCCCCCAGTAGAATTAGGAGCAGGGAATTTTTTGCATTCTCACCCCACCACCACCACCAGCCACACACACTGGTTTTTCCCCCACTCTTTTTGCACTGTTCACAGTTGGGGGGGGTTGGTGGTGGTGGTGGGGTTTTTGGGAGGTGGGAGGGGTTTGTACTGTGTGGGGGAACAAATGAGGCCAGGAGGCAGAGGGATGCCCTAGGGCCCTGGCCCCTGCCAGCTCAGCTGCAGTGCTCCCAACAGAGCACTGCTGGTCCTGCACACAGGAGGAGAGGGTGGAGTTGGGAGTGAGAGAGGAGCAGCCGCCACACACTGGCCAAGGCGCTGCTGAGCCCATGTGGTGGAACAGAGGTGGGGCCGCCCAGCCAGCAGTGGGGAACACCTGCGGTAGCCGTGCTTTGGGCCACTTGCCAGGTACAGCTGCCAGCCCAGACAGGCTCAGGTGGGTCGTACACAGCCCACAGGCTGGAGAGTTTGCACACCTCTGCCTTATACTCTTCATGGAAAATGTGGACTTAATTACTGAATACTCTAAACTACACATCAGTCCTACTTGTATTACTTGTTCAATTTACTACAAAGGTTCAACATATTAATAGCTGCTGTTAATAATGGTGTCTTTTTTATGAAAGTCAAGAATTCAGAGAGGAATGAGGCGGAAAATATTTCATTATTTAAACTGCCAGAGATCTCTGAACAGCAATAAAGGCTATGTAACATATGGTTGAATTGGATTAGCAAATTAATCTTTAGATTCAAGTCAAAAGAAGAGAAACAAGAAAATCAAAAATATTGTCACATTAAGACCAGTTCTGTGCTTCTAAATCAGGCAAACTTCTTACTGAAATCAAATGGAATTTTACCTGCATAGTCATTGTTGGTTTTCAGGCCCTGAGAATTGAACCATCATTGCTAGAACATATATTTTTCATTTTAATTATTATGTTTGTATATTTTTCATGATGACTGACTATAATTAATCCTCTCATAGTCACTAAAGCAAGGACATTAAAATGACATTTTCTCCTTACTTGCAAAAATTATAAAACAATAAATGGAAATGGGAAACGATCTGTTAGGTAGCCATTATTTTATTCAGCTCTCCTGCTAATGCAGGACTTCTCTCTCCAGTGCCCAGTTCTGTCTGATTTTAAATAACTCAGAAGAATAGAGCTAGTAGCATTTTCCTTGGGAAACTATTCCAAATTCAAGTAGACCTATGTATGGAAAACTTATTCCCCATGTTCAGTCTAACATCTCCTTTGCTCATTTTCATCCTGTTGATTCTAATTATAATCACTTGAACAACCCCCAAACAACTTCTCTTCCTCAGTCGTATTTCCATGTGGACCTACCCTGAAAAAAGTTCTGTATAGCTAATGGTTTTTAGTTACATTTCTAAAACCATTACATTAAAATAATATTTGCAGCTCTTGACTTGCCAGCTACTGAAACTTTTTAACCTTCTCTTTAAGACTACCAGTTGTCATCTCTATTCTCAACTAAAAACAAAAATAAAATCCAGATGTTATAGTAGCAAAAACAGGATAAAGGATGTTAAAATTACAAACTGTCTTCTTTCATGGTGTTATGTTAAGTGCTGTTAATAAGTTGACCAACACGTTTCATCATTGTACTGAAGTGAATATATATGACCCTGGTGAAACTCCAATTGCTAGTAGGCCTCTAAAGTCCCAAAGTGACTCAAACCAGTGGTTTTTGTTTTTGTTTTGTTTTTTTTTGGCAATCTCCCTCCCCCCTCATTACTTGAATGTCTAACATAAGCTAAATTGTTTGTGTTGTAAATTCTTAGAATTAAATTCTGGAGGAGATGGAAGAATATATTCACTGAGGAACCCTCACCTGTGGAATTCACTTTCTGACAATCATCAAAGCCACAGTTGGATAGGTTTTAAGCTCTGTGCATGTGTGCCAGCAAACATTTAATTAAGGTTACTGTCAGCGAGCTTAATTGATTTTAGAGGTCATTGAAAAGCTGCTAGCAATACAGCAACTCAACAGCACAGTAGTAGGATCTGACATCACTCCATGCTTTTTAGTTGAGATTTTTACTGCAGGGTTTTTAATTGAATGTCATACTGCAGTTAAGTAGTAGTTTTTGTCTTAATGTAGTAGCTGCACAGCCACCAAGAGAAATTCAACACTACTGCAGATAGTACTACTCCTCCCTATTCCCCTTCTCTTGGTATACAGAATGCTCACTCCCCGTCCACAGAGATCATTATGTGATACAAGTGCTTAATACTGTACTTTTGTAATGTAATTCTCCCTCGCCATGTTTTATATGCAACTTACAAAAATAACACTAGAGGTCACTCAAGCACTGCACAAATTGAATTTGTTCCTGCAGGCTGATTTTAAAACATAATGTGGTCCGATGGGCTTCTTTACAAGCCTGGGCGGAAACAGTTACTTATGTCCATGTCCAATGTAGCCTTCTCCGCTACACAAATGCGAAGAAAAAAAATGGAAATGTAACAACAAAAGTTACATCCCTGCACTGGACTCCTACTGCATAATCCTCCATCACCCAGTAGCTCAAGGAGCACATCCCTCCCTGCTCCCTCTGTCTCAGGAAGACCACAAAGCCTATCTCCTCTGTTGTAACCATCTGCTATTGCTCAAGGAAGTGCTTATCTCTCTTGACACCCCCCTTACATGCCTGGGTGCTTGCTTCCATCTTCCAGCTGGGACTCAGAGCCAGTCAATAATTAACCTATCATTTAGCTGAATCAGCTGGTCCTTTAACATGAGCCTGCTGGGTTTCTCCTAGGCCAAGGCTTGATGTTCCCTGGCAACACTAACTTGTTTATTATTGATGAAACCTGACAGTTTGTGATACTTAGTGTCACCAACTCTCATGATTCTGTTGCAAGTCTTAATATTTAGTGTATTTTTTAAAGATACTGGATTCATGAGAATTCATGATAGTCTCAACTTTCATTTTAAATAAACAAAGTTTAGTCCTCTTTACTTTACAGATAACCTTTAAAACATAAACCAAGTGCCAAAGCCTCAGGAAACAGAAAGTAATTTTTAAAATCCCAAAATGTGGGGCTTGGGCATTTAATTTCATCATTTTAAGATAATTAGTGGTGATCGGATTCATGATTTTTGAATGGTAGGGTTCTTAATGCTGCTTACTCTGTTCTGTACAGGAGACTCATTCCAACAACAGCTTTTGTCAACCTGGAGGAGGTGGAGTAGAGGGACTTTTTAATCTATAATAACTGTGTATTATAAACAATTTTTATTACGTTTGCTAACAAGGCCAGTTTGGCTTAATAAACTTGAGCAAGTTTTGAAACACCAATATATTCTTCACTATGTACTATTTATTTATCACATTTCTTTCAGTTTGAACAATCAACTAAATCAGTTTCACTTTTATTTATAGTCAATTTCATTTTTATGATTCCAGTGGAACAATATTGGGGTAGCAATATCTGGGTTGCAAACACTAAAGGGAAAGTTTTATTTTAAAGGCACAGCTTCCATTGTAACTGAAAATAATAACTGTAGAAATCTTTTTATCATATTGATCCTATATTTTGTAAATGTTTGTTTTTACAAAAAGTAGCAACATACTTCTTTGGAATCTGTGTTATGCACTAGGTCACATTTTCCAAAAAGAATAAAAAAGGTTGGTTGGTGTTTCTGTCTTTATAAGATATAAGAGCTTGTTTTACTTACATATCTGAGGCCAGATGGCATCTTCTCATTATATATGGTAATCTGATATAGCACAGTGGGGTTACGGCCATCCAGTATTGCAAACTGTGACATGATCGGGGTAAAAATGCTATTGGCACAAAAGCACCTTATTTGTTAAAAGAACTTGAAATAGTGTTTTGGGTTTTTTTAAATAAAGTTTTCTTTGTTCCTCTGAAACATTTGTTTCAGCATATGTCTAAGGATGCCAGAGTATGAAAGGTTAATCTGGACGTTATTATTCCTTGCTATAATTTGTAAGGAATCCTGCTAAAGGATGAAATTCAAAACTAAAGGTGACTCTTTATACGTCGGCAAAACTTATACATGTATGTAAAAAATATTTGTGTATGTCACACTGAGACTGTTCTTGTATCCAGCTACTTGTGGGTAAGATCAGCACCAACTTTAAATATTTTATCTAAAAATATACTTTCAATTATATTATTTAATATTTCAAACATATAATTTAGATATTCCTGGGCTTCTCTACTATCATGTCTGCTGTGTACTGTTCTTGATTCATGTTTTGATCTTGTATTTTAATTTATGTGATGTGAAAAATGGAATGTTATACTTCTGCAAGCCTTGGGTTTTCATAATGCCAAAAAAGAGGAAGGACTGAACAATCATGGTTATCGCATGTATGTTGTACCTGGAGATTTGCTTAATTTTTGTAGCTCGCTCAATTAAACTACTACATTAAGTATGTCATTCTTCTTCCAGCTCCAAAGATTAATGATAATTAATATGCACAGCCTTCTTCTAGTTACAAATAAATTAATTTTACTGAATTCACATAGAAATTATGTGCCACAGTGACCACTGCAGGCAGAGTTTTTGTATGCAGGGGATGCAGGAAGAGGTAAAAGGAACAGGCAGTCCCCTCTAGTTAATTTATTTTTTCCTCAATTGAGTTGGCCTTTGGAACAGTTTGGGGGATACATCTACATCGACCTATAGATTTATTTTTGTATTATGAACAGCATTTATCACTGTAACCTTCAGGGAAAATTAGAACTTTTCTTCTTTAGCAGAAACAGCCTCTCTGTAGAAAGCTGAAACATGACATGAAACATGAGACTGTCAACACTAAATAACCTGGTGAGACAATGGAGTTGCTCCTGCAAAGTGCTTTGTAAGGACTCTCTGCCTGGCAACCAACAGCGCGGTTGAAGCATGGAAAGTCCCTAGCAGAAGACAAAAACTAGTAAGGTATAGATAATTTAGTTGAGATTGGTCCTGCTTTCAGCAGGGTCTTGAACTAGATGACCTCCTGAGGTCACCTCCAACCCTAATAATCTTCTATGAAAAGGTATCAGAGACTGCTTTTAAAAGTCATATGCTCTCTAAGAAACTAAAGAAAGTATGACAGCCATCACAAAAACAGAAGATACTTCTGGAGGTGTGGGGCAATACAGGTTTTGTCTCTCCCAGAATTTACTGACCAGAACCAAAGGACAATCAGGAGTGGTGAGGATTCTGAGGTGGGGATTGTTCGTGCACTTATTGCTTTCCATAGATCTGTAACTTTTCTGTATTGTGTAAAAATAAAGCATATGCACATAAGAAGATTCTTTGAAAAGCCTGTTTCTTGTTTTAACTAACACATAGTCTCTGAGAGGTGAATTGTAAGGGAATGTGCAAAGTAACAAAAGTCTCTTGGGCGGTCTCGGTATTCTTCTTGGGGCCTAGGAAAGTTGGACTGTAGGGTCCGATACCCAAAGACGGGTTTCAGACAGGGAGTCTGCACCAGAGGAATGTGCCCTAGGGGACCAGAGCGAGACAATGTCTGCACTCTGCTCAAACCCAGCCAGCTTGGAAGTATATGGATTCAAAAAGCTGGGTCTGATTAACACAGTCTGGTGACTGTCCACCACAAGGGCTCAGCCAGGTCCGGGACATCTCACTCTTACTCCTCCCTTTCTTCCACATGAATTAAAATGAATTCTAATTGAGACCACATTGCAATGATCTTGTTCTGAATGTTGTTGTTGTCTACACATTTAGTCTTTACTGAATATGACTTTTTTTTGTAATAAAAATTTTCAATAGATTTGAAACATGTGTCTTGGCACAGAAATCAAATACAAAATATAAGACCTAAAACATGGTTTTGTAATTTAGTTGTGTTGGTAACAAACTGCATTCTTGAACTGCATGAATCCTGCTATTCCAATTTGGACTCTTACCATGTTGCTAACTGCCATGAATCTCATGATAATTATTATGTACCTTAAAGCCCCAGCTCAAGGAGTCAAGTAGATATGTGATGAATTCAGCGTTAATATTAAAGAAAAAGCTTCTAGCTCTCAGTGTTGTTACACCAATGCACCTTTAATGCTCAAAAGCAGAAGGCAAATAAAAAACACTAAATTATTATTTTTATGTAATCTTGTGACTTTAAAGCCAATCTCATGATTTTTGGTGAGCCTGACTCATGAATTTTGACTGGGATTGCCAATAACATTCTTATTAGAGCCAAGACAAAATAGTGTGTGGTGCTTTGGTAATTGGGATTTTTTTTTTAGAAGGAACTAGAATTATAACATCAAAATAATTTTCACAAACAATGAAAGACAGGTAAAATTAGTAAACAAATATACAAGTTCTGCTCAATTCTTGCACTTGTTCCTTACACAGTTTTTGTTTGTTTGTTTGTTTGTTTTGAAGCTCTGATTTTAGAAGAATTAAATTTACCAGGTAACCTACAGAATGGCTTATCACTTAACGTTTTTAGACAGAGTATTAAACTTGGAGAGGAGCTGTTGTACAGCTATATAGGAAAATAAGCATTTCTAAAACAAGCATTCTAAAAAGAATTATGTTTATCAAGACAAAAACCTAAATTAAAATATGATCTTTTCCTTCATGAAATAGTATAGGAAGATTCTATCTAGATTGCTCCACCACTATTGTACTTCTTTAATCATAGCAAAAATCTAAACATTTTTATTTTCACATCCTAAAAACAGGACTGTTTGGTTTGAAGTATTGAATAGTTCAGCAGGATTTTAAAAGGTATGGATACATGAAACTTAATTATTCTGAAAACAGTCTGAAATGCAGTAAAGTAAATTGGAGTCTTGCTATTTTGTTAAATGGGAACAAGAACTGGCATCAAGAGAACGGTGCAGTCCATGCTGATGAAAGGGAAAGGAAACTTTTATGTATTTCATGTGGATTAGAGAGGACTCTTCCCTAGACTTATGATCTTCTACAGGGCCATCCCTAGGGGGGACCAGGGACCAGGGCAAATCAGTTTGTGCGGGGCCCCCAATTTTAAACTTTGCAGGCAATGTTCCCTCTAAGCTGATGATGCAGCTGAGCAAGTTCCCCACTGCTTCTCCAGGCCCCAATGGGCTTCTTCCCTGCTGCCCACTGGCTCCCCAACTGCACCCATAACTTGTTCAGCTGCATCATCAGCTTAGAGGGAACACTGGCAGTGTCATAATTTTTCTTTAATAAAATCATAAATTTCTAGCCCTCAGGCTGAAAAGTTGCAGAGAGAAGCAGAAAAAGATGACCTGACTTTATCCTAAAGGCTCAAAACCCAGAAGTCAGAGAAAATAACTCCCCCCATTTATTATTTCTTTAAACATCTCTTTATTTTTAAGTGAGTTTTAATGATATATTTAAGCCAGACTTGTGACTATTTTTTGATGTTTGGGGCAGGCAATGCTCAATGTGTCCTGGTGATGCTTCATCAACCTCACAGCCAAGTGGACAGGAGCATCTAGAGGTATTCCTCTTTGTAGTTCTGATTTTCTGATCAAGATGGGAACACAATTTTACAAGTTTAATAATTTTTTTAGATCAAGTTTTGTTAAATTGAAAATTCAGAGACATGCTATTTTTGGATTATATCAAGAAATAAATCCAGGCCCTCTCTCAACTTAAAGCACTAGATTCCAATTGTCTAATGTATGTTATTTGCTTCATGCCTCCTGACTCTCTCCTTTTCCATCTTATTTTAATATATGTAGTCATACATACCTCATTGATTTGCAGGTGGTCTAAGTAATGCTACTCAGGTAATGTTTGAGGAAGAAAGGAAGAAACAAAGGACCTTTGGCCTCCTCTCAAATACCCTGATGTAAAACAAACAAGGAGTCTTGTGGCACTTTTAAAAGCTAACAAATAAATAAATTTGTTAGTCTTTAAAAGTGCCACAGGATTCCTTGTTTGTTTCGCTAAACTAGACCCAGACAGCCACAGTTGCTTTCCTCTTTGCCGTGCTATGGAACTGGTGGTCTGACTGCAAATCAATGACAATGGGGCATATTTACAGTACAGAAAGAAGGACAAAAAAACTTCTTTAATGTGTTGATTGGTGGCCATTAACCCTAAAAACCCAGTATCTCCATACAAGTGCTAGCATGGGGTCTTCTCTCTCAGGTATAATAGTTCATTATCTGCCCAGAGAAGTTTGCTCAAAAAGACATCCCTGAAGACTGAAAACTCTTGTTAAATGCAGAAGGAAAAAAGTTCTTTAATATCTCGAACGCTTTCTAGAGATGCTAATGTAAATTCAAAGAGAAGGTCCTGTTTTGTAAAGGTCGGGGATGTGACATTGTCCTGACTTTGTCCCCATTTGCTTGACTGAGGCTGGCTCCATAAGTTTTATCTCAACACTTGCCCTTTATCTTCCCCTCAGGGAGCAGCTGTGGGAAGGTGGCTACTTAAGTCAAGAGTTACTGTAAACAAATCCTGCCTGTCCTAATTCCCTTCCCCCTTACCTGACCAGCCAGAGCTGCTCCCTGGCCACAGGCTAGTCCCGCAGCTTGAAGAGGCTTCCTGCTTCCTTACTCCAGCCAGCTGTGTGGGACCCCGCAAAAGCACGGGGCCCCCCAAAGCACAGGGCCTAGGGCATTCACCCCTTTTGCTCCCCCTAAAGGACAGCCCTGATCTTCTATAACTCTCAAAATGCAAAAGTTAGGCTTTTTTAATCTCAATTTTCAAATAAAATGAATTCTTACAATTAACACAGTAAAGTCAACAGATGGTCAGACAATCTGACTAACTCTTTGTTGTATAAATCTAGAAGTCATTAAGTAATCTCAAGTGTCAAGCAGTTATATTCCATATCTAGATCCTTCAAATGTTTTAAGTGCTTTCTAGTTTAAGGTTACTATTACATGGGCTAAAACTTTACTTCTAGTCACAACACAGATTTCCCAAGCTTTGAATAATAAAATTAGCTCTTTGTTTTAGGGCAGTTGTCCACAAATTTCTTCTGTCAACCCCCCCCCCCCATAGTAGAATCTGTCTGCACCCCACCGCACCCCAAGAACCGGGACTGGTAGCATGGCCTGCACCTGTAGCTGGGGGGCAGGACTGGGGGCAGGGGAAGGGCAGGACAGGGCAGGGCACCACCACCCTCAAACATTACACTGCACGTCCCACCATTTGGAGATCTAACAAACTGTCACTTATGCCTGTGTCTTTTAAACAACGGTCTCTTCTTTTCTAAGAATATAAATTTGAAGAAAGATCTTTACATCGAAAGCAAACAGCATAGCTCATTATACTCAGAGAAATGAAACAAAGTTGATTCTTTACTTCAGAGAGTAAATAGTGCTTTGATCTTTGCTGTCAAAACCAAGTCATTCTCCTGTTCACAGCTGAAAAATGCTTTGTTTTCTCATTAGCAAATGTGGTCTAACTCTGTTTCCCTTGTATCCCTATACTTAACGATCACCATGTTTTGTATGGCTTTAGTACTCACACCGCTTTTGTTTCAGGAAAGAGCCAGTTCTCTCCTTATTCCTCATGCAGGCTGTCTTCCTCCTTCTTTGCTAGGCTGAGAGTTCAGTACATACAAACCCTCACATAAGAATTTGATTCAATAATGAGTTTTTTCTCCCTTTCTAATATATATATATAATCAAGGAGCAATAAACAATGTACCCCTATAAAGAAACCCACCAAACACATTATGACAGACATGCAGAAAGCACAAACTGTACCATATATTGTTTTCAGTAAAGGTAATCTAAAGCACCTTAGATATGTATGTGGAATGAAAAACTGACTGAAAAACAAAAGTTTTGATAAATGGCAAAGTATTAAGCTGGGGTCCAACGTAGGGTAGGGTACTGCTGAAGACCTCTATTAGCTCCATGCTTACTAAATATCTTCCTTGATTCTCTATGAGAGAGTAAACACCAGAGTAATGAATTCCTAAAAAAATACTAAATTGGAAGGAGTGTAAATACAATGAGCATGGCAAAATATAGTAGAATCTCAGAGCTATGAACAACTCTGCAATGGAGGTTGTTCTTAATTCTAAAATGTTTACAACTCTAAACAAAACATGGTGGTTCTTCTAAATATTTACAGCTGAAAGTTGACTTAATTGTCTTGAAACTTTATTATGCAGAAGAAAAATGCTACTTGTAACAATCTTAATTTAAATGAAATGAACAGAAACAGTTGTCCTACCTCGTCAAGTTTTTTTTTTAATGTTCCCTTTATTTTTAGTAGTTCACATTTAACATAGTACTGTACTGTTTGCTTTTTTGCCCCCTTTGTTGCTGCCTGATAGTATATTTCCATTCTTCTTCGAGCGCTGCTCAGATGCATTCAGTAATAGGTGTCTCCATGCTGGAGCACCGGATTGGCCAGAAAACTTTTGTCCTAGCCCGTCAGGAGAGGGCAGGCAGCCACCGCCCCCCACGCCACCCAGTGGCTATACATACGGCCACCTCCCAACCCCTCCCCAGTTTTCATTTCTTCCACCTTGCGCATCTGATCTGGAACGTCCACTCCTTGTGAACGCAAGCAGCCTGTCCTCTGTCTATGAGCTTTTCGCCCGACTGGGAGCACCTCTTCGTGGACATAGTTCCACCACAGGAGTCCTCCACCATCGGGCCAGAACATCGCATACCGCTGAACATGCCAGGGTTCAAGCACTGCTCCAAGTGTGGCAAGGCCTTCCCCCGGGACGATCCCCACAGGAAGTGCCTCTGGTGCCTAGGCAAAGACCACTTGGTCTCAGCCTGTTCCCCGTGTCTCTCCTTCAAACCTCAGACAATCAAGGAGAGGGAACAAAGGTGCTGTGCCTTAGCCTCTGAGCAGGCTCGGCACTCTCCACCTGAGGCTTCCGGTTCCCACCCAGCGCTGAGACCCAACTTGGCACCAGAGCCCACATGGCACCATGCCACCAGTGACTGCTGCCGACAAACTCGGTGCCGACCCTGGCACCTTGGCGCCAACCTGGCGCCTCAGCACCTCGGCACCATTCGAGGTCGCCCCAGAACCGCAATCCCGGCACAGTCCGGTACCGCCGGCACCTGGCTTGCCCTGGCACCGATCGCCTTCGTCTCCAGCATCATTGACCCACTACAGCCCGGCATCGCCAGTGCTGAGTTCACCCTGGCACCAGCCACAGTCACCCTCGGCACCACAGGCTCAGTACAGCCTGGTACCGATGGAGCGAGAGCCCTCCCAGCCAGACAGCCCCCCTTCCCCAGGAGAGGACTTGCCTCGGGCCCACTCAGAGTCACTCCTGGTGCCATCAATTCTGGAAGCAGTGGAGACCGCTCAGGTTCTCCTCATGCTCCCCACACCACCTTCTCCACTCCCAGTTAGAAGGGGAAAGCCGGCCTTCATTTCCAAGGCCTGGGTCCATCATGGCCATCGTCGATCTCCCTCACCATGTAGCCCTCCTTCTTCTACTCCAGTGGGCCCCAGCTGTAGGGCCATCCCCATGGCAACATATTACCCTACCATCGCCAATACCGCCCATGGAGTCCAGAAGTCCTTCCCCTGCTCCAAACCCAGAGGAAGGGCTGTCGGGCAGCTCTAAGCAACGCCGGCGCTGCACTTCGGTGCTGTCACCTTTCCACTTTTGCCCACAGGAATGGTCCCCCCGGGAGACCCCTTCTCCCCCGCGACGAACTCCCAGTACCGCCCTGTCTCCGGCACCAGCTTCCTATACGAGCAACCTGTCGGCGCATTTTGATTTGTTGTACCAAGCTATGGCCCGTTTAGGGATGGAGGTACAGCCCTCCAGTCCCCCTCCGGATACCCCGTTTGGGCCCGCCTTTGCCTTGGCAGAGCTCCTGACAGTCCCACTGCACCCGAGCGTCTGGGACTTAACATCCTCCCAGTGGCAGAGCCCAAGTTCTACTGCCCCAGTCTCGGACACGGCAAGCATTAAGTACCAGGTCCCGGAGTCAGACTTCCCATCCCTCACCAATCACCCAGTCCCCCCAAGGGACATGGTGCAAATGACACTAGGCCCAGGTGAGCCTTCTAGCGACCCCCTCCCGACTTTCAGGGAAGCCAGGGAACTGGATCTCCTAGGCCATAAGGTCTACTCCTCCTCAGCCCTCCAACTAAGGGTGGCAAATAATCAGTCCCTAACCAGCAGGTATTTGCTGGACATGTGGGAGTCAGTCGCAAAGTTCCAACGCTTGCTCCCACCAGAGGCCAAAGAGGAGTATGACGCATTCCTAGAGGAGGGTAAAATAATCTCCCAAGACCTCCTCCTCTCGGCCCGAGACGCGGTGGATACAGCTGACCGCTCTATGGCCTCGGCGGTGACTATCTGCCGAGTAGCCTGGCTCAGGGAAGCTAGGGTGCCCCCTACCACACAGCAGGCGGACCTTGACCTACCCTTGGGAGGGGACATCTTGTACTTTGGCCTCCTTCCGTCGACATCTTTTCCCCCCACATAAACCTTCTGGGACAACGACCGCCCTCCCCCCTCCCCCCTTCCACCGCCGTCACACTGTTACTATGGTATTTTGGAACCTCTTCTCTCTTCACTTGTAAGGAAGGTGCCTGCCCGAATTGGCTGCAGCCCCATTCCCATGACATCTAGGATACGATAGGACTTCAGTGCACCATCAGAGTGGGCAGCTGATACCCACCCCCTTGGGGGGAACGGGGAACTTATCGGGACCAGTCCCTCCTCGACACTGCAAACAGGGGTGAGCTAGTTCTGGCCCTACCCCCAGTCTTGGGGGGACAAAGGCCACATCACCCAAGCCCCTTTATAACATCAGGACACCTATACCAATGCCCACTCCTAGACGTCCTCAGCAGCTGCTACCTTGGGCACATATTGTAGGAAAGGAACAACCCCCACCCCCCCGTCAGGTATGCCTCGACCGATGACCCCTGCGCTTGTAAGCGGCAAGATGAGCCTTGCCAGAAGAAGCGCGTCTCAATGTCTCGTCTCGTCTCATAGACAAGAAGCACGTCTCGTAGTAGCCCCAGCCACTGCTGCAGAGGCTCCAACGCGCAGACGTGGGTGCTGATCTGGACACGCAGAACCGCTTCTGTCTACCTGACTGTCCTACATCAGGTAGGATCCATTCTTGTTCCTAGGTTGGGGAGAGACACACCTTCCCCTCGCTAACATAACGGTCAGCATGCTGGTTAGGCCAGCTCTACTGGGTCTTCAGACACCTTTGCGGTAGACAAGACCCTCCACCACCCTATCCATCAAGTGGGGACGTGATTCACCTTTGTCATGGCAGAGCCTCTATTCCAGGGAAGGCCAAGATAGAGCAGTCTAGCTCCTGGCACCTTCTCTCTTCCCCACTCAAAAGAAGGTGAGGCGTTGTAACAGCCTCCCTTCCCTTGTGGGCACTCTTGGTTATTATCAGGACACCCTATCTGGGGAGTCCTCATCTTAGGCCCACACTACCAGAAATCGGCGGTGAAACCCGCCTCATATCTCCCCCCCTCCCTTCACCCGTGAAGCAACACCGTAGTATACCTGACTTGGAATCTTCCAGATCAGGGAGCTTTTAAGGGGAGGGAGACAATGCCTCTTCCCCAAGGCAAGGGAACAGCACTGGGAGAACTTATCTTGGGCCTTCCGCACTAGCATTCCACTTTCACGGCACCAGTTCCCCAACAAGCCCAGGTGCAGTGCTGCACTCCGGACATGGAGGCTCCCCTACTGGGACACTCATACTTGTCCCACCGTAGCCCACCTTGCCTTTCAATCGCAAGTATCTTGGCTGGGAGCACTGCTCCCTGGCCGTATGGCAACTCGTTACACCTGTTTGGGGACCTCAGGTTCAAAACCATGAGGTCATCTCCATGTGACGCTGGTAATGGCTTTACCAGGACCGTCGCTCCCTTCATCTTCTTGAGGGATCAAATATATGCATATATATGCATATATATATATAAAATAGAGAAGACGACAGGTTAGAGTTTCCTGTTTTCCGAAGTGCTTGGAAATTCAGAGGCTTGCATCCCTCATGAGGAATGCCACCCGGATATTTCCCCGGCAGGAGGTAATCCACCTCGTTTGGTTTCTCTAAACACAAGGTACCTCTGTAGTACCACGATTGATGCTCTGAGAATAGCCTCACTTCCTAGTTGGTCGGGAGGAGACCTCTCCTTCTCCGGTATCCCATATCTTTGGGGGTAGTCCTGCCTCAGCATGCCCTTATCCCTGGTGCACATCTAGGAGCAACGTAGTTGCGACAATATCCTTCCTTGGCGGTGCCCTGGGCACATGAGACCTTTCCAGGTACTGGATCTCCATGAGTCCTATGGCACCCCGACTGAGTGGCCAAGCGGTGGCTTTGCATTTGTTCCCCGCCTTCCCCTTTTCCCTTTCCATACATCCCCAGTTCTCCAGGCAATATGCTCGATGCTGGAATCCTAAGGGATTATAAGGCCCAATAAGTGGGCTCTCTCCATGAGTCCTCATGCTACTGAGGTACTTATAGGTACCAAGCCAACAGCACCACCAAAGGCCATCATGTTGCCTTGTAGGTGTTAGTGTTCTGAAGTACCCTTCCAGGAAAAACCCCGGATTCTGGTACTATACACAGCTGGAAGTGTGCACCTTATGTACTTAACTTGAGGACCCTTGGCCGGCATGCCATGTGCCACTCTTTGCTCCACTTTTGGTTCTCAGCCTTCATTGTACTTCTGCCAGACCCTTCTCGGTTGAACTCAATAGTCCCTACTTCCCAATGCCAGTACGTAACTTAACTCCTGTTTCCTTCGACCAGACACCCTTAGGGCTGGTCATGGCCAGTTCAAGGGATAAGGTTCATCCTTCTTACGGCTATCCGCATAGACTGCGGCCATCAGAGCTAGGCCCGTGATCCCTTGGCTTCCGGCTCAGGCCTTGATGCAGTCAGTTCAAGGGATAATATCCACCCCTTTTAACCTTATCTACGTAGGCTGCAATCACCATGGCTAGCCCCGTACCCCCTTGGCCTCCAGCATTTTCCTTTGTAGCTCATGGTGGAAGGGCCTATGGCCAGACACTTATCCTCTGGTCTTCATACCTTCAGCTATACCACTTAGGTAGAGCAACCAAATGCATCCTTCCTTGTTATCATGTTGCGTAAATCCAACCTCGTTAAGATGACCTTAGTTCATCCTGCCCATGAACATTTGCCTCAGCAGGTTTGGACCTACCCCTTACTTGGGTTAGTCCACAGTGTCAGTTCTCCTTTGCCAGGCCAAGAGCCTAGATGGTCTCTTGGCTCCTGTTAGAACCCTGTTCGCTGGGCTTCTTCCCATCTGGGGTGTTTTTGCTGTGCTGAAGGCGGAAGAGCCAACTCCACCCACCATCCTTCAGCATGGCTAATAGTCACCTATTACTGAATGCATCCAAGCAGCGCTTGAAGAAGAACGGTGGGTTACTCACCAGTAACCGTCTTTCTTCGAGATGGGCTGCTCGGATCCATTCAGGTCCCTCCCCTCCATCCCCGCATCTGGAGTTGGCGACTCCTAGCAACTGGGGAGGGGTCGGGACGCGGCCGTATATATAGCCACTAGGTGGCATGGGGGGCGGTGGCTGCCTGCCCTCTCCCAACAGGCTAGGACAAAAGTTTTCCACCAATCCGGCACTCTAGCACAGAGACACCTATTACTAAATGGATCCGAGCAGCCCATCTCGAAGAAGGACAGTTACTGGTGAGTAACCCACCGGTTCCAAGTGAGGTAAGTGGCTGATACATCAATTCATAATTCTTGTGTTCATAACTCTGAGATTCTACAGTAAGAAAAATGACATGCTGTAGTAAAAAAACATGGGCAGAAAGAACAATGATGGCTGCCCCATAATACGCTAATACATCTGGGGAAGGAAAAATAATGCAAGGCACATATGGTCTAAATCTCCACATCATTCCAAGTCCTCATGCTATGGAGCCAAAGAGATAACTGAAGTTTTATGTTGCATGAGGCTGTATGCAATTAAGAGACTACAGCTATTTCTCAAATAGTTAGCAACACATTTAAAGCCCAGTCCTATTCCCTCTGAAATTAATGACAAAACTCACACTGACTTCAGTAATATAGGACTGGGCTCCAGAGTCCTGTCAAAGATTAAAAAGTATATGTCAACTGCCTTATTCCCATTAATGAGTGAGAGACATCAGAATAATGTTTCCAAAGACCTTTAATAAATACTGAATCAGGTTAAAATAAAAATGTCAGAACCAAAAGCTTAATATAATATTTCATTCTTGAAACACACTAATATGACTTTGAATTTTAATAGTTTAAATGCTATTAAAAGCATGTGTGCTTTTTAATAACTGTGTTTAGTTCATTTTTTTCCTCTTAAAAAGTTTATCAGACTGTTTTAAGATCTTTATTAGTCCACTAGTATGTTAATGCTGATGAGAGTTTGAGCTCATTCAGAAGACTTCTTGACAGACAGTTCTTTGGAATGAGGAAAAAATATATTAATTAGCACTATTTAGTAGTAGTTGAAGAAGCAATGAAGAAAGAACAACTGGGAAGGAAGATAAGATCCAAGCCAACCAACTCATAGTATAATAATATAACAGGCCAAACAGTAAAAGTAAAAAGGAATTTATTACATCTTTGCAAGGTATGAACAACCCCACATAAATTTATCATGCCAGCTGTATTACAAAAGGGATTAAATCAATATGCATGGATCTAAAAATGTCAATAGTGTATTAATTCACATTTAGCAATAACATAATAGTTGCAATTTTTTTACTGCTAGAAAAAAAATAATAAGCAAAAAAATGAAAGGAGAGCCACTGAAATAATATATCTATCTCCTAATAGACGGTAACTTACATATTTGGAACTATTGCTTGTCATGTCTCAACCCAGATAAATCCAGGCCCTTGCACGGACCCTTGTCATGTCTCAACCTCAATAAATCGATAGCTCTGTATGCTTATCACTCTTCAGTTGGCTAAAGCTCTGGTATTCAAACAACATTTACTCAGGGGTAAGGTTACCAGATGTCAGGTAAAAGGAGGACATGTCCTCCTTTTTATCCTCAAGTCCGCCGTCCAGCAGGCATTTGAAAAATACATGGTTTTGTCCAACTTTTTACTTACAGGGTTAAAGTATGCTGGAATGTCCTGGAGCACCCTATTTATAGCGGGAAGCATTCCTGGACCCCCTAAAAACAGAAGAATATGACATTAATACTACATTTTCTCCATGTGTCCTCCAAGGTCCTCCTTTTCATACTTCCCTGTCCTCCCTTCCATGCTTTGGTATCTGGTAACCCTACTCAAGGGGTATATATGCATTTACAAGGGAACAGTGACTTTGTGCTGTTTGTATTTTCAACAGTTAAAATGCAAAGACCTTTTAACAAAGAATACTAAGCATAAAATAAAATTCCTGTTTTACATGTAGTGAAATAAGTAGTTAAATCACAAGATACTTACTTTATTGCCTTGATGTCTATCGATGGACAGTAATGTGGGTGACTTTTTGTCCCAATTGAACATTTTACTGAAAATAAAAAATTAAAACAAAAATGAACCAAAAATATTTTTCACAAAACCTACAAAACACATCCTGGTTTACAGTTACTAGTAGCTCAAAAAGAGAAATAAAGTTCTTGACTGTCACCTATGTAAAGTGTTGTGTGATTGAGGTGGGTAGCTGCAAATTATTTGCAATGATCTCCTATAGCTGCAGCAGCATTCTGTGATACACGGTGATAGATATAACAAGCATTGCCATTTAGTGACTGTGATGTAGCTGTAGGAGCACTGTAATAAACTGAATAATTATGACTACCTAGCTCTATCTAGTGCCTGCCTTTCATCAGTAGAGCTGAAAGTTTCTTTCACAAGAAAACAAACAAGGAGTCCTGTGGCATTTACAACCTAACAAATATGTTTGTTAGTCTGTGAGCACTACAGGACTGTTTGTTTTACTGAACTAGACTAAGGGCTGCCCCTTTGGATGGTCCAAAGGAAGTCAAGTCAGTGCAAGTTGGCTGCAGCAGTGCTGAAGCAAGCGTAGCTGTGCAAGGCAAGACAGCGGGTCTTGTAGTTGTCATGACAGGAACGGGTAGCTGCGTGGGACTGTAGCTGGTAAAGCTAAGGGAGGGCATCACCATATTTAGCTGTGATAAGAAAAGTGTGCCAAGGCTAGGTTATCAGATGTCACGTGAAAGGAGGACATGTCCTTTTTCCCTTCACCTCCTCCATCCAGCAGGTATTTTAAAAACATGATTTTGTCTGGCTTTTTTCTTACAGGGGTTAAAGCATGCTGGAACACCAGGGAACACCCTATTTTGAAGGGAAAGTGTCACAGAGCCCCCTAAAAACAGAATAACGTTACATTAACATTTTCTCCCTGGGTCCTCCCTGTCAGGCTTTGGTATCTGGCAACCCTAGCCAAGGCAGGCTGCAGGGAGGCCGGGAAGGCCGGGGCTGAAGGAAGCGTTGAGGGAGAAGGGGGGGGGGTACTCAGGCCACGGAAACGCTCCTGTCTGTCGCTGGCAAGGCGGGCAGCGGGTGAGCTGCTAGAGCCACAGCCGGACTAAGGTGGCCCGGCTACAGCAGGGCCGAGCACGAAAGAGACTCACTCACTCAGCGCCTGAGCCGCCATGACAGCCCGAGCCAGCGCCTGAGGCGAGCTCAGCTCAGCCGCGCGGGCGCTTTGGCGGCGGGAGGGCGGCGCCCGGCGTCTCTCATTGGCCGCTGGCCCCAGGAGAGGCGGAGGGAAGAGGCGAGAGGCGCCGCTGCTGAGGGTAAAGTACGCAACCAGCCCGCTGCGCTCTCAGCAGCAGCGATGGCCGAGTGGTTAAGGCGTTGGACTTGAAATCCAATGGGGTCTCCCCGCGCAGGTTCGAACCCTGCTCGCTGCGGATGGCGGAGATTCACTTTTTGGCTTTCATTTAAAAGCTTCTTTCCTACCGTAGCCTCCCTGCTCAACGGGATTTTTGTCTCCGCAAGAAAATGGCGGGTCCTAACCCGGCCTGTATCCCCCCGCCGCCTGCCTGCCCTCAATGGACTGGTGTGACAGCACGAGGATTAGCGCGCGCCCGTCTCCCCCAGTGGCCTCGCCGCCCACAGACCCCGGAGGCAACAGCGCGCAGCCGCGGAGCTGAGGACGCCGGTGCCCGGCTTGGGCAGCCAGGGCCTCCCTTACCCCTCCCCTCCGCCGCCTACTCGTTACCTAGGCAACGCAGGGGCGGCGGCCTGGGCCCGCGCACCTCCGTCTCCAGGGGCCAGGCCTCGTGTGTGGCTGGCGCCTGCTATGCCGCCCTCGTCCTGGCCTGGCGCCCCCGACGGCCCCGCCGCGGCCTCCCGCCTGGTTTCCATTCCCCGGCCGCCTGCTGGGGACCCTCCCTGCTGCGCGCGGGAAGCAGCCGGCCCGCGGGAAAGTCTGTGCTGGCCGCCAGGGAGGAGCAGGCCCGGGGAGGTGAAGGGGTCAGCTGGGAGATGGCTGGGAGCAGGGTAGTTTGAAGGACAATGGAAAGAAGCTAAACTACTGCCCAGGGGGAAGAAGAGGGGCAATGTCATGCCACATGCCAAACGGTATTCTCCCAGGACTTGAAATTTGGGGGGTATTGGGGATGCTCACTAAACTGGTATAACAGTGTTACTAGCTGACAACAGGGAGGTGTTGGGAAACTCAGGGGGGGGAGGAAGTCTCCAGATCCAGTAGAACTCTAGTTAGGAGTCCCCTCAGCAACGCAGGTTGGTTGTAACCCTGAGGCCTTCATAAATCTGGGCAAAAAGTTTGGGTTGTTCTTGCAAAAGTTTACAACAGCACATGGACTTAATAGAGCTTTGAAACTACTGTGCAGAAGAAAAATGCTCCTTTCCCTTTATTCTTGGTAATTACATTTAGCCAGCACTCTGCTTTCTGATTTTCCTCTCCCTCAGCCACTGCCAGAGTGCACACTTCAGTTTCAATGAGGTACTGGTTGACCAGTCAATTCATAACTCTGCAGTTCATAACTCTGAGTGTCTACTCGACGAGCCTGCCACTACTTGACAATGCCAGAGGTGACCTAGATGGGGGTGACTGAGCGCAAGAGCTGGGCAAGAAAACTTCAGGGCTACTGCATTGCAGTGCTTTGCAAACTCCCCCAATTTGGCTGAAATTTAGCCTTGGAAGGGGAAAAAAAAGATAATGGGGAGTTATGATGATGCTCAAGTAGATTAGTGTCTCTGCACCACCTCTTCTGTCAGCACTCAACATAATTTTGTTAATCTGTTGATGTTTGTGTAAAAAAACCACTGTAAAATACTGTTCAGATTGTTTAAAGTCATCAAAGAGCAAATAGATTTGAGACTCAGAGACAAGCCACATGTAAAACATTCTGTATCTGAATTTTGCAATCCAGCATACAGTGGAAAATTCAAATGTCACTAGCACTGATTTTTTTTAAATGCACTGTAAAACTTCAACAGTTAACATTGAGAACTCAGGTGTACCAAATATAGCAAATTCAAAAGTTTTTAAAGCAGTTAACTAAGCTGTTTTGCACAGGCTATGTCTCTTACCAAAGTATTTTAACCACTATTTACTATTAAGGTGTGCATTAAAAAAAGAAAACAGGAATAAAATGTTAATGCAACATGAATCATTGTTCTTTTGGAAAGCCTAACATAGCAGTTTATTGATTTTTCTGTGAATTTGATCACATCCTTAGAATAATGATGTTTGTTTTTACCTTTAATTGTAATTGCGTGAGAGAGAGAAAAATCAGAAAATAGCCACTAAAGCACTTTTAAGTGCTTCACTGCTGATAAAACGCTTCAGAAGTATCTCAGGGCAGCTAAACCTCTTTTGAACGGCATTAATGCAACTGAAACACTATATTAGCAGCATTCACATAAGTGAGGGATCCTGATTTTCTAAGGGGGTAAGTAAGAAGCTTTTACATAAGGTATGCTTTATCCACCAAATCTTAATTGACACCTCTTTAAATCTGGAGGTCTAAGCCAAGATTTACCTCAACCAAGACCTGTTAACTTATGAATCTTAAAAAAGGCCTACATATGAATGTCCCTTACTGAGGTGTTTGTTATTTGTGAAATTTTTACGTGTGTCAACCTAACATGCTAAGCATGTATCTACGTTACAGGGGAAACAGAAGCAAAGTTACAGTGCTACAAGTATGCCACAGTACTATAGCAGTTCCTGCATAGATGGAAGGAGTATTTCCATTCAGGTAGATTATCTGCATCTCCTAGAGGTGGTAGCTACGTCAATGAAAGAGTTCTGCCATTGACCTACCTGCATCTACAGTGAGAGTCAGGTCAGCATAACTAATTCATGGTGGACATAAACTATTTCACAGACACTAGAGCAATGTAAATGAATCCATTGAAATTTTAGGTATAGACCAGGCCAAAGGCTGTGATCCTACAAGAATTTAAGCACATGACTCTTTCCAGGACTAAACTCTAAATCACTGTGAGAGAACTGCAAGAAACTAAATGGAAAATGGTTTACTGAACATTCCAGTTGTAATTATTTGTTTTTTATAAATGACTTTTTTTCACATCTGAATTGATTTTGCTTCCCAGTCAGAACTGTAAATTAAGCCAAGACTAGCGTTCCTAACTTCAGTCAGTTTTGAGTTATGTGACCACAAAATGTCAACTGGAATATATGAGAAAACTGTAGCTTGTGTACTACAGTAATCATGCAAAAGTAATTTAAAAGAATTGTAATTTTTTCTGTTGGCAAACTTTGCTGTAAATCTTCATTTTCACTACATTCTCATTCTCTCTCTCTCTCTCTCACACACCCTCCCCCCAAATTCTACTGATCACCACAGGGGCATCGCTGGGGCAGGGAGGGACCTGGGGCAGGGGCCCAGACCCCGCCCCCAGCCAGCAGGCCCCGTCTCCAGCCGGCAAGCCCTGCCCCCTGGCCAGGGATAGGGCCAGACGGGGCCGGGCCAGAAGCGGTCGCAGGAGACCGGGCCTGTGCCCGCACGGCCACAGGCGGCCGGGCCCCCGATCCCCGGCCAAGGGACGGGGCCGCCGCAGCTGCGGGCGGCTGGCCAAGCCCCGGATCTCCGGCCAGATTGGGCCGGAGATCCGGGGCACTGGCGCTGGGACTCAGGGCACATGCCCCGGCGTGCCCAGCGCCAGCGACGCCCCTGGATCACCGTAGTATCTATTTCAGAAGGCTGTTTCATTGCTTTCATAAACCTGAAAATAAAACCTCAAACTGATAAGAACTTTAAAATAAGTATCACAAACAAGTTGCTTTCACTGGTGAAGCTTATTGAGAATGTAGTGGGGAAATAGCTCTTTTGGAGACAAAGGGTATGTCCACACAGGCTTCTTATTTCGAAACAACAGGTTGTTTCGAAATAAGAAGCGGCATGTCCACATGACGCATCATTATTTCAAAACCGTTAATCCTTGCATCTAATCAAAATAGCCATTGTTTCTAAATGGTTGTTTCAAAACAACGACATTCGGACATGTTGTTTCAAAACAACACCATTGTTTCGAAACAACTGTTTCGAAACAGCATGTCCGAATGGCCTTGTTTCGAAACAACCATTTTGAAACAACAGCTATTTTGAAAGCAGGCTTTCCCTTAATTCAAATTAACAAACTGTTAATTCGAATTAACTTATTTCAAAATAACTCATTTTGAAATGGGTTGTTTCGAAATAATGATGTATCTGTGGACATAGCCAAAGAGGTGGACAGTCAAAGTGCATCACACTGACTGCTGAAGCATTAGTGAATTCTCCTGTTTAGTCTATCAGATACTGCTACTCAGTGCAGATTTTTCTCCCTGCAACTGATTTTTTTCTTCTCAAGTCTTAAACAGGCAAGTGAAAGGGTAGAGTACCCACGTGCTTTTGTGTCCAAACTAATTTAAACACACCCAATCAGAGGTCTACAGTATAAGCATCATCTCATTTTATTTTTGATTATTCAAGCAGCAGCATTTGCAATAGAAAAAGCAATGAAAGAAGGCTGCTAAACTGACCATATTAAGGTGTAAATTTGGCAAACTAAAGGCCTCCGTGGGCTAATTCTCTGCTGCTTCTGCTGTCATCATTTTTACTTATGCAGAGTGAGTGTAAAAAGATATTGTTCTAATTTGGTAGGCTTTTTACACGTGTTTTGCAGAGGCATAAATAATGACAAAGTACAAGGCAGTGGGGAATCTGGCAAAATATGTCCATAGAAGAGATATAAGCACAGATGTCAAGCTTCCTCACCCTACCTTCCTTCCACAATGATCCTCCATTCTGATCTGGATGAACTGTCTCTAGAACTGAGGGTTTTATAGTAACTTTCTCATGAAGCAGCTTTGGCAAATAAGTAAATCAAACCATTCTTTGTAGTTGTATTCTACATCAAGCAGGATTAGAGGCCTGGCCAACACTGGTAGCAAAACTGCTTTTCATTTAGTGATAGTACAGCTCAATATACTTGTGCTGTAAAATGATACTATAAAAAGGAAATTACTAGATCCAAGAACTATAGCTATTCTAGGCTCCAGATATAAGAAACTGGCTTTTTAACAACACATTCATTATTTAACAACTTTGACACAGGAAGAGGCCACATGGCCCACATGAATCCATCCATTATCCATCCACTTGTGGAAATGAGATGAAAATAGCTATTCCTGCTTTTGCTGGCACAGGTCAAACACTTTGCAGTTGAACCCCATTGTAGTATGCTATAAATCTGCCACCTAGACTGCTGTAAGACCTCTGGTCAGTTCATCCAATGTGAAAATCAACATAGCTCCGTTTACTTCAATGTAGTGATGCCAAAGTACATCAGTCCTGCAGATTGCAGTCCCAATTCTCTGTTGACTTCTTACATAGTCAATAACATGGTGTAGTGGTAAATAACTACATGATGTGCAAAAAGGAAGTGGTAAATGAGGCTTACAGTGATAGCAAGCACTGGAGGTAGGAGGACACAGCCAGCTAGTCAACACAGCAATAGCTCAGAGACACATACATTGCAGCTTAGAGGGGAAAACAGAGCAGCTGGTCTGGTTCTTGTCAACACGGAAGGGAGAAGAGATTAGAGAGGGAAGAAGAAATGGGCCAAATGTATGCCACTTCTGCTGCAGACAGCACTACTCAGGGCTCTAATGACACAGACAGTATCTGTGCTGAGAAGCAATAATAATACGCAACACAGAACTAACTGATGCATATCACAGCATTTGAAACTGAAGGAGACTGAAGCCTTTACTGTGAGTCATTTCATCATCTGCTATGTAATTGCATCAGCTTTATAACATCTTCACTCACTGCATCCCCAGTAATCGTGGTATCTCCTCATTTATGGATATGAAAGTGGAAGGTAACAGTGTTTGCCTTCAGGAAATTAAAGCTTCTCAATAACCGTATTAGTCATCAGTGGCACTTTCTATGATTACTGAATCTGTAGTTATCATTATATCCTGAGAACAAAAAAGAAACAATCCTACTCACCCTTCAGTTTTACTGAGACTGGAATTTTCAATGACATTATTTGCATTCAGCTTTCATGTGTTCTTCTGATGACATTTTTTAAAACTTTTTAAACGTTTTTTGCCATTATAGACTCAAACTCTAAGGTTAGAAGGGACCAATATGATCATCTAGTCTGATCTCCTGCACAATGCAGACCACAGCACATCACCCACCCACTCCTGTAACAGACATCTAACCTAGGACTGACTTAGTGAAGTCCTAAAATCATGGTTTAAACAGAAAATCCACCAAGTGGTTGAGCCCCATGCTACAGAGGAAGGCCAAAAACAAAACAAAACACACCCCCCCCAAAACCCACAGCTTTTGCCAGTTTCTCTTCCTGAGCCCAGATATGGAGATCAGTTAAACCCTGAGCATGTGAGCAAGGCTCACTAGCCAGACACCCAAGATAGAGTTTTCTATAATAGCTCAGAACCTTCCCCATTTAACGTCCCACCTGAGGCCATTGGCATATATACCACCAATAGTCAAAGATCAGTCAGTTGCCAAACCAGACCACCATACCACCCCTTGATAAATTTATCAAGCTCAGTTTTGAAGCCAGCTAGGTTTTTTTACCCCGCCACAGCTCCAAAACTTCACTCCTCTGATAGTTAGAAACCTACATCTAATTTGTATCTAAAAACCTGTGAGTGTATCAGCATACCATATATACTTGTGTATAAGCTGTGATTTTTGTGCCTGAAAATTGGCTTCAAAACAGGCAGTCAGCTTATACACAGGTGAATATGGTAGACAGCCCCAGCGGAGCAGTTTCACTGACCATGCTGCAGGCTGGAGCCCCAGTGTGGCCGGGGTGGCCATCTTGGGCAGTCAGCCTGGGCTGGGGTTAGAGTAAGGAGGGGACCCCGGCGTCTGCAGCAGCCAGGTAAGTGGGCTGGGGGGGGTCAGGGAGGCCAGGGAAGTGATGGGAGGGCCTGGGGGGGGTCGGGGAGTCCAGGGAAAGCAGCAGCAGGGCCCAGGATTTAGGAAGGGCCTTGGGGAGTTTGGGGAAAGTGATGGGAGGGCCTGGGGTTTGGGGGTGGCATCAGGGAGACCAGGGAAAGCAGCACGAGGGCCTGGGAGTTTCAGGCGGGGTTAGGGAGGCCAGGGAAGTGACAACAGGGCCTTAGGATTGTGGGGGGGGATGCACCTGGGAGGCCAGGAAAAGCGGCAGTAGGGGTTGGGGGGTGACGGGGAAAGGGATAGAAAGCATGTTGGAGAACAGGGGAAGAACAGCAGGAAATGGAGAAGCTGGCAATGAGCAGAAGGGCAGGAGTGAGGAGCGGATAGAGCAGGGGGGCAGCAGGAGCAGAGAGAGCAAGGAGACAGGGAAAAAGCGGCAGCAGGGGTTTGGGGGTTAGGGATGGTGTCGAGAACTCCAGGAGAAGCCAGCAGCACTGGGGGGGGGTGAGGGCCCAAGGCCAAAAGGGGACCTCAGCTTATACATGGATCACCCATTTTGCCTCTTTTGACTCTGAACTGGGGGGTCGGCTTATGCACCGATCGGCTTATACCTGAGTATATACGATATCCTCAGTCTCATATAAGTTTTCATTTGTGCCAGGACTCTTGAGCTACTTTGGCATTAATGGGATTTTATTTTGCATAATACAAAATATAACTCCACAGTTGTACCACAACTATTAGCCAAATAATTACCTGATACAATAATAAGATTAAATTTTCTTGGCAACCACTAACCACAGAATGACCAAACTAGTAATAGCATGGTTTCCATATACCAGCATAGATGCAGGAGACAGCTCTGACTCCGCTGATATGGACTTAAAATTCCCTGAAACTTACAAAGATTCTTGTGGTTGGGGGTGGGGGGAGGTTCCCACCCTCTCTTCTGCATGGCCTCCTCACCTCCCCCATTTGAGGAGATGGGGGGCAGTAAACTCCAGTGGTTTCTCTATAGAAGGGGGATGATCTGGCTCCAAGAAATTAAAGGAACAGTCAATATTTATGTATATATCCTGCAGTAACTTTATTTGGTTGCTGCAAATTCAGCTGCCCAGCCAATAGACAAAACAACATTAATCAAGAAATCCATTTTAGCACTATTGTTGTATGTTATATATAGATCAGGTTATAACAAGTAAATAAATGCAAAGTAAATGTTGCTCATGTTAAACCTTAATGGGTTGATTTCCGTTGTCTCATTTAGTCACACTAGTGCAAAACATTACCAAGTCAGAACTCTCAAATTATTTAACTTGTTAGAGTGTTTTACACCCACTGTGCACAAATCTGAATGACTATACAACGTGCAAGGCAATGGAGAATCAGGCCCAAAATATCTAATTTAAAAATACACATACTGGTATTTAAAATTCATTGTCATTCAAGTTTTGGGAGTTTATTATTTAATGCCATGAGTTCTTAAAGTCTAAAAGTTTTCATCCTGCAAGAAGTATAACATTATATTTGATTATTTGTTTAATATCAATGAAAAAGCCATCAGCGATTGCAGGCTAAAGAACAACACAGGAAATGGATATAAAGCACTGGACTGCTTTTTGCATGTAAGTGTTACTTATGCTAATACTACATAAAGGTAGTGCCTGGCCATCTCAAAAATTCTTTCACCAAAAATACTTATACAAAGTGTGATAACAGATCACTATTACAAAGCTGCATACAACATTCAGATAATAGTGAACAGGCACAAGATACATACAAGTTTTAACCATGGACAAAATATGCTGCACTCTTGAGCTGAGAATTCCATGCTCTCATGTATCTTGGTCTCACACTTCATATTTCATAGTTTCTGAACTTCCTCAGCAGCTCTGAAGGAGCATCACCTGACCAGCGGAAACGCAAGTGCCAGCAACTTGCATCTAAAAAGCCTATGAACAAAGACGAGGCGGGGGAATTAATTAGCAGACAAAACATTTAAAGTTATTAGGCTAGAGTAGTAGATACTGTGTTGTTGTAGCAGTCAGTTCCAAGATATTAGAGAGAAAAGATGGGTGAGATGTATTTTATTGGACTCTTACCAACAGAAGTTGGTCCAATAAAAGATATTACCTCATCCACTTAGGCTAAAGCAGGTATTGATTACTGTGACCAAAGCATACGTCAGCTGTAAGTCATTAGCCTCATGTTTCAGTCCTTGGTCCAGTGGAGAGAGGATACAAGTATTTGCACACGTGCAAAAGGTATCATCTGAACAAAACCTATTAAAAAACTAATCAAATATGGGCGATAAGTCTATGTACCCAGGCTTGGACGCTCACTTCCAACAGTAGAAGGAGTCAGCTGCTTCAGAAAGAATGAACATAACAGGGCAATTATTGAGACATTCATCCCCTATCATTCAGTCCCAGCTTCTGGTGGTCAGGGATTTAGGCGCACACAGAACATGGGGCTGAATGTCTGACCATCTTTGCTAATACCCACTGATGGACCTGTCCTCCATGTACTTTAATTCTTTTTTTGAATCCAGTTATAGTTTTGGCCTTTACCATATCCTCTGCCTACAAGCTTCACAGTTGCTTTTGTGTTGTATGAAGAACTATTCCCTTTTGTTGTTTTAAACCTGGTGCCTATTATTTTTATTGGATGATCGATGATTCTTGTGTTATGTGACAGTAAATAACATTTTTTTATTCACGTTGTCCTCATCATTCATGATTTCATAGATCTCTATCATATCCCCCTTTATTCAGAGCTTTCTAAACCATATAATCCCAATCTCTTTAATCTGTCCTCATAAGGAAGCTGTTCAATACCTTTAACATTTTGTTCCCTCTCTCTGTCCCATTTCCATTTCTAATTTATCTTTTTAAAGATGCAGCAACCAGTACTGCATGCATCATTCAAGGTATGGACATACCATGAATTTTTATAGGGGAATGACATTATCTATCTTATTATCTACCACTTTCCTAGTGGTTCCTAATAACGTTAGCTTTTTTTTTTTTTGACTGCCACTCACCATTGAACAGATGTTTTCAAAGTACGGTTTAGAATGACCCCAAGATCTCTTTCTGCTGCGCTAAAAGCTTATTTAGACTCCCATTGTATGCATAGTTTGGATTATGTTTCCACTGTGCATTACAGTCCATTTATCAATATTGAATTTAATTTGCCATTTTGTTTCCCAATCACTCATTTTTGTGAGATCTTCATAGTCAGATTTGGACTTAATTATCTTGAGTTATTTTGTGTCTTCTGCAACCTTTGCTACTGCATTGTTTATGCCCTTTTCCCAATCATTTATCAATACGTTGAACAGCACTGGTCCCAATAGATTGTTGGAAAACCTCATTACATCTCTCTCTCTGCTTTGAAAATTGACTGTTTGTTCCTATTCATTTCTGTCTTTTAACTAGTTAGTGATCCATGAAAGGACTTTCTCTTATTCTATGACTGCTTACTTTGTTTACGAGCCTTTTCTGAGGGACTTGTCAGAGGCTTTCTGAGAGACCAAGTATGCAATATCCACTGGATCACCTTTGTCCACATCTTTGTTGACCCCCTCAAAGAATTCTAAAAGATGTGTAAGGCACAATTTTCCTTTCAAAAGTAGTGTTGACCCTTCTCCCAACATACTGTGTTCATCGGTGTGTCTGATAATTGTTATTTACTAGTTTTAACTAATTTGCCTGGTACTGAAGTTAGGCTTACCAGCCTCTAATCACCAAGATCAGCTCTGGAGCCTCTTTAAAAAACAACAGCATTACTTTAGTTATCTTTCAGTCACCTGTGTGACTTGTGTGATTTAAGTGATAGGTTATATACCACAGTTAGTAGTGTTGCAGTTTCATATTTGAGTTCCTTCAGAATGCTTTGGTGAAAACTGTTAGACTAAACAATAATAGATCACTTGAACTAATCAATACGTTCCAAATGTTCCTTAATAAAAACCTCAATTTGCAGTATTCATCAGATTTATCAACTAAAAAGAATGGCTTAGGTATGGGAATCTCCCTCACGTCCTCTGTAGTAAAGAACAAAGCAAACAATTCATGTAGCTTCTCTGAAATGGCCTTGTCTTCCCTGGTTGCTTCTTTAGCTCCTTACGCACCTTGTGGCCCCACTGATTTTTCTGGCAGGCTTTTTGATTCTGATGTACTTTAACCATATTTTCCTATTAGTTTTCATGTCTTTTGCTAGCAGCTCTAAGGTTTTTTTGGTGGGGGGGGCTGCCTAATTATACTTCTACACTTGAGTTTCCAGAATTTATGTTTTGTTTTATTTTTATCTGTGTGGGATCTGACTTCTAGTTTTTAAAAAGATTTTGTTTGTATCTAACCATCTCTTTTACTTCATTGTTTAGTCATGGTGGCATTTTTTAGTCCTCTTACTTTTCTTTTTATTTGGGATATACATTTAGTTTGTGCCTCTATTATGGTGTTTTTAAAGTTTCTATGCAACTTGCCAGAATTTTACTTTGTAAAGGTGCCTTTTAATTTCTATTTAACTAGCCTACTCATTTTATGTATCTTCCCTTTTTAAAGTTATCCCCTTTATTGAATTTAAATGTTACTGTGGTGGGTTTTCACAGTACTTTTTTTCCCCACAAGGATGTTTAATTACATTATGGTAAGTATTACTCGGCAGTTCAGTTATACTCACTTTCTGGAAGAGATCATGATGCCACTGAGGACTAAAGCAAGAATTGCTTCTTTTGACAAGTAAACATTAGAAACAAATCTACCAATCAAAGAATTGGAAAAACAAATATATTTGCACACTAATATTAAGGTTCACTGTTAGTTTATGAATGAAAACTGGAGGGTGAGTTGGTGAATTGTCTACTGTCATTCTATCGAAAGGAAAACAAAGCAAATGTGAGACAACTAGCGCTTGAGAAAGACTGAAGACTGCAATGAAAAGCAACAGATAAGAAGTGATAAGAAACTTAATAAAACATCTAAAAAAGGGCAAATGATGTTGCAAAGAAACACTAAGCTTCACAGGGAGTGAGATTAAATGTTCATGTACTTCGTACTCTCCAAATAGCAAAATGGCAATGCTATGATAAACATGGTGGCAGCTAAACTTTTATATAGCATCATTTAGACTCTCAAATGCTAAAATCAGAAGGGACCAGTATGATCATCTATTCTGACCTCTTTCCAAGCCTGAGGTGAAGAAAGCAAAAATTTTCAAAGAAGCACCTTTTAACAAGTGGACAGTGGAAGGTGAAATAGTGGGCCAACTTGAGGGACACTTTGCTGTCTTCAAATAACTTGAATTTGGTCTGGAATATGTAACATTTTATAGATGTGAATACAGGAATGTGCATCTTTTGGATGAAAAACCATATGTTACACATCTCTGTTATAAATTACATCAAAATCCAGGATGCAAGTGGTATAAAATTGAGTCCTAACTGAGAAATCTAGTTAAATTAAGAGCCTGCAGCACTTGGGATCCATGGTATTGCAGTTTTCACCACTCCAGGACTGATTCTCAAAACTGTGCATACACAGTTACTTGAATGTGAAATCCCCTTAGTTATGCTCTGTGCACACAAGAACCCAACTTCATGAGTTATTACTTTAATGGTACTCACAGTTCTGAAAATTTAGCCACCAGGTTCTCTGTCTAATATTCTTGCAGGTTCACACCATATAAGACGACATATGCAAGTACACAGGAAAGTAAGGGAATTATTCAAAAAATCATGTAGTCACTCATTTCTTATTCAGTTCGTCCTTCAAGACCCACTTCTGAACATCATACTCAAACAAAACTCCCAAGTAATTAGATGGGAGTTTTGCATGAGTAAGAACTTCACTACTAGGCATGAAGTCTGGATGCTGAGATCTATCACATCATTTCTCTTTATAAATACATTAGAGGGATAAAAACAAGGGAGGGAGAGGAATTATTTAAATACAGTGCCAATGTGGACACAAGAACAAATGGATACAAACTGTCCTTCAGAAAATTTAGGCTTGAAATTAGACACGATTCCTAACCATCAGAGGTGTAAAGTTCTGGAATAGTCTGCCAAGGGAAGTGGTGGGGGCAAAAACCTTAGGTGCCTTCAAAACTGAGCTTGATAGTTTATGGAGGGAATGATATGAGGGACAGTGTAGCTTGGCCATTGTCTGTCTTTTACTACTGGTGATGGGTATGATAGTGACCTGGGAAGGGGCATTAGAAGGAGTGGGTTCTGAGTTATTAGACAGCAGTTCTTCTTGACTGGCTGTTGTGGACTTGCCCTCATGCTCACGGTTTAACTCATCACCATATTTGGGGTCAGGAAGGAATTTTCCTCCAGGGCAGATTGGCTTGGGCACTGGGGTTTTTTTGCCTTTCTTTGTAGCATTGACCATGGCTCACTTGCTGCTCAGTTATGGGTTTGAGGTTTATTGTAGGAGTGGGTCGGTGAGGTTTTATGGCCTGCACTGTGCAGGAGGTCAGACTACATGATCATATTGGTCCCTTCTGACCTTAGAGTCTATGATCCTATTGGTTCCACTTACTTGGAGAGTCTGGACTCTTCAGCAATTGTGGATTCTCATCAGAAGTCTCGGCATCATCTTGCTCCCTTCTTTCATCTGACAATCCATCTTTACTGTTTTCAGTCTGTTGGGCCCAACTGTCATTAGTTATGTCATTGCTATTATTTAGATCAGGTGCTTCCAGCATTGGCTCTTTTTTACTTCTGACAGCCCAGTGCATAGACTAAATAAATTAAAAAAAAAAACAGCAATGGACAAATCTAAGTTGTACATTAGTTATAAACAAAACAGGCTAGTTTTCTAGTTTCAAGGATTCAGCGTACACTTACACAGCTTTATTATTTTTAAAAATTACAGTATGTACTAGAAAGCTATAAAAAGGCTTTATAGAAATCTACAGATTAGTAGCTAATGAAACTGAATTTTGAAATTAACAGTTGAATAGTTTGGGTGTTGCTCATCTACAGTTTAATGTGGATGGGGATGAAGGAGGACATGTGACGATGCAGCAAAGACTGAAGTATTAATATGTTTTTGTCCACCGTCAGCTCAGTAAGGATCTTAGGTATAATTTTCATTTTCAAAAGCGACTTGGGAAGTTCAGAGCTTGAATCACTTTTGAAAATGAGACTTGGGCATTTCTGGAAACAGTACCCTGGTCTAATTCTCAATGAAGTCAATTCTGTTGACTTTAACTGGAATTGAATTGAGTTTTGAAGGACTGATCCTTTTACCCCTACATACACTTATGCATGGTACTTTATGAGCAAACACTCAGACATTTTTTCCACAAAATTTGTTTGTGGGACAATTTGTTTGCTCCCCCAAAATAGGACCCACAAATGCATGGCACTGTACATCCTCAGTTCACATTCATTTTACTAGACTTGAGGAGATCACAACATTGCATGATTGGGACCTAGTAGGTAACTAGGGGAGAGAGGAGAATGAAATCTTCCCGAAAGAAAAATTAGTGGAAATAAGTCCTGAGAATACCTATTTGCAAAGTACTAAGCATAACAATAGCTTTATATAATACAGACATTTAAACATACATCACTTTTCTTAAAGTGTAAGTTTGCCTCAACTTAAAAGGAAAAATGAAAAAGTCTTTCATGGATACAGTTTTCTTTCCAGAGATGGCCAGAAGGAGTGTCTACACAAGAAATTAAGAGAAAATGTTGATATTCTGCTCTTATGCTTGGTTAAAAACAGAAGAAAAAAGCAACAACATGAGTTGAAAATCTAGACTTACTCAAGTCAATGGCAAAATTTCCCTCCCTCTATGGATCTAAATCCTGTTTCTTTCTGTCTCTTTCACACATTCCACCAAGTCTCATGATGGATGAGTAGGGTAACTTATGCTGTTTGTTCTCTGAGCTCACTGGTCATCCGAGGAAGCAGCTGAATTACAGTTCCTGACAGTCTGTGTGTCAATATGGGGCTTTGAGAGCTTAAAGGCTCTACGGAGTTATAATGCAGCTTCATTCCAGGGAGATCAATGAGTAAGAGGATACACACCACCCTACCAATCCAGCAGGACTTTCTGCAATGTCCCATATAAGGCACAAAGTCCCAAGAGAATGGCTTTCAAATTTCCATCAGACCTGCATTTAATATTTGGAATTATACAAGCACTAATAAGCAGTAGAACAAAATGTAGACAGTTCTGATAAACAGTATGCTGAAATATTAGAAATTAACACTCTGATTTGGAAGAAAGAAAGGATTCAAATGTACCACAATATGCTGAAATTGTTACTTGAGAAACAGCTATGGACTTGCGTCTAATGCACTCAGAAATAAAGCTGTAAGTTTGTTCTACACCAGGGGTACTCAAACTTTTTGCGAGCCGGTCCACATTCAGCCTTCCACCATTGACCAGGGTCCACAAACAACTAGGGTGAGGTGGGGGTGAGTGGGAGTGGGGGGGGCGATGTCAGGAGTGGGGGGCGGCAATGCCGGAAGCGGGGGGGGCACGAGTGGGAGTGGGGGGCGGCAAGTAGGAGTGGGGGCGGCGATGCCAGGAGCGTGGGGGGACGAGTGGGAGTGGGGGGCGGCGATGCCAGCCGCGTGGGGGGGCGAGTGGGAGCGGGGGGTGGCGAGTGGGAGCGGGGGGCGGCGATGCCGGGCGAGTGGGAGCGGGGGGCGGCGATGCCGGGAGGGGGAGGTGCTGCCGGGAGCGGGGCAGCGGCTGCGCAGCAGGCTCCGTGGGGGGGAGGGGGAGCGCAGCGAGCAACAGAAGTTGCTCAGCTGCCCTTAGAGCAGGGGTACTCAAACAGCCTTCATGCAAATAGGCCCCTGTCACGGTCCACCAGAAACCTCTTTGCGGTCCGGATTGTGGACCGCGGGCCGCCATTTGAGTACCCCTGTTCTACACAGACTGGTCAAAACCAGCTCTCCTCTATGACTGGTTTTATTTAGCCCTCTGGTTTTGAGTTTCCTTATAAATCATTCTGATGTTATTCCCATTCCCAAAGGCCATTGTTACAGAATTCTTTAAACATTTAAAACTAATAAGCTCCATTTCCAGGCAGACTAAACAGCTATCACAAATAATTATCATCTGTCAGCTAGTCTGGCTAGCAGCAAGAGGTTTCAGAGCAATCCCCTCATCTTAGCATCCGCTCTTTTTTAAAGTCTGTCTTATGTGTATCAAAGAAAGGATTATGTTTTAGGTGCCTGCAGTGTGTGTGTGTGGTGATGGGGGATATGCTAACTGATATTTGCTTCATCAAACCTCCCCCTCCCCAGGATGACCCTGACTAGTGTTAGAATCAGCATATCTAAGCTGAAGGAAGAGATAAGGCAACATCATCATACTAAGAGAAATCCTGAGGCCCACAGTTGAACCTACTATATCATTACCTGAGAGTAAGACATACAAAAAAGTGTTTAGTATTTCTCAGAAGCCTGAAGAGCTCCAATGACAAATATTAGCAAACCAACATTTTTTGTGTCTATTAATTCACATAGAGCAACTAAAAATATTGTTTCACTCTATACAGGGATAACATTCCTATGGAAACTAGATTACCATGTCTGCTTAAAATGGATCTTACTTATGGCTCTCTCTAATTCAAAGCTAAATAAAAAGTAATAACCATTAAAAAAAATCAGATGCCTCCTAGAAAACGTTTGGCTTGAGTTGGGTTTTATCTAAGATTATTTTTATTATTAAGGGGGTAAAAAAAAACACCATGAAATCAGTAATTTTGTTCTTTTAAGAACTGATCTCTTGCTGTTAACCTGGTCCATACTTGAAGTATAATCCCCTGCTTGACGTTAACTATTAAGAAAATTATCATGTGGGATGGGATGGGTGGTTGTTTACAGTGTTTTTTTTTTTAATGGAACTTTTAACTTGTGTTTGGGAGAATTCCTTCCTTTATTTCTCTGAGAGAAAGATTTCCAAAAGGTATTCATTCAAAAAATGCCATCTAGATCACTACCAAAAATGAAAAGCGCATCAAGTGTTAGAAGTACCCTCCAGATGCTGCTGCTGCATCAAACAAGATGATACAGATTCACAGGGACGCATGCAGTGATTTTTTCAAGTGTCGTCTCACACATTCAAACTACATGTTCAAATGAATTAATACAATTTAGATTTGAGTCAGTAAATCTGAAGCATCTGAAGTGTTTGCATGTTCATATTGCCTTGTTGATATTAAAATAACCCAAGATAAGGGAATACATTGAGCATCCATTTTTCCTTTGTTTGACCCAAAAAGACTGGTAGCAGTTGTCAAATGTCAGCTATTTTAACAGCTTATTATAAAGCAGGAGCATAGCCACAGATAGGCACACATCCAGTCAGTTGGCCAACAGCCAAACCACCCACCACAGTGCCTAGCAGTGGACGGCCACAAGCAGCAGCACTGTGGGTGGAGAAGCAGCTGCTGGCTGGCAGATGGGCAAGGGGAGCTGCTTCTCCACCTGCAATTCCAGGGCCAGGGTTCTCTAGTGAAAAGCTTCGAGTCATGTGACTGGAAGCAGGACTGGCCAGGTGCCCCCTGAAGAGTAAGGGGCCCAGCCAGAAAGCAGGGGCTGCTTACACACCCTGCTGTTCAGCCAAGCAAGTGTTGAAGTGGTTGACAGGACCATAAAACAATTTTTGCAAAGACATCATTCAAGGACCAATGAATGTTAGATTAAGAAACTGCAGCACAAGTCTAGAGGATAATTTTCAATGGCTTCCCTTAAAATATAATTTGCATTGCTTATTTTAGATGCTGCAGTAATAGTCTACCACTGAAATGTGTTAGAGATAAATAGAGATGCAGAAGTACTCTCTCTCAAAGCATGTATTTCTTCTCAATCCTTTCACAGGACAGATAATATTACAAGGCTTTAATGTTTCAAATACTTTAATACTTTGGACTTGACTGTAAGACATTTTCTGACAGTCAGAAACTTGTGGATGATGCTGGAAAGATCTCCCTCACTTTACAACTCCATGTTATTTGAAGTTACATGCTGATAACAGAAACAGTGATTTTTTTAAAAAATTCACTCACTGTACAAAAAAATTGCACATATACCTAAACTAATATAATTGTATGCTATGTAATCATAAATTAATGTCATCTTTGCTATTATACTTCCACCTGTTTTCCAAACTTGAATTACAGGATTAAAAAAAAAAATCAAATACAGCTACATAGAATTCACCTGAAATAGAAAGGTAGTGGAAAAACATCTAAGGTATCTCAACACAACAAACATAAACCTCTGATTCCTTCCATTCACATCAAAGAGAAAATATCAAAATTTCTGAATAGTGTGGCTTGCTCAGACATAAATTGCATCTTCTAGATTATTTTTCTTCATAGAGTAAATATTCTCAAAATGAATTGTAGTACTGATTGTTAAGGGCAGGGATGACATCAACCAAAGTAACACACAGCAATGACTCATTCATTTTTACAAGCATCTCTAAAAACATAAATCAGTAGCCGTTGATCTAAACTAGAAAACAAAACAAAACACATTATCTTCTGAAAAACAAATGATCAAGAAGGATAATTTGTTTATGAACTAGAAAAATACTAATTTAAATATCATTTATCATTATTATTTATTTTTTAGTTCAGAATCTATCAATTATGAGAAAAAACAACTGCTTATACTTAAACAGGTATTTCCCTTTGCTCATACTAAATCCTCACAGCTAACAGGAGATAAACAAAAAAAAAACTTCAGATATTGTGATATTTGTTGGTATGCTGATTACCACAAAAAAAAGGTCTATTCAGTATTCTCATTTTTAAAAAATTACTTAAAATTTATTTCCTAGGGTGAAATCCAGGTCCCATTGAAGTCAGTGAGAGTATGCCATTGACTTTAATGGGATACTTTAATCAACTTCAGTGGTGTTTGGATTTCAACCAAGGAAAATAAATCTTAGGTAATTTTTAAAAAATGAGAACACTGAGTAGACTTGGGGGAGGGGGGTAACCAGCAGGGGTTAAAGTAAGCCAGAACACCCCATTATAGCACCCACTATTTTTAGGGGCTCAGCGTTCTGGGGCCCCTAAAAATAGAACATGGAGCCAGAATGCTGCGTTCTGGGGCCCACCATTGAAAAACAGCAGGCCCCGGAATGCTGCATTCCGGTTCCATGTTCTACTTTTAGGGGCCCAAATGCTGGGCCCCTAAAAATAGCAGGCCCCGGAATGCAGCATTCCAGTTCTACATTCTATTTTTAGGGGCCTGAACGCTGGGCCCCTAAAAATAGCAAGCCCCAGAGCGGTGTTCCGCCGCATTCCAGCAGGCAGGGGAGGGAGTAGGGGCCAGGGGCGTTGCTGGGGGGCTCAAGCCCTGTCCAAAACCCCTCCCCTTCTAGGGCCCACCCCAACCTGGGGCCTGCTGCCTCCGGCCCAGCCGCACTGCCACCTGGACCTGGGGCCTATCCCCCCCAGCCGTGCCACCGATGGTGAGTGTGGGGGTGGCCCAGCTCGCGCTTGGCGGGGTATTGGGGCAGGGGGTGGGGCCCTGGCATGGGGAGGCAGGAGCTGGGATCCAGGGGAGACCGGCACAAGAGTGTTACAGGGCCCCACAAATTATACTTTTAACCCCTGGTAACCAGCATACAAACAAATACCATAGTATCTGAAATTATTTTTCCTTTTCCCTGTTGGCTGTGAGGATTTAATGAGGCGAAAATGTCATATCCAGTAATCATTCTAAAAAGTAACTTAAAATATAGCATAAGCTTTTCACAAGAGGCCATTTCTTTGCTTAACTATCATATAACCACTTTTAACCCCAAATATACTACTTGACTGAAATGTTGAGAAAACTGTTATTGGAATGAACAGAAGTATGAGAAAAAAATCTTATGCTGTCCCTCAGAACAAAAACAGGTGTTAGAGTTTCATCACATATGTGTTCATTCATGTTCAATGTGCTCGAGTTTGCAGGATTTGATTTTTTAATAGATTCTGGGATATTTTTCTGCACTCTCATTACATGTTGCTATGTAGCAATTTTGCAGGAGTATTTTTGGTCATATAGTAGCCCTATTTCTAATTAGTCTCCTTTGCTCCAGTAGATCCACACTTGGGAGATAATTAAAAAACAGACAGCTGGTATAATTAATATTTCCTAATCTCTGACCCATCCTATCTCACCCATGGGAGAATTTCCTTTCCCACAGATCTACCTAATCGCCTAATGCTAATGAGTGCCGTGGACATTTAGGTACTTAAAAAACAACCGTTTTTAAGGAGTTGCTGAGAGCCTCCCATTGCTGGAATGGAATTGTAATTTTGCTTCGTCTCCAGTAATCATAACGAGCTCGACTCTCTTCGTTAGTAAGAATCTCCTTAGCCTGCTGCAGCTTTTGAAATTTCTCCACTAGAACACAAAGCAAAGGGACATTAAATCAAATGCTTATTTTAAAATAAATTAATTTTCTTGTGAAACAGGAATGACCATTAATAGCTAAGTAACAGCAACACAAGTTGGGGGCAGGAAAAGAGCAATAAAGGGATGTGGCATTTCTGCTCACATCTTTGAGGAAGTACATATCAGTGAAGACAACTGATGTCCTTTTTCAGATGAACAATTCAGTGCAAATGTGTAACATTTTTGCATCTTGGTCTAGATGCTTTATAAACTTGAGGACTAAAAGTTATGTGGTACTAAAAGCAAAATCCATGAGGTGTTGCCCATTTAAAAACTAACGTCGGAGTATATGACACCACTTCAGAAAGAAGATACAAAGCAGCAAAGAAATTAGAACAGAACACATCACCAAGGGACAGTGAGGCCATAACTACCTATTCCAGTGCCCAGGGCAAGCAGCCCCAAAGGTGCCTGACCCCAGGCCCCAATCCAGCATAATCTGTACCCACCCGCTGTCGAAAGGTAAGCAGCAGGGAGCTGGATCCAGCCCAAGCTGCCTTCCAGTGGTGGCTGGGGACAGATTTGGCTCCCCACCAGCACTGGGGCAGTGGGAAAACGGATCTGTCCACAGCTGCCACAGGAAGGCAGCAGCGACCCCCAGACAGAGCTGGAAGCCACAGCTTCTGGCACTGAATTTTCGAGGGCGCAGGAGGGTGAGCCCCAGGCAGAGTCAGAAGCTGCAGCAATTTTAGAGGGTGCTGGGGAGGGATCTGGCTCCCTGCAGCGGCTGGAGACGGATTCGGCTCCTCGGGGGTGGTGAGGAGCCAGATCTCTCCCTGGTCCCCATGAGGAGCAGGATTTGTCCCCTGTGCCCTCTAAAATTCAGCACCTGAGGCTTTGTCCCACTTCCCCCGGCCTAGTTAGGGCCCTTAAGGAAGCATAATGCCACTGTATGATCAGCAATCAGAAGAATCTTTATGCAGCATGGTAAAGGTTAGCTAATATCAATGCATCCTTTGTGTGTATTATAAAATATTGCACTTGAATACATGGTTGTGTGACTACAATCTTATTTTTCTCAAAGGAACAAAAATTTTTCATAAAACGGTTGTTAAGGATGCAGCTGTGTGTTACTATTTGTGTAAAGGTTGTAAAGATTTACATTTTATCTATGAGTCACCCACAGTGTTTTATTCATATATTGTGGTTTATAGAAATAGAATCTTCTTTGAAATATGCTGACCCCAAACACTAACCAAAACTGATACGCATAAACCAAACACCATAGAGGATTTTTTTTCTTACTCTATTTCCTTTTTTCCAGTATGACTAGCTTTGGGAGGGGGATAAAAAGCAGTTTGTTTAATAATATTAAAATGTACTGATATCGAACTGAATCATAGAAAGTCTATGTTTAATCCATACTGTGAAAATGTTTTGTGGACTGTTTAAGTAAATGAATAAAACTGCTCTTAATATATAAGACTGCTCAATTACTTGGGTCTTGGGCACCCTTTCTATTTATGTTTGGTTTTAGTATTAGACTTAGTTATTTTTACTCCAATTTAACACTAAAATTTCCTCACAATGGATCAGATTCTAGTGTCACTTATGCCCCTGCCTCCTGATTTTACTGAGGAAGAAATTTGTTGCTTCATTGTTCTAACGAGTATGTTTAAATATATTTTGCGAAGTGGGGTTTGAAGATCATTTTGTGAAAGGTTCCAAAGGCAAGCCATATTAGTCTAGTTCAGCAAAACAAGCAAGGGATCCTGTGACACTTTTAAAGACTAGAATTTATCTATTTTTTGCATGAGCTTTCATCAGTGAAGTCCCACTTTGTCAGAGGCCAGGACATGGGACTTCACTGACAAACGCTCATGCAAAAAATCAAATTACTAGTCTTTAAAAGTGTCTTGCTTGTTATGTAAAAGGTGAAATCTTCAACAAATTTTGAAGGAGTCCCTCTCAGATTCTCTGAAGAATCCCACCCATTTTATTTTTTTAATTCCCTTCCCCCTTTCCTCCATCAATCTATTGGACCTGGATTCACATTTCAGAAAGCCAGGAACAGCTTAAGTGCAACCTCAATATTATTCTTGAGACATCTGAAGGCATCAGTAAACTGTGAGTGAGCCTCTTTCTTCCTCTAGGGTGTAACACACCTCAGCCTCTGTTATTCCAGCAGAAGTGTACAAGCAATAACCTCAAATTTTAATCTCCTGGTGGTTGCTACCACTGTGTTTATTTGGAGGCAGCCTGATAAACCAAGAGAAAATTTGAATAAGTAATTTTGTGCATTAACTGAAATGGAATGTTTTATTTAGCTATTTTATTTTATTTAGCTACTTTGTAAGTAAGACACGAGAAGTAATTCTTCTGCTCTACTCCACCCTGATTAGGCTTCAGTTGGGGTCTTGGGTCCAGTTCTGGGCACCCCATTTCAGGAAAGATGTGGACAAATTGGAGAAAGTCCAAAGAAGAGTAACGCAAACGATAAGTGGTCTGGAACACTTGACATATGAGGGAAGACTGAAAGAGCTAGGTTTGTTTAGTCTGGAAAAGAGGAGATTGAGAAGGGACATGATTACAGTTTTCAAATATCTAAGAGGTTGTCACGAGGAGGGAGAAAAACTATTCTCCTTAACTACCAATGATAGGACAAGAAGGAATGAGCTTAAATTACAGCAAGAGAGGTTTAGGTTGAACATTAGGAAAAAACTGCTAACTGTCAAGGTGATTAACCACTGGAATAAGTTGCCTAGGCAGGTTGTAAGATCTCCATCACTGGAAGTGTTTCAGTGCAGGTTAGACAAGCACCTGTCAAGGATAGTTTAAAAGGGTACTTGGTCCTGCCATGAGTGCAGGGGTCAGGACTTGACGTCTCATGGTCCCTTCCAGTTTCTTTGATTTGCAATTCTTTTTCTAAAGGCTTTAAAAACATAGCAATCTATAACTGAGAATATCTTAAATTGGTGAAAGACAGGCCATGCTTCTGCTCCCTTTACTGACATGGGCTGGGATTTTCAAGACAGTTGGAATTTCAGCAGGATTTGGGTGTCTGATTTCCTTAAACTGCTTGGAAAATCCCGGTCAACAAATAGCGCCTCAAACTAATAGTCCCACTAAAATTGAGTAGTAGGGGGGTCAGAATCAGGCTCAAAGTTTTTGCATGGAATATTAGAAATGTGAATCACAGAGCACTGTCTTGTTATAACTGGTTTTAATACAAATATGTCCAATAGTTTTATTCTCTGTCATCAAATTAACCTTTAGGGGGGTGTGGGGACGAGTTAAAGTAAGTACTAGAATTTCCAAGATCTAGGCCTGTGATGGTTTGTGTACAAACTATTGAGTATCAAACAATGCATTTGGCAATATGTGGAAACTTAGTACAGAGTAAGGAGTAATCACCTTGAACCTACTGTTTATTTTATCTTTTCCTGAGCACAGAGCTGAATTAAGGGGCCTTAGGGCCCCAGGCTGCACACCACTGGTGGCCCTCCTCCCAGCCTGGTGCTTCAGCTTCCACCACGGCAGTCTGCAGGCAGGCTGGCGCTGAGAGAGCTGACAGGCCGCTCTCTGTGGTGCCCCCACCCCGGTCCAGCTGATCTAGCCCCCAGGGGTAGGGTGAACACACACCAACCAGCCCAGAGGTGGGACAGGAGCACCATGGAGCCCGGCCTCTGCCCCCAGGACCCTGCCCCCACACCAGAGTGGGGAAGGGTCCTTGTAGTACCTACCCCCAACCCTAGTGGCACCATGACAGACCAAGTGGGGCAGTGGGAGCTGACTCACACAGGGGTCTTACGGGCTGGAGCCCAGGTCTTCAACCCCTATAGCCCCTGTCTTGATCCGGCCCTGCCTGTGTAGTCTGTATAACCCTAAAGAAGTCCAGAACAGGCATTCAAATGTTTTTAGTCATTGATGACAGTGACCCAGCTGGTTACAATTATATGGCCCTATTTCAGAGCATCTGTTTTTTCTTCAAGGCACAGGGATGGGTGGGGGTGTGAAAGCTGTGACCGACAGCATTTCCTCAGTTTCACAGGTTTATTTCATGATTGCATGTTAAAGCAAAATATTAAGGCTTGACATTTTATGAGAGTGCATTCCATAAATGTAAAGATTATATATTAAAATGAAAACAGAGATATTCACTGATGGTATTTAGGCTGTATTCAATGCCTTAATTATAATTTAAGAAGATACATTGTTTATGAGTAGGGAAAGCTACATACCAGCTTCAGGGTTTCCAGGCTGTTTGTCAGGGTGGCATTCAAGGGCTTTAACCTTAAACTCTTGAAGAATTTGTTCAACCTAAACAGAATATCAACATTTTAAGTAAGTAAGTAAGTAAGTAAATAAATAAACAAACAAACACACACACACACACACACACTCTCTCTCTCTCTCTCTCTCTCTCTCCCCCATCCAATCCCAAAAATCAGTATGTCTGACAGCTGTCAGAAATTTAATTTTCTTTTCTTTTCTCCCATCTTTATTCTTTCTTCATGAAGAGGTATTTTTCCACAGCTGTGTGGTTTGGTTCTTAACCAAATTATAAGCAAAGGTTCACACTTGCAAGACTCATTCTAACTTTTTATAAAAAGTACAACTTCAGTTATTGTTCTCATTATTTAGTCAGCTATAATTATGAGGCTACTCTCTGTACAGAAGATACATGTAAAACCCTCTACATCACTAAAACCTTATGTTAAGAGTTTATATAACCTTACACTGATCCTCTGCAATAGGTAAATTTCACCTAAAAGGTGGAAACTTAGCACACAGCAGCACTTGCTTGATTCATGGTCACCAAACAGAAAGATACAGAATGATTTCTGATTTTCTAATCAATTTGAACTTCTCCTGGAAAAAAAGATAAAGTTGGCCTGAAAGGAAATCAGTTCTGCTGTCAATGCTACAATGATGGTGTAGATTAGTTATATATTCATCACAGTCTCTCACAGCAGTTTATGGTTCTATAAAACATTATGCAAATTGAAAAAATATACATTAACTCATAATATATTTGCCATGAAATCTCATGTCAATACCTGGGAATTCATAGATCAATGGCCTGATCCACCATCGCAAACTCTCTATGTTTCACATCAGTTGTACGTCACAATTTTTTGTTATTAGGTGTTATAGACAAAAAAAATAGTAAACTTGCATCACATTTTTCTAAATACAACTTAGGTCTGGTCTTCACTACAGGCCTAACCACACCCTTTAACATTGTAGTTATTATGACCGAGTCCGATGTAGACAGCACTATATGTCTATGGGAGAGCTTCTCCCACCTATATAGCGGCTGCCTCTCGAGGGGGTGGATTAACTATGCTGACCAGAGAACTCTGTCAGCAGAGACTGTTATTAAAGTTCTAGCGCAGCACAGCCTCATCAGTGCAGCTGCAGCATTTTAATGGTAGTTTGCCTCTTTAAAAACAGGTTGACTAAGGACTCATTCAGCAGTAAGTTGGAATTCAGTACCAACTTCAGACTTTTTAGCATCCTCGTTTAGCTGCCTAGAGGCAAAGGAGCCGAAACCTCTTCATGCTATTCCAATGAAACTCAAGATCTGGTAACATCTGGCAGGAAGTTCCAAAGGGGTAGCCGTGTTAATCTAATTCAGCAAAATAAGCAAGGAGTCCTGTGGCACTTAAAGACTAACAAATTTATTTATTGCATGAACTTTCGGGGGGGGGGGGGGCCCCCCACTTCATCAGGCGCTTTGAAGATGGAGGAACTTATAGAATGGGAGCTATTTGTAGCAAATTTATGTTCTACCACAATAATTTTCCTTCTTTCCTGTGTTAGGTTGGCAGTTTGTGAAAACTCCTACTCCTCCCGTTCATTCTCTGAGATGCACAATTTTAAATAATTTTTGAGAATAAGGCTTATGCGATTTTATTTTTAGAGCAAAATATTTTATCATTCAACTAGTCAGTCCAATCTCATTGAGCAAGTCACCTGCACAACAACGGATAGCTATAATGTTTTCAAGATTTTACTCTTTGTATTGCTGCTGTTACTCTTCGTATGTATACACTCGTGTAGTATCTTCATGTCTTGAATGTATTAAATTACAGATTAAAAATATAGTTATTATATACAGATTGTGGGGCTGTATACTCAGCAGAGTGACAAGATACCAGTACATGTCTAAACACTATTTACATGCAATGATTTTCAGTTATTTTTACAGTGTAAAACATTATTTTTGAAAGTGTAATCTAATTATTCTTTATACCCAAATATAACATGAATTATCATAAAAGGATATTATTAAAAAGAAACTAAAGGACAACATATCACGATATACAGAGAAAGAAATGGGTTTTACAAGTAAGGCATTGCGACGCCCTTAAACTGAAATAACACTTCTTCTTTGAGCATTACTCAGATGCATTCAGTCTCCGTGCCAGAGCACCGGACTGGTCGAAAAAACTTGTCCTAGCCTGTCAGAAGAGGGGAGGTGGCCACCGCCCCTCGCACCACCTGTGGCTATATATGTGGCCGCCTCTCCACCCCCTCCTCAGTTTCATTTCTTCCGCCTTGCATATCGGATCTGGAACGTCCACTCCTTGTGAATCGCAAGCAGCCTGTCTCTTCACCTTCAATTCACTGTCCGGAAGTGCACATCTTTTTATGGATTAACTCCACTGCGAGAGTCCCCAACACCAGACCAGCACATCACATTGACGATGTCAGAGTTTAAACCCTGTGCCGAGTGCGGCAAGGCCTTCCCCTGGGACGACCCCCATGGGAAGTGCCTCAGGTGCCTGGGCAAAGACCACATGGTCTCGGCATGTTCCATCTGTCTCTCCTCTAAACCTTGAATGATTAAGGAGAGGGAACAGCAATGCTGCACCCTAGCCTCGGAGGAGGCTCGGCACCCTTCACCCGAGGCTTCAGGTTCGAGCCCAGCATCAAGACCTAGCTCGGCGCCAGAGCCTACGCGGCACCATGCCACCGGCAGCCACTGCCACACCACTACTTCGGTGCTGACTCCAGCACCGCAGCGCCTACCTGGTGCCTCGGCACCTCAGCACCATTCAAGGTCGCCCTCAGTCACCCCGGCACGGGGCTCAGCTCAGCACTGCGCCATATCATCTCTAGTGCCGACGACATGACACAGCCCAGCCTCACTGGTGCCGACCACACCCCGGCACCGGCTGACTCCACCCTTGGCACCGCAGAGCCCGCTACCAAAAGAACAGGTATCTTCCCACCCAAGCAGTCCTCCCTCCCCCAGCGAGGACTTGCCTGCGACTCACGCGGAGTCGCTTCTCATCCCATCCACCCTGGAGGTGGTGGAGGCAGCATGAGCCCTGCTGCTCCTCCCGACTCCCTCTGCCCCACTTCCAATCAGAAGGGGCAAACCGGCCTTCCTTTCGAAGGCCTGGGTTCACCCGGGATGCTCACCCTTGCCGTCCAGCCCCACAGTCTTCCACCCCAGCGGGGGCTGACATGACTCCACCGACAGCCCCGGGCCGGGAATCCCAATTCCCTTCCCCCATCTCCAGCCCAGAAGAGGGACCTTCTAGGGGCTCCAAATGGCCCTGGCGCCACACATCGGCACCATCACCTTTCTGCTTTCAGCTGCAAGAATGGTCCCCTGAGGGAACTCCCTCCCCTCTGCAGCAGGCTCCCAGTGCCATGCTGTTCCTGGCACCAGAGCCCTTTATGGGAAACCTTTCGGCGCATTTTGACCTGTTGCACCAGGCTACGGCCCATTTAGATGTGGAGGCGGAGCCCTCGACTCTTCCCCCTGATACCCTATTCGGACCGGCGTTCGCCTCCACGGTGCCCTTAGCAGTCCCGCCCCACCCAAAAGCATGGGAACTCGCATGCGCCTGGTGGCAGAGCCCAAGCTCCGACCCCCGGTGTCGGATATGGTGAGCATGAACTATCGGGTATCCGAGTCAGACTATCCCTCGCTCGCGGGCCACCCAGTTCCCCCTAGGGATGTGGTTCAGATGGCAATCGGGGCTGGAGAACCTCCCTGGAACCCCCTCCTCCCCTCCAGGGAAACTAGGGAGCTGGATCTCTTAGGCTGCAAGGTGTATTCTTCATCAGCCTTCCAACTATGAGTGGCAAACAACCAGGCTATAACCAGCAGATACTTGCTGGATGTCTGGGAGTCGCTTGGGAAGTTTAGAGATATGCTCCCACCTGAGGCCAGGGATGACTATGATGCCTTCCTGGAGGAGGGCAACATAATATCTCAACACCTCCTCCTTTCGGCTTGTGATGCAGTGGACACCGCTGCCTGCACCATGGCCTCGGTGGTTACCCTCTGCAGGGTAGCATGGCTTAGGGAAGCTAGAGCACCCCCTAACACACAGCAGGCAGTTCTTGACATGCCCTTTGAGGGGGATGTCCTGTTTCCTCCGAAACCCTCTCTGTGGTGGGTACAGCCTGGGATCCTCGAGGAGAGGCCAAATATTTTGGCCTTCTCCCTCCCGGGCCCACCCTTCGACTTAGCTTCCCACTTCCCCAGGCAGGACAACCCCTTTTTCCTTCCTGCCTCACTTATGGGGGGAAGTGGGCCTTTGCCTCTTCTTCCCACAAAGAGGGGCCCCTCTGATCACCGCCACTCCTTTACCCTTAGAGTGCAGGGGGCCATAGGGCATCACTGCTGCAGACGGCCAACCCCCCCCCCTTCTTCGTTAGGAAAGGCAAGTCTGGGGGCAACCATCCCAGTCCTTGTTCATTCTTTCCTTTCCCACTCACAGGAGCAGGACTTAGATCAGGACGCCAGGGGCTGACGATATAATGACGCCCGCCCACGGTGCCGGTACCCCGGTACCATAGCTATCTCCTCCACCTTCCCACCCCTTAAGCAGCATTTTTCCCAAGGATGAAAACCGCCCCTCTTCTATTCCTAGCAGCCTTCCTTCCCGAATATTCCCCACTGTGTTCCCCCCCACAACTCCTCGCAGAGGGATGGAGGCGCGTCTCGTTGTAGCCCCAGCTGCTGCGGGGCTCTGAGACACGCACATCCGAAGCCTACTCACAACAGAACTGTGCCTGTGGCCATGATGCGTGTCCCAGGTAGGCCCCCTTGTATCTGGGTCAGGGGAAGGGGAGAGGACACCCCTGGTCACATCACCATTTTCTGCGCTGTGACCCCAACCCCCAGTCGACAGGAATCTCTTCTATGGACTGAGGGGGACTCATCAGTGTAGCAGTACAGCTACCTGGATAGCCATTCTCATTGGGAAGGTATCTTTAGAGCGGGTCTTACCCCTGCACAGGCCCTAGGCCAGCCCACCCCTCCTTTTCCCACCCTCACATGGTTCCACGTCTCTACCTTCTCATGATCTAGGGGAACCAGGGGCCCACTTAAGGAACCCTCACCTTGGTCTAACCTCTTTGAGGTAGCCCACTCTTCCCCAGCTTCACCAAAGTACAGCTGGGGGAACCCCTTTAAACCGTGAGGGGGAGCACTTTGTTAGGACCATACATTGGGAAACTGCGAAGGGTCTATCCCTCGAGTGCCTCCCACCCATATTCTTCCCACTTCAGTATCCACTGCTCTCTAGGCAGCTGTCTACAGCAGACAGAAGGGTCCCTACTTCTGGGGCACCTGCATAATCTTCTTGCTCCACGGCCTACTCCCTGGTAGGACACGGGCCCCCACCTCCATCCTGCCTCCCCCCGGGGCTGTCTCACTACACCACACATAGTCCCTAGTGCTACTGCAGTTCTCCCCATGCACATTGGTGGCGCCTGGCAGTTCTGCGGTCAACTCTTTCCCTTTGCAAGGACCCGTTGACAACCACTGCCACCCGATGGTGTCATACACAGAGAACCCACTTCTATACATCATGTAACAGTTTGGGGTTGTACCTTTTTATTCAGCCTCTGGCTCCCCCTGGGGAGAAAACTTTGTTGGGTTCTCTGATCCCGGGTTGTCCTTCAGAGGCAGCGGTTGCCACGCTGTTATGGTCCCGTTCTCTAGCTTAGGAAGGAACCTTCCTTGGCAGCAGAGTTCTCCAATGTCCATGTATTGAAGAGTTCTCCTTGGCAGCCCTGGCATGGCAAAATGGTAACGTTATCCCTCCAGCAAACACCATAGATGCTGTGTTTGCGCCCTTTCACAGCTCTCCTTCAATTCTTCGGTCACCGAGGGGCTGACTAGACGGTAGTAAGAGTTCTCTCCCATCCCTCTTCTCCTCCTAACACCTTAGTGAGAGCTTCACAATGCAAACCCTGCAAGCTTAGACCAGCAGGGCCCTTCTTCATATTATAGTGCCCTACAGGCCCTAGTAGGACCAACTCGCCAGTACGGCCTCAGGCCACCTTGCTGTTAGTGACCTTCCCGGAACCTCTCTCCTTCAAGAACTCGGTCGTGGTGCTTGCTTGGCTGAAAACGTGCGCTTCTGTGCTACCAGGTCGTTAATTAGCATGCTGTAGGCCCCCGTCCTGCTTGACTCAACTCTATACGCCACGGCTTGGTGTCTCATGGTCTTCTCAGTCACCCTTGAGCCCATCTTAAGACCTTGTATCCTCATCTCTCTCTTTCAACCAGACAGCCTGCTTGGCCGCATCCTAGATAAGGGGCATCGTCATTCCCTTATTTTCTCTGTAGACTCAGTAGTCGCTAGATCAGTCCTTGACTCCGTGGCTCCTGCAAAGCCTTCGGGTGCTCTATGCCTTCCCTTTTTCTTTGTTCTCGTGCGAGACACGCCCATATGGCTGGTCTCTTTACTAGCCTTTAGTGTTCTCCTTTGAGCCCACATGACATGGCCTATGCCCAGACATTGTAGCCTGCTGGTTACATTCCAAGTTTTCCTCCTACGCAGGCTACAGGTTGCGTCCTTTTCTCTAGCTCAGGTGATCTTGTCTGACCTCCTTATGCGTTCTGCCTTGGTGGATTCGGTCTTGCCCTGTTCCGGGTTGACCCTCAGCTCTTGCTTCTGCTGGGCTATCGAGGCCTGCTCGCCTCGTGGCTGCGGCAAGCGTCTTGCTGTGGGACCGCTACCTTACAGGGCGTATTGGTGTGCTGAAGGTGGAAGTACCAACTCCACCCACCACCCATCAGCATGGCTAGTAGTCACCTATTACTGAATGCATCCGAGCACTGCTCGAAGAAGAACGGTGGGTTACTCACCTGTAACTGTCCTTCTTCGAGATGGGCTGCACGGATCCATTAGTGTCCCTTCCAATGTTCCCTCTAAGGTTTGACGGCTTGTGTGCAAAATTTTGAACCCGTGTGCAAAACTTTTTCTGAATAAAATTTTTGTGCAACTTCACGTGATGGAAATTATTGAAAAATATAGAACAATGAAAAATTAATAAGTTATTTAAATTGCTTTTATTAATAATTTGAATGTATTCTATGCTTATGTGACATTTTGTCTCATCAATTCTTCAGTCCTGTTTGTCTGCCTTTGTCGGTTTTCCAAAATGAATAAGCACATAAAAAAGTTAAAATGAAAGCAATTAACTTGCCTCTCATTTTTCATTTTGCACAGCAGCCCATTTTACAATTAAAAAAAAAAGGTCCTAAATTGTTCCTAGCCAGTTCAAATGTGACCCTTTATTTGTTTTACTTAATTGGTCACTATTAGTAATCTTGATCACAGTATACTTTATTTTCCTTCATTTTATTAGTGTTTGCTATATATTTTTTTCCCAATTTAACCCTTCCCTAAGGAGCAACAGGCCAAAAGGTAAAAAACCCAACCCAGGGCTTGACCCTGTGATCACAAATCTGTTATTCTACCAACTGAGCTACAGGCATTCTATATAGAAAAACTTCTAGGCATAAAGGATAACTGTGTACTCCACTGCCCCTTGATCCCATCCCCCCCAAACTGCTGTTTATTCCGTGTGTGCATCTGTGCAGCAAACTCTTAACATCAGGATGGTGGGTTCCAGCACTGTGCCCCCCCAGTCTACTTATCAGAAGTAAAAGGCTGGACAATCACCTATTTTTGGAATGCCTGAGGGAGGAAGGACATGAAGGTAAAAAGGAGCCCTTGGATAGCTAGCAACTCCCCCCCCCCCCCCCAGCCAATCCTCAGTGGGGCTTCAGGCCTGCCCCCTGCCCATCTTCAGCTGCTTTCCCAGCCTGCCCCCTCCCCCAGTTGATCCTTGGCCATGGTTAAGCCCTGTCCCCCCCACCCCTCATCCAATCCTCAACCACTCTGCCAGACTAGGGTTACCGGATACCAAAGCATGGAAAGGAGGCCAGGGAAGTACAAAAAGGAGGATGTTGGAGGACACATACACATCTGGGGCTGCGCCTGGGCCCCCTTCATCCACCCAGCCAATGTCCCCCCCCCCCCAAATGCTTGCCCCATTGATCACTCAACTCCAGGGAAATCTGTCTAGCCCCTAGTTACAGTGTGAGATTAATTGCAAGAACAGAGGCTCAAGAATATCAAATGAATGGCTTAAGTATTTTTCCTCTTCACATTAAAGTAACTGTAAAGCCAACCACTTTAAGGAGTCACAAAACTAAGTATTTAATGCTTATATCAAGGTGCAAGAAGAATCACACTGCAGAACTCCTATCCAGACTGATGTTTTTACATTGTGAGTTGCAAACAGAAGCACACCTCCAATAAATTTAATGTAGTAATTATGGACAAGATTAAAATCAGGTTTAACACAGTAAGTTCCTTCACAGAATTCACTCATTGTTTGACACACAGAGGGATGGGCCCTTGACTACATGAAGTCTAACAGAATTTGAGGTGTTGGCTTCTAAAGGAAAAGTAATCTCTGTCAGCAGTATTCTCCCCATGATGTGAAATTAGGGGTGTGGTGCAGGGGGATGTTTGGGGGGTTTAGGGGGTGCTCACTCATTTGCTCTAACACTGTTACTAGCCAACAACTGGGGGGTGCAGGCGGAGTGTACAGAAATCCCCGTCTAGCCTCACTGTGCAGTATTTAAAAAAAAAATCACAGACAAGCTCTTTAGATTTTATACACACAGGAAAGGAGAAATCAGAAAAAATGAGAGCTGCCAGTTTTTATGTGCAGACCTACCTGAAACATAACCTTTTACCTAAAATGCAAATTTCTGGAAACATCATATCCTACTATGTCTGCCATAAACCACAGATGGATATATATCTATTTTATGACAGTTGATGTTTTGTTTGCTTTTATGTGAAATACACATCAAATGGGGGGGGGCAGAGTAGAAGTAGATGTTTGTGACTATCAAATGCTCCACCCAGGAGGACAGCACCTATTCTTGAATGCAATGATCAGTTTTTTCCTAAATATTCCAAAATAAAAATAAGCATAGAGTACATAGGCAAGAGCAAGCTGCTTGTTTTCTATGATTTGATAAACTAACAAAGGGACAAATATTCCAAGCCTTACTCCATCAAATTTCGCACTGACTTCATTTAAACTATAGGATCAGGCCCAGCCCAGCAGCTACTTTAGAATGGATAATACTTGCACATCTGTGTATCTTACTAAAAATATAAGGACACATCTATAGTGGACTAACTTCTTCTTGGAAGGGAGAAACAAACTGAAAAAAATCACACTGGGAAAAGGAAAATCTTACAAACTGAAACCTCCTCACAATCAAAAGTGAACTTTGTTGGACCTCTAAACAAAGGATTTGTTGTCAAAAGCCAAGATTCATTAGCAGGAATAAAGATCTGGCTTAGCCCAGCCGTTAGAGAAAGAAACCTCCCAAGAAACTTTAAGCCAAGCAGGGCAGCAAAGCAAAAGAGTCCCAGGTTTCTCTCTGGGCAGTTCAGAGACCCCATCAAGGTAAAGAAAAGCCCCAACCCCTGCAAAAAATAAGATCAAACCTCCCCCAAAATCAGGTGCAGGGAAAGGGGAGAGAACCTGAGCTGGAGCCTGGAAAGAAGCCGGGGGTAAGAAGCCGAAGCAAGAAAGCAAAGTGAAACCACTTCCAGCCCTGCAGCTGGAATGCCTGGAGCAGGGAGGAGGGCAGGGCAAAGAGGAGGAATCTTAAAGAGATACAGACTCCTGGTTTTCTCTGCTGACCCTGAGCCTGACCAGCCCCCAGCCGATCTTCAGGGGCTCTGCTGGCCCCTGCCCAGGCCTGGCTCACCCCCCCCCCCCAGCTGCTCTGCTGGCCTGGCCCCGCTCCCCACTTTGACAGCCTGGGCCTGCCCGCCCCGTCCCCTCCTCCCCCAGCGGCTCAGCTGCTCCGCTCCCAGGCCGCCCCGCCCCCACTCCCCTGGCTGAGCCTCAGCCGCTCTGCCGGCCTCGCCCTCCCCTGCGCGGGGACTGGAAACCCCTGCGCGGGGAGGGGGGTCTAACCTGCGCGGCCGCACTGCCGCGCACCTTAGAGGGAACAGTGGTCCCTTCCCTCCGTCCCCGTTTCTGGAGTTGGCGACTCTAAGGAACTGAGGGGACGGGGAGGCAGCCGTATATATAGTCACAGGGTGGCGCAAGGGGCAGTGGCCGCCTCCCCTCTTCTGACAGGCTAGAACAAATTTTTCTGACCAATCTGGTGCTCCGGCACGGAGACACCTATTACTGAATGGATCCAAGCAGCCCATCTCAAAGAAGGATGGTTACTGGTGAGTAACCCACCGTTCCTGATACAGGAGATTCTCTCAAAACTGCAGATTCATGAGATGCTAGAGATCCCTGTATGGAAGCACTCCGCTGCACTGCCATATCACGCCTCCATCCCCTTCAAGTTCCTGTACTCCCTTGAGATTGGGCCCCATTTCCAAGAGGCTGACTATGCTGATCCTCATCCAGCAAAGCCCTTACATGTGTACTCAACTTTAACTACATGAGCAGTTCCACTGAAATGACTAGGAATACTCAGGTGCTCAAGTACTTTGCTAGATTAGGATCAGAATACACTATCATTCAGGATCAACGCCCAAGTTGGGATCTGCAGAAACAAGCTTGCCTCTTTATTCTATGAAAGAGGAGCATGGAAGTCTGTACTATGATAAATATTTAAACCATATTTTCAATGTTTTCACTATCAAGCTGACAATTTTATAATACAAATAATATTTTAACATTGAAAATATTATGTTTTAAAAATGAAGAAAAAAAAAAGCTTCTTCCTTATAGGAGCGTAATGGGTATTCAGAAGAGAGACAATATCTCACCTACACCTCATACTCACAAAGCAAAAGTACACTAAGAGCAACAACGTGTTTATTTTGTACAAGTCCCTCTCCTTCACTGCTTGTCTTCTGCAAGGTCTGATGGCAAAGGGTCAGAGATGCTACAAGATAATCTTGGTAGTTCATGTCCCAGCTGAATAAATGTGTACCATTACTTTGCAGAACCAGTAAGCAATTACAAGATGTTATTTTTCACTTCAAAGTAACTATAAAATAGTTTCAGTATGTGCTTAAAATTGGCATCATTTCCTAAGACTATAAAACAGAATTAGTGCATTAATCTTTTTCATCTGTCTGTTAAAAAAAGCTGAAATAAAAACTTTCATACTGCCACCTGCTGGGATGTCTTAAAATGCCTCTTAAAAATAATTTTTTTTCCAATCATAGACTAAGAATTCTACATTTTTCTTAGTATATTTACATATATATTTGTGCGTATATCAAAGAATTTGCCCACACTTATTTATATACATTAGACTATTTAATTACATTTGCAGAACAAGGCATTTAATCCATAAATAATGTTAACAATTACAGCAAAAAAAATAATCAGCAAAAAATCCCAAAATCCCAGTGTTACTTCAACTGGCACAAGAGTCGGTTTTAAAATTTTAGCATATTCCTCAACTTGCATTATTAGGACATGTGATTTAGGACAATTTTAGGAAATAGAGGAACTCCAAACTCCTCTTTTAGTTATAATCATCCAAGAGCTATTGAGAGATATTTTAATCCTCAAGTCTGAGATGACATGCAAATATTAGAAAAGTGAGTCTAGGAAACCAGTATTTTGTGAGTTAGGGGTGAGGTTTGTTTTAAAAATCACACTTTTTTCTCCCAAATAATGGCTGTATTTTTCCAAAAGTGATATATCTTAGAAACTGAATATCATTACTAACTATTGACAAAGAGAACATTTTCATGTTTCTTTTGCTGTTTGCACTGACCATACTTATCCTTCTTCCACCTTTTTAGATCAACATACTGTATAATTTAACACTCTACAAATAACATTTCAAGAGCATTTCAAAGTGCGTTCTGACATCACACATGGAATCAGCTTAACAAACAAAACATTATTTACAATAAAAATAAACTACAAGATGTTACAATGCAACTATTTGATATAGCATCTTTAACTATGAACTATATTTTAAAATCTTAATTGGATTACATGTATCAGTTGCTGAGATTAACAATAGAGGAAGAGAATTCAAAGTATTATGTAAGTAAGAGAGCAAGCACAGTTTGCATTTCAAATAATCAAACATTTACTGATAAACATTAATTTCAAACTCCCCTGGCAAGCATACAAATGGAAAACATTCTATCATTCACAAAGGAAAGAAAACAGAACTACTCTTTTACCGTGGATAGTTCATCACATCCTAACAAGATGTAATAATCGTCCATATCATCCAGACTGCAGTTCAAAATTGCATCCATTTGGACTAGTCAAAAAGCTTTTTCCACCTCACACAACTGATGCACACCAAGTATGAACTGTCAATGGAAAGCTTATAAGCTTGTTTAAATGTAACCCAGGGAAAACTGGTTTTCCCTCTGTGGTCTAAGGGTCCCTACAGTGCTTTTAATACACTGAGATGTCATCTGAGATTCCTGCATTCTCAGTCTGTCATTGGTTATTTACAGGAGGACTGTAACATTGCACAAGCCTACTATCTGCAATGCTCTCTGGGATTTGTAGTTTTCAAGGTAATTTAATTATTCTTCAACCATGTAATCTACCTTTTCAAACTGAGAAGTATGCAAGACACCAAATAAAATCTCACTGTCATTTTAGGCCTGGATCTTGCAATGATTTATGCATAACCTTAATTTTAAGCATTGCGGCAAGGTCACCCCCCTTCTGGAGGGAAGGGGTGTGGGAGGCCTGGCCCAACAGTTCAAATCTTCTCTCCAAGTGGTACTGGTCACAGTTCAGCCAGCCCCCATCCAGGAAGATCCTTGGCCCTGGGTCCCAGCTAAAGAGCCTTCAGAGCAATGGAAGGGCCAGCTGCTAGTCTCTGTCTCTGGTTAAGGCAGGGGAGAAAGTCTCCTCCTCAGCCTGGGGAGCTTCCAAACTGAACAACAGCCTCAGCTCCCCCCCCCCCCCTTTCCCCAGTGGAAGCAGCCTTTATAGGCCTGGGGTAGCCCTTGATTGGGTGCAGCTGTCTGTAACTGGCCTGCAGAGGCCTTTTATTTGCAGCCAGGGAAAAGGGCCTTCACCAGTCTAGGACTCACATACCTGCCCTGGTGTACCCTTCTGTACCCCTCTGCCCTGACCTTATCACATATCCCCTCCCCCCCGCTCAACACTATGGGGTTGGGCTACTTGGGTCGCACAGCAGTGTATTCGTGATAGGCCATCGGCATTACCATGCTTGGATCCTGCTCTATGTTCTACCCTAAAGTGGAATGGCTGTAAGGATAGGAACCAGCGGGTCACCCTCGCATTTCTATCTTTGTTGCGGTGCATGCACTTCAGAGGTGCATGATCGGTTATCAAAGTAAACTTCCTCCCCAATAGGTAATACTGGAGGGTTTCCATGGCCCATTTGATGGCTAGGCATTCCTTTTCAACCACTGCGTACCTTTGTTCTCTGGGCAGCAGTTTTCTACTAAGGTACAGGATCGGGTGTTCTTCATCCCCCAGCATCTGAGACAGCACTGCACCCAGTCCAGCCTCTGAAGCGTCTGTCTATAGAACGAATTCCTTCTTGAAATCTGGAGTTATCAATACTGGATCCTGGCAGAGAGCAGTTTTTAGATCGGTGAAGGCTTCCTCCGCTGAGCTTGACCATTTCACTATGTCGGGGCCCCGAGCTCTTGTCAGCTCTGTTAATGGGTGGGCTCGGGTGGCAAAGTGTGGAATGAACCGTCTGTAATATCCAACTATCCCCAAGAGGCACGGACCTGTTTCTTCCGGATCGGCAGGGGCCAGTTCTGTATTGCCTCCAGTTTACTCAGCTGTGGCTTTACTAGACCTCTCTCTACAACACAGCCCAGATACCTGGCTTCTGTTAGTCCAATTGTGCATTTGGCTGGATTTGCAGTGAGGCCTGCCTTCCTCAGTGTATTCAACACTGCTTCTACTTTTTCAAGGTGGGTGTCCCAATCTGGGCTATGTATGACCACATCATCCAGATAGGCTGCAGCATACTTTGCATGTGGGCGCAACAGTTTAACCGTAAGGCGCTGGAAGGTGGCAGGGGCCCCGTGTCATCTGAAGGGAAGGACAGTATACTGGTACAGCCCGTCTGGGGTAGAAAAGGCGGTCTTCTCCTTGGCATCCCTTGCCAGCGGGATCTGCCAATAACCCTTAGTCAAGTCTAAGGTAGACAAAAACCTGGCTTTCCCCAACTGATCTATTAATTTGTCTACCTGAGGCATAGGATAGGCATCAAACCTGGACACTTCGTTTAGTTTCCGGAAGTCGTTACAGAAACGCATACTGCCATCTGGGTTAGGTAGCAATACAATGGGACTGGACCACTGACTATGGGCTCCTCAATGATGCCTAGCTCCAGCATTCTCCTAACCTCAGCCCTGATCTCCTCTCGCTTTGCCTCTGGGATTCGATAGGGTTTGACATTCACCTTTACTCCCGGCTCAGTGACAATGTGGTGAACAGCCTCCGTGCTCCTACCGGGCTCGACTGAGAACACATCTTGGTTCCTCTCAATCATCTCTCTGACCTCAATTTGTTGTGTAGGAGTCAGTTCAGGGGATCTCTTTATCTGTCGTGGGACCTTGTCTTCCTGGGTTGCTGATTTTAGGGCTACAGCACGGGTGTCCCTATCTTGCCAAGGCTTCAACAAATTGACATGATAAATTTGCTCTTGTTTTCAGCGGTCAGTTTGTCGCACCTTATAGTTTACTTCTCCCACAGCCTCTATGATTTCATACGGTCCTTGCCATCGGGCTAGGAGTTTGCTTTCTGGGGTGGGTACCAACACCATCACCTGGTCACCAGTTTGGAATCTTCAGACCCTTGCCTGGTGATTGTAGTACGTTCGCTGGGTTTCCTGGGCCTTCTCAAGATGTTCTCGCACCACAGGGGTAACTCGGGCAATCCTATCCCGCATCTTTATTACATGTTCAATCACATTTTGTCCCAGCTTGGCCAGCTCTTCCCACTCTTCTTTGGCAATGTCCAGTATGCCCCGGGGGTGGCGCCCATACAACAGTTCGAACGGGGAGAACCCTGTGGAGGCCTGGGGGACTTCTTTAACGGCAAACATTAGGTATGGTAATAAGGTGTCCCAGTCTTTCCCATCCCGGCTCACTACCTTCCTCACCATATTCTTTAGCATTTGGTTGAAGCGCTCGACGAGGCCATCCGTCTGAGGATGGTAGACCGATGTTCTCAAGGTCTGGATGCGTAGCAACGTGCACGTCCTTCATCAGTTTAGACATGAAGGGGGTCCCTTGGTCTGTAAGGATCTCTTTAGGTATCCCTACTCTCGAGAAAACTTGAATCAGCTCTTTCACTATCGTCTTGGACATTGTATTTCGGAGGGGTATGGCTTCCGGATAACGGGTGGCATAGTCTACAATCACAAGCACATATTGGTGGCCCTGGGTTGATTTTTCCAGTGGGCCTACCAGGTCCATCGCAATCCTCTCGAACGGGACCTCAATAATTGGTAAGGGCATGAGTGGGGCCCGTAGACGTGGGTGAGAGCCATGAAGTTGGTACTCTGGGCAGGAAGCGCAATATTGCCGAACATCCATATATACTCCTGGCCAGAAGAACCTCCGTAAGATTTGATCCAATGTCTTATCGACCCCCAGGTGGGCTCCAAACAGATGGCTGTGGGCGAGGCCAAGAACTGCCTTCTGATGTCGTCGGGGTACCAGGAGCTGCTCCACTTCTTCCTCCTGTATCTGGACTACCTGGTATAATAAGTCCCCCTTAATCACAAAATAGGGTCCCGGACCCTTAGTTCTTTCCTCTACTGGGACACCATTAACTTCTACTACGTCTCTCCTAACATTACTAAACAACGGGTCATTGGCTTGATCTTGGGCAAAATTTGCAAGGGTAGGCCCAATATCTCCTACCTCGAGTGAACCGATTTCTGGCTCTCTAGCAGGCTGTGCTCCATTAGAGCTTGACTTGGCCTCCAGCCCAGCAAGCCCTAAGGTGGCGTCCTAGTTCGCGGGGCAGGACCAACGCCCCACTAGGGCAGCTTTTTGGCTTCAGGCTAGAATTCTGGTTCCCAACCTTTTGTCTGCCCTCCTCTCCCGTCATGACTTCTGCTGCTTCCCCATGGCATGGAACAGGTCTGGGGAAAACTCAGCGAATACAGGGGGGCTAGGGCCCTCCTGGGGACGCACTATTGAGCCTGGGGTCCCTATCCTCCTGAGATTTTCCCACAGGGAGTAGGCACCCGAACTCTGGGAAGTCCCGGCCTATGAGTACAAGGTAAGGGAGCTTCGGGACCACCCCCACCATTACCCTTGCAGCATGGCCCTCTATCTCGATACGAATGGGTGTAGTGGGATAGTAATTGACTGTGCCATGCACACAAGTTACTCCTGCACGCTTCACCCGGGTCAACTGGTCCTGGCTTATCAACTTTCCTGAGACCAGGGTGATGGCACTCCCCAAGTCCACTAGTGCCATGGTTTCTACTCCATTCATCTTCACTGGTCAGGTGTACCTATGGGGGATCTCTGCCACTCCCACCAGGTAGACTAAACTGCAGGGCCAGTCAATCCCACCCAGTCCACATTGCATGGGCTCCTCAGCATTCGGGTATCGTGCCACTATATGTCCTAGCTCCCCACAGGTGTAACACCTGCACCCTCGTCGGGACACCCCCGCATGTTTGGGGCTATCAGGCTTCCGGTTTTCAGTCTGGGGCTCCCCAAGCACCCTCGCTGACATTAGCTGTTCCCCGGTCTCCCTTTTCCCCAACACAGGCCAGTGTGACACTTCAGGGGTCCGTACTTTTGAGCTTGTGGCTGGCCTCCTGCTTCAGCGCCATTCTCCCCCGGCAGACTGGAAAAGCTCCTTGGCCGCCAGCTGTCTTTCAACCAGGGCAACTAAGTCGTCATATGTAGAGGGGTCATTCTGGCTAACCTACCCTTGCAAGTTGGGGGGAAGTCCCCTCACGAACCTATCTAAAACAAGGATTTCAATGATCCTATCAGCACTGTGGATATCCAGACGCAGCCACTTCCGTGAAGGTGAATCAAGTCATAAAGCTGAGACCTCAGTGCGGGGCCCTCCTCGTACCTCCATTCGTGGAACCGCAGGGCTTGGGTAGTTGTTGTCACCCCAGATCTTGCAAGGATCTCTGCTTTCAGCTTAGGGTAGTCCAAAGCAGCCTCTGCTGTCAGGTCATAGTAGGCCTTCTGTACTTCACCACATAAAAATGGGGCAAGAATGCTTGCCCACTGCTCCGGTGGCCAGGCCTCCTGCAAAGCGGTTCTCTCAAATGCAAGCAAATATGCCTCCACCTCATCATCGGTAGTCATCTTTTGCAAGTAGTTGCTAGCCCTCAGGGGGCGCCCCCCATCATGGCCACGAATCTGGGCAGTAAGGGTTTTCAGCTGGGTCATTATCTCCTGAAGGGTGGCTCGGTCCTGAGCGGCTTGGCTTATCAGTAGCTGATTGGTTTCCTGTTGCAATCTTGTAGTCTCTTGTTGGGCTGCCATCTGAACTCGGGTGGCCTCTTGTTGGGCTGCCATGGCCTGCACCAGGGCCTTCACCATGTCCTCCATCCTGGGGCTGATTTACCTTGCCTGCAGGTGGTACGCAGTGCTTGCGTGCCAAGACAATCCCTCCCCTGACACCAAGTGTGGCAAGGTCACCCCCCTTCTGGAGGGAAGGGGTGTGTGAGGCCTGGTCCAACAGTTCAAATCTTTTCTCCAAGTGGTACTGGTCACAGTTCAGTCAGCCCCCATCCAGGAAGATCCCTCGCCCTGGGTCATAGAATCATAGAATCATAGGGTTGGAAGGGACCTCATAGGTCATCTAGTCCAACCCCCTGCCAGAGGCAGGACCACTCCCACTAAACCATCCCAGTCAGGGTTTTGTCCAGCCGGGCCTTAAACACCTCCAAAGTTGAAGACTCCACCACCTCCCTCGGCAGCTCATTCCAAGATTTTACCACTCTCCTAGTAAAAAAGTTTTTTCTAATATCCAGCCTAGACTTCCCTAACCGCAACTTGAGACCATTGCTCCTCGTTCTGTCCTCAGTTACTACCGAGAACAGTCGAGCTCCATCTTCCTTAGAGCATCCCTTCAAGTAGTTGAAGGTTGCTATCAGATCCCCCCTCAATCTTCTCTTCTGTAGACTAAATAAACCTAATGCTTCCAGTCTTTCCTCATAGGGCTTGTGCTCCAGCCCTTTAATCATTTTGGTTGCCTTCCTCTGAACTCTCTCTAGCATGTCCCTGTCCTTTTTGTAATGGGGAGCCCAAAACTGAACACAGTATTCTAGATGTGGCCTCACCAGTGCAGAATAGAGGGGAATGATCACATCCCTTGATCTGCTGGTAACACTTCTTCTGATGCAGCCCAGTATGCCATTGGCCTTTTTGGCAGCAAGAGCACACTGCTGACTCATATCCAGCTTCCCATCCACCATGACCCCCAGGTCCTTTTCTACACTGCTGCTACTCAGCTGAATGTTTCCCAGCCTGTAGCAGTGCATGGGGCTTTTTTGTCCCAAATGCAGGATTTTACACTTATCCTTATTGAATCTCATAAGATTTCTATTGGCCCACTGTTCCAATTTATCTAGGTCTCCCTGAATCCTGTCCTTGCCCTCCAACGTGTCTACTGGTCCCCCCAGCTTGGTGTCATCCGCAAACTTACTGAGAATGCAGTCTATTCCATCATCCACATCATTGATGAAAATGTTGACCAGAACCGGCCCCAGGACCGACCCCTGGGGCACACCACTCGTGACCGGTTGCCATCTAGACATGGAACCATTGATTCCTACACGCTGAGACCGTTGATCTAGCCAGTTTTCTATCCACCTTATAGTCCACCTATCCAACCCATGCTTCCTTAATTTGCCAATGAGAATGCTGTGGGAAACTGTATCAAAAGCCTTGCTAAAATCAAGGTATAGCACATCAACGGTGCTTCCTGCATCCAGAAACCCAGTCATCTGATCATAGAAGGAAATGAGATTGGTCAGGCATGATTTACCCTTGGTAAATCCATGCTGACTGTTCCTGATCACTTTATTTTCCTCTAAGTGTTTGAGGATGGATTCTTTGAGAATCTGCTCCATAATTTTTCTAGGGATTGAGGTGAGGCTGACTGGTCTGTAATTCCCTGGATCCTCCTTTTTCCCCTCTTGAAAATAGGCACTACATTTGCTTTTTTCCAGTCCTCTGGCACCTCCCCTGTTCTCCATGAGTTTTGAAAGACAACGGCCAGCGGTGCGGCTATTTCGTCGGCCAATTCCCTTAGCACCCTTGGATGCAGTTCGTCCGGCCCCATGGACTTGTGCACTTGCAGGTTCTTTAAGCAGTCCCTAACCTGACCTTCCGTCACCAAGGGCCTGTCTTCTTCTCTCCCATCTGCCACACCCATGGTAGTGGGCTGGGAGCTGACCCTGCCTGTGAAAACTGAAGAAAAAAATGCATTGAGCACTTCCCAGCTAAAGAGCCTTCAGATCAATGGAAAGGCCATCTGCTAGTCTCTGTCTCTGGTTAAGGCAGGGGAGAAACAGTCTCCTCAGCCTGGGGAGCTTCCAAACTGAACAACAGCCTCAGCTCCTCCCTCCCCCCCCCGGTGGAAGCAGCCTTTATAGGCCTAGGGTAGCCCTTGATTGGGTGCAGCTGTCTGTAATTGACCTGCAGAGGCCTTTTATTTGCAGCTAGGGAAAAGGGCCTTCACCAGTCTAGGGCTCCCATCCCAGCCCTGGTGTACCCTCCTGCAGGCCTGCTCCCTTGAAGGTCTTCGCCCCCCCCAACACCTCTCTCCTTGCTGAAAACAAAGAGAAGAGGACCTCTTCCTGCTTCTCCTGGTGTTCCTGTTCCTGCTTCACCTCCACCTAGACCTACCTCTGCTGTTCCTGCCACCACCTTGCTGTTGGTTTTTTTGTTGCCTCCTCCACTACTCCTGCTGCTGCTGCTGGCTGGCCTCCCTTCCCTCCCACTCCCCTGCCCTGTGGGGAGTGGGGGGAGGTAGAGAAGGAAGACTACCACCACCACCACCACTGCTGGGAGAAGACCATCTCGCCAGCCAGCCAGCCAGTCCCTGCTGCCAGTTGGAGCCTGCTGCCCTCCAAGGACTTACTACCACCACCACCACCACTGAGGGGAGGCCTCTGAAGAACTGAGACATTGTTGCTTGCAGCTGGGGGTAAGCTCCAAGAGGCTGAGAACTGCATATCACCATCACTACCCCCAGCTGCTACTTTCTGGCCTCCCCTCCCTCAAGAAGGCAGCGGGCTCCCAAACCTGTGGACCATTCTTGCATTGTTTAAGCAGCAGGGACCACAGAGCCTACCCCAGCAGCAGCTCCCTTGCCCCATAGCACAGCCCCCCCTTTCCCCAGCCCCCAGTGGCTGGAGGGCTCCCCCCCACTTGCCTTGTCCTCCAGCCGGTTCAGTGCCACTATCCCCCACAGACCCCCTCCCCCCCAATCCTTTAGCTTGTTGTGTTCCCTTGCCCCACCCCAGCCCAACAGTCTGTTTGCTCCACCCCTCCCTGGCCCCGCCCTGCAGTCCTCACTGCCTCCCTGCCCCACCCGTGGTTCCCCTGACCCCACCTGCAGCTAGGAGAAGCTAGCCCTCGCGAGCCCCTACTCACTTATTTTTTTCCCCAGTTCACTGCACCCTGACACCCCACTAACCAGTCTCCCCAAGTGCAGCCGGAGGAGCCGGCCCCCTTCCTGCCCCACACAGGCCCCATCCCTCTCCTAGGCGCCCTCCTCCCCAGCCCACAGCTCAGCGGGGAGGAGTGGTCTGCCAGCCTTCCCCCAACGCCTGCCATTGTCCCCCACCCTCCCATTACTTGTCCCCCCTGCCCGTGTCCCTGCCCCAGCCGGTGCCCTCCTCCCTGACCCACAGCTCAGTGGAGAGGAAGGGATTTCGCTAGCCCCCCCATACTCCTGGTCCCTGCCCACACATCCAGTCTCTGACGCCCCACTCCCCTCCCAAAACCCAGTCTCCTCTCCTGTCTGTCCCTTACCCGGGGACATGGAGACTTCCCCAGCCCCCTCTGCTCCTCTTCCCCAGCCTGCTCCCCCATCCTGCCCTGCGGCTACCCCCTTGACCGCTGCCACTGCTCTTGCCACCACTAACGGCAGCGGGCACGGGAGGGGCCTCCACCTCTGCTCCTGCTGCCACCACCTCAGCTGGTCGAAAACACCGGCAGAAAAAGGCGAGCAAGGGCCCTACCATCACCGTGGCCATGGCATCGGCCACGGCCCCCTTGTCCCCCATCCTTCCCTCCACCAGCTCTGGGGGTATCCCTGCCCCCAGGGCGTACGCCCAGGTGGCTGCCACTGCCACACCATCAGCCCGTGCCACCTCCTTGCCTTCCATCTTGGGTGGCCAGGGCCCCTTCTCCACCTTGACCAGGAGGCACGGGGTCCGTTGTCTCCTGGTGGCCGCCTCCCCGCATGTGGAGACCTACGTGCGGGCGATGGTGAGGGTGGTGGGGCCCTCGGCCATTGTGGCGGCCTCCAAGATGTACGGGAAGATCATGTTCTTCCTGGCATTGGAGGCCACCGCGCAGGAGGCGGTGGTGAAGGGCTTGGCAGTGGGGGGCGTCTACGTCCCCGTGGAGCCCCTGGAGGACCTGGGCATACGGGTGGTCCTCACCTCCGTCCTGCCCTTCCTCCCCAATTGCGCCCTGCTTCCCCCTCTCTCCACCCTAGGGAAGTTGGTTTCCACCATCAGCCCTCTCCCACTGGGCTGTAAGGAGCCCGCCCTCTGTCACGTCCTGTCCTTCCACCGGCAGGTGCAGATTCAACTGCCGCTGGCAGGGGCTCGTGATGGAGCAGCCCTAGAGGGGTCCTTCTTAGTGCCCCATCAAGGGGGACTTTATAGGATCCACTATTCCTCGGGGGAGGCTCAGTGCTTCCTCTGTAGGGCCATGGGGCATGTCTGGAGGGACTGCCCCCTGGCCCACCATGGAGAGGAGGCAAGAGCCCCCTGAGGCCGTGGCGGGCGCCGGCCGCAATATCGCCGGCGGCCCTAGCCAGCCAGCCACCAGTGCCGTCCCCCCTCCTCCTCCTCCTCCCACCCCACAACCATCGGGGCCCTCGGAGGAGGAGGGGGGAGGTGGCTGGCCCCAGTCAGGGAGAGGGCTTACCCCAGGGGGAGGGTTCCCATCCCTCTGCCATTCCGCCCTCGCTCCCTTGCCCCCCAGCACCATTGCCCTTGCCGCCTGACTCTGCCCCCGCTGGCCAGAGCCTCCACTGCCACCTCGGAGGGCTGGGTGCTCGTCGAGGGGCGTGGCAAGTGGAGGAAGGTCTGTCCCCTCCCCTCCACGTCGGATGGGGAGGAGGCCCCCCGGAAGTCACTGCGGGGGGCTAACCATCTGGCTCCTGATGCTGATGGGCCTTCCGCCGCGCCCCCTGATGGGAACCAGCGGGAGGACCAGGCCAAGGAGATGGAGGTAGCAACAGAGGGGGGCAGCGCTGCCCCCCTTTCGGAGGCCCTTTCAGGTTCCCACCCCAGAGAGGCCGTGGATGGAGCCACTCCCTCTGCCCGTAACATCTGCGCCTGCCGCCAACGCTGAGGCAACTCCAACCCTGGCGTCTGGAGCGGTGGCGCCCACGGCAGCGGGGAGCGCATTAGGCTCCATCTTTGCGGAGCTCGAGGCCCTGGATCTGACCCCAGTCACTGCGGGGGAGGATGATCCCCTCCCAGTGGGCCTCGAGCTGGGCGGCGGCCTGCTGTTGCCGCCCCCCTCCCTGTCTACAGTCTCCTTTCCTCCCCACTGTCCCTGACCCCACCCCAGGGACGCCCCCCGACCGCTGCACCTGCCCGGCAGCACTCGGTGTCCCGGGCAGCAGGCAGCTGGGCCCTGGGGGATTGGGCTCAGTGGAACAGCCACCCCTTCCCTCCCTCGATGATCCCCCCCCGCCCCCCCCCCCCCAGTCCAACGCTGAGGCCATGACCGCCTCTCTGCACCTGACACCTGGGCCCAGCATCAGCGGGGATCCATCCCTAGGTTTACCCACCGCGACCCCCATGCCCGGTTGAGGGGAGCCGCACCCTGGCGGTCTGACCGCCGGGGATCCCGCCCTTATCCCCGCCCCCATTCCCGACCTGACCCCGCCTGCTGTCATCCCACCCACCGCCCCACCTGCTGTCATCCCACCCCACATCCCGGACCCCACCCCTGCCGCTAACCCCTCCCCCGCGATCATGACCTTCCCCTTCCCTGCCACTGCCTCCCCGGGGATGGCATTCGTGTCCCCTACCCTCCCCAGTGCTGCAGCTCTCTCCGCCGCCTTTCCCCCTTGTGCCGGGGGCCGGGCTGGACAACGCGGCGCTTCCATTGTCAGCGCTGCGAAGGGGCTCCCTGGCCTGCCTGTCCATCCCGGTGGGCAGCGGGGCTGACAGGGGGACCCACCTGGAGGACGGCCCGGGGCCTTCTGCCCCGGACCCTCTGGCACTGCGCGGCGAGCTCCATGCATTCCTGGCCAACACTCGGGGGGCCAGGAATCGGGTGCAGCTCGCCTTGCAGTGCTGGGGCAGCTTCCACCTCATCCTCCAGACCATGAGGGCCGTTCTGAAGGAGGAGAAGGGGACCGGGAGGCAGGACACCGCGGCCTACCAGAGGGCCCGTATCTTCCGTGACTCCCTCATGGCCTTTGGGGTGGGTCACGGATTGCTCTGCAGCCCGACAGAGGCCCAAGGCATTCCTGCTGCTCCTGTGGATCCCCCCCCAGCCCTCCTCATGGCCCCTATCGCCTTTGCCACCTTGAACACCAGGGGCTGTAGGCTGGGTCTCCGCAGGACCCAGGTGCTCTCCTTCCTTTGGGAGGGGGGCTACTCTGTGGTGTTCCTGCAGGAGACCCACACGGATCCAGCCGCCGAGCTCAGCTGGCAGCTGGAATGGGGGAACGGGGTGTTTGAGCCACCTGTCCATCCGCTCCGGCGGCGTGGCCACCCTGTTCTCCCCCGACCCACAGCCCGAGGTGCTGGGGGTAGTCGAGATCGTGCCGGGCCGCCTGCTGCGCCTCCGGGTCCGTATGGAGGGGCTGGCGTTGAACTTGGTCAACGTCTATGCCCCGACCTCGGGCCCGGAGCGGATCCCCTTCTTCCAGCAGGCAGCCTCCTTCCTCGACACCTTGGATCCACAGGAGTACCTGGTCCTGGGGGGGGGGTGGATTTTAACATCACCCTCGAGGACTGGGACCGCTGTGGGACTGAGCAGTACCAGGCCGCCACAGACATCCTCCGGGAGTTGATGGACCGTCACTCCCTGATGGACGTCTGGCGTGACCACCACCCAGAAGACGAGGCCACCTTCACCTTCGTCCGGGTGGGGGCAGACCGGTCACAGCACTCCCGGTTGGACCGCATCTACCTGTCCCGTCGCCACCTGGTACGAGCCCACTCCTCCAGCATTAGGCTGGCCCCCTTCTCGGATCACCACCTGGTGACCATGATGGCCTCTCTCTTGGCGGAGAGGCCAGGGCCAGCCTACTGGCACTTCAACAACAGCCTGCTGGAGGACGTAGGCTTTGTGGTGGCCTTCCGGGAGTTCTGGCTGGCCTGGCGGGAGCAGAGGCCCGCCTTTCCCTCAGCGCGGCGTTGGTGGGACACGGGGAAGGTGCGCGCCCGGCTCTTCTGCCGCGACTACACTCGGGGGGCCAGCCGGCGGAGGGATGCGGCGATAGAGCAGCTGGAGCGGGAGGTCTTGGAGCTGGAGAGGCGTCTGGCCACTGGCCCTAAGGACCCTTCACTCTGTGGAGCGTGCCAGGAGATATGTGGACAGACTTGGCAGCGTGGTTTTTTGCAGGGGTTTGTGCCTGCTTCAGTGTTCTTGCTACAGTACAAATCAGGGATAGACACATCATCACCACCCTATACTGAAAACCTACTGATCGGTATAGTTACCTACATCCTTCAAGCTTCCATCCTAAACACCACGTGATCCATTGTCTACAGCCAAGCCCTAAGATATAACCGCATCTGCTCGGATCCCTCAGACAGAGACAGACATCTTGAGGATCTCTATCAAGCATTCTTGAAACTACAGTGCCCACCTGGGGAAGTAAGAAAACAAATTGACAGAGCTAGACAGGTTCCCCAAAGTCATCTACTACAGGAGAGACCCAAGAAAGAAAGCAACAGAACACCACTAGTCACCACATACAATCCTCAAGTCAGACCTTTGCAAAAGATCATTAAGAACCTACAGCCTATTCTAAAAGATGATCCCTCTCTCTCTCAAGCATTAGGAGACAGACCACTCCTTGCTTATAGGCAGCCCCCTAATCTTAAACAGATACTCACCAGCAACTACAGATCTAACAACAAGAACATTGAAGCAGGCACACACCCCTGCAAAAAACCACACTGACAAGTCTGCCCACATATCTACACAACAGACACCATCATAGGTCCTAATCAAGCCTGCTACTCCATCAAAGGCTCATTTACCTGCTTATCTACTAATGTGGTCTATGCCATCATGTGCAAGAAATGCCCCTACACCTTATATATTGGACAAACAGGACGATTGCTCCGTAAGAGACTGAATGAGCACAGAGCTGATATCAGAAATCAAAAAACAAAGAAACCAGTTGCTGAGCACTTCCATCTTCCTAATCACTTGATGATGGATTTGTTAACGACTGTCGTTAGAGCTGTACCTGGGACATCAAGACTTCAAAGAGAAACAGCTGAACTCGAATTAATATGCAAGCTAAATTCTGTGAAAGCAGGACTCAGTCGAGACTATGGGTTCTTTTCCCATTACAATAGGTAATTTGACTTCAGTTTACAGGCTCAAACCATGGGAAGCCTACTCTGATTTGCTGTTACTTTATGACCTGATCCTATGTTTTACACCCCCTTGCATTTAGCTTCATTCCTTTCTGTAAGTTCACCCATCTTTGACGCATCTGAGGAAATGGGATCTTCTCCCATGAAAGCTCATGCAAAAAATAAATCTGTTAAGTCTTAAAGTGCCACACAACTGCTTGTTGTTTTTTTTACTGGACTAGACTAACACAGCTATCCCTTTTGAAATCTACCTACTCCTGACTCACTTCTACCTTAGGGGGTGACTGTTTCTGATAGCTACTCATTTTGCAGCTGAGAGCTGACAGGAGTTGTGTGTTACATATGCAGGCAAGGTATTATGGGAGGAGAATCCTTAATCTTATCCTCTCCCAAGTGTGACTACATTAGAAATTCACACAGTGTACCCCTTTAATATATTATGCTGAACTACTGCAACACAAATAAATATTAGGCCAAATTCTGCTTCTTTACTCGGAATAAATAATCTCTTATTTGACAACTAGTCCCAGCTTTCAGTAGAGCTATTCATGGACCAAGATACTACTCAACATGAGTATGAATAGCAGAATCTGACTGAGGGATAATAAATAACATTAAGAGTTACACAGTATTATCTGACAGTGAAATAACACAGCCAGGATATGGCAAGGTCTAAATGAGGTTTTGCCATTCAGTCAAAATGTTACCTACAAATCTGTTTACATAGTGTATACTGTATACACTTCTAAGTAGGTGTACAAATATAGCACAGATGAGGAAATCTCATATGTAATTCTGTACACATCAATTACGAACAAAATGTTTTGTCCTATACTGTTTACACAGTCTTACTTACACGTGAATTAACGGGACCAAATCCTGGTTTCAGGGATTGCAATGGGAGCTTTCACTCTTCATGCACAAAACTGCACAATCCAGTATGTGTAATTTGCAGTTTCCAAATAGAAGTTTATTTCCATTCATTTATCATATCATACTAGTGCACTGAGGGTGCCTTAGGAAATGCTCAACTTCAGTGGCAGTTTTTCTTAAAGAAGGGTAAGAGTAGGAGGAGAACTGGGATCCTTAACTGTGCCGAGATATATATTTTAAAGGCACAAGAAGTGCAATATGAAAGAATTTATTATATGCACTATATTTGCTAGCTTTAATTTTGATTTTAAAAATTATATTTTTTCCATGTTTTGTTTATCATATTACAGAACTTCCAGTTAAACTGTATGAAATTGAACCACTTCCACTGACTTCAGAAAGAAGCATTGTGTTTATAAAATATATCCCTGACTCAGGAAACAATCTCCATTCAAGATAATATTTAAACACACGCTTCATTATAGTGCTGTGCTGAATAAGGATAGATTTAAGTACATGCTTTCTTGAATCAGAGCCAATGACTTTGGTAGGATTACTCACTCTCTACAGTCTACTGTATTGTGACCTGATTTTGGAACCCAATATTTTGTACCTCCATCCCACCTTTTTTTAAATGTAGCTTTAGAATTAAAGTGTTCTTGAATATCTCAGCCATTTGAGCACTAAGGTCTTGTCTTATACAGAAATATGCACTGAAAAACTGTTCTAGCTTTAATGAATTTATTTTCCTTTTTAAATACTGAGGCAAGCTCTATGCGGCTATCTCCCCCCTCTTTTAACTAAATTGAAACAGAACTCTAAAACAAAAAAGAACTCTCTTAATCCAACAAAAGAGTATCCACACACAAACATGCACCAAAATACAAAAGTGGATTTCAAACAAATTTAGTTGTTTCAGTGCATGTAGAAATTCTTTAGTAAAGGGAATGTAAAATGTTGGAAAGAACTTGATTCTTAATTTTCCGAAAAATAACAAGAAAAGAAACCAACTTCAGAATATGAGAAACCCTTTTTCTGCTTAAGATCATTCAAATGACCATCTAGAATTTTACTTAACTTACATATAGAAAAATCACTTTTCAGGCTGAGAATGAACAATTCTTGCTTAAAGTTTTGGGCCTTTTTTTTTTTTAATTGTTCTTTAACACCTGAAAACAAAAAGACTGATTCTTTGTGCCCAACCCTGGAGTTGTAATTGACTTATTTAATAACATTATTTATTCTATTAATAGCTCATAATATTAGGCAGTAATATATGGGCATGGCTATGTCTGCATTGCAGAGCATTTTCGAAAAAACTTTTTCACAAAAATTTTGCAATATATTCGGAATAATTATCTCAAAATAAGTTTTTTCAAAAATGCTATTTCAGGAAAACAGTCTGGGACCAGTTCCTTGTCCCCAAATACTGCAGCCCTTTTTTTTTTTTCCTCCTGAAGTGAAAGTCTACACCAGACTTTTTTAAGAAAGCCAATGGAAGAGATAGGCAGGCTTTTTCAAAAAAAGCCTTTGCCGCATCTGGCGATGGCTTTTTTCAAAAAAGCTGTTTCAAAAAAGGCTTTTTCTTTCAAAATAAATGTCAGGTTTAGCTTTTTCGAAAAAGCACACCGTTAACTCGAAATACCAAAGCGCGTTTTCACGAATAGTAAACCTGGTTTAGTTTCAGGAAAAAAGCCTTTTCAAGATGGCTTTTTTCAAAAAAGCTATCGCCAGATGCGGCAAACGCTTTCTTTGAAAAAGCCTGCCTATCTCTTCCATTGGCTTTTTCTTTTGGAAAAGAAGAAGAAGAAAAAAAAAGCATGGTGTAGACTTTCACTTTTGGGGAAAAAAAAAAAAAGCCGTGGTATTTCAGGACAAGAAGCCGTCCCCGGACTGTTCTCCCAAAATAGCATTTTTGAAAAAAAGTTAATTTGAGATAATTATTCCAGATATATTTCAAAATAATTTTTTCAAAAAAAGTTTTTTTGAAAATGCTCTGCATTGTAGACACAGCCCATGTGTGTATACATTCTAAACCAGTGGTTCCCAACCTGGGGTCTGCAGACCCCTGTGTTCCAGGGGGTCCGCGATGCTGCTCTCTGCTAGAGCTGGAACCCAGCTGCAGCCCCAATGCTCCCCACCAGGGCTGGATGCCAGTAGGGCAAAAGAGGTGTTGTTGCTGGTCGCTGATGCCAGCAGCAGCTGGGCTCTGCTCCCCTGCAAGGGCTGGCTGGGGGCCATTGCAGCAGCGCTGCTGCTCACTGCCCAGCAGCTCAGCTTTGCTCCCCTGCAAGGGCTGGCTAGCCTCAGTGGCCCTACTCATCAGCTTGGGGAGAGTGAAGAGATCATGGCCACTGCAGCACCACTCCAGAGCAGGGAAAGGAGCCATAGCCTCAGCAGCCTACTCCCCAGGGTCATGGCTGCAGAAGCTCCGCTTACCAAGTGGTCCTGGCAGCTCCGCCTGAGCAGTGCGACCCGGATTCTGCTGGCGCTGGGGCTGGATTCTTCCCGCAGCAGCACAAGGGCATTCCACCTGCAGCCAGGGGGGGCCACAAAATTTTTTCCAATCAAAAAGGAGTCCCCAAACTTGAAAAGGTTGGGAACCACTGTTCTAAACTAGCTATTTTTGTTTATATTCACAAAGCATAACTAAATCAATACGCCAGATTTAGCTGTTCATATGAAAACTACTATGTGACTATACCAGAATAGAGGAAGTAGGATGACAAATGTCCTAGTTTTACAGGGAGAGTGAGAGTCCCAATATTAGGGCCTTTTTCTTCCATGGGTGATTAGCCCCAACTTCCATCCCAGTTTTTCACATTTGCTATCTGGTTACCCTATGAGGGAGCCAGGCTACTGGTAAAATGTAATCCTGCAGCTTTAAAAATGCAGAGTTGATTTTTCAAAAGCAAATAATGTTTGCGTCATATTGGTCTTCAGCTCAGTGACAGCTAAACAAACCAACCAATGTCAAGCCATTGATTTGGTCACCACTTGCTGACTCTTCTATTCAGATTTCATTTTTATAAAGATTCACATATGTCGGGGGGGGGGATAAAAATACTTTCTCTAAAAAGTTAGAATACATAAACACAATTTTTAAATTAACAAACAGAGCAAGAGAAAGATTTTTTTTTTCTTAAAGTTCCCTTCACTATCTCTATTGTGCAGAAGCATTGTGCGATAATTAAAGAAAACATTGTGTTTTATAGTGCAATATTGTCACAGCCTCTGTTTTATTTCAGCTGTGATTATCTAAACTCCAGTTATCCACACATTACAAGTGCACCCCAAACTCAAAATTTTTTCCAAAATTCTGTTCACCTGAATTTCAGATATTCTGTACACAGGGCAATCATCTAAACTCTACAGCAATCTATAAACAGAAATACACATACATGCACAATATAATTGAAAGCTGGGCAGCCTTACCCTCATAGTCCAGGAAGTGAATAAACTTCCACTGGTAGGTACAGGAACAATGTCAACAGCAACACAAAATCATGTACAACACCCAGACAAATACATTGGGTAAAGTCTCTTTTATTCTTATATACATAAAATTATAAAGGTTTGTATCAAAGAAGAAAATAGAGAACCCAGCAACTGGGTCTCCAACATGATAGGTCTTTAAAGAAAAAAAACAAGTCCTCATTGAAAAGCATTCATGCTAAGGTTATGATTCAGAGAAGTGTTCCTGTTCAGGGAAGGCACTTCAGAACATGCTTAATTTAAAACACATGCTTAAAGTTGTGTTGAAATGAAGTTAGCTGTTATGTTCAGTCTTTGGAATAGTTTATATCCAGAAAGACATAGACACAGAGGAATCCCTGCTTTTTGAATGACTTTATAGTAAATTAAGAATAAGCTCACACTGGCTGAGCTAATATTCTAATGATCTAACACAATTGCTATGGTAACAGGTGAGCTGGATAACAAGTGATGCTACAGTAAATACACAACATATTCCTCCCGTGCCCCTCCAATGAAAACACCCCCTTAATGGAATAAACATTAAATGAGCAGTCAATGGTAATGCCTCCATGTCATCCAAAATTGATGTTAGAGGTTGATGGTCAGTGAGAAGTGGGGACTTCCTTCCAAACAGGTACTGGTGAAATCTGCAAATGCCAAAAACTTCCCAATGCTTCATGTTCAAATTGGGCATAGTTAGTTCCTGCTTTGCTTTAGGCATGTGAGGCAAACATAATGGATCTTTCCACTCCTGAAGAAATAACGTGTGACTCAACTGTTTAGACTCCATGAAGGAGATGTCACAGGCCAACTGTACAGGTAAGGACAGATCAAAATGTGTCAGAAGCTTTGAGTGTAGCAGTGCGTGTTCAGGTTTGTTAAATGCAACATCACAAGCTTCAGTCTACTTCCCACCCTCGTTCTAACCAAGGAGCTCATGTAGTGGTTTCAGTAGCATTGCTAACTGGAATAAACTTTCCATAATAATTCAATAACTTTAGAAAAGAGCAAAGTTGGCTTATGTTCTGAGGAGGTGGAGCATCCACAACTGCCTTGACATTTACTGAAGACTTATGAAGGCCAACAGCATCCATGATATGCTGCAAATATTCAAAAGAGGGCTGGAAGAACTCACATTTGTCTCTGCAAACTCATAGGCCATACTCTTCCAGTTTTTGTAGAATAGCCTCTAAGTTTGTAAGGTGATCCTCCTCATTCTTGCCAATGACCAGGATGTCACCAAGATGGCACTGGACTCCTGGCAAGCCATTCAAAATCTAGTCCACAGCCTCTGAAACAAAGCCGGAGCTAACGTTATTCCAAAGGGCAAGCAACAGTATCAGTACAGCCACTCTGCATTACAATAGTCAACAGCTCCTGGGACTTCTCATTGACATGCATTTGTAAATACACTAACTCAAAATCAGTCTCACTGAACTTCTGTCCTCCAGCCAAGCCAGCAAAGATGTCATTGATACAGGAAAGAAGGTACAGCTCTGAAAGTAACACTGGACTAACAGTGACCTTAAAATCTACACAAATCCAAATGCAGACATCTTTCTTCAATATTGGAATAACTGGGGTTGGCCATCAGCTGACAGTAACTGGACTAACTGGAGTAACTAAGACTCTCTTTGACTATGTGCTCCAACTCTGCTTCGACTTTTGGTATAATGGCATATGGCACCATTCTGGCTTTCAGATATTATGGTTGACAGTCAGGATTAATATTTAACTTCATTGTGATTCCCTTCATGCTGCCCGGCTTCTCTCCAAAAACAGCAGCATGTTTCTCTCATACAGCTGTCAGACCCATTTCTTCTTTAATCATTCTGTGCACTTCTGCCCAAATCAGCTGGATCTTCCTAAGCCATGACCTTCCCATTAAGGCTGGGGAAATTGCCTTCCACCACAAACTGGCAATTTTGCAGTCTGTCTAACGAGCTCCATCTTAACATCAATAGTGACCAACATGGGAACAGCTTCTCCAGTGTACACCTTTAGAACTGTTTTTATCAGTGGGTCGCATTCAAGCTGGAAGGGCGTATCAAGTGGGGCCCTGCAGAGATCAGTTCTGGTCTGGTTCTGTTCAGTATCATCAATGATTTAGATAATATCATAGGGTATTCTCTACACTGGAGGCTTAAGTTGACTTAAAGCAACTCCAAGGCCACATCTGTCATTCATTAAATCAACTTACGCTGACTTAACTCTCACCCTTAAAGTTGACTTTTAGTTAATTTTATTAAGTCGACTGAAACTGTGGCCATTAAAGTCAGTCAACTTAAAGGCAAGAAAGCCATTTAAAGTCAACTTAATGAAGTCAACTCTAAATGGGTCCCTCTAAGCTGTGTGCATGTGGGCACACACACAGGTCATGAAACCTGTGCACACAACAAAAAGTGAGCACAATAAGATTCAGTAGTGCTAATAATGGGGCTCACAAAGAAATTTTTTGCACATACAGCCTACAAATAATTAGAGGGAACATTGGTCCCCTGGCTTAAGTAAGTCAACTTAAACAAATGGGGACTCTAAGTCAATTTAATACAGTCAGTTTAAACAACATAGCAATAGAGATCTATAAAGTTCGGGCATATCTTCATAGCATCTAATGAAATGGGATTTTCTCCCCTGAAAGCTCATGCAATAAATAAATTTGTTAATCTGTAAGTGCCACGGGACTCCTTGTTTGTTTTACTGAATGAGACTAACACAGCTGCCCCTTTGGAACTTTATAAAATTTGTGGGTGATACCAAGCTGGGAGGTATCGCAAATACTTTGAAGAACAGGATTAAAATTCAAGATGATCTGGACAAATTGGAGAAACAGTCTGAAGAAAATAGGATCAAATTCAATAGCAAAAAGTACAAGTACTCCACTTAGGAAGGAGCAATAGATTCAGAATGGAGTACTGTGAAAACGGACCTGGGGTGATTGTGGATCACAAGTTAAATGAGTCAACACTAACACAGATGCAAAAAAGCAAACATTCTGGGATGTATTAGCAGGAGTGTTGTAAGCAAGACAAGTAATTCTTCAGTGTTACTTCACGTGGCCTCAACTACTACATTGTGTCTGGGCACCACATATCAACAAGGATGCGAACAAACTGGATAAAGTCCAGAGAAGAGCAACAAAAAAATATTAAAAGTCTGGAAAACATGGCCTTTGACAGCAGATTGAAAAAACTGGCTTTGTTTAGTTTAAAAAAAAAAAAAGGAGAGACAGAGAAGAAAGGAGGACATGGTAAGTTTTCAAGTTTATAAAAAGTTGTTACAAGGAAGGAGGAGAAAAATTGTTCTCATTAACCTTTGAGGATAGGACAAAGGCTATGAGCTTCAATTGTAGCAAAGGGTGGTTTAGTTTGCAAAACTTTCTAACTGGCAGAATAGTTAAGCATTAGAATAAATTGCCTAAGGAAGTTTTGGAGCCTCTGTCATTGGAGATTTTTAAGAGTAGGTTGGACAAACAGTTATCAGGGATAGTCTGGAAATGCTAGTCCTACCTCAGGCATATGGGACTGGACTAGAAAAACTTCTCAAGGTCCCTTTCAGTCTTATGATTCTAGTTAAGGACCAAGTCCCAACTATGCTAGTTGCTGTACAAACAGAACAGAAAGTACTCTTCCTCCCCCAAGACTATACAATCCAGGTATAAAACAAGAGACAGATGGATACCAAAAGACTAACAGGCGGAGGAAACACTGATATAACATTAGTCAGTTTTGGATGTGTATTTAGGACCTTTCATAAACAGAAGGGGTAACTAAACTACTAACAGGGTAATATCAGGCATTAGGCCTGCTCCTAATCTCACTTGAGTCAGTAGAAGAACTCTCACTCATGTCAATGCATTTTGCATGGGGCACTAGCAGACCTATTCTATGGGATGTTGTAAACATATCAGACACTAAACAAAAAGCTTAGGTTTGCAAGTTAAAGGTAGATACTGAAAAACTTGACATTTGTCCATGTTCTTTTGCAAAATATCTCAAGCCCTTATTAAAATCACTGAAAGTACGTACAAATAATGGCTAGGGTCAGGAGAAACTTCCCTTTTGCAGTGGATGATTCTACATATATCCAGCACTAGTGGAACGTTGCTGAAAAGCCAGAACTTAAGGCATTCCACAATTTTTTTTTTTTAGGACCACCTTTTTTGTAGAACCATCATTCTAAAGTAAAATGATCTTATCTGATATATTGGACAAACTAGCTAAACCGAAATAAAATTATATTTGCTATGAACATGTAGCCCACATTCATACATACAAGAACTGTAAAATTTTAAAATGCTATAAAACCAGAAAAGCAGATAAGTTGACACACTAAGAGAATGCCATCTCTGGTTCTGCAAGCTCATATAACATCCTCATGCCAGTGACCAAGTCAAACGCTTCAGCAAACAGATGAGAAATGCTTTAAATTGGGCTAATTATTTATTGGCCATATCTAGAGATATGTATTGAAGAGAAGAGATTTTTTGGGAAACATTCTGCAATGTCACTAGATGCGTTTATATATTATGAGTATTGGAAAAGAAAAAAAAAAAAGGTAAAAGCATGAAGACTAAAACCTGGTCTGTACTTAAAATTAAATCCATCAACATAAGGTGCTCCTGAGCACTTTAGTTTAACCCCTGAATGCTTTGGTTTAACTGACCCAACCCCTGGTCATGGCACAACTATGGCTAGTGCTGTTAACCATATCAATGGCAAACCCCTTCTTATCAACATAAAGTGTCTGTACTATGGGCGCTATAGCTGTTCTCCACCACATAATGTAAACATGCCCTAATTACAGCAATACTCATGTCATTTAGAAAAGGCCATTCCAGTGTAACTAGTACAGTGTTACCAGCTCATGATTTTATAGTAAGTTGCACAATAACTTGAGTTATCTCCTAGCAGGTATTTTATGTGAGAATCTTAGCTTTCATTAAAAAAAAAAATGAATTTCTAGTTCTAATGGATGCAGAGAAAACCAACAAGGCAAATTAAAAAAAAATCCAGATTTATTAATTTTAAAGCTTTATTTTAAGCCACTCAGGATTTTTTAATATCTTGGGTCAGCTAACAAAGGCAGGCTGTTCTGCTCACCTGTGCATGTCCAGAAGCTGGGGTGTTTTAAAATCTCCCTCTGCTGGGAGCCAAGGACCCTGGCCCAGAGCAGGAAACGTAAAATGACACGCAACTCTGAGCCTGACCAAAGAGAAGGTTCCAGTGGCTGTCGGGTCCTCCTTTGGCTTCAGCAGGTATGGTGTGGTGGCAGTCAGGCAATTCAGGGAGAGAAGTGATATGGGGCTAGCAGAGGGATCCTGAGTGTCTTCTGCATGGCTAGAAACTGTTCCAGCTGTTTCATAGCCCTGAAATCATTAAGAACCCCTGGTCTAGATCAGTGCTTGTCAAACTTAAGGTCAGGACCTAATAATGGGTCGTGGCACCTCTTGCCAGCACTGCCAAAAGGCTGGAGTGCATTGCTCAAAGAGGGAATTGCTGGGTTGCAGGCCTAAATGATTTTTTTTTTCAACAGGGGCCCAAGGAAAAAAGTTTAAAAATGACTGGTCTAGATAATGCTTAGTCCTGCAACAAGTGCAGAAGCCTGGAACAGATGACCTCTGCAGGTCCCTGCCAGTCCTGCCAGTCTCTGATTTTGAGGTTAGTTTAACTCTGTAAAACACAGATCAACTTAAACAGTAGTAGTGAACTGAACTAAACATCTAATATATGAATTTCCAATGACTGAAGTTAGTTTTGAAACACACCTTTAGTTCAACAGGTAGCGCTCTACAAACAAGGCGTCTGGTGGCACTTTTAACAACTAAAATTTATTTATCACGTGAGCTTTTGTGGCAGAAAATCCCACTTTGTCAGATACCTGGAGATACCAAAATTACAGAATGGGAGCAAAATAAAAGCAGGCAAGTGTAAGTTATAGGATCAGGTTAGACTGTTACAGAACAATCAAAGCAGTTGTTTAGATTCAAATTGTTGAGAACAATGTATGCAGGAGCATCGCTGCCCCAGGGCTTACTGAACGACACACAGCAACCTGCCGGGAACTCTGTCATGCAGTCCTCCTGATTGATTAAGGCCACGCCCCCCGTTAAAAGAGGCTCATCCTCCGCAGCGTTCCCCGGACCTGATCTATCTGGGAGGCTCCCAGTCCAGCCCTCCCCAAACTCCTGGGGACTCTTTCCGCCTCATCTCCTCTCTCTTCTTCCTGCGCCATGTCCCGCCTCCCCCGCTGCGCTCCCCTTACATAACACGCCGCCTCCCCGGGCCATGGCGAAGCCCGAGGCTAGGAGGGAGATAAGTCACGTGACGAAAAAAGAGCCTGGGAGAGCCTCGCTTAGGTGCGCTCGGCTCCGTTCGGCGGTCACGTGACGGTGACAGCCCCTCCCGTCACGTGACCCGATTTGTTGTCGTTCGGCTTCTGCGGGAGGGCGCCCGCGTGGGCGGTGGCGAGGTCACGTGCAGGGTTTAAATCTCTCCGGGCGGGGGGGGGGGCTGTGGGGGAGGGGGTTCCAGGCGAAGCGCCGCTGCGCCGGAGTGGGAGGTGGCGGTTGCTGCTCCAAGATGGCGGACGAGGACGCTCCGCTCCCCCAGCCGCGCAGCGGCCCCTGCGCCGCGGCCGATGGCGCCGAGCCTCTCCCGAAGCGCCAGCGCCTGGCCTCCGAAGACGGCGGCGGGCGGGGCCCGGTGACGGGGAAGGGCCCGGAGCAAGGGGCTGGGACGGCGGGTCGGAGCGGCGCGGAGAGCGGGGCCGAGGCGCGGGGCCTGCCCGCGGAGGAGCCGCCCCCACAGCAGCGCGGGGAGGAGGCGGAGGCGGCGCCCAGCGCAGACGCGCCGCAGCCGGCCATTGGCTGCGGCAGGTCGCAGTGTGGGGAGGACGCGGCCGCGGCAGCGGCAGCGGCAGCAGCCGCCTCGCATCCCGGTGAGCTTCCCGGCTCGAGTCCGCCCGGGGGGCGGCAGCGACCTGAGCGCCCGGCCCGGTGTGGTTCCCGCCCCAGCGCGGGCCGCTGAGGGAAGGCGAAGCTCCTCCGCTTCGGCCCTTTTTGTGTCTCCCCGGCCGGCGCGCACAGCTGGGGCCAGCCACCTGTCCTCGGCATCGGCGCCACGCCCACTCGGGACCGCGCAGGGGAGAGGAGCAAGTCTCCCCCTTCCCCGGCCTGGGGGGGCGCGGTTACCCCCCAGCCGCTCCCGGCTCCGGCTGGGCTCGCTAAGAAGCCCCCAGCCCAACACTCACCCAGCTGCCAGCGGCGCAGGTGTGTGTGTGTGGAGGGAAACTGAAGCATCCTGCACCCGCTCCCTGTTGAGAGGTGGAGGATCCCTCCGTCTCTAGGACCCATCCTTTTGGGGAGCCCATTCATCTGTGTTTGGTACCCAAACGTCTGCAAGTTATTTAAGGACGGTGGTGCTCAGCTTCCTCATTAACTGCTCTACACTTTTGTGACTATATGTTCAATTGGTTCTTGCCCACTTCTGCCTCTCTTTAGATAGAGCAGGGGCCTCAAACGCCCGCATGCGGCCCCCTAAAGTTATTGCTTGCGGCCCAGCAGTGCTATCCATACTTACAACACCATTGTATGAAAAGGTTTCAGTGGTGCAGCCCTTGGGCTAACATACTAGACATCATGCAGCCCTCGTGGTGATTTGAGTTTGAGACCCCTGAGACAGAGGCTTGCCAAATTAACTTTGTGTGTTCATTGTTAAACACTCACCCACAGCTCGTATGGTATCTACAGAGATGCTTAGCATGTGCTTTTTAGATGGTCAAGTCTGTGTGCACGTTCTGGCTTAGCATGTGGATTATTACCTAGACCTCTTATTTTCTGTTCCAACCTCCTACATCTATTTAAGGTTGCAAGCATGGGGAAGAGGCACACAAGCCAGTGGCGAAATACGCCAGTGTACAAGTGTTAGTTAATACCACATGTGAGAATTATTAAAGATTACCTTCTTCAACTTCTATAACTTTTATTGGCTGTACAATAAATGTATAAGTTACTACAATATCTAGTAAGTCTCTGCATTGCTACAGTAAGATTCTAACTGATATCTATGCTACTTGTATTTACGAGACAATTTTGGATGCATTGTGTGACAGTATGTATCCATTATTCCCAATTTACTTACTTCAGTTTGCTATGTAATTTCACAGCATTTTCTCAGTTTTGTTTCCTGGGCTTCTAAAATTAAACTGCTTCAAATTTGGTAAATTAACTGTGGTAGAAATGTCTTTAAAGGAGAGAGTTCTAAAAAGCCAATTTTCTTGTCAGTATTTTCATTTTGTTTCTTTGTAGCATTTGGCTTACTTTAAATAACTGCTTCTTGTAAATAACTTTCACAGAAGAGATGCGATCCACTGAGCACGTATCTTGCAAGATCCTTCTGTAATTAGCACCACTGCTGAGAGCTTTGGCTGAGAATCTGTGATTCAGTAGACATATCTTACTAGAAACTGCCCTGATTGAGGAATCTCCTGACTATGCAGAGGATTGCATAGTTAAACAGTTCAAACTGTTTTTTTCAACTGCAAAAATTGGTCACTAAAATAAGTATGGTTGAAGTACTACATAGGATCCAAACTGTTAACGATGTACGTCCGATCCTTCAAATGTTTCCTTCACTTCATGAATGTGAAACATCTCACTGAAATTAAGCACTCCTTTGGTGAACATTAAGGAGTTTGTACCATCTCGTATTCTAATGCAGTGTTTTTAAACTTTTTTCCTTGGAACCCACCTGAAAAAAAATTAATTTATGCCCACAACTCAACAATTACATTTTTGAGCAATGCATTTGTCTTCTGGTGCCAGAGGTGGGGGGAGGGGCACCATGACCCAGGAGCCGACGCATGGTTTGAAAACCACTGTACTAATGTGTACTAATCATCAGTTCTTCCTGTTTCTTTGTGGGATTTGTATCTTGATGTATACATAAAGATTTAAGGAGAGATGAAAAAACTTAAAAATAAATAAATAAAATAAGAGTCCCGCCACCCAGCACTCTATATTTTTCAAAAACTGTTGCAAATTAGAAATTCTCTATTCTCCAATTCCACGTTCCTAGTCACAATACAACTCTTGAGGAAACCTGCAAAGGTGTGGGTGGGAGTGGAGTTAGGGCAGCAATTCCCAGCCTTTTCCTTTATGTGTACCACTACATTGTCATCAAAAGCTTTTGCAGACCACCATATAAGCAAGCCCTTTTAAACATTTTTTTATGTAGTTAGTAGCTGACAGGAATCAAACTTGTGTATCAAGGGGTATTAAAAATGCACCTATTTCTAATAATTTATTATGCTCACTCAAACATAGTGTAATTGTCACAGTACATTGATTTACAGTAATTATCTCACCCCACCTCACCCCCATGGACCACCTGCAGTACCCTCACAGACTGCCAGTGGTCCACAGACCACAGGTTGGGGAAAAAAAACAAGGAGTTGTGTGGCACTTTAAGACTAACAGATTTAAAGTGCCACACAACTCCTTGTTGTTTTCTTACTGGACTACACTAACACAGCTGTCCCTTTTGAAATTCACAGGTTGGGAACCACTGAGTTAGGGTTTTTACAACATTTTTGTGCTGATGTGTGTAGTATGTGAGAAGATGGGTATTTATTTTGTGTCTCTTGAAGACTGTGGCCTTACCTGACTAGAATAAAGAAACTGAAGTTTTTTCTTTTTAAAGGAATAAGTAGTAGGGAGTGAGTTCCCATTTTTCTTTCCCTTCTTCAGCATAAAAATAATCAGACATGCTGCATCCAGTTTTCCCTGGTTTTGTTGGAGATCTGAGATTAACATTTGGCAAATCTGAGCTCCCCATTGGGCTCTAGCTCAGTTCATTTAGCGTGTATTAAAGTCAGCATGCTATATCTTCCCTGGACTTTTCTTAAATGTTTGCTAAAGGATTCTGACATTTTAAATCCTAGTCTAGATAATTCGTATGTGGGTGTACTAATACATTGATGATCTCCTAGGATTAAAGAAAATGAAAGTTAAGAGTAGAAGGAGTTTTAAGTAAGAGTGTTTGTTTTTTTGAAGAGGGTTGGGAATTAACATCTATATAACTTTAAATAACTTATGCTTATACAGAAGAAACTATTTTATTCTCCTTCCCACACACTGTATGAAGGTTTGAAACAATAAAATAAATCTTCTGAAATCTCCAGTAGAACTAAGGGAGACCAAAGTTGATAATTCTAAGCTTTTTTTTTTTTTTTTTTTTTTAAACCAATGGGAACCTAGGCCCCACACCTTTTTTTAACTAGCAAAACCTTTTCTCAGCTTCTCTGTAAAAGGCTAGTTTAAAAAGAAATCCCTTTTCAGGTTTTCTCTAATGCTATAGTAACATTCAAGCCTTTTATAATTTCTGCTTCAAATCAAAGCATTTGACTCAACTGTTCTAATCCATGGTCATTTTTTGTTGCACTGCCTTGCAGATAACATCTTTTTTAGTGATGAAATCATAGCCAATGGTTTCCATTCCTGTGACAGCGATGAAGATGACAGAGCCTCACATGCAAGCTCCAGTGATTGGACTCCAAGACCACGTATAGGTAGAAATTTATACCATGATCACCTCTGAGATTCTTTTACTTTCTGATTTATTTAATGCCTGACTTTTATTATTGATTTTTTTCTGGTCCTGTTGCAAGAATCCACAAGGCAATGTTGATGCTATTACTACTTTTCTAGAGGTTACAGTTATGAGTAGTATACAGTATGAGGTCTGACTGGGTTAAAGGTGAAAATAAATTCCTTCATGCTCTTGCTGTAAAGAAGCTGAAATATTTTATAGGACATCTTTCAAACCTCCCACTGCTATCAAAAATATCATGAAATATACACAACACTTCACCAAAAGTAAAATCAGGATGTTACAGATTTATTGTCAAATGCCATCTTAAATTGCCACCTTTGCAATTTAGTTTAAATTAGTGGGGTTGCTACAAGTGTACATTAGGGTAAACTCTGGCTCTGAAGAGTTACAGAACTACAGGTCAAACTAATTTGAATTCTAGTTACTTGTAATGTTTTATTATTTGTAGCAAGAGCACCTAGATGTCCCTAGCAGCTATTGGGTCCACACTGTGCTAGATATTCAATGCGCACATGGTACAGATTATTTTAAAATGATGTGTGTTGCAAGTCTAATGTTGCTGCTTTGCAGTTAGTTAAAATTTGACTTGCTGAGACATTCCAACATGTACTGAGTTGGTGAGGTCGCTAACATTACTGATCAATACTAGGGATGAACTGAGTTGCTACAAGATTTTTGTGTAACTATTTTAAAACAAGAACATAGGATTAAAAGAGAGGTCTTATGACAAGTCAGTACTGAACAAAAGAAACATTTTCCTTAAATAGAGATTGAGTGCCAATCAGACATTTTAAAGGCTTCTCTGATTATTGGGACATGGGCAGTTGTTGAACAATAAAGTAATAAATAAAGTACATTTTGGTTAAAAATGCCACTATTTAGATGGTTAACATCTTGTGCATAAATGCAGGAGGCTTATTAACGTTTTTCTTCCAATCATAGTACTGGTTTCAAGATGGAGTTTTCATTAGTGCAGGGGTTGACAAACACAGCTGACCTCCTAAATAGCCTACCAAGCAGATAGTACATTACTAACTGAACAGTGTTTTTTCTATCTCCATACTCCAGTCAAACTTCCATAGTGAAAGTTTCCCTTCTATGTTCCACTTTATCGAGGCTTGTTTAGAGTGGGAGGCAAGAGAATTAAGAAACTCTGGGAATTAGTTCTACTGTGTGATTTTGTGTGTGTGTGCATGTGCAGTCTTCAAGCATGATAAGAGATGGAATCTTGGGTCAAAAGAAACCCTGCTCTGGCAAATCTTTTTGGTGTGTTTTTCTAGATAAATTTAGTGACTACCTTTAGAGAACAAATCACCACCACATCAGTGTCCACTAGTGTGTTAGATAAAAAAGGGCTATTGATGAAAAGCCTCTTAACTGGGTTAGTAATCTGAAGAAATAGTAACATTTAGCTAAAATGTTTAAAGAATTTTCCTGGATATAGGTTGAATTGGATTTTTTTTTAACTCTTTTCTCCCCCTCTCCCTCCCTATAACAGGTCCCTACACTTTTGTTCAACAGCATCTCATGATAGGCACAGACCCAAGGGCAATTCTGAAAGACTTGCTGCCAGAAACAATCCCTCCACCTGAACTGGATGATATGACTTTGTGGCAGATTGTTATAAACATTCTTTCAGAACCACCAAAAAGGAAAAAACGAAAAGATATTAATACCATTGAGGATGCTGTGAAACTTTTACAAGAATGCAAAAAAATAATTGTCTTGACTGGAGCTGGGGTATGTATTTCTAAAGTGCCAATGTGAAAATGTGTGACTGCTTAGGTTCCAGTGCAACAATTTGCAGCATGCTGGGGGAGAGCTGCACCCACACAGAGCCACGCTGAATGGGTTTGGCAATCCACCTGGACACTATACATTGCAGGATTAGGGTCTAACCAAAGAATTGATAAGATACATTTTTCATTTTACAGTATTTATATACCAGAGAAATAAAATTAACTTACTATTATGCGTTCGCTTAGACAATTGTATCCTCGGTTTCCTGGCATCATGAGGCAATAATGTAATTTTTTTATACCTAGTTAATTGTTGCACAGCCTGGTTTTTATTCCAGTCTTTGTGCTGCTGAAGCAGATACTGATGCTTTCTACTGAATTACTTTGGGCCTTCTACAGCTTCCATTAAAAACCACTGCTAACTTAAAATGGGAGTTGGATTGAGCGTTCTTTGGTAGGAAACTACTTGATGATTTGGTTGCACTCTAACCAAACACAGTATATATGGATACAAAGTTATTACACTTGTGGTTTCTGTACACCAACCACATTGTGGTGCAACAGTCATGGAATAGTTGCTTGCTTTGTGTTGTTTTTATTGTAATATGTTTGAAAGGGATACAGGCTGCCTCATGAGAGAACAAATGTGATAGAGGTTGTTAGCTCTTCATTCCTAAAATGGAGTATGACAAGAAATAAGAGATGAGCAACTCTGAGGCAGACCAGTGTGCCTATAAACAAAGGAAGTGGCCCTCATACTGCCCAGTCTCATTGGTTCTCTAACTGCTATCACACCCCCAAATTGAGAATTTTTGATTATTCTAGAGAGCAAGTATGATTGTACTTTTCATTATATGTAAGCTATTGCTTTAACTTGGTGCTCAATGTTTTAAATAACTAAACGTTTGTTTCCCTACCATAAATAAAATAATGTTAGGTTAGTCTGCTACTATACTCGTTCATATAAAAAGAATGACTCTTCACGTTTGACTGCTCAGGGAGATAAGTGAACTTTTAGTTGAGGAAGACAAATTCAAAGTTTTTATTTTAGGGGTACTCATGTTACAAAATTCTTAATGCATTACTAAAAATGTATATTAAACCATGTCCTGCTAACCTGGTAGTCTTCGAGGTGTGTTCTGTTCTGAAAGTTTTTGCAATGTCAAAATTAAATTAATGTATACCCCAACTTTTCTCCTGCACATTCATAGGGAAAGCTAACATTGCTTTGTCAAAAAGGAGACATGGGTTATTTAAATTGCCTTTGTTCTCATTCTTTGCTATTAAAAGTTATTAGCATGCACAAGTTCTCACAAATTGCTTACAAATTCTCAAATACATCATACACTAGCAACTCATCACATTCAAATGTGCAACTGATTTCAGTCTACACATTGTACATTTGTATTTCAGGTGTCTGTGTCTTGTGGAATACCTGACTTCAGATCAAGAGATGGCATCTATGCACGCCTTGCAGTAGATTTCCCCGACCTTCCTGATCCTCAAGCAATGTTTGATATAGAGTACTTCAGAAAGGATCCAAGACCATTTTTTAAGTTTGCAAAGGTATTATGTTCAAGTTATTTTTGTCATCTTGAACAGTAAAGGTATTCTTCAATCAGATACAGATTTGTCTTTAAAATAAAAAAGATTTGCCTTTTTCTTTTCCTTCAGGAACAAGGAGGGCAAATCCTAAAGTTTCTGAAATCATTTAACGAAGGATAGTCTTAATCTTCAGTAATGTAGTGAAACTGACTAAGGCCATCCCTTGTTAAGACAAAGTGAGAGGCCAGTCTTACAAAGTTAACAGATTTCACTGTCTTCAATATGGTCTCATAGATAAAGCCTTCACTAGACATATTTATAGTGAAAACGTAAGATTGTTCTATCTTGATACTTGGTTTCATTAGGGATGGCTACTAATGCAATCTTTCTAATTTCGGCTCTTGTTTCAGGGAGGGGGATTGAAAAACTTGTTTGTCAGTGGTGTGATTATCTACGTGGCATGTTGTTTCATTAGCAAGTAATGGCACCAAAACTTGGTATTAGTATTCCCAGAAGCTGGGAATCACCTGATTACCTGTTCCGTTCATTCCTTCAGAAGTACTTTGACATTAGCCACTGTCAGAAGACAGCATAATGAGCTAAATAAATCACTGGCTGATCTAGTATAGTGGTTCTTGTGTTCTTAAATTGCTCTTTGAAGAGGAACAAGGAGCATGAAGGACTCTTGTGCAGCACATGAGTGTAATGAGCATATATTCAAATATATTTGACATGCTGTTTTATACCTGCAACTTAATTTCATAGCATACATTTAGATTTAACCAGGGGACATACAATCCAGTAGGAAAAGGATTCTTCATACATTGGCAGACTTATTATAGTTTGGAGGTTTTATGTAGCTCCTTTTACAAGCATAAAGATGTCTTAAAGAATTAAACAATGCAAACTGAACTGTGTCATTTCTGTCACATTGCACAGGAGATAGTAGCTTTTAGAATGAGGCCAGTGATGCTGAGTAGTTTTAGGGAAAAGGGATGATATCTAATTGAGGTAATATGGGAACTCAGATGCAGAAGCAAAATGCAAATATATCCAGTTTGGAATTTTCTCACGATATTTATGGTAATTATTCTATCAAAACCAGTCTGTGATACCATGTGTCTCTAGAGAAGGGGTAAGGACCTATGAAACATAAAATCATCACTAGTACTGTGCATCCGATTCACTAAAACACTGTTCAGTACTGACGCAGAGGTTAGGGAAGAAACATTGCATCCTGTAGCATCTTGGTTTTCCTGCACGTCTCCCATCCAGATAGCTTCTCCAGTCATGTTCTTTAGATGCAGAGTAGCTCACTGATTCCTTTTGCTTTAGTATGTACAAAAATCTCCCCAGCTACATTGCTTAAACCCTTGCCTTGCAGCTCTCAAAACAATTACTGGGATGTTTCCCTTTTTTCCTCATTGCCTCTTCAATTCCAGTCTGCTCAATATCTTGCTACCAAAATAATTGCTCCTTACTCCTGCCTCATGCTTTGCCTCTATCACTCTCCTCTTCATTCCATCCATGGGCTTCCTAAGCTGATTTTATCACATTCAAATTTTGTTTTTATTATTAAGGCCTTGTATAATCTTGAATCAACTTCTTTGGTCTTGCTGGTTCTAGTCAACCTGTTTCTTCCTAGAGTTATCGTAATATAATCAGCCTAGTTCTCTTGCTTTTCTATATTCTGTTTCTTCCATCTATTGGCTTTGTGCCTTATGCCATTTCTGGTTCTCTTCTCTTCGTACATCCCGCCTTTAAAATCATCTCAAACACTTATTCCCCTCTTTTTTTTTTCTTCTAAATAATCTCCATGTGCTCCCTTTCCCTGAACTGTTTGTATTTTATTTTATTTGGATTATATGTGGGGGCAAAGAATGCCTGGCCTAAACTTTTAAAAGGCATGGAAATTAACAGCACTAGATAAGTGTTTTTTTTGATTGACTGCTATTGTAGCCTGATCATGATCTAGGTGGTGTAATTTTAGGTCATCCCTGCCCACTGCTGTAATTTAAATGCAAATATCCTGTTTTCATAAGTATCAAAAGGTTTCATAGGTATCACTAGTCATAGGTGACTAGTTTTCCTCCGGTGCTACAGAAAGTTACACCATAGGCAAAAGTAGAAGTGGCACAAGGAGATGTTAAACTACCAGTTTGATATGCATACATAGAACTTCTGGTTTTCCATTTAAACTAATCTTTTAATAAAAATCTGAAATTATAGTCATTGTTTACTATTAAATATCCTAGTTTTGGGGGGAAGGGAAGACTTCCTGTTCACTTAAGTGTTTCAGAGAGAGGGGTTAAGTGGCCCTTGTTTGGTTAAAATAACCTTGCTGCTGTAGTATTAACACTTTAGCTTATTAAAACCGAACATTTCAAAAATATAATTCGCTATTGCTGCTGTCTTATTTATATTTCCTTCAGCTTGCTGAATGAAAAGAGACTAGGCAAAAACCTTTTATGAAACTTAAACATAAAATATAAACTACCCAAAGGTCTGTTTTGTTGTTGGTGTTTTGGTGTTTTTTTTTTCTTTTTACTTTTTAATATCAGACTTTTATACGAATAAAAACTATTATGGTGGCTAAAATAAATTTTGTCAAAACTAGGCTCCAGTATCTATGCTGTCCTTCAGGATGACACTTTAGGAGACAGTGTTTAACCTCTCTCTCATTGACAATATTGTAAGTCAAACTTAATAATGTATTATAAAAAGCTACTTCACAGGCATGCTCTCAGTAGAAGATAGCTTTGTTTTCTTCACCTGTAAATGCTTGGATTTGAATTTCTTACAATATATTATCTGAAAATTGCAGCTTCCTGTGACAGTGGTGCAATAGAATTTGAAATAGTGTAAATAGATTGAGCACTTGAAAGATATTAATAAGCTGTTATAATTGACATAGCTGCCTACTTTCTGGAGTTAGTGACAGAGACACACATGGCAAAACCAAAGAATAAACAAATCTAACAGTAGGATGCTGATATTCTGTATTTTTATGTAAAGAGTCCCCAAAAGTACACTTAATATCCAGTAAGTAGATGTTGCCTTCCTGGTGTTAATTTTTCAAGAATGGCTGCTGATTTCCCATTCACATTACTGCTGTGTAAGAACTATTATTTGTTCATGCCCTAAGAGTCAACTCCTGTTTTCTTAGAAAACTTTGTGCCTCAGAACTCTGACAATCTGGTAACATTTACTACCACAAATGTTACAGTTAAGGTTACGTTACATTTCAAAAGCCATATTCCCCTTCCATAATTTTAAAAATTAAATAAAATCAAATCTCCTTTTGGTCTGCAACAGAAACTCCAGATACCAATATTCATATTTCAGATTTTAGCAGAAACCTTGGAATAGCGAACAGTGGCCAAAATGCAATGACTGAAATAACGGTTGAATTTGAAAGAAACAGAACAATGGAAGAGAATAATTAAAACTGCTCAACTGTCACTGATATTTTGCTCTCTGAACAAGACATGGTTTATTCTCTCTCTTTCTTGCAGTTGTTTATTGTCTCTTCATGTAACGCTGGATCGGAACCGGACAATGTTGCTCTAGCATTTATTTACACTTCCTAATGTAATTCTCAATTCTGCAGGAAATATATCCTGGACAGTTCCAGCCATCTCTCTGTCATCAGTTCATAGCTTTGATGGACAAGGAAGGGAAACTACTTCGCAACTATACTCAGAACATAGATACACTGGAACAAGTTGCAGGAATCCAAAGGATAATTCAGTGTCATGGTCAGTGAGATTTTAAACTACTGCGTTTTTATAGAACACGTACACTACACATTGATATTAATAAAGTAATCTCTTGACTTTTTTTTCCTTTCCTGCTCAAAGTGACATCTCTCACATCTCTGCACTACTTTGAGAACAGTCTTCTGCCTGTAAAATGTTTGTTTTTTTCACCACATGCTAAATAGTTACTTAAATAGACATATTCAAGGGGAGGGCACTACATGAAAATGGACTTAAGATTCAGAATACATCAGATACTGAGAATAAAAATATACTAGATATTGCAGTTTATCCCAAAACCCACGTGTTTTATCAATGCAGGAAATCCACAACAAATGTTAAAACTTAGACATTTAACAGCATTAAAGTATGGAAATAACTTAATTGAGGCACTCACATGAATGACTGACAGTTTCTGGATCATGGTCTCTCTCCCAGTCTGAGACACGGACACTGTGCCTCTACAAATGTAAAGGGCAATTTAGACTCATCCATAAGGTTCAGGCTTGGCTATACCCCTTCTGTTCTTATGCCAGATACGCTCCTCTGATGTACATACAAAGTAATTCAATGTTCCTATCCACTCCAATCTTAACTTGTAAAGTTAACTTTCAAAGCAGCAGCAGCTCACAAAAACTCCCCCCAGTTTCACAGGCATTATTTCTCTTAGATCACAAGACAGTGTTTTTTGTGTACTTACTGTGTTCTCCATTCTTATGGCGGATCAAACAGAAGAGAGGCAAAAAGAATCTCAGCCTTTGTCACAGCACTCAAGAATCCTGAGCTATGCCCCACTAGTTCCCATTCCATAGACCTTGCTCTGCTGATGGAAAGAATGTAGGATTTGGATGGATTTTTGGGATCTGTGCTTTTCTCCTCCACTGGTACTGATCCACAAACACCTCTACTAGAGCAGATATCATTAGTGTCAGGATTTAGTAAACTGAGTGACTGCTGCTTGTCAATAAAGGACTTCAGGAATACATCCATAAATTCCTGACTGCTTCAGTCCAAGCTCTAACCGGAAATGCTCTAGGCTCTTAAATGAGTCACTTGACAAAGAAGCTAGCACGTTTCTGTTCTTACTCTGGCCAAGAGCAAGACTTTGGTTTGCCTGGCAACGTTCTATTGCACTTGCATTCCTACTGTTTATCATGGGAGGAGTGATGTAACTGAATGCTCAACTTGCCCCCCCCCAACATTATATAAAAAAGAAAGGATACATGACTACCCTTCCTCCAAAGCAGATGTTCCAGGTGCTATCCAGGAAACAAGGTCACACTGAGGTGGAGTTTATTGCACCAGGTTTATTCATAGGGAAGAAACTAGAGCAGGGAGGCAGAATAAAGATCACTAGGACCAAGACTGTAAGTCTCACATGAGTTAACTCCCTTCTGTGTGCCTTCTCCCCTTTCATTGCATTTCCCTTGCATTATAACAAGGTATTCAGAAAAAGAGTGCAGCAGCAGTAATCATATTAAACTGGGCAAGAAGTTTGCGGTAGTTGAACATAATATTGTGATACACTGCCATCTCTTCTTCCAGGAATACAGGATCTCCTATCCCAAAAACCACTCCTGCTTTCCAGTGTAGAGTCAACTACCTGACTCGGGTCTGAGTTCAAAACAAGATGAGAGAGTTGTTCAGAGTAGTAATTTCTCCTACTCTCATTCAAGCTTTCCACTCTTTTGACCTATAGAAGAGTGTGGAGAAATTTTTCTTAACTAGTGTCAAGGTAAAACCTCAACCCAAAAAAACTAAGCAGTTCATGTCTTCAGGACTTCTTACAAAAAGGTTGAGACGTGGCCTTACAACCTCTTACATATATGTCATGCAAAGTAGAGCTGTAGATGAGGATTCACAGAAGTCTAACAGATTACCCAGTAGTAGCAAGGTTCCTCAACCAGCATACTTTCCCAAATCAGTAGCTAGGTATGTCTACCCTTCAATATTATAAACTCACAACCCATACATTTGAGCCTATAGAATCTAATTTCCTCTTTATAAAGACAAACTTTAAGGCCACAATTAGGGTGACAGGATTCTCAGTTCTCTTGAATGCAGTAATACTCATAACCAAGAATTATTTCTGAGAGTTGTAAAAGGAGAGTGTATTTTCTACATTTTGCCCAAAGTGTCTCCAGCTATAAGAGAAATCATGGCATGTGCTAAATTTGAGAACAACAGTTGAAATATACCTTAGTAGAATGTACCAATAAAGTTGAACACTTGAGCTGTATCATCAGTTGGGGTAAATTGGTATAGCACCATAAGAGTCAAAGGGGTCACATCAGTTTACATCAACTGAGGACCTGGGCCACCACCTGTATTCACCACCTTCACTCCTTAATGCCTGTATTTTATAAGCACTCAAATTCTCCCTAGTTAGGTGAATAAAGCATATGCAGCAGCAGTTAAACAGATCTTTTCCTAAGAGATCAACAATCGACAGCAGCCTCTTGGACAGAAAAGGCATCAGCTACCCTTCTGGAAATCTATAAAGCTGCCACCATGTCATTTCTCTTTCTCTCTAAAGATATACAGGTTTGACTTTCTTTTGTCAAACATCCTTTGGAGAAAAAGATGTTCCAGGCAGTCATCTCAAAAGCGATTTACTGTTCATTTTTGGGGGGGGGGGAAATGGAACTCTTTATTCTGGTCTTTCACTCCTTGCTAACTTTTAACTGCTTGATGCCTCCTAAGTATTTCTTACTAGAAGAGAGTTAGAGTTAAAATGCAAAACACGTTTCCAGATTCTTTTTCAGTGACTAATCCTTGGACTATCCCTTCATCTGCACTACTCCAGATATCTCTGTGACGACATCTTCAGGATTCCTATATGTAGTTGGCAGTGCTTAAATAACAAAGTATTTTTAAATTATATTCTAATCGACTCAAAATTAGTGTTTCCCTACAATTCTGGAAATACATGTGGAATGGGAATGACATGACCAAACCTGAACTGTTCTTGGTATTTCTAGGAACAAAGACATAGCCCAAATTCCTCAGATTGGAGGTTTGTCTCAAAGTATATTATCAGATAAGTGTCTCCATTTTTCATTTACCTTAAGTGACTCTTTTTTAGTTAGACATTAGTGAACTTTGTTAGATTTTTCTAGCATTATTAAATCATGTAAGTCATCATTTGAGGCCAGCATTCTCATCAAACTGTCATTAGGGCATACTTTAAGACATCTCACTTTCACTTGTATGCTTTTTCTTTCAGGTTCCTTTGCAACAGCTTCCTGCCTAATCTGTAAATACAAAGTTGACTGTGAAGCTGTTCGAGGAGACATTTTTAATCAGGTAAAAAACAAAACAAAACAAAAAAAAAACCCTACTTAGATAGTCATAGTTTTCCAAGAAATTGTTATGGAAACATCCCCAGTTACTTAAAAGAGCACAATCAGCATTTGGTTTTTTTAAAATATATATATGTTAACTGTGCACTAGGAATGTTTCATTAAATTCAAAACACTTGTTTATATTTCAAGGTTTTCCTGCAGAACTTAGAATCCAAATACTGTTGGCTAGGAACCCCACAGATTTCTAATTGATTTCACTATTTAGTTTTATTGTATAATTAGTTGAGCAAAATAAAAGTATGATACAAATGGTTAAAAAGTGATCTAAATTTAATATTACCTTTGTTTTGTTAATGCAAGATAATAGTAACACAGATAAGGAGCTCTTAAAATATTTTTAATCTAAATCTTCCTTTGAATGTTCCAAAGTTTCATTCAGTTTGGGTAGAATTTGATAAATGGTATGTGATGTGTAAGGAATGTTCAAATAGTGTACTGGCTAACACCTCTGCTTAACATGCAGAAGGTCCTGGGTTCAATTCCCAGGGGGTTAGACTCGATGATCTCACGAGGTCCCTTCCAGCCCTATGATTTGATTTGAATGTTGATAAAATTATAAAGCTGATCTTGCGTCCTTTGTTTAAAAAGATGGAGGACATTTGATGCACATTTTCAAAGGATTGTTTGAAGCTATTGTCAGATTTTTCTAGTCTTCTGTGTTGTGTGACATGCTTCAGATTTGGAGCAGGTAGTTTCTACTACTCTTCCTAATGTAGATTAATACTATATTGTTTTCACCCCACCGCAACACTTTATCCCATCCCCCTCCTGGGTGCAGAGGGGTTTTGGAGAAGGTGTTTAGCTTGCCAAGATGATCTGGGAAGGGAATTGAATTTGTTTTGCAGAAGTGGAGTCCTAGCCTAGGAAATGGGACTCCACCTATCTTTCTAGAGGCCATTTCTCATGTTTCAGCGCAAATGCTTTAGTATGTCCACAACTGTTCTTTTAAATGAGAAATTAACCCTAAGGACCATAAACATTTAAACTGTCTCTAAAGAGGACGAAGGTTCTTTTAATAATAGGTTTACTATAAAGTTAAAATCAAAAAATAAAACTATGGTTCAGATGAGTCTTTTTTAGGTGACTCCAGCACTCTAAGAATTATTTGTTATATTTAGAACATGCAGTAATGCCCATAGACATAAAGTCTAATTTGTTGTCATTAGGAATGTTACATAAGTATTTTAAAAATTACCTATCACATGAGCTTTTGTGAGAGAGATCCCACTTCACGAGATACTTGAAAGGGGGGGGGGGCAGGGGAATATGGGGTAGGAAGGACGAATAAATGCAGAGAAGTGTAATCACAGGTTGAGGTCAGATTTCCTGGCTTCCGCATTATAAACAGTGATTCTTACCTCTCTCACCCACCCTATCTATTGTTCTGCTCAGTTTGAACCAATACAGCTTGTTTGATTTGCTGAGGTAATCTGACTTGATCCTGTGATTACGCTTCACTGCATTTATACTTCCTTCCTATGCTGTATTTCTTTTCCATTTTCAAGCATCTGACAAAGTGGGATCTCTCTCACAAAAGCTCATGCAATAAATAAATTTTTCAATCTTTAAAAGCATCACAAGACTACTTGTTTGTTTTGCTGAATTAGACTAATGTGGCTATCCCTTTGGAACTTGTATAAGTACTGCCTGGGTACCTGTTGCTCCATCAGTTCTGAATGAGGGGAATGTCAGCTGCTAATTAGACATCACTGAAGTTTCTCATGGCTTCATTTGTTTGATTCAGTTAGTTGCCAATACCCTCCTCTGTTACTTGGATCATGGCATTGACACGTAGATAGTCTTCTGCTTCTGTACCAGAAAAGCAGAAACCTTTCTTTAGGCTCTTGCAATATTATCCAGTCAGGATTATTGTTATTTTAGCTATTGCCTCCACTTTTCCTCCCTGCACCATCTCCTTGTAGTCTAGCAGTAGTTCTGGTAGATAGTATCCTAGAAAACCGTTTCAGGGAAGACAACCATTTTCTTTGCTTGGGGAATTTACAGCATGTTAAGAAGTACAGTACCTACCAATGAAGCACTGCAGATCTGCAAGTATCTGCTTCAGATCCACAGGTCCTTACACCCATTGTTGTGGATTAGAACTTGAATGTGGATTCTGCTTGTATCTGCCCAGGGTGCATTAGTTGCTGCCAACAGTGAGCAATATAAACAGCAGGGCAGGGAACAAAGGAAATGCTCCAGCCAATTCCAGCTCAGCTCTGCTTGTGGTCTTGCCAGCCAGTCAGAGAGAGAGTCACTCTCAGAAGCTCAGCTTACCATCTAGTTCCACCTCTGTCTCTAGGAGCCCCAAAAGCCAGTCCTCGTACTCCATCAATTAGCTGGTGACGGGTAGCTGTCCCCCACTGCCAGCCACTCAGTCAGGTGACTGGCAACTTCCACTGAACATCTGAGTAATCTCAGGAGCTCCGGCTACCCTAGTCCTGGCAGAATAAAAGTTGTTGAAATAGAGACCAGGGCAGGCTCTGAACTGCATCTGAACCTGCTGGCAACTCCCTCCTCCCCAGCCTCTAGCCTTGTGCTCAGCAAAGGTGTAGCAGCCAGAGAGAGGCTTTGCTCCTGTAGTTAGAGCAGGAGTTGCTGTGAGGTAGGGGTAATATGGATGCGGAAGGACATAAAACCTGCCATGTGGATCCCAGCTCAGGTGCAGGCTGACACAATGGATGCAGATCCACATTTCTGGATCCACGCAGAGCTCTACCTACCAGTAAGATTAAAGGGGTTTCTTTTTCTGGCCCATCTCCATGCATTTACAGTCCCTCCTATTCGCAGCAGTGCAGAAGGTTTTGTGGAGCTACTTAGGACTTCCTGGGGCTTTTTAAATAATCCCAGATAATTGTAGGGGGTGTTTCTGTTTGTTTTCTACTGCAGTTTAATATGTCCCCTGCTGAACATGACTTTCAAGAGGAAAAAATAGGTCAATAAGAGGTAAAGAAAATGCCCCAAATTTGGTTTTACCCCCTCACCACCCATGCACGTGCATACACTTTAGTCTACTCCAGTAGCAGGCTTCTTCTACCTAGAAATTGCCCAGGGAGGAACCATATCTCCTTTCATGTCTGATTCTGTATTAGTTCTCCACTGCTTCTCCAAAACATTTATTTTAGGGACCAGTTAATGGATCTGTTTCTAGTTTAGAGGCAACTCTCACCTAGCTCAGAAAACCAGGTGGTTCAGTAGTCTTGCTTCTACCCATGCCTTCACATAAATGACTTTCAGGCCTAAATCCTTAGATTCAGTCTCCACTCTTCCTCCCTCTCCCCCACTTTCCAGCTTCCTTCTAGATCAGTGGTGTCAAACTCATTTGCTGTGATGGGCCAGATTTGATGTAAATGTACTTAAGTGGACTGTACGAGGCAGTCTTGCGACATAGGGAGCACTGTGTATGCGAGACTGCACTCCACAATCTCTCTCTCTCTCTCTCTCTGTAAGGGAGAGAGTATAGTCCCATAGAGTATAGTCACAGGTCGGATGGAAGAGGTTTGCAGGCCACATATTTGACAACCCTATTCTAGATCAAACTTGCAGTTGCCAATTTCCTGTGTCTTTCAGTTCTCTGGAGAATTTTTAGTCTTCTCAGCCAGATTTCATCCTTAATCAAAAGGATGTTCAGAAAGTTAAAATTCCAGTGAGCTTCTTACTAGCACGGACCACTTTTTGTTTGGCCTCTACTTATGGGGAGATTCAGCAGTAGTCAACTGGAGTTGCACAAACTAGCAGCATAAGCAGTCTTGGGGGGTGGTGGGGGCATCTTGGGTCATTTGCCCAGGGCCCTGTGCCCCCCTGCCTATGCCATGGCTTCTGGTGGTGGGTCCAGAAGGCTTGGCAAGTCTGGATGGGGAGGGGCAGGCACCAAGGCAAGGCAGGCCATGGGCCTGGGAGGCTGGCTGGGGGAGTCAAGGATGGGGTCCTGCCATGTCCATCCTTGACTTTTGCCAAGGGCCCCAGAATGCCTAAGACTGCCCATGGCTAGCGGACTAGTTTGTGTAATTCACATTGACTACCTAAATCCTTTTCTGTGCACCATCTCCATTACACTATGCCAATGGGAAATACCTCTTAATGCAGTCCTACGCTTTTAGTTAGCTGGCTTTTATTGAACTGACTTCTGAATTGATTGAGCAAGTTCTCAGATGTGCTCAATTGATGTGGATAAACTGATCTGATGGCAACAAGTCTGCCGCTGTCAGTGAAGACATATCTTTTGACAGGGGTGTAAAAGATCATCTGTAATGGCTGTTGCTTTACTTCATCCTTCTGCAATTGCTTCTTTTCCACTCTGCCACTTTTAAGACAACTAGAATGTTGGCTTCCACCTCTGACATCACCAAATGACATTGTGCTTTCTGCTGGCCAGTATCCGTGACTACTTATCTGGATAATAAGAAAGGGTTGTAGACCAGGCATGAACTCTTGAGCAAGAAGACATGCTTTTCTCTTCATGAGGACATCATTCCTATTTTACTTCTAATTGTTTCAGGCAGTTTTAAGTTTTATAGTAAGACATGTTGCAGAGGTTCTAGAATTAGAAATAAAACCCCAGAAAAAGATGCACCAACTTTTGGACATCTTTAAAAAGGAATATTTTTAAACTCATCCTATTTCTGGTCTTCTGGTAATGTCAAAGAGCACTGAAAAGCTCAGAGTTTGGTTGAACTTTTCTTCTCAACAACAAGGATATCAGCAGGAGTAAATTTTGGGAGATCGGTGTAGGGAGAGTTTTACTCTGAGGTACCCTGGGAATCTGAGTGACAGAATTATCTATTTTAGCTTTAACTTCTTAGAGTCAATGTCACCTCTTGTTACAGGGGAGCATCTGTTGGAATCAGCTTCCCAAGGAGCAGCAAAGACACTAGGGACTGAAAGATGTGTAACACTGAAGCATGATGGCTCATAAAGCTTTATAGGCTTTGGATTGGATAGTGGCATTAGCTGTTTCACAGAAGAGTACTTTTGTCACAAGTCATAGCCCTTTGTCTGAGGTTCAGGCCCATGGGAACAGGTTTTTTTAGCCTTGAGATGAATGAGATCTGGAGAAGATAAAGAATACCATTTTTAGGTCTCTGTGATTCCTTAATTTAAATACAAAGAGGGAATTCCTGCATATAATGTTTCTTCTTACACAAAAGACTTGACCTCAGACATCTTTAAATTTCCAATTGCAATTCCGTAGAGGCATTATTGGCATCAACAGAAAAAGGCGCAGAGTACTGTAAAACACATCAGGCACAAAGTAGCAGCTTCATCCTCTTTCACCCATCTATATTCTTCATTAGCAATACATCAGATCTGAAGTTTTGTATGAGAGCCCAGATCAAGTTCAGCTTCATCCTCCATCCCCTTTGGGGACCTCTTTCCCTCTCTCTTGAGAATCTAGATATGATCTAGCTTGGATATGTGATCCAGCTTCACTCCATCCCATTTTCCATCCCTCATGCCATCTCCCTTCTCTGGGATCCCCTGTGTGAGAATTTGTTCAGAGCAGGACTGGAGTCCTTGGGTAAAAACTGACCTGAGGAGACATTCATTACCTCAGTAATGCAAAGGTGGGGGTGTCCATTTTTGGTTATTTCAGACATGGCTTTTGTCATCTTATGGACCTCCAGAAACCAACCAGCTTAATCAAGTAATTCAAGTCCCATATCCTGACACTGTCTTCCATTACTTCTGCCTCTTACCCACAGTACTAGTTCATGGTTCTCTGTTCAAAATGTCTTTTCCCAGATAGCTTTCAGATGGGCTCCCAGAAAGACTTTGACTTAAGTCTGCACATGTTCCTTGGAGTTCCCTTCCTTTATGCGGCACTAACCTCTTGATCTGCCATCGCGCTCTTCCTATGAGAGGGCAGTTCTGAAGTCTTTGTTTCATGAGAATACCTCAGTCTTCCTTCCTAGGAGCTATATTGCTTGTAAAACTACAAAGGGGAACCTGCAGCAGCCACTTCAAAGAAAGATCACTCAGCAGTAAGTAGTTTTTGAATGTTGTTTCTGTATATTCACACTCCTCATTCTCGTTCCTCTCTTCTGCTAAGTTCAAGCCTTAGCACTCTGTAGTTTTTAAGAAAGAACTTAAGCAGTTAAGGCTGCAACACCCTTTTATAAACTCTGTACTGACCATTCAGAGCTGAGCTCTTGTACATCCTCAATACACATTGCTTTCCAGAAGGCTTTCAAGGCTCAGTGGAATGGGCATTACACAAATGTAAATATAGAAACACCACCCTCAAAAAAGCAGTTTCTAGTGAGCAGCATTTTTCTAGCTTTCCTTTTCAGGAGGGGAGGCTTACAAAGGAAGTCTGCCTTGGTGTCAAAATGCAAAATTTATCTTTTTTTTCTTCTCTGTTGTGCAGCATGTTATTTATTGGCTAGCTGCTAGAGTTCAGTGGTGCTAGATGCAGTTTGTGAAATCTTTCAGGATAAAAGGCAGTATAAATGTAAAATTATTGCAATATGGACTGTGGTTGGGAAGGTTGCTTTATATTGGGACATCTTCAAGAAATTGGCAGTTGATGATTTATTTAGTTAGTTCCAGAGGGGTAGCTGTGTTAGTCTAGTTCAGCAAAATGAGCTAGGAGTTCATAAAAGCTCATGCTATGAATACATTTGTTAGTCTTTAAACATGCCACAGGATTGCTTTGTTATTTAGTCAGAACAACATTACTATAAACTTTACTTGATGGTATTTATCTAGGGGTGAGGAGAGGAGTAGTCAAAGTCAGTGTCAGAGAAGTGTAAAATTTAAATTCTGAACTTCCATATAGAAATTGGCTGATAAATATTGGGGTTTATATTTTCTAGCATACTACTTTTGATTTTAAAATTACCTGAAAACCCAAAGTGAGCTTTCCTGCCCTTTCAGTACTGCTCTGTCATTTGCATGCTGCTGTGCAAAGCAACAGAGTTTGGCATGCATAGGAGACCTGCATGGAGCGGAAAGACAAATTCAGGAGACTTCATATATTACTGAAGCTACTTTTAATATCTTTGATAATGTACATTTTGATAAGAGATGATCATGAATTAATTGTTCAAACTTGAGTTTTTTCTCTTTTAAAAGTCAGAGCCATCATTAGTAATACAGTATTTTAAAATGCAGGTTGTTCCAAGATGTCCCAGATGTCCGCCTGATGAACCACTTGCCATCATGAAGCCAGAGATAGTGTTCTTTGGAGAAAACTTACCTGAGCAGTTCCACAGAGCCATGAAGTATGACAAAGATGAAGTTGATCTCCTTATTGTTATTGGGTCGTCGCTGAAAGTAAGACCAGTAGCATTGATTCCAAGTAAGTGACTGTTGCTCATGTCTTTGGGGAATAACAGAAAAAGTACTCTGATTCAAGTTTCTGGTGAAAACATTCATAAAAATCTTGAGATAATGCAAATCATTAGCTTCTGTTTCACACAACCGCAGCAAATGTTTAAGATCGTCTTTGGTCTTGGTTCAGTGTGGAAGCTTGACTGATCATCTTGGTTTTTTTCCTAATTCAAGCCTATAGTTTAGGGAAAATACTGATATAAATCTGATAAAAGGAACAAAATTTAAAAAAACCTAATTTTTTAAAGATAAATGACAAGGAATGTGTCAAAATAGCAAAAATATAATCTAAAACATTAAAGTTCTTTACTAAAATACTTCATGTTAAGTTTTTCTGCCTTGATTTTATGTTTGAGCTCTCTGTTTTTGCTTCTCAGTACTGTTCCCTCTCCCTTGCACTTGTATCAGAAGTTTTCTTTTATAATCACTCAAGTTTAGGAGGGAGTGCTGTCTAAAGGGGGGAAAACCCAGACAAAACCACTTCGAGGTCCTCTAAATACAGTCTTTGTTTTCAAGCCTTTATTTTTAAGCATTGTACATAACCAGGCCATGTGCATGATGATGACTGTTGACAGTTGTTGTTATCCTTAGTCCCCAGAACTGGGGTGGAAATCTGTTTGAGTGTGTGTGTGTAGACTGGACAAAACTAACCTCAAGCCTGTTTCAGAAAGTATTGAAAATCATTGTCAACAGTTTCTTTGCCTGATGTATGCTAGATTTACCAATAGCAGCTATTCATTAGCATCTCTTCACAAATTTGTAGAATACCTACATCAAGTTAAATATTATGTACCATATATACTTGCATATAAGCCGAGATTTTGATGCCTGAAAATTGCCTTTAAAACAGGCACTTGGCTTATATGCGGGTCAGTGCTAGAAGACAGCAGCTCCAGGGAGGCCAGGAAAAGCAGTGGCAGGGCCCAAGGGTTGCAGGGAGACTGGGCAGAGCCGCAGTAGTTGCAGGGGGAGGGTGTCGGGGAGGCCAGGAAAAGTGGTGGCAGTTGTAAGGGGGGGGGGGGGGCATTGGGGAAGCCAGCAACACAGGGTTGGGGGGGTTAGGGGCTCAAGGCAACAGGTGAACCTCAGCATATATGCAAGTCACCAATTTTGGCCTATTTTGGGGGGTGCAGAAATGGGGGGGTTGGCTTACGCGCAGATCGTCTTATCCGCGAGCATGTATAGTAGGTCCAATTGGTGGGCAGTTGATTTAAGTCTTACTTTTTTTGTTTCTCTTTGGGCATCTTTCCTCTGTGGGTTAACATTTGTTTAGGTCAACTAGACTGCATGAAAATCGCACTTCTTTCTGAAAACTTCGCATTGCTTCAAGTAATTTTTCCAAGAGATTAGAGATGGCTCTTTCGTTTCTGTTTGTTGACTTGGAGTATTTGACAGAAACTCATTTCACTGTAATCAGTTTATTCTCTTTGCTTAGTTTTTTTTTCATGTAGTAAGAGTCAAGGAATGCTTGTTTAAAAAAAAATTGCTATTGAACCACAAAATGGTTGTGGAACTAACGGCCATCTCTACTAAATGGGTATAAGCAGAAAATTTTAAGAACTCCCACTAACAAACTTCTGTTTTATCAGTTATGTTAGAATGAAGCTGTTAAAGTTTTACCTTTTATCAGAAAAGTTTTAAGTATTATTAAAGTTTTGTGGTGACTGATCTTCTTTATGTGTAGGTTCCATCCCTCATGAAGTGCCTCAGATCTTAATTAATAGGGAACCTTTGCCTCATCTACACTTCGATGTGGAACTTCTTGGAGACTGCGATGTCATTATTAATGAATTATGTCAAAGGCTAGGTGGTGAATATACAAAACTTTGCTATAACTCAGTAAAACTTTCAGAAATAACAGAAAAGCCCTCACGATTGCACAAGGAACTTGAAATGCATTCAACTGAGTTACCGCCTACCCCTTTAAATATTTCTGAAGACTCCAGTTCACCTGACAGAATGACACCGACATATCCTATAGTGATCCTCTCAGAGCATCCAACTGAATGTAAGGCAGAAAATTCTGATACTGCCTCAGAATCCAAAGGGACTTGCATGGAGGAGAAATTGCAAGAAGTACATACATTTTCAGAAAACACTGAAAGTATTACTAGTCAGTTAATGAACTCAGAACATATGAAGGATAGTAGGTTTAACAAGAGGGAAAATAAAGAAAAAAATGAAATAACTTCATCTGTTGAAACACTGAGGAAATGTTGGGCAAACAGATCAGTAAAAGAACAGATCAGCAAGCGGCTTGATGGTAAGTGTTAACTCATTCTTTGATCATCTTGACTTTCTGATCTAGCTTTCAAGAGCTAGAAAAATTTTAAAGCAGTAATATTCTCTTAATTTCTTTGAGGTGGTAAAGAACACTTTCAGGAAACATTTCAGCACTAAAGCAGAGTCTGATTTAGGAGAGCAAGCAGGAAAGTCTATATGCAGTGAATGAATGAAAAACTCATTATTTTAATAGAGACATGAGAAGAATCTGACTTCCTTTCTTCTCTTACATGAAATAAACATCTAAGCTGTTACAACGTGCTGTGAAGAGGAAATAAGATTCAGGAGTTTGAAGATTATTAAAAACTTTAACCTTCACAATGGGTAGCCGTGTTAATTAGTTTAACAAAACAAACAAGGAGTCCTGGGTAAGTGGGATTTTGCCCCATGAAAGCTCATGCAATAAATAAATGTGTTAGTCTTTAAAAGTGCAACAGGACTCCTTGTCTGTTTTATTAAACTTTATTTTTTGATAACTCTGCCAAGATTACTTTTGGTGAAGCATTAGTTTCTTAATCTTACACACTCTAAATTATAAAAAAAAAACAAACAGAAGTTTTAGTTACATTTCTGCATACTAACTATATTGTATTTTGGGTGAAGAAAGCATGATGTTTAATGGAAAGCAAATGTTGCAAGTGTGATTTTTCTCAAATTGTCACTGTAATTACATAGAGTAATAGCAATGTTTGTTTGTGAGATAATATGAACACCAGCATTTTATCCCACACATTTTTAATCCTAATCACTTGAAGAAACTTTAAAGTTCCCAGAAAATCTCTATGGTAAGTCTGCTACATGCCCCATTGAAAGTTCTGATGATCTGACATGTATGCTAGTACTACTTCACTGTTTTAAAATGAACTGACATTGACAGGCCTTTAGATTGTTAACTCTCCAGTGCAAAGATTGCCTTTTATCTGTGTGTGTGTAGCACCCAGCATAATGAGGACACAGTCTGGATTTTGTGCTATGGTAGTGTAAATATTTAATAAGAGTTTAGGAAAACAGCTGTAGATCTGCAGAGAGATGGCTGCTTTCTGTAAGAAAATAATGGAAATAGCTGGGCTCTAAACACACCTCCACAGTTTTGTTAATGCAAGTTTTTTGGTTTTTAAAACTATACAGTACAGTATTCATGCATGATGTTTTACCTCATTAAAACCAAGACTTCTTATTTTAAGGAGTTTAGAATCTAATTTCAGGCCCTCAGTGGGTTGATATGGAACTGCTGGTGTTCAGTTTACTGAAGCAACAGAACTGTTAAGGTTAACTCTCTCTACAAATATAACACTTGAATTGGATTAAACCAGATTAGGGGATTGGGTAGCAAAGTGACAAGATGTCCAGAACATCATAAATTATACATTGTTTAAGATATCTCCTAAATATTCCATTTTCTGTGAATAGAATGAAGAGCTCTAGGGGATTGTCATAGATGACTTTTTTTTAAATGCATATATTGCTGCTGCAGTAAAAGTGAATAAAATGAATTGGTGCACTAAAGGGATAGACTACAGGGGCTGTGAAATGAAAAGGTAGTCAATTTAGAAAATAAAGTTACCTGTAAAATTCATTGCCGCAAGTGTACCAGGTAATTGGTTTTGTAAAAGACCTGGGTAATCATGAATATTAATGTTGAAAGCCTTGAAAACCAGGACTGTAATGGATAACTCGGTCTCCTGCTTTAGCACGTAAAAACAAGTGGGAATCTGGAAAGCATTATCCCCTTGTACAGTAATGCATAGTTTGTATTTAACAAGTATATGCTGTAGGAAAAAGCAGGAAAGGAATGCCTTGTTTTCCTGTGCAGCATCTGATAATTTGCCACTGCTAGAGACAATTTATAAAACCATTATAGTCTTGTATCCTAACTGTTTTAGATGGATGTGTAGTATTTCATGTTTGGAAATAGATTTTGTGTTTAGAAAGACTGCACTATAGCATAGTTTATTTCAGCTTAATTAAGCTGGTTGTTCTTCATTGATTTAAATGTGTTTCAGGTACTCAATACTTATTTTTACCACCAAATCGCTACATTTTCCATGGTGCTGAGGTATACTCAGACTCTGAAGACGATGTCCTATCTTCTAGTTCTTGTGGAAGTAGTAGTGATAGTGGGTCTTGTCACAGTCCAAGTTTAGATGTTGAAGATGAAAGTGAGATTGAAGAATTCTATAATGGCATGGAGGAGGAAGATGCTTCAGAGAGAGAAGAGACTGGATTTAGGGAAGATGGAGTTGAACAAGATACAGTTGGTGAACCAGCTTTTATTAATGAAACTGCAGGAATTGATTGTCCATCAAACAAATCATAAAGTAATCATTGACCGGTCATAGGAACTTTTCCACCAGCATTAGGAGTTTTGGCATGTTGGAATGTTTACTTAAAGCAAGGAAACCATATGATGTGATGTTTATAAACAACTAAAGGAGATTTTCATGCATAGATTTTTAACTTTTTTCCAGTAAAATTCTATAACTGTGCATTCAACACTAACTCATTTTTTGTTTTTTAAAAAAGGTACTGAGTACCTCTAAGCAATTGTCACTATGTTCACTTCTATTAAATTCATTTATGTGATCAGGCATGTGTGTGTGTGTATACAGTATTTTTGCTTAACAAATTTCAACATATTTGTAAACCATTTTGAAAAAGCCATTGGAATGTTAAACTAATATAAAGGGAACAGCTAATCTAGACCAAAGAATGGTATTTTCACACCTCATGCTTTATAACAGTTTGGTTTATTTAAAACCTCTTTGTGCTTCTGCTATATCTTTTATTTGTGCAAAATCTGTCCTTAAACACTGGCGTTTTCCAAGACTTTCTGTGGCAGCTAATTTTTTTGCTTTGTTACTTTGTATATTTGAGACAATGTGAATAGATAATTGCAAATAAAACAAGACAGAGCATTTGAAATCCTTTTTGCCTTTCTGAGACCTGTATAAAGTGCTCCTACAAACATTATGCTTAGAGTTTTTGAATGATGAGTGATGTTTCCTGTGGACATGACGTATTGTCTGTATTGGCTCATGAAACTATAACATGATGATAAGAAATCTATGAAAAATTTGTTTCTATTAAAGAAACAAATTAGATCCTGTAGTGGAGAAATCTTTCAAGTTATTGTATAGAAGATTATCTATCAGTGGTGCAGCTGACAAAATCCTTTATCTTTGATAAATGAACTGCCAAGATGTTAATATGCAAGCTACCTGAATTTATACTACTAGTACTTCTAGGAGAATGTAAGGAAGGGAGAGCTCTTTCCAAATATTTTAGTGCTTCTTATTTGAACTACTTTTGCCCTTTTTTGTTAAACAACATTGGTAAGGAGCTGATTACACTTCCACAGTAATTGGCAAAATGCAGTGTAACAACCAGAAAGTGTGCCTCTTTGAGGTTCTGTCTGAGGACAGTACCTTATCTGCTAGTACAGTGTTTGTACAAAAAAGCAGAGCAGCTACTGAAATTGGCTCCTATAGCACATCGTCAAGTGATGATGGGCTGCTTTAAAACTAGATGCCATGATTTTTTTCAACGCAGTTTTGTTTCCAAGCTTTTAGAATTAAATATTTTGTAAAATTGCACAGTATCTTAGTAAGTAAAGAATTTGTTTCCTATAAACCACTTCCTTGCAACACTGACCTAAAAACTCTACAGATGTAGATTATTCATACTTTGCTTTAATATTTATTACATTTTGGAATATGTATAATAGCTGTTCTTTAAACATAAAATACATCAGTTAGTTTAGTAATTCATAGAGTGTCAAATGTATTAAGAATAGCCTCTGCGTTCATCTAAAAATGTTGGCATGTTGTCTTATGGTCCAAATTTTAAGACAGATTTTATTTGGCTACACTAAAGAATGCAATACATTTAGTTTTCACTTGCATGTCACAATGTATTACTTTGTGCTACTAGAGATATTTTAAATCAAAAGATTTTGTTTTAAATTATTTTTACAGTGAGGATTGTTTTCTGCTCTTTTATATTGTACATAGTGTCTTTTATGTAATCTATTGCCATATGTTTTGTAGAAAACTGTTTAAAATGACTGGCTCTCTTCCTGCAACTTTTGAAATACAAACCAGTATTTTATACTCATACACTCTGTTCTAAAGTCTATTAAAACTGTTATTTGACTTAGTTCTTGTTAGAATTTATGTACACAACTTTTAAGGTGTCTCAAAGTTCTAAGTGTGTCAACAGATGTCATTCAAAATAACAAGTGCAGGCTGGGATACCTATTTGGTGTGGGTCCTTTCCTCTTTTGCTCTATATGTCAGTGAATGTGAAAAGATAGCCAAGTGCTGGAACTAGAGCTTCTCTGCCTGGGACAGAGACAGTAAAAGTAAGTTCTACAGGTTTTTTCCTTTACCCATTAAGTGGCCCCTTGAAAAAGAAAGCAGGAGTGTAGTTAACAGCAAAGAGAGATGTTACCACTGGTAAACATTTTGTCAAATAGTCATCTTCCTTATTTAACATAAGCAGGCCATGAAAGCATGTAGCAGAAGATGAGCAGCAATAAATACATATACATTAGCAGATAACTGTTTTGATCATTAAATCCAGCACTAGACCTGTACCAGTACACAAGAAATGCTCTTTGCAAAGTAACTGCTCCAAAGTTACTTTGTGTAAACAATCCAGCCCATAGATTTAGGGTGTCGTGTTTCATTTTTTTAAATTAGTATACAGTAGGAGTGGACAAAATTGGCTTACAGTAAGGAGCCAGCAGTTTTAGTTTGGGTCATCAGAGGGTGCTTCTCCATTACATTTCTGCAGTGGAGCTAGCTACTAAACCTGGTTGCCATGGTGACCAGAAACAGCTTTTTGGAGGCCTGGCATATGGTAAGGGTTGTGGGGTGGGTTGGGTTTTTTTTGTTTGTTTTTTTTTGTTGTTGTTTTTTGTTTTTTTTTTGAAAGGTGTCACAGTTTTACTATATAAAATAAAAACTTCCAGCTACCATAAGACCTGTATTAACATATTGGGTGAAATCTAACAGCATGTAGCCTCTTTTGACGTTGCTCAGCTCCTTGTGCAGGACTTGCTATCCTGAGACCAAATAAAAAAGGTTATGGTCTGAAAATTAAGTAGAGAGGGGTATAGTACTGTATTTAAACCAACAAGCCTGAGTTGACTGTGATTGTGTCAGCCTTGCTATGTGAATTCAAAACCCTTCAGCTCACAATTTACATTTCACTGTTCCCCTGTGGATTGTCTGCACTAGCAAAACAAAGTGCATGATTGGAATACAGCCTTGGTTATTTTTATATGAAGGGGACAGTCTATCTTGACTAAGGCCTGCACTTTCTGGATGGTGGGAAAATCATAAGCAGCAAACTGAAAATTAATATGTTGAATAAGTGTCATGGTCTGTGGGATCTCAGATGGAAATTAGCAGATGAGGAAGCTGAACACCTTGGCTTTTCCATCCTAAGAAATATAGTCTGGAAAATGATACCAAGTGAAGGTATATATTATACAAGTAAATGAAAATGAGAGGGGAAAAATATTCTTCCTTATACCAACCCCATGCCATCTATGAACTTAATTGTGGCACCCTGAAATTATATAGCCACCATTTACTGCAAATCAAATAACAGTGATTTGAAAGGGTAGAAATAAACAATTAGAAAAAGCACTCAGGTTTTCATACATCAATCATATAACAAAGTGCTTTACAGGTAAACTAATTATAGATGGGGGGGAATTAGGTTAGAACCACCATGCCTGTTGTTACATCTCATCCAGTAGCAAGTGCTGTTTTTGTTCCTTCATGGATCTGTGCAGTATTTGGCAAAAGAGGAATCACAAAACAGATAATGCCCTCTCCCTCCATTTTGCACATTTTACTTATTACTGTAGCAAATGACTTCACTGTTAAAAATTTTTATCAACGGAATAAAGCTCAGGTATTTTAGTTAGAGTTTCAGGACAAATTTCCAGGAAAACTATATTGAGTCAACAAGGAGCTGTGTGGCACTTTAAGACTAACGGATTTACTTTTTGCATGTTGACTCAGCATTCTTCATGTTTGCTGAGCTCTCAGCTTTCTATACTGAGTCTGTCTAGAAACCTGAAAGATAATGCTGATTGTCATTTACTTTACCATTTTAATATTTGAAACCATCCAGTGAAAAGTTGTTTTCCAAATCTTTTTTAAGGACCCTTATTGTCCTGTCAGAGCATAAACACGAAATGCATTTAATAGTATACTGGAAAAACAAAGGAATTTGCAAGTATTTTGGTGACAGTATAATACACTGTTGTGTGACTTCTTTCTTACAGGGGTAGCTATGTTAGTCTAGTTCTGTAAAACAAATGAGTCTGGTGGCACGTTTAAAGACTGACAAATGTATGTATCTCATGAGCTTTCATGGGAGAAAAATCCCAGTTCATCAGTCTTGAAGGGGGAACATCTCAAGCATCTGACGAAGTGGGATTTGCTCCCATGAAAGCTCATGGCGATGAATAAAATTGTTCGTCTTTAACAGTGCCCCCAGACTCCTTGTTTGTGTCTTACCAAAGCATTTATTTCATAAGTACTATGTACTTCATGATCTCTTAAGAAGAGTGTATTGTGGATGGTATAAAAACTGACATTCTGCTGAAATATAACAGCTGTTACCTACAAACACAGTATTCATCTATACCTTTGGGACCCAAATTGTAACTTTTGGCAACAATTTAAACTCATCAATTAAAACATAAGCCTTACCCCCTTTTCTCTCTCTAGGTGGTTGATTTGAGCCCTGTAACTTAAGTTGGGCTTGGATTGGATCCTTACTGTGTTTATCCAGGGAAACTCAAAGTTTCTGATCTCCAGCTTCTTCTACATACATGTTAATTTTTTTAATAACCTTTGGCCTGTTAGCATGATCTAATTCAGCCCCACATCTGTCACTTACTTTTCCTCTCATTTTTTAGTTTTTAAACTCCTCCTTTCAGTCGTCTGTGCCCAGTGCCTCAATACCCTCTTCTCCAGCCCTAACCTTGATCTATTCCATTGCACTGGAATGGCAAACACCTGTGTTGTCTACAAAGGACTTTTTAATGCACACTTTTTTGCTGTACATCACCGACCATGCAGCATACAAGAACTGTGTAAGTGCGTGTTGTATGCACACAATAGTGGTGTGCTGTGGCCTGAACAGCACATTCTCTGAGGGCATCCCATGGGTCCTCACTCTGCTGCTGAGCAGTGTACCTTATGGCATGCATAATGCATACCAGCTGTTTCACTCCTGTACATTTTTTAAGGTTGGGCTAGCTCCATTTTTGAATTGCTGTTGGCCAGAATGGACCTGACAGTTCACAACACTCTGCTGTCAGCCTTAAATAGCAAAGGCTCTCTGGGCTGCTGTTCAGCATGCCAGCATAGCTGAGTTTGACTTTGGACTTCATCAGTGAACAGATGATGTGATGACAGCAGCGCTACCTCTTCTGGAAGCACAAGGATGTTCACTGTCAGTGAAAAAGAAATGTGGATGGGGAGGACCCCAAGCAATTGATAGTAGGGAACCAAGTTCCTGAAGCATCTTCACAACATGCAGTGCCATTTCTGGGCTTGGAAAACCAGCAGGGATTGGTAAGAAAAGATCATTCTGCAGAATGGGGATGACAACCTGCAATGAGAGAATTTCAGGACAGAAAGGCAACTCTTTCTGGAGGCACTGCTGAACTAAGCTGTGCACTGCAGAACCAGCATACTGACATGCAGTGCCTCAGCCTCGTGAACAAGCTAGTTGCAATGGCCAGCTGGAAGCTGGAACCCATGAATGCAGCTGGTCTATAGTGAACCAATTTGGTGTGATGAGATCAGCTTTGGGACCATTATCATGCAGCTATGTGCTGCCATGAAAAAGGTACTATTGTCCAGGGTTAGAATCTAAGAATGGTCAGACTCTGTCCATCTAGTTCTCTATCCTCTCCCAACAGTGACCAAGGCCAGCTGCTTAGGAGGGAATGAACAGAACAGGCAATCTTAAAGTGATCCATCCCATCAGCCACGCAAAGCTTCTGGCAATCAGAGGTTAAGGAAATGCAGAACATGAGGCTGCAGCTGTAACCATCTTGACTAATAACCATTGATGGACATATCTCCCATGAGCTTAGTTCTTTTTTTTAATGCCTGTTACAGTTTTTTTAAATTTTGAGGCCTCTTCCCCCCTTTCCCCCCACGGGGGGAGGATTTTAAACAGTCTGCCTGTATGTTTTTTTTTTCTTGTTGCCTTACTTCTGCTTTTAGCTGATTAGCACTGTCAAGCTGTTTGTGTCTGGGTATAAAAGGAAATTCCTTAGGAAGCACAGATGGGAGTCTCTCACGGGTCAAGGGACACCGGGGGTAGGGGGGGCCTCGGTCCACTCTAAGGGGGCCACTCACCCTGAGGTGGTGGTGTAGCCACTCGTGCCAGGACAGGGCTCCCCCCTGGGCTACATGATGGTGAGTGATAGGGTTTAATTTGGCTGTATCGTTAATAAAGTTGTAGTCTGCTTCACTCCTGACTCAGGTGTTGCTGCTTATCGCATGGGATCCTCGAACCTGTCCCGAGCCCACACATGACACAGACTTCATTTAAAGTGACAAAGCTGGTACATATCAATTTCTTGTATAAACTGACAAACATAAGCTTGCACAGCCCAGTGGGCAGCACCAAACACTGTAAGACATCAGTTTCTAGGGCTACATCTGGGATGAAGGGTATTTCCTGGAGGAATTTGTATTGCATAAACCCATGAGCAGCTAGTCAGAAGCACTCACTAAGCCAGTAAGAGTCACTGGCTTGCAGAAGGCTGTGTGTGGGGTGACACAAGAGTGGGGTGTTGACACAGCAGAGCAAGGGCTAGTTGGGCTCTAGGAGTGAGGGACCGGGATGCTGTAGCTATGAAGCAGCCCAGATTGCAGAAAGGCAGGGCTGGTCTTACCTTAGAGGTAACCTAGGTGCTCACCTGGGGTGCCAGACAGTAGGGGACACCAAGGGCTGCCAGGCTGGGGCCAGCAAGCCTATTTTAAATTTCCCATCCCGCTCCACCCAGGTACATAGCCCAGGGCGGAGCAAGGCAGGAAGCTGTTTTGGCTGGCTCTGCTCCCCAGAAAAGGTAAGGGAGGGACTACAGCCAGGATTAGAGGGGAGCGGGGTTAGGAACAGGCTGGGGGGGAGGGGAGGTCCCTCTCAGCCGGCCTGCAGCTCACCAGCTCGGGGCCAGCCCATATCTCAACCTGAGCAGCCTGTAGGCCACCGCTCATCCCAGGCCTCTCGGCCAGCCCAGCCTTCTTCTTGGCTCAGCGCATGGCTTTGCCAGGTTTGGGAGGGAGGTGGAGGGCAGGCCCACGACCCGACTCACATGACCCAGGCCAAAATCACAGGCGCCTAGAGCACCAAAAAATCTTGGGCCAGCCCTGCAGAGGGGAACGTCATAGCCACTAATGTTGTTCACTTTGAAAATGAACTCCAGGGTTTGTGATAAATGCAGTTTGTGCACTAAAATGAGTTACGGTGTGTCTGACAGCATTTTATATTTATATTGAAAACCTACAATTAAACCAACGTTGTAGACAGGCCCTATGTACTATGACCACTTCTTTTCAAAGTGTAAATGTACATTTTCCATCATTCTTAATCTTTTATCTACCGTTGACATGAGCTGCATCCATCTTGGACTAGAGCTGGGTAAAATGTTCTTGATAAAAATATTTTTCTCTACAAAAACGGGCCTTAAAATCCAAATGGACATTTTCAACATTTCAGACTATAAAAATTTTCTAAGTTTGTGAATGAAAAACCAGAAAATCAAAAATGTTGTGTTACACAACTGAAAAAGTTACTGAAAAATTTTCAGATATTGGATATTTTGGTGAAGAAAGGTTCAGTTTTCTACTGAAAACCCAGGAATACATAGTGTTTTGTTTTTGCTAGCTCACTGTGCCACCACTCGGGCTTGTAGGTCTCTGTCCTTTCCTGGCTTGCATCTGATTCCTTTGCATTATATTCATTACTTCATTCCCTCTGGTGGTACTCCTTGAAGCTTTTCCCTTGCTGTCCTCTTTCCCACTGATGACCTCATCTGCTCATTTCAGTGCTTTTACTGATACTCTTCTCTGAGCTCTCCCATTTAGTTCATATTTACATCATCCCTCTCTTTGATAGCCCCTCAAAGATGCTGAACCATTTTCTTTGCTACTAACCATGGCAAAAACAATTCAGCATTTCTTCTGTGGACAACAGCTTCCACCATTGCTACTCCTCCAAGAAGCTGCATCAATACTAGACCAAAGTGGAAAATTGCTAAAAACTCTCACAATTATCAGTGACCAGGTCTTATAAATTTTTTCTTTAAACCTACACAGTGTTTATTACTGCTAAACACTACTGAGAGTTCTGCTTCTGTTGACATCACTTTGAAATTAACTAAAATACCAAAGCTTTTATTTTGGCAGTGCAATGTTCTATTAAAAACCCATATCTGAACCTGTAAGGACAATCTTCCATAGGAGGTTCTCACATACATTACAGCAAATAAGATCAAATGAAATTACAAAAGTTACCGAATTAGCTAATAGACACCTCATGCAAGAAGAGGCATCAAAAACAGGAAAGGCATCAACAGCATTTACCAAACATGAGTATGAGTATGAGTATGATGATCCCTCTCTCTCTCAAGCATTAGGAGACAGACCACTCCTTGCTTATAGGCAGCCCCTAATCTTAAACAGATACTCACCAGCAACTACAGGTCTAACAACAGGAACATTGAAGCAGGCACACACCCCTGCAAAAAACCACACTGACAAGTCTGCCCACATATCTACACAACAGACACCATCATAGGTCCTAATCAAGCCTGCTACTCCATCAAAGGCTCATTTACTAATGTGGTCTATGCCATCATGTGCAAGAAATGCCCCTACACCTTATATATTGGACAAACAGGACGATCGCTCCGTAAGAGACTGAATGAGCACAGAGCTGATATCAGAAATCAAAGAACAAAGAAACCAGCTGCTGAGCACTTCCATCTTCCTAATCACTCGATGATGGATTTGTTAACAACTGTCATTAGCGCTGTACCTGGGACATCAAGACTTCAAAGAGAGACAGCTGAACTCAAATTAATATGCAAGCTAAATTCTGTGAAAGCAGGACTGAATCGAGACTATGGATTCTTTTCCCATTACAAAGGGTAATTTGACTTCAGGCTTCCCATGGTCTGAGCCTATAAACTGCTCTGATCTGCTGTTACTTTATGACCTGATCCTATGTTTTACACCCCCTTGCATTTAGTTTCATTCCCTTCTGTAAGTTCACCCATCTTCGAAGCATCTGAGGAAGTGGGAGCTTCTCCCACAAAAGCTCATGCAAAAAATAAATCTGTTAGTCTTAAAGTGCCACAAAACTCCTTGTTGTTTTTTCATTGGACTAGACTAACATGGCTATCCCTTTTAAAATTGTCAAAAATAAGTGCCTACAAAAGGTTCTGGGCATTGACTGGAAAGCCTTCATTGCCAACAAAGTGATCCAAGACATCACCAACCAGCACTTCATGTCCACCAGAATCAGCAGAAAACACTGGGCATAATTGGGGCATCTGCTCTGGATGCCAACACAAATTCCCACACCAAGCTGTTAACTGGAAACAAACTAGTGTGAGGAAATGAAGACCTCCAAGAATAGGGTTACCAGATGTCAGGCAAAGGAGGACACGTACTCCTTTTGATCTTCACAACCTCCATCCAGCAGTCATTTTAAAAGTACATGATTTTTGTCTGGCTTTTTACTTACAGGGGTTAAAGTATGCTGGAATGCCCTGAAACACCCTATTTTTAGGGGGAAGCATTCCAAGGCCCACTAAAAGCAGAAGAATATGACATTAATACTACATTTTACCCATATGTCCTCCAATGTCCTCCTTTTCGTACTTCCCTGTCCTTCTTTCCATGCTTTTGTATCTGCTAACCCTATCCAAGAGAAACCTTAAGCAGAACCCTTAGTGCAGACGACAGAGCAGTTGAGCGCTACACCTTAAAACAAATGGCAGCAGCAACAAAGCTACTAATTTCTGCTCAGTGCTCCAATATTGGTGCAGGAAGGATGCAACATCAAATGAAATGATCAAACATGAGATACAAAAATAGGCCAAACAACCCTGTGCACACATCCATGTCTGCAGCAGTGTATGATTATGATACATGCAACAGAAAATGCTCTTTGGGACATCTCTCCTGAGAAGTTTAAGCATTTGGCCAAGGTGCCACACATGTGGGGTCTGCCCCTGCAACTGGATATCATGGGCATAAAAGGTCTATCCCCCTGGATCTCATTTCAGGACAGGCGACACAAAGTAGGAAGTACCAGGGTGGTTGAACCCCTATTTTGGACTCTTAAAAAAAAAACAACCCATGCCACATACCTAAGGGAGAGGGATTAGGAACAGGCTTGGGGAGAGCAAGACAATATCATTCCCTGGCTAAAACGTGCTGCATTTGCCTAATGAGCTCTACTCAAAACTCAGCAAGAGCCTGGTGTTATATCAGATCAGCTACCACAGATGTTAGTGAGCACTGAGCAAACTGAAGGCTCAATAGGTAGACTATGTCCACACATACATCATTATTTCGAAATAACCCATTTTGAAATGGTTATTTCGCAACATGGCCGTTCGCACATGCTGTTTTGAAACAACGTGTCCAAATGCTGTTGTTTTGAAACAACTGTTTCAAAACAACTGCTATTTCGATTAGATGATAGATTTAACGGTTTCGCAATAATGGACAACATGTGGACATGCCGCTTCTTATTTTGAAACAATGGGTCCTGTTGTTCTGAAATAACCGTGTGTTGTGTGGACATGCCGCTTCGTATTTCGAAACAACGAGTCCTGTTGTTTCGAAATAAGAAGCCTGTGTGGACATACCCGTAGAGTAACCCGATTCTGTTTTTCAAACAAACAAGAAGGTCTGTGGCCATTAAAGACTGACAAATACATTTAGTGCATGAGCTTTCCTGGCAGGCTGCGGCCAGGCTGGAGAGGAAGACGAGTCATTACAGGGCAGCCGCCTGCCTCAGACACTGAACTCAAAACAGGACAGCGAGCCTGCCTGGGGACATGCTTAGACTGCAGTTGTGTTTTGTTTGGGGGTCTCCTCCCCCAGCTCCCAAGGCAGGGAGAGAGAAGTGCTGGGAGGAGACACTGACTGGCCAGCAGGTGGGGTGCTATGGCCCAGCAGCGCCTCACCCACCCTCAGGCTCCGGGCCCCGCTGGCCGGGAGGCGGGAGGCCGAGGCGCGTTGCTGGGGGGGCGGGGCAGGCAGCGCGAGGCCTGAGGCCCTCGGCTGACCCTCCCCCACACGGCGCGCTGCCCCTCAGTGGTGGCCTCGCTCTCACCTGCGGTTTGCGGGCCGCTGGCGGTGCCAGGCCAGGTCTGGGCCACAGCCCAGCCGGCCCGTGATGAGGCGGGAAAGGGCGGGAGGGTGGCTGCGAGAAGAGAGCAGGGTGGGGTCATGGCTGGGATTGGAGAAGGCATGTATGGGGGGAAATTCAAGGGGTGTAGGGAAATCCCTGGGCAGAGGGAGTTATCTTGGCAAACCAGATTCATAAATTCCCCCAGGAGTGCAGCCCTAGCCTAGGGTTACCAGATGTCAGGCAAAAGGAGGACATGTCCTCCTTTTTATCTTCACCACCTCCATCCAGCAGGCATTTTAAAAATACATGATTTTCTCTGGCTTTTTACTTACAGTATGCTGGAACACCCTGTTTTTAGGGGGAAGCGTTCCAGGGTCCCCTAAAACCAGAAGACTATGACGTTAATACTGCATTTTTTGCATGTGTCCTCCAGTGTCCTACTTTCCTGTCCTCCTTTCCATGCTTTGGTATTTGGTAACCCTACCCTAGCCAGTCTGGGAGTTCTCTGTGGCTCTGAGCCTATATCCAAAGGGATAGCCCTGTTAGTCTGGTCCAACAAAGAAAAAAACCAAGGAGTCGTGTGGCACTTAAAGACTTAACATTTATTTTTCACATGAGCTTTCGTGGGAGAAAATCCCGCTTTGTCAGATGCTTCGAAGATGGGTGAACTCTAACGAAGGGGGATTTTCTCCCACGAAAGCTCATGCAAAAAATAAATCTGAGCCTATATGCAGGCTAAAAATGAGCCTTTTCATCCAGTGCTTTAGGGGTATGGCATGGGAAGCCCCTAGAGCCCTTCCTGTGGGCAAGTGGCATTGAGCTCGGCTCCTTGTGTCTGGAGTGCACCTGGGTGTGGTGAGAGTTCCCTCTGCGGCCATCAAAGGAGAAGGGCTCAGATCCAATTACTGATTTATAACTTGTCACAAGGATGGTTTAAGATGGAAAATGGAGTAAAATAATGCAAACAAAGCAAAAATCAACAGATGGGTGCTGGGTAGGAAGATTAGGGATTTTGCCCCCAGCAACACCAGTGTAAAATCCCACACGTAAACAAGTCTTAAGTAAATTAAAAGAAAGAGTGGAATGACAATATATTAGTGCTAGTCATTTCCCCACTTTTAGGACACTAAATTGTCCTGTCCTGTTTGCAGTGTCAGTAAGAATCCTGCTTAAACTTCATATATGTGGCTTTTTTTAAAAAAAATTAATGATTAACAATCTATCCAGGTGTAGGACACTTTCAACAAGAGGTCCTCTACTATCGAACTCTCTTCTGATCCACAAGAAAGCATAGGGCTTCTGTCCTGCAAGCCATGCCCTTAGGCTTGCATAGAGTCCCCCAAACTTCACACAATGGAAGGTCATGATGGGACTACACACAGGTGCAAGAGTCAGCTTGCATTAATTAATTTGCAGGGTTGGAGACCTAAGGTTTTGACCTCTGAAGCACTGTACAAATCCATATTCATACTGGATTTTTCACAGGGGGAGAAATTTAAATATCTGAGGGCTTACGGAGAAAGGAGGGAGGGAGAGGGTGAGTGTTTAGCAGCTGGTTAGTAAATGCATTGTTTTCAATTTTTGTAAAAGAACAGTTTTTCAGTGTAGGAGGATAACTCGTTAGCTGACGGCTTACAGCATATATGGATAAAATTTGTGAGTGACACCAGTCTGGAAGGGGTTCCAAGCAATTTGAAGGGTAGGATTAGATTTCAAAACAAGCTTGATAAATTGGAAAATTGGTCTGAAATTAATATGATGAAATACAATAAAGACAAGTGCAGCATAATGCTTTAGGAAGGAAAAATCAAATACACAAATGCAAAACGGGATAATTGGGTAGGCAGCTGTATTGCAGATATGGATTGGGATCATAAAGGATTACAAATCGAATGAGATGACAGTATGATACTATTGTTTAAACGGCAAATGTCATTCTGGGATGCATTGACAGATGTGTTACATGTTAGACACATTAGATAATTGTGCTACTCTCCCGGGCACTGGTGAGGCCACAGCTGAATCAGGATTAACACTGTCTAGTTTTGGATGCAATGCTTTACAAAGACTGTGTAAAAACTGGAGGAAAGCAACAGAAGTTATTAAAGGGTTAGAAAACACAACCAGTGAAGTATAGTTGACAGAACTGGACATTTAATTTAGTTAAGAGGCAGCTGCAGAGCATAAATCTTCAAATACATCAAGGGCTGTTAAAAAGAGAATACTGATGATTTGTTCTTCATGTCCACCATGAAGTAATCAGCTTAATTTGCAGAAAACAAGGTTTCAGTTAAATATTAGGAAAAGTTTTCTTACAATAAGGATAGCTAAGCACTGTAACAAACTGATTTTTTTTTTTTTTTTTTTAGAAGAGGTTAGACAACCATCAGTCAAGGATGGTCTAGGTATACTTAATCCTGCCACAGCATGGGAAGGTGTGTTAGGTATGCTTAATCCTGCCACATCCTGAAGTCATTTGCAGCCCTACTTTTCTATAATTTGCCTCTGTGATTGTTAACAAAGGGTGCCAGCTATGGTGGTTTCTATCAGATGTGCAGTTGTCCTCTAGGGATTGGACTGATGCTGTCTTACATATTAACTTTTGGACATTATCAGCCTAGACTGAAATGTACATTTTCATTAGAACAGGTGACAAAATAGGAACATGTCTGAACTGGTGCATGGTCTCATTTGCAGAACAGCCAGTGCAAGGGGATTTTGTATGGCAAGAGCTGTAGCCTGTATTGCCCAGATTTGGTAGCTTTGAACTATTCTTTTATTGTGCCAGGCAAAGTTGCATGCCGTCCAGTGAGAGCCCTCTTTCCAAAGAATAGTCTGATGGACTGGCTGTAACTAGTACAATTTTTAACACATGATGTTGGCACCAGTTTATCCCCAATCTACCTACAGCAGGGGTCCATATCATTCTTTAAAAGCATCTAGTACTGACCGGATACAGACAGGATATAGGACTACATGGACTTCTCTGATCTTTACAGTAACTACTATGTAAATGTCTTATTTCAATCAGAAATGCTTTGCAACTAAAAAAAATCAAATCGACATTGTGATGGCCAAGACGAGGATTTAATGCTTTGCATTAGTCTGATCTGTTTTTAGGTAAATATGTAGACTGTGGCTGTAGGTTCATCTTTTTTAGGTATTTCTGCTGATGAGGAACAAGTGACTGGATTTGAACAGAAAATGCTGAAGTCTATGAAAAAAGGACAGGTAATTTGATTATTAAATAATTAATTCCAATGTAATTTTATTTTGTCTGGGACTATTAAAGTGGTTAATGTGTCAGCTTGAAGGAAGGAAATCCTGAATGGACTATTTTAATTAAAAACAAGCTCTGCAAGGCAAGATATTCAAAATTAAGAATACACAAACACTCAGTATGAAAAAAATTGAAAATTCAGAGATAAGATCCTTTAAACAACCTCAATATTGCACTCTTAGTGGGGAATTGTGAAGCATAATTAAATATACACAAAACATTTTGAAATTCCTGTATGAAAAGTTCACTAAAACTGCAAATTACCATTCCCTGTTGAGGAAACAGACAAGGAGAGTTAAAGACCCTGATTCTGCATCTGGACCTACATGGGCCACCATGCATCCAGATGGAGGGTTCTGGGTTGGCCAGTGATCCACACATCTAAACCCAATTGCAGGATTGGGACCTAACAATGATCTAGAGGTGATATGCTACAGTAGAGTAGATACAAGACTAGGTGCTATACCTTTCTCAAACCTAGATTTATCACTGACTCATTATTTGGCTTGGGACAATTTGCTTAACTCTCATTACATCTATTTTCTGGTCTGTAATAGTTGCCTCTCAGGGAATGCTTAAGGCATCATCATTGTTTTAAAACACTTAAAGAACATAGGATGAAGCCTGTTTTTATAGAAAATGAGAAGTAATAAAATCATGCTATGTGGCAGACCTGCAAATAGAAAGCCTCCATACAAATCCCTAGGCTGTTCTGCCTTCCCAAATACGTCTTCTCATTGCTAACTCCTTCCCCAGACAAAATGAAGAAGGAGTCCTGTGGCACTTCTAAAAACTAACAAATTGATCACATGAGCTTTCATGAGAGAAAATCCCACTTTGTCAGACACTCGAAGATGGGGAATTCACAGAATGGGAAGAAAATAAATGCAGGGAAGTCATAGATCAGGTCAGACTGTGACAGCAAATTGAAGCAGAGAAGTACACTATTGCTGTAGAGGTCTCATTCTCTCCTTCTCTGCCTCAGGACCTGGACTTAATTTTTCAGTGATTTTATAGTGCCTTAAGAAACCTGCATCTATATAGTGGACGTACTATGTCTGTAGAGCATGCATGGTTCCTAAAGTATGCACAAACTGCTTTAATAACTATACTTGTGCTAAACTGTACCTTTTCCTAGATCTTGGACTGGTCCCTTCATAAAGAGTCTCATTGCTTCAACTAGTTGAAGACAGACCACCAAACAAGAAATGAGAGTTTCTAAAGTAAGCTGGTTTTAATGTGTTGTGAGCCACAACACACAAGTAATGGGGGTAAAATTCCTTTTAAAAAAGGCTTCCTCAAATACTTTCTCACCTCTCTGTTTCTTTGAATGTTTCTGTGTTAGCCTACTATTGCACATGAAATTTCAGGTAGATTGGGCAGGAGAGGAAATCAAAATAATCATGTACTGGAATACTACATTTTGTATTGACTATGGATAGACTTATGCTTTCATAAAAAGCCACTATAAATAGGACATATGGGCTTTAGGTAAGTAGTATGTGGCCATGCATTCATGAGTTCAGCCTTCAATTTTGGTGGCAAAAAATCTATCACACTGATTTTTGTGGGAGAATGACATCCTGTATCCTGACTTCACGTGACATGTCTTTCTTTTCCTTCCTATTGGTTTCATGTATCTGTATGCTAGTATTGAGGTTGAGCTGTTAATGATAGAACAGCAACAATTTAATTGCTTTTATTATATGTACAAGAATTATATAAAAATCTTTGATAATGCTTCTAGATAATATTCTTGGTCTACTAACTGAGAAGAAGAGGCTATCCACCTGTAACTGGTGTTCTTCGAGATGAGTTGCTCCTGGACATTCCATTGTAGGTGTATGCGCATGCATGCACAGACAGCTGGAGACTTGTCCTGTAGAGCACCTGTAGGGTCAGCTGTGGCGCCCTCTGGAGTGGCACCATCATAGTTCTCTCTATGGTTATGTCTACACATGCATTGTTATTTCGAAATAAGGATTTCAAAATGAGTTATTTCGAAATAAAATCCTTATTTCGAAATAAGTTAATTCGAATTAACAAAATGTTAATTCAAATTAAGGGAAAGCCTGCAATCCAAATGGCTGTTATTTCAGAAGGGATATTTCAAAATAAAGCTGTTTGGACCTGTTCTTTCGAAACAGCTCTTTCGAAACAACAGGTCTACACAGTGTTGTTTCGAAAGAACAGCTTTATTTCGAAATATCCCTTCCGAAATAACAGCCGTTTCGAGGGGGGGGGCAGGTTTTACTTTTTCGAAATGATGATTCTTCTTTTGAAAGGATGAGGTCCGTCCTTTCGAAATAAGAAAACGTCATGTAGACCTAATTTCTTTTATTTCGAAGTAAAGAGTGTTATTTCGAAATAAAAGTGCTGTGTAGACGTGCCCTATGAGTCACAGCCGACCTGCCCCCTCCTCAGTTCCTTCTTAACACATATTCCGCAGAGGGGAGGAGGGGGGGATGTGGAATGTCCAGGAGCAACACATCTCGAAGAATACCAGTTACAGGTGGGTAACCTCTTCTTCTTCTTCTTCGAGGGATTGCTCCTGGCCATTCCATTGTAGATGATTCACTAGTCTTACCTATGGTGGTGGGTCAGAATCATAGGCACACCAGCTGCAGAACTGCTCTAACCACTGCAGCGTCGCCTTGAGCTTGCCAATCAATCGCATAATGCTGCGTGAATGTGTGCGCAGACGACCACGTAGCCACTTTACAAACGTCCACAATTGGTACCCTGCTCAAGAATGCAGCAAAGGAAGCTTGAGCTCTCGTAGAGGGGGGCCTTGATTGCCGTAAGTCAGTCTTAGCCAATGTATAACATTTGCAAATGGAAGAAGCTATCCAGGAGGAGAGGTGCTGAGCCGAGACTGGCTCCCCTTTAATTCTATCTGCTACAGCCACAAACAGCTGGGATGGCTTTCTAAAGGGTTTTGTCCTCTCTATGTAAAAAGTCAAGGCACGATGAACATCTAGAGTGTGGAGCCTTCTTTCTTTGTCTGAGGCATGTGGCTTTGGATAAAAGACCGGCAAGACAATTTCCTGATTACAGTGAAACTGCAAAACCACCTTAAGATGGAATGCTGGATGAATACGCAGTTGAACTTTGTCTTTGAAGAAGACCATATAAGGCGAGGAGGCCGACAACACCTGAATCTCTGAAACCCTCCTGGCTGACGTTATCGCCACTAGGAAGGCTACCTTCCATGAAAGAAGGAGAAGTGAGCAGGAGGCAAGCGGTTCAACTGGCAGCTCTCTAAGTCTCAAGAGGACCAGACTGAGGTCCCACTGCACGATCGGAAAACGCACCACTGGCAGAAGCCTTTTTAAACCCTTGAGGAAACGCTTCACCAACAGGTCAGCAAAGAGGGAAGCTTCGCTCGCCTTCTCATGGAACACTGAAATTGCTGCAAGGTGTTACCCCAGAACTCAATTCCCAGGCTGTCCAGCAGCTTGATTCTCTAACATACAACTCTGGAATAAATGGGGTGGGACCACTGCTGCCCAAACGGCGCCCAGTGGGAAATAATACAGATCAAGAACAGGAACAAGGAACAACAAAAAGGACACAAGCCTCAGAATGCAATGAAAATCAGGTGGCAAGTTTATTACAATGCTTATGTTAAGACTTAACAAAGATTACGCTACTTAGATTCAAAGACAATGTATACAGCTTAGCAGTAATACAAGGACACTGAACGCTATAACATTTAAAGCCTATAACAGTTAAACATTCATGTATTTGTAAGCTATAACATTTGATAAATGGAGATCAGTCACTTACAAAATGGGGAGATCTCAGCTCATAAACCTATTTCCTTCTTATAACACAATAAGGGTTTCTCACTATAAGCTTTTCCCGCTGGTTTACCTGCGTCACAGGCTGCTTTTATAAGGATCGGGCCCCTGTCAGCAGTTAACGCTTACAAGTGGCTTGTTAGTTTCTAACTGCAGCTTTTAACTTAGAACCCTAGCCAATGATCTTTTTGGCTCCATACCCTTCCCGGGGGCCCTTTTACCTTACCAAAATCTGATATAATCCCAGTTAAACATTTTCACTCAGCCTCTGTCTCCTCTCTCAGTCCGGTCACAGCTACCTCACTGCAACTCTCCTCAGCGATTGATGAGATGATGTCTCTACAGGGTCACTACGCCCCTGAAGGTTCTGTAGGGCTCATGGCTGCAGTTACCGCTTTGTGTCTCTGTTGCGCAGGGTTCTCTGCTATGCTTGTGGTCTTGAAGATGGTCTTCCAGCATGAGTGCAGGCTGAGAGCTTCAGGAATCTGAGCCTTAAGGTGTTACTCAGTTAGCCACATGGCTCAGATCCTTTAGCTTGTGGGGCTTCCTTAGAAGCATGGACCTCGAGGCAGGCCTCAGTTAGCTGAATGATGCAGCCTCTCTGGAACCGAAACCTTCACGCAACCCGTGCCAGAGACAGTGAGACACAAAGTCTCCCAACTGGGAAGGAGTCCCAGTTGTATCCTCCGGAAGCTCTGGCCAGAGATGGTGAGACACAAAAGTCCCCCAGCAGAGACTTTACTCTGCTGTACCCTCTGGAAGAGAGTAGTGCTCAGAGCTCAGGGCAAACTCGATGTAGATGTCCCTTATGTGCGAGAATGTTACCCAGGACTTTCGAGCAGAGCTCAAGGCTATCAGCCGAAACTGATGCTAGGGTGCCCTTCATCCACCAGAGACGTTGTCACTCTCTCTGGAGTCAGCTGACAGCATGACTCCTAATGCAATGGGAACATAGCCAGGGGCCAGTGGAACCCGTTAGGAGTGGGAGAGATCTCCAAAGTTCTGCTGTAAGTGCTGCTCCTTTTATATGCTCCAAACACCTACTCACATCCCCTTAACCAATCACAAAGAGGATGATTTCATCCTTAACCAATCACAAAAGGGTGATTTCATCCTTTTACCCTTACTCCTAACTGGCTTTGATCAGCCACCTGTGAGAGGCGATCAAAAGTGTGCATGGATGGCTAGGCAGTGGGAGGAGACCTAAGAATATCTGATGGGAGGGGGAAGTGAGGGAGGTCAAAAGTTTAAAACCTTCTACCATCTAGGCTTATAAGGACGAAAAGATATATCTTTTAGGTTTACCCTTTTTAGTCAAATGATATATTTCTTATGATCCAGATGGAGGGAGATCATATTTAGCTTACTGACTACATCTGAATACTGAAACACTTATAGATAATACTTATTATTAAATAAAGAAGTAGCAATTATATATGTATTATACTGTACTCTAACAAAGATTTTTACCAGATTGATTGCCTTATGCCTTTCCCTATTCCTATGTTCCTTTTTTAAATTAGATTTACTCTAATATTGGAGAGGTGGCAAAAATCATGAGCTACAAAGGTAGACTCTGATGGAGAACAAGGAGAGGCCTTGGGCTTTCAGACCCCAGAGGAAGTCTAGGATGGTTTGAACTGGAGCTCGATGGGGCACAAGATCACTGCTAAGTGCCCAGTCCACAAACTTGCCTCACTTGCCTTTGTATGATGTCTTTGTAGAGAGTTTCCTGCTGTTGAACAAGACCTTCTGGACCTACACGGAACACGGCAACTCCCTGCCCCTCAGCCATGGAGGTTCCATGTACGGAGGTGTAGCAACCTCATATCTGGGTGGCGCAGACACCCTTGGTCCTGGGAGAGCAGGTCCGGCAGTATTGGCAAATCTATAAGGTTGCTGACCAAGAGACGCAGCAGAGTTGTAAACCAATGTTGCCTTAGCCATTCTGGGGCTACCAAGATGATTGAGGCCCAGTCCTACTTGACTTTCAAGAGGATTCTTGGAATCAATGGGGTCAGAGGGAACGCATAGCAGGCCATCCCTGTCCAAGATATCTCAAAAGTGTCTGCAATTGACCTCGGGCTCTGCCCCCTGAACAAACAGAACTCTGCACACTTGTTGTTCTGATTGGATGCAAAAAGGTTGACTTGGGGATAACCCCACAGATGGAAGATGGGCCTCAACACCTCCCACTTGAGGGACCACTCATGAGTTGCGAATTTCCTGCTCAGTGAATCCACCAGGAGATTGCGCTGTCCAGGAAGGTACGAAGCCCCCAGGTGAATCAAGTGGCAAATGCAGAAGTCCCATAGGCAAAGGGCTTCATTGCAAAGCAGGCCGGAGCAGGTCCCCCCATCTGTTGATGTAGTACACTGCGACAGTGTTGTCTGTAAGCACTGACACCACTCTGCCTTTCAGCTCATGGAGAAAAGCCTGACAGGCGAGGCGGACTGCTTGAAGCTCCTTTACATTGATATGCAGGTTCAATTCGCTGTCTCTCCAGAGGCCTTGAGTTGCGAGGGGACCAAGATGAGCTCCCCACCCCGAGTCCGATGCGTCCGTGCCCAAGAACCTTGAGGGGTGGGGTGGCTGAAAGGGCAGCCCTAGACACACATTTCTGTTCAAGGCGCCACCAATCTAGAGACCTTAGCACACCCCTAGGGATCATGACCATACCGTTGATATCATCTCTCGCTAGCCAGTAGAGTGATGCCAGCCACCTCTGCAGCAAACGCAACCTCAAGTGGGTGTGTCTCACCACATGAGTGCAGGCTGCTATGAGCCCCAGCAGCCACAGGCACGAGCAAATCGAAGTGAGTGGGAACCTCTGGAAGGCATAGAATCATAGGATTGGAAGGGACCTCATAGGTCATCTAGTCCAACCCCCTGCCAGAGGCAGGACAACTCCCACTAAACCATCCCAGTCATGGTTTTGTCCAGCCGGGCCTTAAACACCTCCAAAGATGGAGATTCCACCACCTCCCTTGGCAGCTCATTCCAATGCTTCACCACTCGCCTAGTAAAAAAGTTTTCTAATATCCAGCTTTGCCCTCCCTAACCACAACTTGAGACCCTTGCTCCTTGTTCTGTCCTCTGTCACCACCGAGAACAGTCGAGCTCCATCTTCCCTGGGGCATCCCTTCAAGTAGTTGAAGGTTGCTATCAAATCCCCCCTCAATCTTCTCTTCTGCAGACTAAATAAGCCTAATGCTTTCAGTCTTTCCTCATAGGGCTTCTGCTCCAGCCCTTTAATCATTTTGGTTGCCCTCCGCTGAACTCTCTCTAGCATGTCCCTGTCCTTTTTGTAGTGGGGAGCCCAAAACTGAACACAGTATTCTAGATGTGGTGTCACCAGTATGGAATAGAGGGGAATGATCACATCCCTTGATCTGCTGGTAATACTTCTTTTGATGCAGCCCAGTATGTCATTGGTCTTTTTGGCAGCAAGAGCACACTGTTGACTCATATCTAGTTTCCCATCCACCATGACCCCCAGGTCCTTTTCTACACTGCTGCTCATGAGGGACCTGATACTCTTGAACCAAGAGTGCGGAAAGGAAGCTCTTGCCAGTTTCGAGTCCAACAAAGCCCCTATAAACTCTATCTTTTGAGTCAGAATGAGGGTGGACTTTTGAACATTGACCAGAAGACTGATGCATTGGAAGGTGCTCTGTATTATGTCCAAGTGACGGGCAATTTCATCCTTTGTCCGGCCTCAAACCAGCCAGTTGTCCAGATACAGATACACCGGGATCTTGGAACGCCTGAGGAATGCTGCAACCACCACTAGTCACTTTGTGAAAATGCGTGGGGTGCCTGCCAGCCTGAAGAGCAGGATGGAAAACTGGAGATGCCTGCCACCAACTACAAAATCGCAGAAACTTTCTGTGTCTGGGAATTATGGAACTATGAAAATATGCATCCTGAAGATCGAGGGAGGTGTACCAGTCTTGTGGATCCAAGGAGGGAGTTGGAAAAAAAGGTTCAGGCCTCTGAGGTCGAGGATGGGATGAAGACCCCCTTTTGCTTTTGGGATCAAGAAATAGCAGAAATAAAAGTCTTTTCCTCAAAGTTCCCGCAGAACCTCCTCTGTGGCTCCTTTGTCCATCAAGGCCTGCACCTCCTGTTCCAACAGGTAATCGTCAGAAGGGTCCCTGGAGGGGACTGGAGAATGAGGAGGGCGGCCAGGGGGAAAGGAGGAGAATTGGAGGGAGTATCCCTGATACACTGTGTGCAGCACCCATGCATTGGAGGTGATCCAGGACCAGTCTGGATAAAAGCTGGATAGTCTGTTGGTGAACCGAGGGTGCAGATCCTGAGGTAGTGGTGTGTCGTCTTCAAGTGCACCTTCAAAAACCTTTCTTGGAGCTTGAAGACTAGCGCGAGGCTCCTTGGGAAAGGGGAGTTGGGCGATAATTACTTTTTTGTCTGTGCCAAGCATTATAATTTTGCGAGTAGTGGGAAGACCTGGGCCCCGGAACTGGCTTGAAGGGTTTTCTCTGGGATGCTGGGGTATGAAGCCCTAGAGACTTAAACAGGGACCTGCCATCCTTCAGAGTCTAGAGATTGGCATCTGTCTGTCTGCAAAAACAACTCTGGGCTTTCGAAAGGGAGCTCTTAGATGGTATTCTGCACTTCCTGGGGCAGACCTGATGCTTGGAGGCAAGAGCTGCGGCACATGGTGAGTCCGGAGGCCATGGCTTTGGCCACTGCATCGGCAGCATCTAACACCGATTGCAATAGGGTTCTAGAAACTATCTTGCTCTCCTTAATGGCAGCTGAAAACTCAGACCTCCAGCTCTGTTCACACTTCTCTGAGAACCTCTCCCAACGAGGACCATGCATTAAAGGCGTAGTGGCTAAGGATCATCTGTTGGTTAGCAATGCAGAGTTGAAGTTCCCTCCATGGAATAGATCTTCCTTCCGAATAAGTCTAACTTTTTTGCGTCCTTAGCATTAGGGGATGGGCCTTGATGGCCTTGCCATTCTCTTTCGTTGGCCACCGCTACAACCAGAGCCCCCAAAGCGGGAAGCATGTAGAAATGCTTGTAACCTTTCAAAGGCACAAAGTCTTTTCACTCTACCCTCTTGGCCATTGGGGGCACAGAGGCTGGGGTATGCCACACAGATCTTGTGGTGTCCTGGATGGTCTTGATATTTGAGAGGGACCTTCTGGCACAAGAATGTCAACCATAGGATCTGCCTCCTCCACAGTCTCCTCTGCCTGCAGGTTCAAACCCCAGGTGACTCTGTGCAGGAGATCTTGATACACTTTACTGTCATCTGGAATAGGCTCAGGCTTGGTCCCTACAACCAACTCATCTGGAGGAGATGACAATGATTCCCTGGATGGATCTATGGGTTTGGTTGCAGCCTCTAGTTCGCCCCGATAGTCCAAACTGTCCTGATCTGTAGGAGCCTGGGATCTTTCAGGGGACTCCCCTTCTGAGAGGTGCCCCGTCTCCAGGGGAGCACCCACCGTGTAGGAGGGCTGGGGGTGAAAGCCTTCCAGCAAGGGGGATCTGCTCAACCTGGGGCCTTGCCCTTGAGGGAAAGCCCAAGGAGTCCAGAAGGGCTACTGCAAAGGAACAGGCCATTGAGGATACCACTGTGGGGGGTATGGAGCCAGTTGTTTGCTCCTGGGTCTACTGACTCTGGACACCGAGGAAGCCTCATCCGAGGCCAATGGAGGACCACTTGGCGGGGACCATGGTGGTGCGGTACCAGAGGCTGCCTTAGGGTGGTGCCACAGGCTTTGATTTTCAATTTCCAAAGGCATAGCCGTGTTAGTCTAGTCCAGCAAAAAAACCCAAGGAGTCGTGTGGCACTTTAAGAAAAAAATCTTTTTTTCTTAAAGTGCCACACGACTCCTTGGTTTTTTTTTTTTATTTTCAAGTGCTCTTGGCAGCACAGGAGAGCAGTGACGGTCTCTCCTTGGAGGTGAACGGTACTGAGGAGGCCCCACTGAAGTGACAATGATGGACGGTACTGGGGACTGAGACCGAGACAGCACTGCTGATGGTGCCCGAGGGTCCTTTGCCTGCAAGTGCAAGGGCCACCGGGATCTCAGTGCTGGAGATGGGGTGAGGCCCAAGGCAGGCGGTGCCATCTGTTCAATAAGGTCACGTGCTGCCTCAAAAGTTTTGGGCGTAGAAGGCAGCAGCATGTCCTCCCCCAGAATGTCCTGTGTTGGGGATGGCACAGGCACTGGGGCTGACCGCTCCACCTCAGCTGGTACTGATAGTGCCAATGGCTGCTGCGCTGTAGAGTGCGGCCCTTTAGGAGTGCTTGACCTCACTGGAGAGCTCCTCATGCCCGACCTCCTCCTCTTCTGTGGTACCGGAGAGAGAACGGTGCCGCCGACGATCCGAGGATCTGGAGGTGGAAGGGGCTGTTGACAGCACCGCCAGTGCCGGTGCCGAGGGCTGGTGCCGCAGGCCACTTGATGAATCACGGCGCCCTGGTGCACTGATAACTGACAGTGCCACCCTGGAATTCACTCCGGAAGTTGGTCTAAGGGCTTCTTCCATCAAAAGAAGCTTCAGCCTTTGCTCCCTATCCTTCTGAGTGTTCGGCTTGAAGCTCTTACAGACCTTACACTTGTCCTTGAAGTGTACCTCTCCCAACCACCTCAAACAGGAGTGGTGCAGGGCGTCAAGCAGCATCAGCTTGTGACATGCTTCACAAGTCTTAAATCCTGGCATGCCCCGACCCGGAGGTCAGCAGTGAACTAACTCTGTAATGGGTACGCTTGCTAATAATAGCAGTGAAGGACTGTGCAAAGACAGTCAGAAGCACTCCAGCTACCGCCACAGCAGGTAGAAGGAACGGGGGGGGGGGGTCGGCTGTGACTCATATAGAGAGCTGTGACAGCACCACTCCAGAGATTGCCACAGCCAACCTTATGGGTGCTCTAGAGGAGGAGTCTCCAGCTATCCACGCACACGCGTGCATACACCTACAATGGACTGGCCAGGAGCAATCACTCAAAGAACTCATGTTTTGGTCTTCTCTAAAGGTTCCATTCAATATATTCAAACTCAGGGTATATGCAAGAGCTAGAGGGGATTGTATTGTTTCATCCCTCACCAAGAGGAGGCTAGTGAGTTGTATATGTAGCAGAATGACTTTCTCTAAAATATCTATTGCACCTATTTAGTTCACATACTAAAACATGAAATGTTTTATAGTGGGTGTTTGGTTATAATATCTACATTAATACTTTTTAAAAAATTCACTGAAAATTGATTCTCACTGAATAGATCTCTGAGTGTTCAGGCCTAGCTGCATATTTTATTGACAAAAGGTCAGCCTTCAGGGTTTTTAACTGCTTTTGCTAACATGGTAGCTAAAAGGGAGTGAGCTGGCTTCTATTCCTTCTTCTATATCAAAGCAGATGTTTTGATTTGAGGACTGGTTACACATATACAACCCCCTTGAAGGAAATGGTTTTTACAAGAATCACAGCAAACCACTTGAACACAAGAGGGATTATTTGCAAGTTAAAACATAATTTGGCCTATAGAATTTACATATTGTCACCAGAGGGCCCTCACATTAAGTTCGCAGGTTGGAGAATGCTTGCTTAGAAGTTAAGTTGTGACTAGCCATGCCATTTTTAGTCATAAAAGAGCACTAATTTGGAGCTAGTTATCAGTTAGGAGTGTCAAAGTACTGGCACTAACAACTAGCATATTTAAGGAATTAAACTGAGTTGAGGTAGGAAACCATCAAATGAAGAGGAGCACTCACATTCTACTGAAGGAAAAAAAAGTGGCAGCTGCAATTGTAAGATGAAGTGAACAAAGGAATTTCCATAGTTAAAGCAAAGTTCAGGGTAGAACTTCAGGGCTGCACCGGTGTGTAAGTGGGAAGGAAGGCATATGTTTACCAGTACCACACACTAAAACTAACAAGGGTGTATGGTAATTGTCAGTTTATAAAGGGGAAGTTAGTATGAGTGATGTTTAAGGCATAACAATGAAAAATCAGATACACTGGTCTGTTGCCATTAATTTTACAATAATCCCACATTGAATAGGGGGTTATAGTCTCAAAGGTTATAAAAAATATGGGGGTTGTGTTACTTTTACTGATTCTTTAAAAGCATATTTTTTCAAGAAAACTACAAAAATATCACAAGGTCACTCGAGCCTCAGCTGCACTATTTGAATTTTCTGATGCTTGCCTTGAGTGCAAGATTAGGCATTTTAAGGTCCATGAAAGTTTTCCCAAAGAACGCCGTTACTTACCTGTAACTGGTGTTTTTCAAGATATGCCGCTTATGTCCATTCCTAATCAGGTATGCATGCACCACATGCATGATCTGGCAGAACATTTCCCCCCCTAGTACCCACACGTTCAGCTGTGGAGCCCCCCTGGAGTTGTGCCACCTAGGCACCCTATAAGTGGTGCTGCTACCCCTTTCGCCCTCTCAGTTTCTTCTTGCTAGACAGTTCTGACAGTGGGTTAAGTGGCTGGGTTCTGGAACGGAGATGAGCACGCATCTTGAAGAACATCAGTTACAGGTAAGTAACTGTCTTTTCTTTGGGTGCTTGCTCATCTTGATTCCAAATTAGATTACAGTCCATCCTCGATTTCCTGGACCCCGCTTTCCCAGACTTCGGAAGATTCGGACGAATCTTAAGTCCGGGGCCCTGGCTGTGCCACTCTGGCGGCCAGGGAGGGGGGCCCTAATCACCCCGCCATCCAGCTCCTGGGAAGGGGAGGCAGGGGGCCAGAGGCTGCTCCGCTAGCCTACCCGCCCAGCCTCACCACAGTGGGCGGAGCAGCCAGACAGCCGACCCTCAGCCGGCCACGCCTCCCTGGGAGAGGAGGCGGCCGGCACTGAGCTCTGGCGCGCAGGGTCGGGTGCTGCAGCGGCCCACCCCACACCCAAACAATTTGGCCTGCTTTGCCCCCAGCCCCACTCCCCCCGGCCATGAGCAGGCTCACTGGGGGAGAGGGCCCAGGGCGAAGTGGCCCAAACTGTTTTGGTGCTGGGCGGGCTACTCCAGGGCCCTGACCCCATGCACCGGAGCTGAGTGCCAGCCCCTTCCGTTCCCGGGGAGGCGCGGCTGCCTGGGGGGGGGGGTCAGCTCTGTGGCTGCTCTGCCTGCTGCTGTGAGGCCAGGCGGGCAGGCGGGCAGAGCAGCCTCCAGCCCCCATGGGCCCCTAACCACCCCCCCCCGCCAGCTCCCAGGAAGGGTGAGGGGGCTGGGGGCCAGAGGCTGCTCCACCTGCCTGCCCGCCCGGCTTCACTGCAGTGGGCCGGCGCTGAGTTGGGGGGGAGGAGGCTTTCAATTTCCCAGACATTTGGGAAATCCGGGTGGTTCCGGCGGCCCCCCCGCCCCTTTGGTCTAGCGAATCAAGGACCAACTGTATTCCCAAGCCATACCTTAGGAGGAAGGGCCAGAAGATGAGGGGCTGGAAATTAGAGGCCCATAGACTGCAGGCCTGCTCTTCCAAATGCAGCATCATTCCTTTCTTGCTGAGTAATTGCACAGTACTCCAGAAAGGTATGGACCATTGATCACATTGCTCCCTTGCAAATGTCCGTGATCAGCACCTACACTAAGAACTTCACCAAGGATGCTTGTGCCTTTGTGGAATGGACTTAGTGGTACAGGAATACTTGTTAGTTCACAGCATTGTTTAATGCAAGATGTGGTCCAGAATTAGATGCTTTGCGATTAGTGGGCTTCCCTTTCATCCTATCTTCCACTTCTATGAACAGCTGCAATGGCTTCGTGAAAGGCTTTGTCCTCTCGCTGTAAAATGCAGGGGCACTTCTGACATCAAGCAACTGCAGTCTGTGCTATTATCCACGCTGTTTTGGAAAAAGTACCAGAAGGAAGATGTCTTGGCTCATATGGTACTGTGAGATAGCCTTTGGCAGGAAAGCTGGATGGGGGTGCAGCTAAACTTAGGACTTTGTAAGGTGGTTCTGATCTCAAGGCTCTGAGCTCAGACATTCTCCTGGCTGATGTTATGGCCATGAGAAAGGCCACTGTCCAGGATAAGCAGAGGAGCAAACAAGATGCCAAAGGCTTAAACAGAGGCCTCATCAGTCTCGGAAGGACCAAGTTGAGGTTCTTTTGGGCTAATGGTGGACACGCGAGTGAAGCATCTGTCAGAAACCTCAGATTGGTAAACACCAAAAGCCACCCTCCCCAGAATGGAAGGCCGAGATAGCTGCCAGATGGACCATAACTGATTAACCCAATAAGTCCCACTGCTTTGAATTCAGATAGTCCCATATCATCAGATTAGATGCTTCAAAAAGTGTGACACCCTTCCTTCCCTGCTGTCCATACCGAAAAATCTCTTCCACTTTGCTAAATATGTAGCTCTAGTGGAAGGCCTCCTACCACTGAAAACCTCTCTGACAGGCTCCAAACACACCAGCTCCCTAGGGTTCAGCTGTGGAGGGTCTGTGACATGAAATGCAGCACCCTGAGATGGGTGCCTTAGCAAGCTGTGGTCCTAGGTGAGCAGATCTAGGAGGAAAGGAAGCAAGGTCGAGCAATGTTGGCAATCAGTGCTGCTAATGCCTGGCTGGGGCTATTGAAATCACCATAGCTCTGTCTTGTCTGATTTTTACTAATACCTTGTGGAGCAGCAGGGTTGGCAAAGAAGCATAAAACTGTTTGTCCAAGGAATGAGGAAAGGGGCTATCAGTAACCCGGGGTCTGTGCTTCTGGAATGAACAAAACTTGCTGGATTAGTTGTTGACCGCTGAAACGAAGAGTAGTGGGAGAAACCCTCCCCTCTGGAAGACATTGGCCAACACACCCAAGTGAATTGACCACTCGTGAGTGAGGAAAGACCTGCTGAGGCTGTCTGCTAATGGGGTCTGGCACCTTGGAAGATATGAGCCACTAGGTGGATTGACTGAGAGATGCAGAATTCCCATAAACTGAGGGCTTCCTGGCACAGGGAAGAGGAGCGAGCTCTGCCCTGTTTCTGTATACATAAAACCATCCTGTCATATTATCTGTCAAGTCCAACACCACATGGCCCCTCAAATAGTCCTGAAATATTTGGCATGTCAGCCATACCGCCCTCATGGCTTTCACATTGAGATGTGACAGTAAGTCTGCCTGTGTCCATAGTCCCCGCGTTCTGAGGTTGTCCAGGTAAGCTTCCTGTCTCAGATTTGATGCATCTGTGACCAGACCTAAGGATGGTTGAGGCCCATTGAAGGGAGCCGTGCACATATGCAGCACCAATTTAGAGGCTCTAGCACCTGGGCTTATAGACACCATCTTGTCCAGAGTGTTTTTGGGTCAGACACTACAAACTTTACCAGCCAGGCCTATAGAGTTCTTAGCCAAAGCTTTACATGTTGGAATACATATATGCAAGTTGCCATGTGTCCCAGTAGCGCCAAGTAGTTCATGACCATGGTGAGAGGATGTCTTTCCAAGTCCATTATGTCTGATAGTTTGGAACTCTGCATAGGGAAGGGATGGATGTTCTTGCCTGCCCAGAATTGAGGGCTCAGCAATGCTAGTCTCTGTGTGAGACTAAGTGTAGACTTTTTGGCTAGGTCTACATCTACTTTTTTATTTCAGACTTGCTAGTCCGAACTAAAAAAAAAGTCTGACGTTAATCTAAACTACCCTCAGGCTAGTTTCGACTAACTGCGGCTCTTTAGTTTGAACTAGAATGTACGGCTAGTTCAAACTAAGTATTTTGTGTACTGCCCATGCTTAGTTCAAAGCAAGCACAGAAGTCTGAACTAAGCACTGGGTTTTATTAGTTTAGACCAGTGCTTCCCAACCTTTTCTCTGCTGTGGCACACATTGATACCTTCAAATTTTTCGAGGCACACCACCATTAAACAACCCATGAATATTCAAATTAACAATTACTTATGAATATTCATGAACCATGGCAGAGAGTTTCAGAAATACTGCTATGTGGGGTAGTAGGGATGCCCGGGGGGGGGGGGGGGGGTGGCGGCAGCAAAACTGGAGGTCAGGAGACGTGCAGCGGCAGGAGTGAGTGTGGGGAGCAGGGCAGCGCAGTGGTGGCAAGGGCAAGGGCAGCCATTTGGGGGAACAGCACAAGGGTGCCAAGAGAGGTGAGGGGAAGGGATAACAAGAGTGGCGTTGAGGGGGCTCGGGGGGGAACATGGGGAGTGGGAAGGTAGGGCAGGGGAGCATAGAGTCATAGAATCATAAAATCCTAGGGTTGGAAGGGACCTCATAGGTCATCTAGTCCAACCCCCTGCCAGAGGCAGGACCACTCCCACTAAATAATCCCAGTCATGGTTTTGTCCAGCTGGGCCTTAAACACCTCCAAAGATGGAGACGCCACCACCTCCCTTGGCAGCTCATTCCAAGGCTTCACCACTCGCCTAGTAAAAAAGTTTTTTCTAATATCCAGCCTCGACCTCCCTAACCGCAACTCGAGACCATTGCTCCTTGTTCTGTCCTCTGTTACCACCGAGAACAGTCGAGCTCCATCTTCCCTGGGGCATCCCTTCAAGTAGTTGAAGGTTGCTATCAAATCCCCCCTCAATCTTCTCTTCTGCAGACTAAATAAGCCTAATGCTTCCAGTCTTTCCTCATAGGGCTTGTGCTCCAGCCCTTCAATCATTTTGGTTGCCCTCCTCTGAACTCCCTCTAGCATGTCCCTGTCCTTTCTGTAGTGGGGAGCCCAAAACTGAACACAGTATTCTAGATGTGGCCTCACCAGTGCAGAATAGAGGGGAAGGATCACATCCCTTGATCTGCTGGTAACACTTCTTCTGATGCAGCCCAGTATGCCATTGGCCTTTTTGGCAGCAAGAGCACACTGCTGACTCATATCTAGCTTCCCATCCACCTTGACCCCCAGGTCCTTTTCTACACTGCTGCTACTTAACTGAATGTTTCCCAGCCTGTAGCAGTGCATGGGGTTTTTCCATCCCACATGCAGGATTTTACACGTGTCTTTATTGAACTTCATAAGATTTCTATTGGCCCACTGTTCCAATTTATCTAGGTCTCCCTGAATCCTGTCCTTGCCCTCCAATGTGTCTACTGTTCCCCCCAGCTTGGTGTCATCCGCAAACTTACTGAGAGTGCAGTCTATTCCATCATCCAGATCATTGATGAAAATGTTGAACAGAACTGGCCTCAGGACCGACCCCTGGGGCACACCACTTGTGACTGGTTGCCAGCTAGACATGGAACCATTGATTCCTACACACTGAAACCGTTGATCTAGCCAGTTTTCTATCCACCTTATAGTCCACCTATCCAACCCATACTTCTTTAATTTGCGAATGAGAATGCTGTGGGAAACTGTATAAAAACCTTGCTAAAATCAAGGTATATCACATCAATGGTTCTTCCTGCATCCAGAAAACCCAGTCATCTGCTCATAGAAGGAAATGAGATTGGTCAGACGTGATTTACCCTTGGTAAATCCATGCTGACTGTTCCTGATCACTTTGTTTTCTTCTAAGTGTTTGAGGATGGATTCTTTAAGAATCTGCTCCACAATTTTTCCAGGGATTGAGGTGAGGCTGACTGGTCTATAATTCCCCGGATCCTTCTTTTTCCCTTTCTTGAAAATAGGCACTACATTTGCTTTTTTCCAGTCCTCTGGCACCTCCCCTGTTCTCCATGAGTTTTGAAAGATAACAGCCAGCGGTGCTGCTATCTCATCGGCCAATTCCCTTAGCACCCACCCTTGGATGCAGTTCGTCCGGCCCCATGGACTTGTGCACATCCAGCTTCTTTAAGCAGTCCCTAACCTGACCATCCATCACCAAGGACCTCTCTTCTTCTCTCCAATCTGCCACACCCATGGTAGCGGGCTGGGAGCTGACCCTGCCTGTGAAAACTGAAGCAAAAAATGCATTGAGCACTTCAGCTTTTTCTTTATCCCCTGTCACGAGGATGACTGCCCCATTCAGCAAGGGACCTACAACATCCCTGATCCTCATTATTAACATACTTGTAGAACCCCTTCTTGTTATCCTTTACATCCCTCGCTAGCCGCAGCTCCATTTGCCCTTCGGCCTTGCTGATTTTATCCCTGCAGTCCCTAGCAATATCTTTATATGCCTCCTTGGTCATCTGACCAAGCTTTCACTTCCTGTAAGCTTCCTTTTTATGTTTAAGCTCAGAGCAGAGTTCTCTGCTAAGCCATTCTGGCTGCCTCACGTTTGGTGTTCTTTCTCCTAATTGGAATGGCAACTTCCTGTGCCCTTAGCAGGGTTTCTTTAAAATATAGCCAACTCTCTTGGACTCCTTTCCCCTTCAGATTAGCTTCCCAAGGGATCCTGCCCATCAGTTCCCTGAGGGACCCAAAATCTGCTCCTTTGAAGTCCAGGGTTTTTGTTTGCTTCTTTCCTTCCTTCCTTTAATCAGGATCCTGAACTCAACCATGTCATGGTCACTACTGCCTAGCTTGCCATTTACCTCTATGTCCCTGATCAATTCTTCCCTGTTTGTGAGCAGCAAGTCGAGCAGTGCAAGGCCCCTAGTTGGTTCCTCCAGCATTTGTACTAGAAAGTTGTCCCAACACACTCTAAAAACTTCCTGGATTGCCCATGCACTGCTGTATTGGCCTCCCAGCAGATGTCAGGGTAATTGAAGTCCCCCATGAGCACCAGGGCCTGTGATCTACAAGCTTCCACTAGTTGTCCATAGAACACCTCATCCACCTCCTGCTTCTGGTCTGGTGGTCTATAGTAGACACCCACCACAACATCCCCCTTGTTGCTTTCCCCTCTCATTGTAACCCACAGACTTTCTACAGGCACGCTTCCACTTCCATAATGGAGCTCTGAGCAGTCATAGAGCTCTTTTACATATAACGCTACTCCTCCCCCTCTTCTTCCCTGCCTGTCCTTCCTGAACAGTTTATACCCATCCATGGCAGAGTTCCAGTCATGCAGACTATCCCACCACGTCTCCGTTATTCCTATGATATCATAGTTCCTTGCCTGCACTAGTACTTCCAATTCTTCCTGTTTATTTCCCAGGCTCCTTGCATTAGTGTATAGGCACCTAAGATACCCGGTCACTTGCCCCACTTTGTCAGTTTGGTTTTCAATTCTATTACATATACCTCCTTGCATTTTTTTTCTTGGTGTCCTCCTCCCCCACTCTCCTCATGTGTTGGCGCTTCTGTGGAACATTTAAGACAATTATTTGATTTGCACCCCCCATGTTCCAACTAGCTTCTCTTTTATGCCTGGTACTACAGTCCTAGCACCCCCCCAAGTTCCATCCCTTCCCCCAGATCACCCACATTGCCACTTACCTGTGGGCTTTGGTCTCCTTCCCCCGTTGAACCTAGTTTAAAGCCCTCCTCACTAGGTCAGCCAGTCTGTGCCCAAACACAGTCTTCCCCTTCCTGGACAGGTGAAGGCCACCTCTGCCTACCAATCCTCTGTCCTGAAACAGAACTCCATGGTCAAGGAAGCCGAAGCCTTCCTGACCACACCATCTTCTCAGCCAGGCATTCACCTCTAGGATGCATCTGTCTTTCCTCAGGCCTCTAGCCTTGACTGGAAGGATCGAGGAGAACACCACCTGTGCTCCAAACTCCTTCACCCTCACTCCCAGAGCCCTGAAGTCACCTTTGATCTGCTGAGGATCACCTCTCGCAGTATCATTGGTGCCCAGATGGATAAACAGCATGGGGTAGTAGTCTGAGGGGCGGATGATTTTTGACAGTTCCTCTGTAACATCTCTGATACGGGCACCTGGCAGGCAGCATACCTCCCTAGAGGCCTTGTCAGGGCGACAGATGGGTGCCTCCATTCCTCTCAGGAGTGCGTCCCCAATCACCACAACCCTACGTTTCCTCTTAGGTGAGGTGGTTGTGATTTCCGCAGCCTCTGGGGTGGATGGTCTCTCCTCTGCCTCCTTCATCGTGTCCAGCACCGCATAACGGTTCCTCACCCCAATGGATGGTGGGATGTGAGCAGGCGTGGAGCACTGTCTGCTGCCAGAGGTGACCAGCTGCCACTGTCCTCCCTCTGCCATAGGCATCCCATCCGTTTCCAGAGTTGTGGCAGTAGCCCTTGGCACTGGGATAGGGACCTCCTCCTTGCAGGTCTCATCGTGGACACTGTCAAGGAACTTTTCCAGGGCATGGATACCCCTGAGTCATGACACCTCCTCCTGTAACTCTCCTACCTGTTTCTGGAGAGATGCCACCAGAAGGCACCTATCACATAGGCTTATCTCCTGAGCCTGATCATCAGTGGCAGGAAAATGAAGGCCACAGTCCTTGCAAATCCACACCAGGATCTGGGTGGAGATATCCATTGTCAGACACTGTCTGGCTACAAACAGTGGCAAAGGAAACAGCAGGGGCACTGGCACCAGCAGTGCAGCTCCTCTTCACCATCTTGGCCTCACCAAACTCCCTCGCATACTCCCCTGTTTGTTGTCCTCTGGTCACTCTAGCAGTGGCTTTTAAAGACCTTCCCTGCCTAGGTCAGCCCTTGCCCCTTGCTAGTCACACGGGGGGGGGGGGGGCAGGCCAATCACAAGGCTGCTAGAGGCTGGTGCTTAAAGGGGATCAGGGAACAATGGTGCAAACAGCCCCCACCCAATCACACAAGCACAGTCCCACAACTAACAGCAATCACCTGTAGGGAAAAAGACACAAGCAAATCACCTGGAGGGAAAAAGGCACAAACACACAGTCAGCAAATCACCTGGAGGGAAAAAGACACAGCATCCACTTCCTCCTGCTCCACAGTGGCTCCCTACCACCCAGGGCAAATCCTCACCCCACTGCTGCTTGCTCCCACCCAGTGGGTCCTGACCTCCCTTCACCCAGCCCCCTGCTGCCTGTGATGGCCCCTCCCATCACTGCAGGGGCCAGAACTAGTCCTCCAGCCCCCAGCTACAAACACATCCAACCAAACAACCCCAGCTACACACCATCTGCTACACAATCACTCCCACCCACCTCTGCTACACACAACCCCCGCCGCCCCCCCCCCCCCCCCAAAGGCCTTACCTAGGCTGTTTGCAGCCAGGCTGACACAAGCTGCTCCGCTGTGCAGGGGGAGCTCCAGACATTCCTGGCCTCCTGCTCGTCTCTGCTGGCTGGGCCTAAGGTGGAGCCACCAGAACACTATGTGCTGGCTGCTCCTGCTATTTTTTAGGGGGTCTCCCCGGAATGCCATGTTCCAGTGCCTTCCTCTGTTTTTGGGGTGGGGTTGGGGGGCCAGAAGGCTGCCTGCCTAAAAATAGGGGGCGCAGCACTGTGTTCCATTGCCTTCCCCCTTACTTTAAACCCCTGCCTTTTCCCAGCCCTGCACAGCCTACATGGCTGGGCTGAGCAGGGAGGGAACGTTAACGCCAGCTCTCAGGGCTGCTCGTGGCATACTTTGGGTGTTGCTGTGGCACACTAATGTGCCCCGGCGCACTGGTTGGGAACCACTGGTTTAGACTAAGCTTTGCCTAGTCCCAACTAAGAAATTGCTTAGTTGGAACTAGGCAAAGCCTAGTGTGGCTATCGGCCAAATGAGCCCAGCATAAACTTCTTTAGTCCAGACTAATTTGTAAGTGTAGGTATAGCCTTCATTTGTTGCCTAGGGGACACAGCCTCATTTATCACCTGCAGGTGTGCTAGCACTTGGTCTCTGGTTTGCCTGGTCACCAGTCAAGTGCCAACATAGGGAAACATCTGGATCCTCTGCCTCCTCAGGAAGGCTGCTACCACAGTGAGGCACTTGGTGAATACCAGAGGCACTGCTTAAAGTCCACATGGTGGGACTGTGACCTGTAGGAGCTTTTGGCGGAGCACGAACTGCAAGAATCTCCTGTGTCACGGTACGATGGCCACGTTAAAATATGCATCCTTTAAAGTGAAAGCAGTGTATCAGTTTTCTGGATCCAGGGCTGGAATGATGGAGAACAAGAAAACTATGTGAAACCACAAGTTGTGCAGAAACTTGTTTGGGTTTTGCAGCTCTAGAATGGACTGGAGTCCTCTCTTTTCTTCTGGGAGTAGACAGTAATAGACGTAAAACCCTTTTCCCCTCAGGTTGTGGGGCACAAATCTTCTACTGTCCCCACCCTTAGAGAACCTGTACTTCTTGATGAAATATTTGCTTGTGAAAGGGGTTGAGGGAAGGTGGCAGGGGGCTAGAGGAAAACTGGAGTGAGTATCCCAATTTTACCATGCACAGGACCTACTGGTCCAATGTGATCTGGGACCATGCAAGGTAAAAGTGGGATAAGAGGTTATGGAACAAGAGGCAGGTTGAATCCAGATTCCATTTGGCATGTTATCCTCAGGTGCACCTTCAAAAGCTTTTCTTGGGCCCCAAGTGGTGATGTGAGTGGCTCTGGCCCTGGTTGGAGGAACACTGGTTGTTTCGTTTTGCTCCACCCATCCCCATACACCTGCAGCTGAAACCCTGCCTTAGGTGGTAGAAATGGGGTATTGGCTGTGGCTCTTTGTGTTGCTGGTATGTGGGGGCCCAAGAATTTTAAGATTGCCCTTGAGCCCTTTAGTTTCTGCAATTTGGAGTCAGTTGGACAGGAACAGCTCCAGCACTTGAAAGTCTTTGCTGGTCATTTGGACCTCTTGGGGAAGGCCCAAGGCTTGCACCCACGAGCGCTTTCTCTTAGTCACGCTTGATGCCATGGTTTGGGTAGCTGTTTCTGCCACATCCAGTGCTGATTGGAGCAGCATTCTGGAAACCACCTTGCCCTCCTTGGTCATAGTCACCAATTCAGTCCTTGACTCCTCTATACTAAGTTTTCAGGAATTAAAGATGTTCACCGTTGGCTCACTGTCCTCTACCATATTTTCTGCCTCGAGCACCACATTTTGGGCCACCCTGCACAGCAGCTCATAATGCATCCTGATGTCAGGAATGGTCAGTAGGGTAGCTTCCCATCAGGCCTCATCAGGGGACAAGAAGGAAGACTCCAGCAACTGCTCCAAGGACTTCTGACCATCAGCACTGACCAGGTCTCATTGTGCTGGGTTCTCTATGCTTTTCTACTTCGGTGCCAGGGTCTGATCCTTCACCCATGTCAGGTGGCGGACTGGCCAACGGGGAGGGCTGAGGTATAAGACCATGGAATATGACCTGCCCAAGTGGGACCCCTGGGCTTGATGGTATGCCCAAAGGACCACTGAGGCAGCATTTTCCACAGTGGCAGCCACTGTACTGATGGAGTAGATGGTCCTTTAGGTCTCTGTGCACTTTGGTACCATATTCTCCTAGGGACTGACTCCCCATCTAAGTTCAATGAGAATCTCTTGCTGCACAGGGACCACAGGGGTGTTGTGCTATGCAGTACCAGGGTGAGAAGGTTCCGACCCCTGTGCCTGATGGTACCATCTGCAAATGGTGCTTTGAAGAGCATGATCTGCTCCCTGAAGTGAATGCTATGGGGGAGCAGTGCTGTGCAGAGCAGTGCCTAGCTATCAGTACCGGTTTGCTTCTTGATGGCGCCAGTCTTTTTAGGTGGTGGGGGTGGCATGCACTGCCAGGGAGGACTGGTAGGGCTCGCTCTTCAATTAGCTCCCCTGCTGCCTCATAAGTCTCAGGGGTGGAGGTTAGTTGCAAGTTGTAGAAGAATTCTCAGTAAGCGGGGGCCACAAACTTAGTGAAGAGTGGAGCTTTATTCTACACAGCTGCGGGCCCAAGGGCAAGCACCCAAGAGCCATGAGAATAGTGTACATTATTCTTATATAGCAACATATTACATCATATTACAAAGCATAAACTACTACTGTATACCCAATTAAGTTTGGGGTCTAGCCCTTTTGAACCAAAATGCCCCCAGTTATAGGCCCTACCTTTTGACCTGCCTTACTCCACATACCCTCCAATCATAATTCACCACCACAGGCCTTTGGCCTAGTCCTTGAGTTGTAGAGGAATTCTTCCATCCGGGGTAGACTGACCCTTTAGAATTGCAAGCAAATCCAAACATCTTCTCTGTCTCCAAATTTCAGTACACTGTCCTTGAGAGCAGACACAGGCTACACATAGACCCAGCGAGGCTCCTTACAGCATACCTTATCAGTTAGTTGCTTATATTGGCCCTCTTCCAAGCATGTTAGTGAGCAGAGAAGCTGCAGCTTTGCTCCCCGCTCCTAAGGCCTACTAAACTACCCGTGTCTCAATGCTGTTAGGCCTCAGCCACGGAATTCCTCCACAAAGTGCTCTTCCAAAATCTCCCTCGTTGGGGACTTGATGCATCCCTTTCTGGGGCTGGAGTCAACAGTGCTGATGCCTGAGGAACAGGGTTGAAGCAGCTCAGCATGGGTCTCACTCTACATCCTTCTTTTGAGGACCTTGATGTCAGTGAGTGTCCTTGCTCTAGCTTTCCTCTAATGCAATACCAGGGAGCAGGAGCAAGAACAGTGTGGCCGAGAACCTCAGGCTTCTGCCTTCAATGCTGGAGAGGAGCAACAGAGGCATAGTTCTTGGAGTTCTTAGCTTGCATTACCTCTCTCCAGTGCTAGAGCACTCCACACCAATGCCAAATTTGCTGCTACCTTACTCTTGAACTCGCAAAGGGTGAAATCTCGCCTCCATCATAAGGAACTTCAGCCTTTGGCCTCTTTCTTTTGAGTCCTTGGGCATAAGCTCTGGCAAATCTTGCAACAATCGCACAAGTGTGCGTCTCCAGAACACCAAAGACGGGAGGAGGAGTGTGGATTGTCTCTTGGTGTAAGCTTCCTGCAGAACTCGCATGATTTGAAGCCAGGTATGTCATGATCCTAGGACTGGAGTGGGCAGAGATAAAGCCCCCACTGACTGGGGACTCTACCTTAACTACCCTGCTTAACACTAACAAAGTAACTAATTCAGTACTTAAACATTCAGTTATTTATGCCTACTTATCTAAAGCAATAAGGGGGGAAGATTAACTGGCTAAGAGCTACAGTTAACAGCAGTTGTTAGGAGCTGGAAAGAGGGAACTGAGGGAAATAGTCAGCAGGTCCCTTCATAGGTACTACTCCAGAGAGCTCCACTGCCAACTCTGCAGGTACTAGAGGAAAAAAAATTTCAACAGATCATGCATGCAGCATGCACACACCTGATTTGGAATACACATGAGCAAGTGCATGAAGGAGCTACTTTTCTTCCTTGAGAGTGATCAACATGCATTCAAGTAGTAAATCTTCACCATTTGTCTCTCACTTTCCCTCTCGAGCTCCCAAACCCCTGTGTGTTGCACATTTTAATAGATATTAGGGAAAAAATGATGCAATAGGGTTGCTCATTTTATGTATTGATTGAATTATTGAACTCCTCATTGAATCTTCCCACTAAGGGGCCAATTATTGCTTTCATGTCAGAGGTGACCAACTACCGGGGGGAGGACTCGAGAGACATTAACTTTTTGCTTTTCCTTTCTTACACCAGGACAATCCAGGAGTCATAGGTGGGAGCAGTGACTGCTGGCCCAGCACCCAGCTCTAACAGTAGTTCTGCCACCAGCAGCAGCACAGAAATGAGTAGTGATACCGTAACTCTGCTACAGCAGCCGTGTGACCCACTTTTAGAATAGTATCCCAGTTTGAGAAAATCTGTGTACTTTTGGTAAGAAGTTTCAAGATTTTCAAAGTGTTATGACCATGAAATTTACAAAATTGGACTCTGAATTTCATAGGGCCCTACTTATGAATGGAGCATTTCCATGTGGGTATTTGTTTCTTAACTCTCACAACAGGGGAAGGATGCCTCCCAAGGGACATATGTGAAGAAAGTTACTAGAGTTTACACCCTGAGCTATGCAAATGTACATTTATACTATCAAGGTTACAAATACCTCCCATCATTACATCATCAGGAAACAGTAACAGCCTTATTTACATTTCCCGTGTTGTGTTGTGCTGTATTGTATTGAGTCGACACAACAACTGCAGCCAGAGTATTCAGTATTCCGACTAACTGCTGCCTTTTACTTAATGAAGTTACACACTGATTAAAAATATTAAAAATAAAAAAATATAAAAGATATATGCATCTATACACATGAAGCAAGAAAAAATTTTTCATTCAAGTATTTTATTTGCGCTTTAATTGTTTTCACTGCATTTTAAAAATTTAAAAAAAATAAATATTTATGTCACAGCTGAAAGTCACGTGTTCCAATAAGACGCAAGTATGTTTGAACTTAACCAGACCAGGTTAAGTAATATCTGAAAGTGTTCCACTAAGCACAATCATCTCAGAGCATTTATATTAAAATTCAAAAGAAGTTCCAAAGGGAGGTAAAAGATATTTCAAATGCATTTTAGCTGATAAAGAGAAAACTACATTTTCTACATTTAAAAATAAATTTTTTATCCTCTTGAAAACAACAGTCTTACTCAGTTATGGTTTTAACATATGGTTGCAAGAGTGGATTCTAAATTAATCCCTTATTTTATCAATTTAATTATATGATTAGTAGTAAGATGAAATGGCCTTTTGCGTTACCTTATCCATCTTAAGATAAGCTATATTTGCACTGACACTAATAAGTGATTGCCCCATGGAAGCTGGATTGTATATCGTAAAGGACAGCATCATTTCAACCTTCATTGTTTTCATTAAATTCTCAAAAAAAAAACCAAACAAACACCCACCACCCAGAAAAATATGTCTCCAGAAATTAAATGGGTAATCACTTTTTTGCCAAAAGCCATAAAATAAGCTCAAGTTTAATTACACAATAGAAACTATACCGCTATCAGAACTTACACTATTATTACAAAGCTTTATTTACAGAATGAAAAATAATCAAATGACTATCATAACAGGAAAAAGTTAAGTGTTTTTACCCAGTGATTAAAAAAATGTAAGCAAGTCTTTCATGCACTCACACACTAAATTGTTTTATATATGTAAAGTTGAAATCTGTATTAGTGAAACTTGAGTCTCATTCACAGTATCATTTTTATTTTAAGGTAACAAAAACGTTCTGTACAAGCTATATATTAACAGTTCATTTTTATAAGGCCTTGTCGGCTTCAATGAATATTCATATCACTGAACATTTTGTAAATAACCAGTTGTTACATTATCAACTTGTCCACTGAACTTACCACCACAAGAAAGACAAAAAGAATAAGTTTAATGCTCCTACATTAAACAAACTACAATATCTCATTTCTAAAGTTATACTAAACTGAAGCCTTCATAGTGATCTATAGCCTGAATCAGCTTAGATTTTAGGGTTTCTTTGTCTGTATATTTCGGAAGATCAAGAAGATTAAAGCAAGTGTGAGAGACTGGTAGATACTCTTCTCCACCTCCTGTTGGCTGGATGACTAATTTAAGACACTTCATCCCAAGAATAGGAATACGATCACTGCCTGTTAAAAATACTGACAAATAAAACAGAAAAATTAAAGCTGTATCTGTATGATAAGTTCCATACAATATTGCACTTTGAAATTACTTTTTATTTTTCAGGCATTCTGTTACACAGCTAGTTTCTTAAAGTAGCACAATTTTAAACAAACAGTACATGAACACTGCTTTCTGCATACGAACTGTGACTGTGTCTTATTCTGTTTACACTGTTAAATGTATATCATAGAATCCTAGGGTTGGAAGGGACCTCATAGGTCATCTAGTCCAACCCCCTGCCAGAGGCAGGACCACTGCCACTAAACCATCCCAGTCATGGTTTTGTCCAGCTGGGCCTTAAAATAGAAGATGGACAGAATCCAAAGTCCCTCTAAGGACAGGGTGATTTATTTAAAGAGCAGTGACTACACATCTTTTTTGTGGACTATCATATTTGCAGGTGACTTGATAAATAACAGGTTCTGATTTGTTCAATATCCATTAAAGGGTCTGCCCTGTATTTGAAAAGATGAGTGCATGAGCTATTACCACCAACTTTGTGATTTCTAAGTCATGGAATCTTGTATGCAGTTATCCTACTTTTATATCAGTGGTTCTCAGCCACTGTGTTGGGACACATTACTGTGTAGCCTCACAGTGGTTAAATGTGCCACAGAGAGCCATCAGGGTAGCTGGATTTGTCCGGGGGAGGGGGGGTGGAGTGGGGCCTGATGCAGCTGGTGTGTCCTGTAGGTTGAGAACCCCTATTTTTTATGTTTCTGCAGCCCACATCTTCCACAATTCTGCTGTGCCTGGGCTACTCCCCTCCTGTGGAGTTACAGTGGTGGTTTACAGCTGCAGCACAGCCATGCTGGCCACACTCCCTTTTATCCAGTTTGCTGCTAGATCATCTGCTGCAGCAAAAGCAGTCCATCACAATTCACTTCGCTTTGAAACTTTCCTTTGTGTTACTAGTTTGTTTGGTTTTGGGTAGTAGTGAGCAGCTTTCTGTCTTCTACTCCTCTTAGTCATGTAGTCAGCAGTACAGTGGCTGAACTGCTCTGCTCCTTTTCAGGAATGACAAAGCAGCCCACACACATGGAGATAAGACCAAATAGTGCCCCGCCTGTGTGTGTGTGTGGGGGGGCAAGGAGTTCTATGGCACTTAAAGACTAACATTTATTTATCGCATGAACTTTCGTGGGAGCAAATCCCACTTCATCAGATGCTTTGAAAATGGGGGACCTTACAGAATGAGATGAAAATAAATGCAAGGGAGTGTAAAACATGGGATCAGGACATACAGCAACAGCAAATCAGGAGTTGTTAAGATTCAAACACTGGGAAACAGCACACAGAGGAGGATGAAGTCAAATCACCTGCTGTAATGGGAAAAGAAGCCATAGTCACAAGTTAATCCCGCTTTCACACATCAAATCTGCATATCAATTCTAATTCAGCTGTTTCTCTTTGAAGTCAATGTCCTGTTCACTTTCTTGAGCACAGCCATTAACAAGTTGTCCACAGAGTGATAAAAAAGATGAAAGTGCTCAGCAACTGGTTTTTGAGTGTTACGATTTCTGATGTCAGTTTTGTGTCCATTTATTCTTTTGCACAAAGGTTGTCCTGTTTGTCCAATGTATAAAGTGTGGGGGCATTTCTGGCACATGATGGCATAAATCACATTAGTGGATGAGCAGGTGAATGACCCTTTGATGGATAAGCTGGCTTGATTAGGACCTATGATGGTATCTTTTGTGCAGATATATGGGCAAAGCTGGCAATGTGGTTTGTTGCAGGGGAGTCCACCTGCTTTAATGTTTCTGTTGTTAGGGCTGTAGTTGCTGGTGAGTATCTGTTTAAGGTTGGGCGGCTCTCTGTAGGCGAGGAGAGGTCAAGGGGTCATCTTTTAGAATAGGCTGTAGGTCCTTAATGACGTGTTGTAGAGGTCTGACCTGAGGGTTGTATGTGGTGACCAGTGGCATTCTACTGTTTTCTCTTTTGAGCCTCTCCTGCAGTAGTTGACTTTAGGGTACCGGTCTGGCTCTGTCAATCTGTTTTCTTACATTCTCAGGTGGGTTGTGTAGTTTTAAAAACGCTTGATAGAGATCCTCAAGACGTCTGTCTCTGTCTGCCTAAGGGATCAGAGCAAATGCGGTTATACCTTAGGGCTTAGCTGTAGACAATGGATCATGTGGTGTGTTTTGGATGGAAGCTCAAGGGATGTAGATAACTATACTGATCAGTAGGTTTTCAGTACGGAGTGGTGGTGATGTGTCCGTCCCTGATTTGTACTGTAGTGTCCAGAAAGTGGATCTCCTGTGTGGAGTGTTCCAGGCTCCGTTTGATTGTGGAGTGGAAATTGTTGAAATCTCTGTGGAAGTCTTCAAGAGCATCCCTGCCATGGGTCCAGATGATGATGATGTCATCAATGTGGCGTAAGTAGAGAAGTGCTTTTGGATGAGACTTAAGGAAACATCCTAAGTTGCCCATAGAAATGTTGGCATATTTTGGGATATCCTTAACAGGCTACATGGAAGATGAATTATGCCCTGGCTGTTCTCAGCCAGCCAATCCTACCACCAAGGCACAGCCCTCTGATTTGGATGGACATGTTAGGATCTGTCTGCCCCCCACAGGATGCAACTCTATCACAGAAAATCCTGACTGAAGGAGACCGCAGAATTAGGCAAGGGTCTAAGGTCAAGGAAAATTTTATTCAGCCAAACCCAGGACTAAGTCCTGCTGCAATTCAGGACGAAAAGGAGGACCTCAAGTCCTCCAATAAAGTCCTGAAATCGGCTGAAGTTTCTGGGGGAATGTAGCAGGGCTAAAAATCAGGCCCACTTCTATCAGTTTGAGTCAGGAAACTTTCAGCGAGTCCCATTCCCCAAACTGACAAAATGGGAGTTTACAAGAGAAGACTCCAAGGGAGAATTTTCCAGGTCCTGTGCTGGGGGGGGGGGGGGAGGAGGTATTTTACATTCAGAAAGAACAAAAAGAATAAGAAAAAGCCCAAAATATGTTAGTGCTCTTATTCAGATTCCTAGCAAGGAAGAAGAGCCATCAGACTTCGAGCAGAACACAGACAAAATGCAACACAGGTTTCTGTACTGCAGAAAGGTTTTATGTTCTTTGCAGATCCAAACTGAGTAAGTAGCACCTTGAGGACAAGCCTCAGAGCCCGTGCCTTCTTGGTAAATTCTTTCCAGAGGAAACAATTCCCTTTCACCCATCTTTTGAGAAAGTAGTTAGGGAGAAGTGGGAAGCTCCTGCAAAGGGCAACATATTAACAGCCACACACTGAGATTCTACAAGGTCCTGAAGCCAAAGATGTAATAACTAATGTGCTTAAGTTGAATGCTACAGTAGCATCTCTGAGAAGGAATACGATTATTCCATCAAAGGAAACTTTCCCAAAGAAGGTGGAAGAAGGGACTTTGATGCTTCCTCACCATCCCTCAGAGCATTTCTGCAAGCCAACTGCTTTCAAGTCATAAAAGCATAGGCTTGGGGGACCTTAAAGCCCTGAGGGAGAGACATTCATGTCAGGTCCTTCAATGGATGCTACGAGGTTTCCTGACAGGATCATGGAATGCAGCTCTGCAGTCAAGAGACATGTATAGTTTTCTCTTTTGGAAGTAAATATTTCAAATCTGTCCCATGCACTTCTAAATTAACAGGATCTCTTTTCTTCAGAGAAAAAGTGGACACGATAGCGACTGAAAATGTGGCTAAAACAAAACAGTCCTTCCTCACTACACTTTGTACTCTAAGAAAGGACCACAAACCCACTGAAAAACCACATATACTCCTTTGCCCATCTTTCTCACTGAGGTGTCAGAGAATAAAAACTGCAGATAGGTCAAGGGAAAACCCTAGAATCAAGGAGCAAGTAGAAAACCTAGAGGAACTCCTGTAGTCTTCATAAGTTCTTTACAACAAGCAAATGTGCTCTGGCCAAGACCTGACCAGCAGGACATCCCATTTTCCAGATGAATGGTTGGTTGCAACTACAGGCAAGTTGATGTGAGTGATACTCTCTTAAGCAAAGACTCCACTCCTTCCATCTTCATCCAGACTCCCACAACTTTGCCAAGTGCAAGCTGGTCCAGAACAAGGATATGGGAAAGAATTTCCTTAGGAAAGCTTTTAATCCATCTTTTTTCACTACTCAGTAAGAACACTAATGGAGTCAGGGCCATCCACAACCTCAAAAACAGACAAGGAAAACAATGTTCCAAATGGAAACCCTAACTTTGATAGCAACATCCCTCTCTCAATGGCACTTCCTAACCTCAGTCAATTTGACAGATACTATATATATATATATACCTTCAAACTCCAGTGCACCTCTGCCACTACAGGTTTGTGAGATTTGCTGCTTATAATGATCACTGCTAGTGCAAAAGACTGCTATTCACTCTCTTGTTGGCCCTCAAGTATTTACGATGATCCTGGTGGTGACCATAGCCAGCCTCAGGTCCCAAGGTATTCAACTGTACTTCCTTTTTGATGGCACCTTAATCAGAACCCAATTCCAGGTACTAGTGCACAGCACTACAATTCAGACTCTGAGTCTCCTGCAAGGACACAGATTCATAACAAACAGCATGAAATTATACCTGAAAAATAATTCACCTCAGTGTGGAAAAAGACATTTTGATAGCACAGACAACAATTCAGTAAATAGATTCCAGAAGATTCAGAATCTGATATACATGCTGGTCAAGTGAAAGATCAGCTATTGCTCCTCGCCCTCAGCTACCCCCTTTTTCTTGTGCACAGGCACCACCCATTGGCTAAAATCAATCAATCCATCATACTTCAGGCATCTTCACACTTTTCTTCTGAAAGTCCAGGCCTACTCCTCCAAGCTAATGCAATTTCATTTACACATCCAAACCAAAAAAGGAGTCTTCAACTCCAAGATGATAGACACTTTCCAGATCCACATTTTCACCACTGACACTAGCCTATAAAGATGGGGAGCACAACTGTACTTAAAAGGGTACAGTGCATCTGGAACCATGGCATCAATCTTTTTGGAACACAGGACAGTACAATTACCTCTTTTGGGATTCAAGAGTCACCTAGACACAAATCAGTTCCTAGTCCAGTCTAACAACAGTTGCATGTATAAATATCCATGGTGGGACATGAACTGCAGGTCTACGTGCAGACGTGATGGAGATAATTGAGCAGGCAGAAATTACTCTCTGTTCTCTAATGGCAGACCACATAAAAAGGAAATTGATCCAAAGGGCAGACTAGCTCAGAATGCGCAAAATCACCAACTCAAAACAGTGTCAGGAAGTCTTCAATCTGATCTCGCAGACATTCAGTCTCAACAGTTGACTTCTTGGCCAACTGCAGGAATGCAAAGCAGCCAAAATACTTCACCGGGAAACCAGATTCTCAGACAGATGGCCACAAGGCTTACTATATGCATTATTGCCTTTTCCTCTCTCAGGAAAAGGGGTCCAAAAAGATACATTAAGACGACGCAGAGGTGATAAGCATTAACTCCCATATTGGCCAGGGATACCCTGCTTTTCAAACTTAACAGAACAACAGCTGGAACCACCACCACAACTATCATTCTTTACCATGGACCATTCCTCCATCCAGACCCACATCATTTTCAGTAACCACACACAGCCTAAAATGTGAGAAAGACTTGCTCTCTTCTTGGAGAGTTTCAATTCTAAAAGCCCATCCATCCATCAGGACTAAAATCAGTCTTTTGTCAAGTGCACAGAGCTAATCCACAGGATCCCAGGATTAAAAATATTCTAGACTTCCTTCAACAAGATATGAATACAGGACTTCAGCCTACCACTATTATCTGCCAAGTGTCAGCCCTCAATAGTATACTGTTCACAGGAGCTTTAGGCTCCCTGGCTGAAACCCCTCACGTACCCAGGTTCACCATAGCAATCATACTGGCCAAACTAGCAGTCAGACTCAACTTTCCTAAATAGGATCTACTACTAGTGTTGACAGGTCCACCCTTCTGGACCTGATTTCTGCATCACCATTTCCTTTCCCTCATAACCTCTTTTCTTGTTATCTCAACTGCCAGACTGGTACCTTGTCAATGCAGAAAACTTACTGTATGTTTCATGAGAAGGTGGTGATAAGGACTTAAAAAACCTTCTTGCAAGATGTAAGCTCTCTTTTCCTTGTCTCACAGGGAAATGTCTCTCCCATTATGTCTGAAGCCACAGAACCCAACTGAGAATCTGTGGGACATTTCAGATATCAGAAAGGCACTGATGATTTACTTCAAGCACAAGAACCAACCAGTCAGGCAGGTGTTCTGCTTGTCTCCTTCCATTCAGAGGATCAAGGATTTAGTGGGAATGGTCCTGCTTTTAGCGGGGGCGGGGGCGGGGTTGGACTACATGACATCATGAGGTCCCTTCCAACCCTATAATTCAGTCTCCAAGTTCTCCCTCCCTAGATGGATCAAACTGTGTATTTTTGAGACATACAAGGCAGACAGTGTTCCTGTCCCAGAAGCCATCAAGATGCATTCCACAAAACTCATCACAACCTCTTGGGCTGAAAGAGGACATGCTTCCACCATAGATGTGCAAAGCTACAAGTTGATCACTGGCTAATACGTTTATTGGCTGTTGTACAATAGATTTTGTCTTATGCAGAGGCCTCCTATGCTGGGAAAGTGCTGGAGAAGGCACTCATCCAATAACTTTTGAAGCTTGAGCAGTGTTATAAAAAAGGGAGGGTCTTCCCCTTTTTCTTTTGTTTGTTCTCTCACCCATTCCTACCCCTGTTCAGTGCTCACCATTTACCAAGCATTAGCAGACCTGTGGAAGACGCTGGGCTGTAGGATGGAAAATTTCTTACTGAACAATTTCCTATCTGCTCATAGCATCTCCCACAATTCTATCTATCCTGGATGGCTCGTCAGTCAATGGTCAACATTTTATTTGGATAAATTACTTCATAAGAAAGCTTTCTGTGTATAGTTAGTTGACTGAAATTGGAATTATTGTCACTATTTCCCGTAAGTTTTTAGGCAGCTTTGGAATGAATCATCTGGCAAAAAGCTGAGAAGGGGGGCCAGAACAGGCTGTGCTGCACCTTTGAACTGCCTCCAAAGCTGCATACGAGAAGGAAATAGTCAACTCATAACAAATTGTGGGAGTTGCTACAAGCAGAAAGGAAATTATTTGGTAAAATTTTTCTATTTTTCTCCTATAGCTACAATCTTCAGTGTTTTTAATCAGTGATATCAGATGATATTTCCACCTAAGAACAATGTGTCTTGTCATTTATGAAGAGGAGCCTCATCCAGCATGGACATAATTCCTAGATTTGCTGGACAGATGAGAACAGTCTTTTGCGGTTATTTTAAGTTTACCAACTACCATAAAGAATAATCCAACCACCTCAGATTTCCCAAAGCAGCTGTTCAAAAAGTTAACGCTGCAACATATCATGAAGGGCAACAAATCTGGAATATTACAGATCATTGACTGAATGCAGAAATCAATGAGCTCTCTTGAAACGTGTCCTGCTGACAGTTCCCTCTACAAACCCAAGGGTGCAGCAGAGTGTAGTGGGTGCAGCAGTTGGTGACAACTGGCATAGTACTGCATTAGAAGAGAAAAAGCTATAAACTTCTATCTGAATGTGCTTAATTTTTTTCCTGTAAAATGACCTGAAATTTCTTCAGTGGGGAGAGACATAGATCAGCAAACTAATGATGACAGTCTGAATTAACCAGTCTATCCACAACTCAAAATAAATTCACTTATCAATGTGTGGTGGGTGAATGCCATGTATTATGTATATCACAACCTATATATTAAAATAAATAAAAATTCAAAGTGTATGGCAGTGCTGCTCTATCTTGTTTACCACCATGAAGTGATCAAAGGAAATCCAGAAGAAACTACAAGATCATCATCGAAAATCCACACACCAACTAATGAAGCACACTTGTTTGCCTTTGCTGACCACCCAACAAGTCAACAAACATGACCCATCACCCATGTGTAGACATAATTATCAGTCACTAAATTTAAAAGTGTAATTTTGTTTTGTGCTCTTCTAGGAAAGCATCACACTACAGTAGTCCTTCTAGGTTTCTTATTTCCATACAAAAATTTTAAATACTTACACAAAAACTGCTTTTTCTTTTCCAGTGGTAACTCATGAAAAACCTCCCAAAAGATTTTAATTGTAGGATGGTCTGCCCAATATTCTCCTTTGTATTCTGTATTCTGAAATGATAAAAACATGATTATTAGTCATGTTCAAAAATTATCAGGACAGTCTGAATTTGTAAATACTGTACACAGAAAGCAACATTGCTACTGAGTTACCCAAAGCTGCCTATGACATCATTCTATGAGCAGTTTTATTATGTTTTCCCCCAAGATGACTTCTTTTTAAAATGCTTTAATCTCTAAAAATGTATTTCTCCCATTTTGGATACAGGTTAACAGCCCATTATTACTAAAAGAACTCAAATATCAGTAACAGCAAAGCAGAATATTTACACTCTGCCAATATAAATGTTTCTTGAACTTTCAGTTGGATATATTATTATTTACATCTTGTTCTGAACACCTCACTAGTAGGTAACAACACTGTTTAATTATCACCCCATTTCAGTGGTGGACATAGCATGACTCAGAGAAAACTTTGGGATCCTTCTGAAAGTTAAGTAATCTCTTTTGTGTGCATTTGTTGTAAATTCTAGCTTCTAACAAAATCCTAAAGCCTTACCATTAAACTGTCAATCTACAGCACTGGATCTCCGTGTCTATTACTTTATCCAGTATAAGGAGGACTTGTAAAATCACAAGAGAAATATATAAAAAACCACGTTCCTATTACTAGTTGTTAACATCTATTGTTCTCAGCCATAGCACACGGTACAGGCATAGGCAACCCTTCAGCACCAAGCTATCCACCCAAAAACCACAGAGCACGCTAGGAGACCTAGTGGAGGGTTCTATAGTGGAGATATTGTTTTTAATACAATAAACCTGTTGTCATCCATTCATTAACTACATGGATTAGTATTAGTGGAGTATAGGGAACAACTTAAAAGGAAAAATGATGACTGACTGGAATAGGGTGGGAATTCTATTACATCAGGGTTCTCATGATACCAAACACCACAAATGGAACTTGTCTAATGTCCAGAATATGTTTTAAGGATTTACAATCCAAACCAGGAAATTGCCCCCAGCCCATTTATATACCATCTGGATCAACATTTTACAATTTTTCAGTTCCTTTCTTCCTGTATGGCTTCATAAAGCACCACACAAAAATAATTCAGAAGATAAATCTTGTTTTGACTACACAACTTTGTCATCACATCCATGCACTAAAATGTAATTGGCCACTTGTTTGCTGATGTATTGCATATATAATAAAGAAAATTCCCATTAGATAACAAGGGGCATTATTTAAAAACAAAACAAAACAACAAAAAACAACCCCACACACAATGAAACTCACATCTGGGTCACCTGTCAATAAATGGAGATTTTTTGATGGTTTTTAGTCTAGATGGAACTATCATTCAAACAAGAAATGCATGGAACCACCAGAGACCATTGAACATTTGAGTTTAAAGATTAAATTTGTGCATTAACATACGTCTGTTAACTTTTCCCCTTAAATTAATTTGGTGTATATGGCTCTCCCTCAGTTCTCTGCAAGCTTTGCCCATGAGATTTGAGAGAGGTCAGAAATGAAATGTTAAGGGCAAGCATAAATCTGTAGATATTAAAGAGTCCATTTACTGTTAGTAAAATTATGCTACTCCCATCTTTAGAGAAACTGGAAGGATTAACTACAACATAGGAATGTGGGTGCTACAAGTGCTAGAGAGCCAATACCATCATGTTTTGCTTTTGCATCTTAAATATATAACAGTTTAATATTCTCTATAACCAAACTAGCTATTTACCTTTTCCAGTTCTTTCCAGTCATAATTTGTGTTCCCAATCACCATTGCCTGCAGCTCACTGGGCTGGAAGAGCTGAAGAACTTTACCACCACACACCTTATGAAAGCCTGCACTGAATGCATCAAATAAGGAGGCCACAGATTTATTGAAGATATAATCCACATAGGCATCTACGAATTCTTGTCTGTAGAGCAAAGACAAAAAACAATCACATTTTAAAAGCTGATCATACTTAAATAACATTCTTTTATAAATATGAGCTTTTTAATTATTTGTATCCTTTGCAATGAATTGACTCATCAAGAGAATTGCACTGCCTCCTGGAAGTGCTGATTCACTGAAGTGGTCTGAAACTAACAAAAAGATTATTTTCAGCTTTAGGGAGTGATTGTGCATGTGCTCAAATTCATAACTCCCATGGATATCTATCTCATGCTCTGTGTAGTGTCTGGGTTAGACAAAAAAGATAATCATGCTTAGGGAAACACCCCTTGTTACTACAGAAGAGCATGAACACTTCAGTCAAGACACTTGAAATATTTGCAATCAAGTATAGATGGCAAAAATCCAATAGTGTACAGTTTACTTTTGGCTCTGAATATATTTTACACTGTTCTAGTCAGCCCTGTGTGATTCAGTCTTGTTGCCAATATTATTTCTCTTAGCGGATTACAAGAACCATAGCATTTTTGTGTTTTGTCAGGATCAAGTGAATGCACCTTGCCAATAGCCTGGCATTTACCAGGTGGTTGCCATGAAAATCTTTACAATGTTACATTTGCTAGGTAACTTTGCTGCAATATTGCCATTAAGACTGTAATGGAAATTATTATACAAAGGAAATAAAGGGCTCTAAATGCTAGAGCAGTGACTATCAAATGGGGGGGGGGAGTCATGACTTTTCAGGGAAGAGATTATTTTGGGAGGTGGGGGGTGATGAACACAAGTCCCTCCACATGTCAGGAAGGGTATCATGGCATGGGGAGAGTGTGTCACCACAAAAAAAAAAAAAAAAAAAAAAAAAAAGTATGAGACTCCCTGTGCTAAAGGACCAAAGAACTCTCTGGAAACTGTCACAGATATCGGTATTAATGATTATTGATAAGGCACACCTTCCCAATATACTTCAAGCAGTATACTTGAACCTTTTGGCTTGCTTCCAATTCATATACATCTACAAGAACTTGGCAGTATAGATTTTAAAAAACAGAATAGACATGTACAAAGAACAATAAGTACTTCTCTAACAATGAAATTGCACAAATCCAGACAGCACTGCATCAATCCTTCACTTTCAGCTAAAATTATAGAATTAAGAGAAACTGGAAGGGACCATGAGAGGTCATCAAGCCCAGCCCCCCTGCACTCATCGCAGGACCAAGTACCCTCTTAAACCATTCATGGCACCTGTTTAACCTGCTCTTACAGATTTCCAAAGATGGACATTCCACAACCTGCCTAGCCAACTTACTTCAGTAATTAATCGCCCTGACAGTTAATTTTTTTTTTTTGTTTCCGAATGTCTAACCTAAACCTGCCTTGTTTTAACAGAAAACCATCTTAACAGTGATGGTTAAGTCTAAAATAGCAGAATACCCGTTGGCCCTGATTGTAATTGGTTCTATTGCACCCCATGATGCAGTAGATGAAGCCCAGAGATCACCTTGCTGGAGGCCTCCAGGTCTCACCACACACAGTCCTAGAAAGTAGTAGGAGAGAAGTCCTTCAAGTGGCTTAGAGTGGCTGCAGGGGAACCAGCCAATTAGGGGCCAGAAGGGCTACAGAAAAGGAAGTAATAAAGGCCGAGCAGTCAGTAGCTGATGGGAACTCAAAGAGGGTGGACTGGATATCTGGTTAGCTGGAAGGGCAGCAGTACCATGGGCAGGTCAGTGCAGGCGGACTGAGCCCAGAACCTAGGCAGATCAGGTAAGGATAGTGTGATGGTTCCTGATGTCTGACTGATGACTGGACCAGGGAGGGCTGCTGAAAAGACATTAACAGAGTACCAAGATAGGCCCCTGTTGAGCTGTTAAAGAAAGCAGTGCCTCTGGGAAGTAAACCATGGAGTTACAACCTCATATCAGGGCCATGAGAAAGAACTAGAGACTATATGTTCTGGTAAGAACGAACAGCATGTGTGACTTGGCTGGAGGGTTGAGGCACTGAAGAGCCACTGAAAGAGCCATTGGTCAGGGAGGGCATTTGTGAGAGGTGGATGCCACCCTGTTATAAAAGCAAGTTCACACCCAACCAGAAAGAGTGCGCCCATGAGATGTGGGTGCTACCCCGTTCAAACTGATGTGATCCAGATGACCTGTGATTTGTCATGACTAATCTTCAATAGAACTTTAGGTGTCTATCAGATGACAGGTAAGTAGGGACAGCAGATGATTGGCATCACTCACAGAATCCTGATCCTGTGCTGCTCTGGATCAATATATGTTGAACTTCTTTCTCATCTGGAAGGTGAATGGGTCCCAAGATGGTGTCCCCAAGTTAGTGAAAGTGATACTCATCACTGAACTGTGTTACTCCCACATGTGATCAGTGGTCAAATGCCTACCAAGACTATCTGCCAGCAAATTCTGAGCACCCAAAAAGTAAACTGGCTCTACGCACAATGGAAGGGATTTTGCCCCTGCTTGTTTGTTTATATAGAAGAGGATTGTCATTTTGTCCAACACTACCCAGACACAACTGGTTTATATAAACGAGTGGAAGGAATTCACTGCAGATGGTCTGAATGCTCTTAATTCTAGGAGACCAAAATTTATCCTGGCCTCCACATACTTTGCGCCATGTGGCTGCTTGTTGGGATCCCCAGCTTAGGTGTAATTCTTATACAAGATGTCAGAGGTAGGACAGGTACTCCAATGCACATATTCCAGGTTCACCTACTACTTCAGTGACTCCCTGACATATGGAGTTCACTGTGGTGGGTTTATGCTATGTCTGGCATATATACTAACCAGAATCAGATTTGCAGATAACAGAGATGCAACCTAGCAAACAGTGTTACCTGAGAATAGGATACCAAGTGTCTTAGCAAAGACAGACAGATACAAGTCTTGTTCAATGTGTATGAGTGACTCAGTTTATCAAACTGCTCAAAGCATGGGAGCCCTTCCAGAGGGCGTTATGCTGCTGAGCATCAGGTTGCTCCTGTGTATCAGCTGCACTGGAGGCAAAGCAAAGACGAAGTTGCCAACTGTACTTCAGACAGTATTTCCCTATTAGAAGCCAGTCATCCAAGTATAAGATGACAGTGTGGCACAGGAAGACAGTGTGGCCTCTGTCTTATCTGTGGTGCCACCACTGAGAAGCCTTTCATAAAGACCCTTGGTGTCATGGCCAGACTGAACAGGAATACCCGGAACTCCTACTATATACTGTCCTACCAAAAACCTGGGGAACTGTCTGTGGAAGGAGTGAATTGTCCACATGAAAGTTAGCATCTTTGATACTAACATCTGCAAAATATGTCTTTTCCAAGGAGAAAATTATTGATGCCAAAATAACCATACAGAATTTTAAATTGTGAATAAAATATTTAGCTAAGTAAATTAAGAAAGGACCTCTGTCCTCTTTTTCTAGGGATCTCTGAAGCATGTAGAGTAGAACCTTTTCCCTTGATGCTATGATGGTCCTTGCTCTACTGCTCCTTGTTTGAGGAAAGACCCCACCTCCTGTTGGAGGACCTCATGAGAATGACCCCTCAGCTGGGACTGCGAAGGGCCAGACAATATCCAGTACCCACTTCTCTGTTGTTATTGCCCTCCACTCATGGGAAATAGGCTAAATACACACTGAACTAGACTTCAGAAATGTGTGGATGGCATTTTTAGGTTACAATTCTCAAGCATCCCATCAAAAGTAACCTTTCATTAGTGGATGAGGTTGGATGGCTGCCACAGAGGTAGATAAGAATGAACACCTTGCCTTTCCAATCCCTTCATGATTATGTGGCAATTTTATGACTGCTGGTAGTAAAAAGGCTGTAGAAGAGACCTTAGCTTATACCTCCCATCTATGATGTTTTCTCTTCAAGGCCAAGTTATGAATTCCCAGGAAGAGGAGGGGTTTCCTGGTGTTCTAATGAGTGCGAAGAATTATCCGTCTCCTTGTTAAAGAAACTGGTTTCATTGACGGGCAAGTCTTCAATGCTATTCTGAACCTCCCTGGAGAACTCCCAAAAATGAAGCCATGATATCTGCTGCATTATTATTGTGGTCAACATAGCTCTGACACATTCATTATCCACTAGGTCCTCTTTAGCTTGCAATGAGATTTTAGCCATGAGTCTACATTCCCCAACAAGGGCTGTTCTCCTAAGGGAGTTTCAGCTTTGAATTCCAGTAACTTAAAGCAATTGATAAAAATCTAACAGATGCTGAACCAGAGGCTAGTGGATGTAAATACTTTCCTCCCCAGAAGGTGCAAGCGTTCAGTCCCCTTGTCTGCAGGAGTGATCTTAGGGTGCTCCTGCTGCGATCTTTCCATGGCTGCTTATACTACTAGATCTGGTGTGTCATTCATAAGAGTCACATGGATCCGGCAAAACTAACAGGAAGGCTCAAAAACTCTTTGTGGGGTGGGGGTGTGGGCTAGACATTGGGTACCAGCTATTTCTGGGAGGACTGGTAACCATATTTGGGTGTGGGGTGAGTCCTAGAAACTCAAACGTGGCTGGTCTAACATCCCTGTGCTGGGGAGACAGTCAATCTGGGACATAGGATTCAACAAACAGGAAGGCTGGGATCCGGTTCCATTGGTGATGCTCTTGTCACTGGTGCAAGGAAGCTCCAAGCTTAGGGACTGCCTAAAAGAGTAACTCCTCTTTAGGGTGATATCCTCTTTTGGGGTCAAATGCCCCCCCCCGCAGAGCATTGGGTCTGAAAGAGGAGGGCAAAGATTATCTTCCAGAATAGTTTATGTCTTCATCAGTACCAGAGTACAAGCAGTCCCAATTGATGATTCTGTTGGATCTGATGCTGTGCCAGACTTAGTGGTTGGCGGGTCCTCATGGGGACATGCTGGTACTGTTGCAAAGAGAGAGCATTCCATCTAAAGCTCCTGTTGTCTGTCCTGGCAGATGTTTATCCTTTGGCTTGCTGAAAGTCATGGTCTGCACTGGGGCCCCTTCCACTGGAGCTCTGATTCTGTGCACTTTCAATTCCCATACAGGATGCTTAGGCACACCTAAACCTTTGGAAAGTGCATACAAAGACTCACCTGACCTGGAAGGAATCAAAGAAGGATCCTTTCTCCTGGAAACAGACTTAGAGGGGGATCCGTTTCTATTTGTGTGAAAGTGCCTCTTACCCTCATGAGGAGCTGGAGACAGTGGTTCTCAAGGAGCTATCTGATCCAGCCTCTGCTCCAAAGGTTGTGCTAGAAGCACAAAGTTCAAAGACTGCATCTGATATACATGTAGTCTCCTTGACCTGGATCTGGGTCATGTGGATTTTCCCATGAGGGGCTTCTTAAATTGGAGCTCTCATCCCTCCAGAGGAGAAAGGAGCAACAAATATTGCACCTGGCAGAGATACACCCCGTTTCAAGGCAGTGACGGCATCCCTGGAGGTCACTGCTGACCAAGAAGTAGTGAGGACAAATGACAGTTTTTAAGTCCTAGAACTGCAGGCACCCAGGAAGGGGCAGAAAAAACTATCTTACACTCTTTAAAGTTATGAAACACTATAAAAACACTAAAATTATATATAATTAAATTTGCTAAGGTGGAGGTAAGGATAACTCTGGACACAGAAGATGCTGATTCAGGCCATATGGAGATAAGAAAATCAAGAGGTGATTAGTAGGCACTTCCCCTTATGCCCTTGGTGCTGAGCACAAATCAAGGTTCAGGCATGGGCCAACAGATAGTACCTGCAAGATTTTTTACTCTCAAGTGCACATGCATACCTACATGTGGAATATATAAAGGGCCCAGAACTCAAAGAGCAAAGAGATTATCAGTCTTGGTGCTTTTACCTTCCCAAGCTGCTAACTCAGAGATAGGCAACATTTTCACCAATGGTATATATGCCACTCATAGCAGGCTGCAGGGAAGGGGAGAGTGGATTGGAAGTGACCACACTACCCATGTGGTGGGACAGGGTGAGGCTAGGAGAGAGAGTTTTGGGGATCATGGCCACACCACCCATGCGGTGGGAGAGGATCAGATGGGGGGGGGGTTGGGGAGAAAGCTGGACCCCCATAGTTGGAATTGGTGGGGCCAAGGCTCAGCTGGTGGGCTGGGTTAAAGGCTCGTGTGGGCCACTGTAGTTTGCACGCCTCTGTGCTAACCTCACAGTTTAAGTACTTTAGGGTATTTATTCCCAAGACACAAGCAATCAGCTAGAATCTTGCAATGCATTTTAAACATTAAGTTTTCAAAAAGGATTCTTACTGGTTTCAGAAAAAGCAGCATCTTTTAATTTTCAAAAAAGTGAGACTATCTTTGCAGAAAAAAAGCTCCCATACCAGAAGTCTGAAGCAAATAGTTAAAATATCCCAAGAAGCAAATCTTCATTCAAACTGAACCTTATCCCTGTCCAGACAGAGCTAAGTTAACTATGGCTTTGACATATCACCCGTTCATGTATTTATACTACACACATCTGATACCAGCTCTAAAGAAAAGTCTCTGTCATGGTAGATGACGATCAACTTTGCACTGAACAGCATGGACTGAAGAGTGTCTCAGTCAGCTAATATCCTAGGCTTCTGATGAGAGACCTCAGACTGACAAAATATGCATCTGCTCTGCACCTAAAAAAAGTATTCTCACTTATCTCCCCATCATAAGCTCTGCAACAGGAGTCACAGAATGAAAGCTCTCAGAAGCTCTGACACTACCTTACTTCATAGAAGAGACGTGTGTGTTACAAGAGGAGTGGGAAAACTGGCTCCAATATGAGAAATGTGCAACAACTAGGGATGCAATTTTTATTCTTAGTTACGGGCTACTTATGGAGTTGCACAGACAATCAGGCTTGAGGTAACTGAGTAATGTAGGCACACGACTACAACAGAAGCAAAAGCAATGCAGGTTAGACTTATGGACGTTGGAGAAAGGGCACCCAAGGTAACAATTATGCATCAAATTTCCTGACATACATGTTGTCTAGAAGAGTCAAAAGAGACCACAATGTTCCCTCTAAGCTGATGATGCAGCTGAGCAAGTTATGGATGAGGCTGAGCAAGCTCTCCACCAGTTCCCCGATCCACATTGGGCCCCTTCCCCACTGCCTGCTGGCTCCCCGAGTATATCCATAACTTGCTCAGCTGCATCATCAGCTTAATGGGAATATTGGCAAAACATCTGTGGTTAAACCCGTCTCTCCCTCACACTTCAGCTATACACATACAAAACCTGTGATCTGAAATGTACCCGAGTATTTGGATATTAATGCTTTATACACATTGTAGAATTTCCATTGTGCATACAAAATGATTCACGACAGAACCAGAGGAGGACACCCCTATTCTCTTTCTATGTGAATACCAATGAGAAATTGGGAGGAGGTTTTATTTTCCCTTTTGATCATAGAGAAGAGGTTTAAACCCAAATTTAAAAACCAACGTGTATTCATGGGGAAGAAGTCTGCAAAATGTTGGAGACTAAGGATGCAAGTACAGGCTGTATTAACATCTTCCACCCATGGAGCTACAGTAATTTGCATGACATTATCTACCTGGAATGTCACTATGGTTATCTCCATATACAAGTACTTACCAAGGTAAGTTGCTTGTTTCCTAGCACATGCAGAGCACAGACAGTGTCAGAAGCAAAGAGGCTTTTCATATATTTGAAAATGTAAAATGTTTAAACAAACATGAAGGGAGATACCTGATAATGGAGACCCTTTCACGGGTGCTCCTTCAGGAGCTAAGAACCAGTCCAATGCCATCTAACAGCCACCCTTCAGTCTTCCATAACGTGAATATGCATCACACATACATATGCTCACCACACATTTAGGCCAACATTTTCAAACCTGAATGACTTAAGTTAAGCTTCTAAATCTATATTCAGGCACCTAACTAAAACAAGCCCGATCTTCAGCAGTGCTGAGCTCCTCCAGTTCTTCTTCTCACCATTTATCTCTAATAGCCTGGAACCTACTGTGCTTCAACTACACTTCATACATACTAACAGAGTCTAACAGATTTCACCAACAGATCTCCACTATAGAGTCCATACTGAGACTGACCATGAGGTCAGTTAAAGATAATTAGTTGACCCTGAGCTGGGAAGAGTTGTAAATGTCTAAAATAAACCAGCAAAGCTGAAAGTACAATTTTCCTTGCGCAATTGAACCAAAGTCCATTTCCACCTATTTTTTGTTTTTCTGGCCAATCTGCTCTGCAGCAAGATAGCAATGGAAGGGAGCTGAAGTACTACTGCTCTTAGCAATGATATATCCTTTTCATAATTAAATCATTAAAATTAAAGCAAGCTTTTATTACTGAAATATTAATGCAAGAAATACAGGAACCACCCTGAAAGTACACAAGCTACTTATTCCTCTGGAAATAAATGATCATACTTTTTGCTATTTAAAAACATTGATTATGAACTATTGTGGATGCCCAAAGCTAAAAAAGAATAAATTAGCCTCAGAGTTTTGCTTACATGGTCTTGAACATAGATTCAGTGCAAACAGAAGGGGATATTCTGATTTCCACAGCCATCAGAATTCCAAAGATTGAAATTTTTATTCTAATAAAAGCTGCTCTGGTTTAAGGTATGAGTTTAAAAGCATGTGAGATAATGTAACATTGAACCCAAAGACTGATTGTGAGAACGACTGCTGATTTGATTGCATGCTTTTTGCAACTTTTAATTTGCTGACATAACACTGCAGTCATGAAAGGGTTCTGGTCATTTATTTAAGAAAAACTAAAATGTGCTAGTGCATTTAATTTTATTTTCATTTTTAAAAGCTTTCAGTTGAGCACACAAAGGTTAGATATATCACTATGTCCTAGGGGCAAAAACAAACCATTTCCTTTGTCAGTAGAAAAAAAAAAAGGTAAATGGGTGGATTATTTATCAATTAGAAGGGAAGGAGATGTAGGAAAAATACTAGCTTCCAAATGCTTAGCTCATGGCTGCAGCTGATTGTCTTTGCCAAATGCTAAAGGGTTAGCTGATAAAAACCTTCTCTAGCAGGCTGTTCAAGAGGGAGACTTCAGAAGAAACCGTCCTGTGATTAAAGAAGCTACCATACAGCTTACAGGGAACTTACCTAACCCACCCAGCTACCAGCTCCCTCAGCCCCAACCCTTCCCTAACAGCCCCCCACTGGCTCCCCTGCTGACTGCCTCCTGCGCCCTATTCCCCCCCCCCAGGTCCTTGGCCCCAAACCACCACCCCCGGGGGTCTCCCCTCTCCAGTCTGACGATCAGAGCTGCCCCCTGGCTGGCCACAGGGAGATTTTTTTGCTCATGGCAGATTTTAAACTCCCCCAGCCTGGAGCAGCTCCCTGCCAGACAGAAGAATGTGTGTTCTGAGCCAGCTAAGGGCCGTGGCTGCCGGCTGTGCGTGGGAGTCACTGATGCCTGTGCAGGTGAGTGAGGGGGGCTGCATGCCCACCCACCTGTGCAGTGCACAGGGAACACTGTTCACCACTTGTGGCTCCTTCCTACTATTTGCAAAAGTAACGGAGCACAGTAACATGTTTTCCACATAAAAGTAATTTGGAAACCCCCTATATCCTATCAGCATTTAAATTTTTACTTTTGAGGGGGAAGGTGGTAGAAGAGAGGCAGGAAGAACTTTGGGGCAAAGCTCCACCCAATTATATGGCTTGATGTTTGTGTTCTAGCTAAAATGAAGGTTGTAGTTTTATTCTACATTTCCCCCATGAACCAAGGGATCAGCCTTCCTAGTGTTGTATGCAAGATTAGGCTGAGTAAAGCTGCTTCATTGTAAGACAGCCTCAGTGCAAAGACGTCATGGCTATGGTGAAAAAAGAGTGGCCAGCTCCATCAAGGCCTCCCACTTTCCCTCTTTGCTCTTATACTTGTCCCTAACAGATTCAGTTACAGGAAAAGATCCCAGGTATTGCACTATAGGCTCAACCAGCAATCTGCCCAATCAAGCACATCTTCCCTGTCCTCACGAACACTCAACTCAATTGTAAGCACATGTGATCACAGTGAACATGTCCTCTGCTTCAACTGTCCAGCAACAGAAAGTAAAAACAGGAGCAAGCAAAGAAAAAAACCAAAAGGAAGATGAACACAAGTGCACACAAGGGGAAAAAAGAACAAAAAGAGAGGAAGGGGAGAAAGAGAAAATGAACAGGGGAAAATAAGAAAGTTGGCTGCAACTAAGTCACGGACCTCCAAAAAGGGACAAGTGGTGCCTCCCCTATTGGCCAATACAGTTAAAGGAGTAGTAGGGAAATTAATTTTTTTTTAAGTTTGTTTTAAAGAAAACTAATAGAATCCATGACAAAAACCACTGTCTGAGAATGTTACAAGATCCTTACGATCAGGCTCCTTCACCTTTTCTATAACAGGAAAAGATGTTCCCCAAATTACATTTCTGATCATGGGTATCACTACAAAGCTGCATCAAAAAGGAGGCCTTGACTGCTGCTCAGTAAATTCTAACTGCAGTCAAATAATAGCAGATCAGTGCAGTTTTGTTTAACAGTTTAGGAGTCTCTGACTTTTATTACGAGATTTGAATTGTCTTCTCTAGAGGCATTTTTAGCAAACTACCTCAACATATAAAATGAAAAGAATAATCTAAATAGATCCTAAATAGCTTTCAAGTAAAAAATTCTGATTGAAACATACTTCAAATAGTAATGAATTCTTAACGAATGCAGCAAGAATCATGTTCTCTTACAACAGTTGGAAGGATTCATCAGAATAAATAAAAGCTGTTTTAACAAAACATAAGAGAGCAGCTTGGAAAAGCAATAAGCAGTAGAAGGAGTGAGAGGCAGGATTACTGTCTCCCATACTACATATTCCAATTTCTAGATCAGAGCAAGCTATGTTCAGCAGTCAAGTTATATCTTTCTGAAATAGAGGTTAAAACAGAAGGATTAACTGACTGTTACACTTGCACTGTCATTAGTCAGTCACTTACCTATTTTGTTTCACCACAGGAATGTCTGCACCTTTAGGAACCAACTCTTTTACTTCTGTAGTACCAAAATTTTCCACAGTGATCTGTTTAAAATTAAAAAGCAGAGTCCATTTTATTTACTGTTCCAAACAACTCCTCACCTTAACTCAGCCATAGGTACTGTTTCACACTCAGCTTAACATTAAAATACCAGCTGAACGCAAAATTCTAGTAGGAAAGCAGTTTATGGTTTTGATAGTAAATATTCTGCTATAGGGAACCATGAGGAATGATTAAAACTGCATGTGAAACACTTTAAACAACAATTCTAAAACTTACTGTAAAGTTGAGACAAAATGTCTCCTCTATGTCATCTTCAGGATAGTCCAGTAACTGCTGCATACTTCTGCAAAACAATGCATTTAGTCTTCATCTCAATGAAATGACAAATTAACATATGCTGATTAAGCTGTCTCAGTATTTTCTCCTTTGGATTTCTCACTTAGATAACTAGCACTTAAAAATGCAAACTTAGGAACCCCCTACTGATTCAGCTTTCATTTCAGTTGTAACACAGCACAAAGCTTACTGAACATTTCTAAGAGGCATTAACACCTTCCAACTGCCTCATTTAGGAACAAGGCAAGGTGGTCCTTAGTTTGGAGCTAGAAATTTTGGTGTTGGAAAGGAGCAAGGTGGCCCAGAGCGGGGAAAAAATCAAGGCATCAGAAAAATAGAACAAAGGCAGCCTGATCCCTCATCTCATTACCTGAAATGTGTCTCTCTCAATACCATTTAAAAGTACTACGAAAAGTCTATAAAAGAGACATATTTATTAATAAAAGGCCCAGTTCTACAAGAAGTCTCTCACTGACTTCAGTGGGAGTTCAGAAAACTGAGCCCTTCACAAAATCCATTCAAGCTTCAAGAAACTGAACAGATTAGGAGCTTAACTTCATGTCCTCTTTTTTTAAATTTGGCAGTGGGATTTCTATTGTTGAACCTGATTCCTCATTTTACTATAACCTTACACAGCTTTACTTTTCTTAAAATATTATTTTCACCAACTCTTCTTCATCCCTAGCACTCTGGCTTTAGAATTAGGCTTGGTCTAGACTGCTGGTGAAATTTGGTACAGTTGATGAGAGATACATAAACTGTATAACAGGCATGGCCAAACTGCAGTTCGGGAGCCACATGTGGCTCTTGAATGAAAAATTGTGGCTCCCGAAAGAACATCAGCAAATCAATTTAGGAACGCAGCCCCAGCCCAGGAGTTCAGGAGGGGGTCAGGACAGTGGGTGAAGACCAGCATGGTCGGGGATTGCAGGGAGAAGTGCGGCATGGTTGGGATTTTAAAAAACTCGCCACTAGCCTGCAGTCTTCTACACTGAACAGTAGCTAAGTTTTTACTATATAGGGCTAATTTCTGTTGTAACCTTAAGTAATTATTAGAATCTGACGTTGGTAGGATCAATATTTGTCCTCTTTCTACAATAAAATTAAAGTGTGCAATGAATTTCAAACTTAGTGATTTTGGAGTAGGTAAACAAATGTGGCTATATGTCTCAGTGCAGCTCTTGAAGGTTTAATAATCAACTTATGTGGCTCTTGAGTTTCGAGTCAACACAGCCTTAATCTTTTTGTGGGAGTGGATTAAGGATGTCAACTACTAGATCAATTGAGTGAGTCTCCACTGCCGCTTGATCAATTCTGAAGAACTGATCTGGTGGCACCAATATAAACATACCCTTAGACATGACATAAAACAATGCACTTCTTCCTTTGGTTGATGGAAGATAACAGAATTGCAGTCCAAAACATACCGGTATCTTAATCACCCGTAATTGCTTTGCATGTGTTGAACAGAAGTGGATGGAAACATTGGACACTACAGATATGAGCCACTGAGGAAAATGTTTAATAGCTCATCAAGCACTTTCGGACACCTCCCCCCCACCCTTTTCCTCTACGAGAATATTGTTTTAAAATGGATCAAAAAGGTTATTTTTGTTTAACAAAGCTGGGGAAAAATGTACATTCAATAATTAAAAGTTAAAAATAAATGGTCTTCCTGAATTTTCTGGTTTCAAATAAGATAAGCAGAAATATTCCACAAACTGATAAACTACATATCCTCAGCAAGTGAAAAAGAGGTCACATTCATAACATGTACTTGTTTTTGAAATAAGAAAACCAGTGCATCTTCACTGGAAATCAAACAGACTGTCTAAAACAGATTATGATTGAAGGAAGACGAGTTCTATTTGTAACACACGTAAGAACCCAAGAATTTTGAAATCTGGGGACATAAAATTCCAAACTAGATAGAATTCTTAGCCCCAAAACTAAGCACCTGAATAGTAGCGCAAATCCAAATTCAACTTTTCGGCTAACTATAATTCTAGTGCCAAAGGGTAGCCATGGTAATCTTGTTCAGCAAAACAAAAAGGAGTCCTGGGGCACTCCTAAAGACTAACAAATTTATTTTTTGCATAGCTTTCGTTGGTGAAGTCTCATGTCATCAGATGCCAGAAAGTGGGAAGTTTCTCCACTTTCTGGCATCTGATGAAGTGGGACTATGTCCACAAAAGCTCATGCAAAAAATAAATTTATTGATCTTTAAAAATGCCACAGCGCTTCCTCCTGTTTTGTTTAATTCTAGTCTGAACTTTTTGTTTACTTATTGAGATGCTATTTATTCACATTATAAGTAAACTATATAATGCATTTAATAAAAAAGGAGATGCACTGGTTACTTTATCATTCAATTTATAGCAACTAACCTGCCAACATCAGGCATTAGTTCTTTTAAGTCATCTAGGGAAGGCTTCTTATTCAACAGTTTCTTGTACAAAACCAAGGGGAAATGAAGGTCTACAATAGTAAAATTATATATTGCTAGTCCACAGACAACACCAATCAAATGGAACAAATCACTGTCTTCAAAGGTCTATAAAAAACAGAAAACAAGAGTTAAAGAGTTAAAACATTTGTTTTAACTTAAAGAAAAAATGTAGCTGTTCAGATTTGTATTAGGTTTGTATTTTATTTCATTTACATTTCCAGTGAATAAAAATGTATTTCACAGATATTGTTAAAAGGGTATGTTATCAACCAGTTGAGAGGCTGTGTCCATTACTGATTTCTCTAGGCCCATTATCAACAGCTAAGGGACACAGATGTTTGATCCTGTTGTGACTGTATTTCAACATGCATATCCAAAAAGTGAGTCAACACATTGGTGGAGACTTGAAAATTTAGACTTTAATGATTTACTCAAAGTCGCACACTCAGTTAATAGCAGAGCAGGAACAGGAAGTAGTCTCCTGATTCCAAGCCAGTGATCTGCTCACTGTCTACAGAAGCTCCATATATAAGACTGTGTAGAGCAGGGGCTCAGACAGATGGCCCATGGGCCGCATGTGGCCCCTAAAACTGTTTCCCGCATCCCTCAACGACACTAATGTTACCAAAAAAAAAAAAAAAGCAAGGAGTCTTGTGGCACCTAAAGACCAGTATTTGCAATACTGTTGTACAAAAAGGTCTCAGCGGTGAAGCCCTCAGGCTAATGTACTAGTCCTCATGCGGCCCTCGTGGTGATTTGAGTTTAAGACCCCAGATGTAAAGGAAAGGAAGCCATCAAACATGCTGCTGCCTATTTTTCTCTGCTCTCTTGTTTTATGGAGTTTCTGCCATTTGTATCACTTTACTTTCCATGGCATTTCTGATTGCTATAAATGTCATGGTTACAGGAGGTCTGATATAGGAATTCGTAGGAAATGGGAGAATTTAGCAGAACATGAGACAAAAAGGAGAGTTTTAATCCGATGGTGTACTCTTCATTTGTGACAGTTTTATTCACTTCCCCTCTAGAAACATTTCCTCAGAAATCTAGTACAGTCCAGTGGATCACATAGTATCACTGTGAGGATTCATTCATTGCACAGTGAAGCATACCTTATCAGAAAACCAGATGAGCCTGGACTCTTCGTAGTACCTAAACATTCCATACTTGGGGTCCAGCAACTCTCTCATGATGAGTAAGAAAAATTCCTTGCGAACACCTCCCGCATCAACAGCTTCTTCCCCTACAAAAATTACCTGAAATAGGCATGCTGGTTAGCACAGAATGTAAGTATGAAACATATGACATTTAATCTAAAAATTATAATAAATTTGTTAAATTATAACAGATACTAAAACAAAAATTATGATTTGACTAAATGCTAGGGTTAAGATAAAGGGAATGCAAACAGTATAAACCAACTTTACCTTGAGTGGTTTCTTGTAATCTACATTCTTAGTTTTCCTTAGGACTTCCATAGCATCTCCTACAATATTGTCTCTGCGCACTATTAATATTAGACAAGGATTGACAGATTCAAATACAGGGAGAAAAATAGATGAGAAATTCTGCCTGTGAGCCTGGTCAACAGCCATCTGGGAAAAATCAAATAAAATATTGGTATAGTAATTAACAATGCACATATGAAAAAGCCAACATTTTAAACCATTTATCAATTTATTGCATCCAAGATTGCTCCCACAGTTGGGAGTGACAATTTTCAGTTCAGCACACTTTACAAACCTCAGCAAATATGCTTTCTTCTAGTACCAACCAATTAAATGGTATTGTTCAACAGTTCTGTAAGTTTTAAATTACTGTTTTTAACTTAATTAAAATCTTTTATATAATAGAAACAAAGCCAAACACAACTATGACCCAACCAAAATCTGCTGAAAACAACTAGAAAATGGAAACTGAGGAGGTAAATATTAATGTGGCATAAATAATCATTAAGAAGTGCTGTCAGAGTACATTTTTTTCATATTTTCCTTTTATCTATTCTTTTGAATTGTATTTTCTTCCACTGCCTCAAAATCTTTTCCATTTGCTTTCCTCCTCCTCCTCACATGAGAGATCATATTAAACAAAATACTATTATGAGTATTCTAATTATGGTACTGAGTTCCTAAAAGCTTGCAAAATATTTACTAAAAGATATCATTACCACAATCTATTCTATAAGTGGGAAACGGGCATATAATGAACATTTTCCTTGAATTTCCCTTAATTTTTCTGTTCCCTTAATAATTGCTGATTTTTGAGCATCAGTGGAGAATACAAGCTTTGAAAATGCATAAAGTTGTGTTTATTAACTTATTGTGACTACAGAAATTAGTATTTTTCCAGCACAAGGGCTTATCATGCAAACAAGGGACCTCTTTCTCATCTATGTTCAGTTTCAAGACATAGGCTCTTATCACTGTAAAAAGACAATAGAAAAATGGGCAAGCAAAAAAGAGAAGCAAAATCAGTGTGTTTGGAATTATTATTTCTAGTCACTTTCTTTTTAGTTTTCCTTCCCTCACTCTGTCCCCTTTAAGTATGTGACACATTCCAAAAGGGTAGCCTTGTCAGTCTAGCTCACCAAAACAAACAAGGAGTCTTGTAAAACAAGCAAGGAGTCCTGTGAAACTTTTAAAAGGGTGAAATGTATATTTCTCATGAGCTTTCATGGCAGAAAATCCCACTTCATCATACACCTGAAGATGGTGAACTTACAGAATGGGAGGAAAATAAATGCAGGGAAGTGTAACTTATAGGATCCGGTTAGACTGCTACAGCAAATCAAAGCAGTTAGAATAGTTGTTTAGATTCAAACAGTAGAGAACATATTAGAGAGAGATGACTTATCCCAGATGATGTCACGGCACACCTTGTGGCTGAACTTTGTCACTTGTACTCACCCACAACCATTTCAAATTTGAAGATATAAATTATCTTCAAGTCAGTGACACTGCTACGTGTACCCACATGGCCCCACCATATGCCAATGGTTTTACAGCTGACTCAGAACAACACTTCCCACCCATACCTCCAAGTACTACTATTCTGCTTATGCTATGCTGACGACACCATCATCATTTGGATCCATGGAAAGGATGCCCTTGAAGACTTCTACAGAGATTTCAACAATTTCCCCCCCCCCCCCCAAAATCAACCTTAGCCTCAAACACTCCACACAGGAAATCCACTTCCTGGACACTACAGTGCCAGTTAGTGATGAACATAAATACCACCCTATGCTGAAAACCTACTGACTGCTATAGTTACCTACAGCCCTTGAGCTTTCATCCAGGACACACCACACAATCCACTGTCTACAGTCAAACCCTAAGATAAAACTGCATTTGTTCCAATCTGTCTGACAGACATCTTCAGAATCTCTATCAAGCATTTTTAAAAAACTACAGTCCCCACTTGGGAAAGTGAAGAAACAGATTGACAGAGCCAGATGGGTACCCAGAAGTCAACTACTACAGGAGAAGCCCAAGAAAGAAAAACAACATAACGCCACTGGTCATCCCTCTACAGCCCCAGCTAAACTCTCTTCACCACATCATCAAGGATTTACAGCCTGTTCTATAACATGATCCCTCTCTCTCTCAAGCCTTTGGAGACAGACCTCTTCTCACTTACATGCTTAAAGTTATCCCGTCCCGTCCCCCCCATCTCCCCAGCAGATACTCACCAGCAGCTACAGATCAAACAACAGAAATATTAAAGCAGGCACATATTCCTGCAAGAAACCCCACTGCCAACTTTTACCACATACCTGCACAAAAGACACCACCACAAGACCTATGCTAACCAGTTACTCCATCCAGGACTCATTCACCTGCTCATCCACCAACGAGATTTATGCCATTGTGTTATCCTTAAGGCAACCAGTGATAATCAACATTAAAAATGTAATCTCCAATTTGCAACAATTTTTCCTGAATAAGAAGTTTAGTCCTACCCTTTCCACAAAAGTATTTTTAGAACTATTTTCAAACATCAGCTCTCTCCAACTATATTACAAATGTAGGTAAGACCACGCATATTATCATTTGAGATAAGTAATCAGTTGGCAGACATACAAGGATCACTTTGCTAGTGAAAAGAAAAGCTGCTACAACAGGGGTCAGCAGCCTTGTGGCTCACAAGATAATTTTGAGCAACACATTGTGCTGCTCCCAACCCCAGACCTCTCCCAAGTGAGCCAGGGCCCAGCACTGCCCTGTTGGCCAGAGCTGTGCCGTCCCCAGCTTCAAGAAAGATTGTGCAACGGGCGCTGGCAGCCACTCCCCGGCCCTGCTCCTCCCCGATGTGGGTGCCTGCCCTGTGCGGCGCCCTGGCCAGAGCCAGTGCAAGAAGGTGTGGAAGACTGCCTTGCCCCTGCATACCCAGGGTCCCCACATTTCAGAGGGGCTAAGTGGCATGACACCAGCCCTGGCCAGGAGCCGCATACTGGCCTTCCCCCTCCACTTTGTGCTGGCTTCAGGCAGGGCACCACTGGGCCAGTGTGGGAGTAGGGCCCCCAAGATACGTCATTGCAGCAGCAGCAATAGGCGGAGAGCAGGAAATGGGCTTACAGCCCCCTCTGCCACCACACACCCAGGCCAGGGCACTGTGCCCGTGCAGCATGTGGGAGAAGGGCAAGGTGAAGAAATAACATCCCCTGCCCAAAGTGTTGCTGACCACTGTGCTACTACAACAATTTATGGATTAGCAAATTATACAATTTCAACAGAATTCAAAACATTAAAAAAGGTGTAGAAAAGCAAAGTATCTCAAATCTATATCATGCAAATCAATTGTATAAAAATAGGAAGAAAAAAATTAAATCACAAAGCACTTTACAGATTTGAATCCTTTTGGAATATTTTAAAAAACTGATGTTTGGAAGGAGAGAAATAATACTTTACCTGCATCTGCAAAACTGCATCTGTTTGCAAGAGTGTAGTCTTTGCCTGAGCATCAAACACAAAAGGGTATGTGCAAATTGTAACTGGAATATCTGTTAGCTAGAATCAAAAAGTCAAAAATTAGTGCACAGAATTCACACAGTACTTATAAACTGGGTTATAGTCAGGAAAAAAAAAACAGCATTGTAAGAATGGTACTCTCTCATTCAATGTATCTGGTTTATTGATAGAAGATTTTATTTGTTCTCCAAGATGGATCAATATTGCTGTGCAAAAAGGAGTGGATTTTAAAATTTTCTTACATTTCATCAGCAAATGTTTGTTAATGATATAGATATGAGATCAAAAAGTGTTTTGGTTTATAAATCCTAGTTTGAGCTTGCAGTGCTTACAGTTTGAAGAGTGCTTTGTATATTTATGTTCCTGTAATGACTTCTGTATCCAACCTGATCAGTTAAGATAGCAGGACAATTTTCCTCAGGCCTTTTTCTAGTTACACGCACCACAAATTTAATACTCTAATACTCTAAAATTATCCTTGATCAAACTATATCTTAATCAGAATTTCTGATTTCTGTACACTGTGCAAAAGAAGCAAGAGTACAACCAATCTTACCTCAGTTAATCCATGGTTCATGTCCTATGATAGCAATGCACAAAAGGTAGCAATAATTAAGAATAAAAAGCAGTATTAATGTCTGCATTAGTAGTTCTTCTCTGAACCAGCCCTAATATTCAGCTACACATTGCAAACAAACCCCACAAAACTTTGCATTTAGAATGGCGCCACAGACTATAACTAGATATTTTAATTACTATATCTGGGGTGCTTAAAAAGTAATGAAACAAAGAAGTTTTCTTGGCTGGATAACACAAATAATAAATGCTAGGTGATGGAAAATGTAATATATATGTTACATTAACAGTACTGTTAGCAATTTTTTAAATGCTGGCATCCTACATATAATGCTTACCTGCCCACAAAGAGTCTTTATGCAAAAAACTCACAAACCTTTTGCTGTTTCTCCACTTCCCATGTTGTAATACTGTGTTATATGTTAAATGCAACAAAGTGTTAATACAACATGTTGAAATTTTCAAGGTGCTAAAGCCGCTTGGAGCATGAGTTTAACTAAATCTTTTCCCCCCCATAATCTGCAACTATTTAAGTGCATACAAAGATCTTCCTGAACCTCGCCTTCAGAACAGGAGTGGGAAATGGATGCTGAGTGGATAACATGGGTGCTAGAGGGGCACCGCACGCTGAGGATGTTGTGCTCAGTACCGAGTCCAAGCTGCCAGGCTCCAAGGCCAATCCAAGGGCCGACTCCATCAGGATGGCTCAGAGACGGGTATCCCAGTCTTTCTTGTTCCATGGGCAGAAACTTTTACAGATCTTACACCTCTCACTGACGTGGGCTTTCCCCAGACATTTGAAACAACTTTGATGAGGGTCTCTTCTCAGCACAGGCTTCTTATACAAAGCACAGAGTTTAAACCCCAGGGAACAGTGTATAGGATTCTAACTACTGACAAACTAGAACTGCAACAAACAAGTAACTATATACACTAAAAATGATGGTGAATAGACCATTAGGGAGATGAGACAAACTTGTGACGGCAAGTGCATTCTACAGGGGTGGACTGGCAGCACCTATATGTGAATGCATGTGTTCTGCTGCAGGTGGCGCTAAAACCAGCTTGTACAAGTACCACTAAGGGAAAAAGTTTTCTGACACCAGTACACGTGACCAGCAAACTCACCTAAACTGACAATGGACACGAACAAGCATTCAGAGACCAACTCTGGTGTTTTTAACTCTGGGGATCTACTTTATCTGGTATTTTGCCTACGTGAAGGTCCTTATACACCGTAATCAGGTCACCTCTCACTTCTGTCTAGTTGGCTAAATATTTTGAGCTCACTAAGCCTTCTCTGCAAAGCATTTTTTTTCCAGCCCTCAATTAACTGTTACGGTTTTCTGCACCCTGCCTGATTTTGCTGTATTCCTTTTAAAATGCAAACACCTAAACCAGATATCTGTCTCGTCAACACTACATACAGAGATAAAAGTCACCTTCCCATTCCTACTCACTACCCTTCTGTTTATACATTCAAGGACCGCACTAGCCCTTATTGCTGCAGCGTTGAACTGGGAGCTCATACTTGGATGCTCATCCTTAATCATTTTTAAGAGTACAGTTTTCCAGGATACAGTTCCCTATTTTGTAGGTATGGGCTGCATTCTTTGTTCCAAGCTGACCTTGCCTTTGACTATTAAAGTGCATTTTGTTTCTTTTAAATAGCCAAATTTACCAAGCAATCCTGATCAGTCTAGTGTGACTGCCCTGTCTTCATTATTATTTACCATTCCACCCATCTTTGTGGCATCCACAAACCTTAAAATCAGTAATGATTTTACATTTACCTACAGATTACTGATACTATTAAATAGTGTGAGGTCTAGTGCAAATCCCTGCAGATCTCCATTTGAAATAATTCCTTTCTATGTTGGTTCCTCATTAACAACTACCTTTCGAAATGTCTGACTAGTTGCTTGCATAGCAGATTTTGAAAGCCCTTGTGGCAGATAAGACATCAGTAATGGTTCTTTCTATACAATAATTTCATGAACATAGAATTAAGATTGCTCATTTTCATTCCTCATGAGCGCAATCACCGTGCAGCCACTATGGACTTGTGAAGGCATTTTGATGAAGAATGAGAGGTACCTAGAGACTAAAGGGAAGCTACAGTCATATTTTAAAAAGCAAGCACCAAGAAATGGAAACTCACCATTCCATATGCCTGCTGCTGGATCCAGTTGATGTAGTCATTTCTGATGTCTATCAAGTCTTGTATTTCGTGAACGTAAAATTTGTCATACTGTATAATTTGTCCTGCTCTCTCATTTACCTGAAGAAAAGTATGATTGCTTACTTTTTATATTTATATTTTTCATTAGCAGTTGCTACTAAAAGTTTGCTCAATCTCTAACATCTAACATAAAGAGGTTTTCAAAAAAAAATTAAGCTATTTCAGTCTAACTGAACTTCAGTACCTGACCAAACAAAAACTTAGAGTTTTTCCTCCCCAAAGATTAAGTATTAAAGGTGTACAATGCCTACAAGAACAGAAAAGATGGCACACAGGAGGCTGAAATGCAGATTATTGAGAAATCTCATGGAAATGACAAGAAAAATTAGAATAGGGATAGCACCAGCACATAGTCACAAACTGTACAATCATTTTAAAATTACTGAAGACTTAAGAATGAAGTAAACCTTGGGAGCCACATTCTAGGTGGCCATTTTGGTTTTGCTCTTATAAAAGTCCAAGGATCAAGAAAAATCTTCATTTTCAGTTACAAAAGAATATACAAGAGCATCACTTGTGAACAAACATGTAGTTACCATTAACAAATTCTAAGCTTGTGGAAAAATGGTGGAGGGGGCAGGGTATGGAAAACTTTTCCTTCAAGTACTGTTTTGTGAATGCTTTAAGGTACTGAATACAGTTTAATTTTAGTCCACTTATAGTCCACTTAGCAGTCAGTTAATGAAACAGTTGCTTTGAATAGCATTTATCACACACAAGCTTAACCATAAACAACTAACATGAGTCTTCCCTTGTTAGTCCTACATGTTGGCAGATGGTTTTCTTCCTAAAACCAGACAAATTATTTTCATTAGCAGAATCCTCCAATCTTGTCCATGTAACCCGGATGCCCGATACTTCTTCCTTCCAGGTTTGGGTATAATAAATACCAAAAAATACTGCTCTACCACAATTGTGCAATATATCCCCTAATGAACCAATATGGGATAGCTGCCCAGATTTTTCTAGAACTTACTGATGCAAATGCAGTTAAGCACCATGGTTGGTGAGGATACCAACCTGGCTGCTGCGTGGCTGTCTTATGGGGGATGAGGGAAACTGCTGTGTAGATAAAATATAACTAAGTTTATTGTAACCAAGCTAAACCAAAGTACCAAATGAGAGGATGATAATATCTTCTGGTTACAAAAACATGATTTTACTTACAGTGTAACTAGGAACACACACACTCCACACACATCCTGCGCAAAATTAGAAAGACATGAATGTAGAAGATGAAGACAGTTCAAGAATTCATATACTTTTTTTAAAAGGCCAACGTCTATTGCCACTCCTTCCATCTTCTGTGCCCTGAAAGTAAAACTGCTATAATACTGCAATGCAGCAGGACAGGCAGATAACCTGTATTAGAAGAAATCTAAAGCAACATGAAAGGTATGTGTGTGTAACATTCCTATAATAGAAATAAAAACAGGGACAGCACAGTTGTAAAGATCATAATGGTTTCTGATCTGCTGTCCTTCCGGACATTTGTCTGCCATTCCAATTAATGCCATGTATCGAGTCTTGCTCTATGACATGCAAATTCTTGTTGGTCACAAGGGGCAGTGCAGCTGTATAAGCTATCATTTTTCTTAAAAAAAATAAAATAAAATAAAAAACACCACATCTTTCACAGAGAACAGTAAAAGAACCCCAAAAAGCATGGCCTATGGGTGTAAAAACATATCCAGAACTGGATTGATTCAGAGAATAGAGGAGACATGGTTCTCAAAAGGGATACAACATGTTGATTTAAAGTAAGAACCAAGGGAAAACTGCAGACTGCTCAGCTACAAAGGCTTATGAAGGCAGCAAAAGAGCATTGACCTTAACTGACGTTTTAATAGATTGAGAAAACAAATATACACTCTCTGCTTTGGCTACAGCTTCCTTTTGAAGCTACAGAATATTTTACATGATGATATAAGAGGAAGCATGGCAGCAAATGACAGTGAACCCTGTCTACCATACATTGACCATTCCCTAAAAGAACTCCAGTTACATGGAAGCAACTTCTCCCTCTTCTTTGAATAGTGTCACTATCACTGAGAGATTGACCACTGAAGTGACTGTTCTCAACCACCGTGTCGGGACACATTACTGTGTCACCACACAGTGGTTAGAGTGTTTTGGAGAGCCAGGCTCGGGCTGGACTTGGCCAGGGGGCAGGGCAGGGTTGGTGCGTCGCACATACCACCAAGCATGCTGCAACCTTCAAAAGGTCAAGAACCACTGCTATAAAGAAGTGAGGTTGACAAGAGTAAATAAACAATGAGTGCAGAACTGCTTTCCCAAATGGATTTAAGAGTGAGCTAAAAATGTAAGGGAGGGTCAGGGGCAACTGGTTCACTGGGTATGCCTTCCAAGAATTTAAGAGGCAGAATCCAGTGTCAATGATAAAAAGGTCCAAAACAATTCTGCCAGTCATTTACAAATTTGAAGTCTGCACTTACTGTTCCAGCATGTCCAACCACGTTTTCCATGAGTAGTGGAAGCTCAAAACCCCTAAAAACCTGCTATTATGGAGAAAAGGTCTTGAGATGGTTTAAAATCTGATGAGAGAGACACGGATGGTCTTTTTTAACATCTTCCATGTATTTCATCTCTCTTCCTTCTATGTACATTATGCATCAATCACTGGTGGAACAGGAAGCACAGCTGCCTCAGCAAGTTTAAGGTTAATCTTTTAGGTCAACGTGATACAAGAACACTAGAAAGTCATTTCCACTACTGTGCTACCTTACTCCACAAAAAATACGTTGCTTTTACATAATATTTCATCAGCAGATCTCAAAACACTTTCAAATTTTAAAGATGGGAAGGCTGAGTCATAGAGAGATGATGTGATTTACCCAAGGTCAGCCAGCAGCAGAAGCTGGAACAGAACCCAGGTTTCCCCAAATCCAGTGCCCTAATCACTAGGCAACACTACCTCCCCTCTCACAAGGTAGATCTATTATGAGAAGCAGGAAACCAAGGATCCCAAAAGTGACTCTACAGCTCCATCTTACATGCCAACAAAACAGACTCCAGACACCCCGTTCCAAAGGGGCAAATGTCTTAATCTAGTTCGGTAAAGCAAACAAGGAGTCCTGTGGCACTTAAAGACTAACAAATTTATTTATTGCAAGAGCTTTCATGGTAGAAAATCCAACTTTGTCAGATGCTTTGAAGATGGGGGAACTTACAGAATGGGAAGAAATAAATCACTGAGATCTGACCTAGAAGAAAAAATGTTTGGGTGTTGGCTTCTACTCAGAGGAACAGAAGATGAAGCCTGTAATGGGGCAAGGAGTGAATGCAGTTCTCCATGCATCCCTCTAGAACAGAGGCTGACAGAGAAAACTAGCTTCATTGGAGAAGATAAGCTTTTTCTTAGTACCAGGACAGGGGGCTTGGCTTCACCTTATCAACTGGAAATAAAGACTTTTCCTTCTGAACCAGGAGCCCCTAGAATAGGGGGCTCTACTACAGCATGTCATAGATCATCAGCTGGTACCAGTTCTGCTGGAACTGCAATTTTCAAGAAAATAGTGGGATTTCACCATTTCCTCTTCTCATCCTTTTGATACCAAGGAAAGATGGTTTGGTGCTAAGCCTGATGCTACCCTTGGGTTCTCAGACCCTCTGATAACTGGACTTTGATATGCCTCAATATCAGAACTTAAGAAGGCCTAGAGATTTCTCCAACTCTCCCTTTAAATGCAAGTTTCAAGAGCCTGTACAGTCTTGTATATCAATGAAAATTCAGAGCTTTCACAGGCCTAGAGAGTGAATATCATACTGCTAGAACTACTGCTGGGTAAATACTCTTTCAGTAGGCAACAAAGGCTTCACAAATGGAGGATCTGTAATGGACATCTTATCCCCCAAAAAAGGTCCTTAAATCAGGTCTTATTCCAAAGGTTTGTCAATATAGCAGAAAATTAACTCTACTTGGTGAGTAAGCAGGACAGTTTCTAGGGAAGAAAACCATTTATAAGTGTTTACATAAAACAATCTCTAGGTTCAATTAACTATTAAGCTAAAATAGCCTTAAAAAGGAAGATTTAAAGCAGAAATACACAAATGAGTTGAAAGTCAGGCATCCAGAAGAGTTAATACTTGCTGCTTTGCCAGCTGGAAGGAATTAAGGATGGGCAAGAGCCATGGCTCTATATATAACCGCACCTAGAATGTTCTACAGCTAGGAGACAAATTCCATGCTACTCCAAGAGTCAAAACTTTCTGGAAAGTTTCCAGGTTCAGTGCTGCACATCAGCAGACCTCCAAAAGTAGGTCTCCTCACTAATAATATTTGAAATGTAAGGATTCATGGGGCTCTCCATCTGAAATCTCATGCACTGAAGCAACAGAATATTTCATGGGCTTTTTAAAAATCACTATTAAATATACATAGTGCACAAACGCCCATACAGCATCAAGGCTCCAACACGCTTAGTGATGTACACACATACCTACACAGATATGGCCCCTTCCCCAAAGGACATAAAAAGATAAAATGCAATGAGAGAGTAATGAACTACAGAAAGGAAAAGAAAAGATATGGTAACTAATGAGAAAAAGCAATTACATAGACCTTACAATGTGCACAACACAAGGATTCTAAATGATTTAAATTATTTTTGTCAACATTCAGGATAAGTTTCAATGCTAATACTCCATTTCAATAAACTCAACAAAAAAGGCAGTAATCATAATTCTCTGAGCAGTGCTGTCTCAGTTCGCTAGCTGCAGCCTTAAGATTACTGCACATCAATTTCCAGTCTCAACTTTATTCTGATGAACAAACGTTTGAAGTCTTAACATGTACTTTACAATATTCTATCAAATCTATGTCATTTTGCATTTCCATGAAAATAGATAATTGTCTTGGCCAGTGAAAGATGGACACATCTTGACATGTTTCACAGACTGATACTAAGAATTCCAATGGTTCAGATACCCAGAAGGCATTGCTAACAAGAAAACTATATAGTGTCAATCTGTAGAAGAATTCTAAATCAAAGCACTTTCATTCCGTTACTAATTACACAAGAAAAGGAACTTCACACTGCACAACAGTTGACAAAATAAGCCACCTGTAAATAACAGCTGAAAAAAGCTCAGAACATACCCTATGTAAAATTTCCAGAACTTTGAGAGATGTGTGCAGAAAACTGGTAAAGATTCTTCTTTCAGAATTGGGGATGCCAATCTTGTATAGTTTCAGAAGGTGGACCACAACATCTTTGTACAGCTCCACTATCTTGAGGAACAATGGAGGTTCAAGTACAGACCACCAGTTTTCTGTCAATAAAGGGTGAATATATAAATGTAATACTTACAATCACAGTTTTTAGTGGTCTTATGTCCTTCTTCCTAAAAATTATACCTCCCAAAGACTGAAAGCTATAAAAGGATTAAGAGTAACATAATTTTCAAATCTACTGAAACAAACTGATGTAGGAAAACTATTTTGAAAGGGAAAAGTTGATAATTTCCCAAACTGTTTCCCTAAATGGTTATCTAACTTTCCCTAACTGTTGTTCTTCAATATATTGCATGTTACATTCACACACACACATTTTTGCAGACCTTATGGATAAACTCCTGCAATTTCTGCATTCTACTGACTTTCAGCTAGAGTTTCAACACAAGATTTAAAAAAAAATCTTACCAAGTACTTTCAACGGAGCTTTTTCTAGATTTACTATAGCTGTTCCAAAAGGAACAGCTAAGGTTGTAAAATTGTTCACATCACTCATCAGTGGGCATTCTGGTAGAGTGAGATACAATCTCAGGGCTTCAACATCAGGTAAGGAACTAGTCAACTTAGGAATAAGGTTCTTCTCCAAACTAGCTGCAACCTACAATATTGCATAGAGGAAAACTCCATTTATTTTAAATGAAGAGAACTTTGAAAAACAAAAAATGTGATAAGCAAACATTGGAAAACAATGCTAAATTACTGAAAAGGTTTAATCTCAATATGAAACGAGCGCGTGTGCTGTGCAGAACAGTAATTTGGAAAAAAGAATTACTACATGCATGTGCATAAGCACAACAGTGAAACTATTTGCTTTGTGTAACAAAGTTTATATCACAGATAAATCCAGAGCAATTATTGCACAGCAAAACCTTCACAGTTAACATTTTAAAGTATGCTTTGTGGAAAGATAAAGATTACAGTGCAGACAATATAACAATAATTCAGAAAAAATAAATCAACATTAACATCAAATTATAATGTTCTCTAACTCTATTAGCTATATTCATATTACAGCATTAAACCCAGAAAAGTCATGGAATTAAAATCACAGATATTTAAATACAGAAAATGGACTGATGTGCTGTTGCCACTACAAAACATTTTTACAAATTCCTCATTAACTTAAAAATGACATAGAAAGAAAGTTTGTACTGAAGAACAAGACGAAGCTGTAATAACATTACAGAGTTTATGAATAGTATAACTTGATTTAAGGAAAATTTGCAGGACAAACCTGTTGTGATATACGAGGATGCTCAGGATTTATCAGTTTGTGAAAGAGTAGTCTAGCAGCGTTCATATCAACTCCAGAGAATCTAGCACTAGTTCTATAGTGATCATCATTGCTAAAGGGGGGGGGGGAAAGAAAGGATGTACATGAATTTTATATTCATCTTCTCTCCCTGCCTCATCCTCTTTTTAATCCCCCAACATTTGTAATATTTAATCATTTTGTATCTGCTTCAATATATCTTAAAGTCTGAAGCCTATAAGATTGCTCACTCACCTGACAGCTAAAAAGCTCCCATTTAGGCATCCAGCTGAAGAAAATACACCATCTATTTCACTAAAAAAAAAATATATGCATAAGAAGAATTAGATTCAAATATTAAATTAAAACAAATCTGTTTACATTATAAATTGCTATTTAAACCAATAAATTGTTACTTAAACCCAGTGACACTTCATGTAGTATCTAATCATACCTAACCGCAATGGCAGAAGAAACTGAGTAAGTTATCCATATAAAACAAAACATTAATTTGAGATAGTCTAAATAAAGCAACAAGTTTTAACAGCAGCTTTGGATACAGGAATTAACAGCAGCAAACCCCAACATCTGATTGTTTCTCAGGCTACATCTACACATAAAAGCTTAGTTCAGACTTGCTTAGTCTGAACTAAGCAGTTTGAAGTTAGCTCGAACTAACCATATTTTTTTAGTTTTAATTAACTTTTTAGTTCAAACTAGCCACGCTTTTTTAAGTTTGAACTAACTTTTTAGTTCAATCTAAAAAAGCGCTGCTAGTTCAAACTAAAAAGTAAGTAAATTAGTTAGTTTGAACTAACCGCTGGTTCAAACTTAATCTGTTTGGCTAGTTTGAACTAAAAAAAGGCTACTGTAGAAGCTTCAAATTAGTCTGGACTAAGCTTGCTTAGTCAGGCCCAATCTGTTAGTGCAGACATAGCCTCAGAGAAGAATAAAACTGTATAAAATACATACTTTTCTACAGGAAAATACTTCTGATACTTGAAATGATTTAGCCGATCATTTTTCTATAGTATCTCATAAGCACCTTCTTTCATGAACTCTAACTGCTAAAAGATACCCATTTTCATAGATCAGTTATCTAATGATGACCCTGACAAAAGGTAACTGGTTTAGAATTTGTCCACAACCAAAACAAAACTCATTAGTGAAACTAGATTCCCTCTTACAAATTACTTTAATTTTATTCCATATTATACTTTTCAGACTAGCACAGTTAATGTGTAAAGAACAATTTATTCACAATTAATTCCTAGATGCATACTGTTAGACATGAGGTTTGCGAATGCAAAGATTTTTGCAAATTTACAAAATATGAATTTAAGTCAATGACTAGCCAGTATTCACCACAAATGTTAAAACTGGAAAACTACATGCACTTTAGATCTCTTGTGCAACAAACAGCTACAGAACATATTGCACATATACAATAATAAATCCACAGAAGCTCTCCATTCATGACTTTGAGGAAACAATATTTTAGTTGCCTGTATTTTTCTTTATTTTATACTGTAACTACAGGTATTTCAGTCCAGTAGCCAAGGGCTATCTACCCTCAAATAAGACGGGGTTACTCACCTTGTGTAGTAACTTGGCTTCTTCAAGATGTGGTTCCTGGGGGTGCTCCACTCACAGTGGCACGTTCTGCAGCGCCTGACATCAGAGACTTTTCATAGCTGTAGAGGTAGTACCAGCCACGCATGCACTGAAAGGGAGGGGATGGCTGGTGCTCTCCATTGGTCATGTGCGCAGAGGGCAACAAAAATGATCAAGGGGCTAGAGCATAAGCCCTATGAAGAAAGACGGAAGGAACTAGGCTTATTTAGCCTGCAGAAGAGAAGACTGAGGGGGGATTTGAAAGCAACCTTCAACTACCTGAAGGGATGCTGCTCCAAGGAGGATGGAGCTCGGCTGTTCTCAGTAATAACAGAGGATAGAACAAGGAGCAATGGTTTCAAGTTGCAACAGGGGAGGTCGAGGCTGGATATTAGGAAAAAACTTCCCAATGCTTTACCACCCTCCTAGTAAGAATGGGCTACCTAGGGAGGTGGTGGAATCTCCATCTTTGGAGATGTTTAAGGCCCAGCTGGATAAAACTCTAGCTGGAATAATTTAGTGGGAATGGTCCTGCTTTTTTCTGGCAGGGGGTTGGACTAGATGACCCCATAAGGTCCCTTCCAACCCTATGATTCTTTGAAGGCATCAGGCGATGCCCGTGTTGCAGACTTACAAATGTCAGTAAGAGGGATGCCAGCTGCAAAAGCAACTGAGGCAGAAATCTACCTTATCGACTATGCCGTGATCATAGAATCATAGGGTTGGAAGGGACCCCACAAGGTCATCTAGTCCAACCCCCTGCCAAAAAAAGCAGGACCACTCCCATTAGATCATCCCAGTCAGTGTTTTGTCCAGCTGGGACTTGAACACCTCCAGAGATGGAGATTCCACCACCTCCCTAGGCAGCTTATTCCAATGCTTCACCACTCGCCTAGTAAGGAAGTTTTTCCTAATATCCAGCCTGGACCGCCCCAGCTGTAACTTGAAACCATTGCTTCTCGTTCTGCCCTCTGTTACTACCGAGAACAGTCGAGCTCCCTCCTCCTTGGAGCAACCCTTCAAGTAGTTGAAGGTTGCTATCAAATCCCCCCTCAGTCTTCTCTTCTGCAGGCTAAATAAGCCTAGTTCCTTCAGTCTTTCTTCATAGGGCTTATGCTCCAGCCCTTTGATCATTTTTGTTGCCCTCCTCTGGACTCTTTCTAATTTGTCCATGTCCTTTTTGTAGTGGGGAGCCCAAAACTGGACACAGTATTCCAGATGTGGCCTCACTAGTGCAGAATAGAGGGGAATGATCACATCCCTCGATCTGCTGGTGATGTTCATAGGAGGATCGAGTCCCTTCTGTTTGTAACACAAATGTATGCACAAGGTAATCCATTTAGGAATTCTCTTGGGAAGATACAGCCATACCGTTAGATTGAGAAGAAAGAGAGATACAAAGAGTCTGTCGGACCTTCTGAAGGGTTTTGTTCATTGTAAGTAAAAGGCCAGAGCACATCTGACGCCTAGAGTATGAAGATTCCTCTGTTCATTTGACATACGCGGTTTAGGATTAAAAAAAAACAGGTAAGTGAATGGCTTCATTAAAATGGAAGCTATATAGACTATCTTGGGTAAAAACCCAGGATGAGGATGTAGTATCACTTTGTCATGCAGGAAGGCTGTATAAGGCGGATCGGACGTCAGAACGCTAATTTCACTGACTCTCCTAGCTGAAGTGATGGCTGTTAGGAAAGTAGCCTTTAAGGATAAATAAAGGAATGAGCAAGTTGCCACGGGCTCAAAGGGCTGTCTTGTGAGAGCTTTTAACAGAACCATTAGGCCCCAGTGGGGAACAGGATGGTGTACAGGTGAGTAAACCTTGTTAAGCCCTAGTAGAAAATGCATTTCTATTATCTTGTTTCTCATGGAAAGAGAAAACTGCAGCAAGATGAACTTTGATTGAATTAAATGAAAGCCCAGATTTCTTTAAATTTAACAGGTAATCTAAGATCAATGAATAGAACATGATGAGAAACCTACAGCTCTCTGCTCACACCAATAAAGAAATCTATTCCGCTTGTAAAGGTAGGTTTTACATGTAGAAATTTTCCAACTGTTAATTAGTATATGTTTGACTTCATCAGAATATTGTAATTCTTCCCTTGACAGCCATCTAGAAGCCAGGCTGTAAGGTGGAGTCTTCGGACACTGCAATGGAACATTGTTTAATGCTGATGTAGAAGATTGGGCTGTTTCTGCAGACTTATCAGAGGACGGATAGAGAGGTACAGAAGATCGGAGAACCACGTCTGACACGGCCAAGCAGGAGATGTGAGAACCAGTACAGACTTCTCCTGAATTATCTTGTGAACTACTCTGTGAAGCAAGGGAAACAGAGGGAATGCGTAATAAAAAGTTCTGTTCCAAACTACGTGGAATGCATCCCTGAGGGAATGATTGCCTATGCCTGCCTTGGAACAATACTGATGACACTTCCAATTGTGTTGCGTGGCGAATTAAGTCTATCTGTGGGCAACCCCAGGTTTGAAATATTTTTTTCAGGACAAGGTTGTTGAGTTCCCAATCATGAGCAATAGGAAAAACTCTGCTTAGGCCATCTGCTACCATATTGTGGACACTTGGGAGACAAATGGCCAAGACTGTGATGTTGTGTGTTGTGCGCCAGAGCTTCATTGCTTCTATGCAAAGAGAGAGATCTTGCTCCACCTTGACTGTTTACACAGAAAAACAGGTTGCTCACCTTGCAGTAACCGATGTTCTTCGAGATGTGTCCCCCTCGGTAGGCTCCACCTGAGGTGTTCAGAGCACCCTCGCGCTGAGACTGGAGATTTTGCCGCCATTCCTGCTCCGGCCGGGCATGTGCAGCTCAGCATGAGCCAGTTTTCTCACTGCTAGAAACTCCCGCATGGCTGGTGCTCCCGTCTGTTACCTCTCAACTGCAGTGATGTGTTTTGTTTTTTTTTGTTTTTTTTAATTTAAGAGCACCATCTGCAGGAGTGGGCAGGACGATGAGGTAGTGGAGCCTACCCAGGGACACACATCTTGAAGAACAGTAGTTACTACAAGGTGAGCAACCCATTTTTCTTCATCGAGTGATGTCCCTGGGTGCTCCATTTGAGGTGCCTACAGAGCAGTTTCCACAGAGGGGATGGATGGGTTTGCAGATGCTGTGCAATCAACATATGAGAGAACTGTAGCCTCAAAGATGGTATCTGTTTTGCACATCTCATCCAGAGCATAATGTCTGGTAATGGTATGAATGGAGTTCCAAGTAGCAGGAGCACATATATCTCTAATAGGAATGTTGCAAAGAAATGCAGCTGTCATTGAAATAACCCAAGTGGAGCGTGTTCTAATTTGTGAAGGTAAGGGGGTATTCATTTTTTCACAGGCAGGCGCTATACACTGTCTTATTCATTTGGAAAGCCTCTGTGCTGATATGGGCTGTCCTTTAGATCTTTCTGCAATGGAAACAAATAACTTCTGCGTTCTGTGGAACACCCTAGTCCTTTCCAAATAAAAGGCTAATGCTCTTTGCACGTCTAATGTGTGGAAAAGAGCTGCAAGGTTATCTTTATGTGGTTTTGCGTAGAAGACTGAAAGATTCATCTCCTAATTATTGTAAAATGAGTTAATCTTTGTAATAAACTTAGGGTGGGTTCGGAGAGTGACCTTGTCCAAGTGGAAGATGGTATATGGAGGATCAGCCATCAGTGCTGAGATTTCTCCTACGCGTCCAACTGATGTAACTGCTACAAGAAAGGCCACTTTCATGCAGAGGTACTTCAGTGAGGCCTTTGCCATAGATTCAAAGGGTTTTTGAGTTATGGTGCGAAGCACCAAATTAAGATCCCAGTTCGGAACTGGTAGGCGTGTATCAGCATAAATGTTTTGAATGCCCCTGAAGAAGTGCTTCACTAGATGATGGGAAAATAGAGTTCCCTGTTTGTCCCTTAGGTGAAACGCAGAGATGGAGGCCAGATGGACTTTAAGGAAGCTGAGCGATAAGCCAGATGTCTTTAAATGGAGAATATAATCCAGGACCAACTGTATAGGAGCTGTAGTAGGTGAAACACCCTTAACACTGCACCAAGAGGAGAATCTTCTCCACTTTTGCAAGTAAGTTTTGCATGTTGCAGATTTCCCGCTATTTAGTAAAGTATGTTTCACTTTTTCCGAACAGTGTAACTCTACATCTTGGAGCCATGGAATTGCCACGCTGACAGGTGAAGCTTGTCAAGATGTGGAAGGAGTGTCTGCCCCCTCTTCTGATATAGGAGGTCCTGACAACACGGCAGCATCATCAGTGCACATAACGACATCTAAAGGATACAAGGGTACCATGGTTGCCTTGGCCAAGCTGGGGCAATCAGGATGACTGTTGCATCATTGACACATATTTTCTGTAATGTTTTTTGTATAAGCGGGATGGGGGAAAAGCATATAGCAGTTGTCCTGTCCAATTCAGGAGGAAAACATCTCCTAGGAATCTCTTGCCTAAGCCTGCCCAGGAGCAGAAAAGGTGACATTTCCGGTTCTCTGCAGTCACAAAGAGGTCTATGGACAGAAACCCCCGGTGACGAAAGATGTGCTGGAGAACAGATTCGTTCAGTTGCTGTCAAGGCTGTTTCCCCACTCTGGCACTCTGAGTGCAGAAGGTGGGAGCCTGCAACAGGCCTGAAAAGCCACTGGCCTTAAAGCCTACTTTTAAAACTCTCCAAGGCCTCCAGTTCCTGGCCTTGGAGTAGTATCGCTGCCACCACCCAAATGCAAAAAACCTCTTGAAACCCAGGAAGGCGCACTCGGGAATTCCTTCCTGTGAGGTATCCTCAATCACTTTTATTCCTCCCTCAGGAAAATGACTGAACTCCAGCTGCAATATGAGCTGGAACTGGAACAGAGTCCCCTTTAGTAGCTGCCTGTGCAGTCTGAGGCACATGCACACAAACCTCTTGCCCTTCCAGGACACAGAACCAGCACTTACTTAAAAGGTAAACTCTTTAATCAAAAAGAACAGATAAACACAGAGAGTTGCTTCTCTGGGAATTAACTTAGGTAGTTACAGGGTACTGGGAGGGGGTACATGTGCTCAGCACAGAGAAATCCAAAAACAAACCCAAAACAAAGAAAATACCCTGACCACGTCTAAACATTCATTCCCTGTTCTACCCACGCCTGGTCAGTAACAAACTTAACTTATCTTTGGTAAGGATGTCGCTGGATTCTTCCTCAGGCCCCTCTGGCCTCCTCCTGATCCTTGCAGGTGCTCTGCTACATCCAAACAGGAACAGGCCAGGCTGCTGTTCCAATTCAAAAAGCTGTGCATCATTCCTATTGGCTGTCCTGGGACTCACTGACCAGTGTTAACCCCTTCCTCCCCAAGGGTTACTACAGTTGTCATTCGTGTTTTATGGAGAAATTTCTGCTTAATGAATCTGCGATAGTATTTAGCGAGCCTGGTAAATAAGAGACTGATATATTTATTCCATATGTTAGACCCAATGTCCACAATTTCATGGCTTCGACACAGAGGGAATGGGACTGAGCCCCTCTGTTTGTCGATAAAAAACATGTCTATGTTGCCTGTGAGTATTTTTATGGAGTTGTTTCATATGGTCATAAGAAAATGTTGGCATGCTTTGTGAACGGCTCAATTCTAACAAGTTTATGTGAAGGGTCAGCTCTGTGTTTGACCATCAACCTTGAACTGTTGAGATCTCCAAGATGTGAACCTCACCCCAGCAGGGATGCATTGGTTGTGATGAACATTGATGGAGTGGTCTGGGTGAAGGAGGCTTTCAAAGTCATGTTGATGGGTTGTGTCCACCAACGGAGACTTTTTTTTTTTTATCATCAGCGGTGGTGTGAAAACTAGCTTGTGTAGAGAATCTGTGCATGGCTCGTACACTGTGGCTAACCGCGCTTGTAATGGGCGAAGACGAAGGCAGGCGTGGGGCACAACCATTGTGGTAGCCGCCATGTGGCCCAATAAGTGAAGGCAAGAGCGAATAGTGACTATGGGGTTGTCAATTATGTAGCAAACGCAGTCCACTATGGCACGGAATCTTTGATGAGGAACTGATACTCGTTCTGTGTTTGAGTCAAGATGAGCTCCTATGAAGTCTATCTGCTATGAGGGATTGAGTGTTCATTTTTGATGGTTCAGTTAGAGACCTAAGCTTTGAAATGTGTCTGTTGTCCACTGGGTATGTAGTTTTACCTGGCACTGATTTCTTGCCTTTACGAGAGAATCGTCTTAAGTATGGGTAAGTGATTATACCTTGCTTGTGCAGATGGGTGATGACAACAGCGAGTAATTTTGAAAAGACCCTTGGGGCAGTAGTGAGGCCCAAGGGCAGTACTCTGTACTCATAGTCAGTCTGTCCTACTAGGAACCTAAGGTATTTTCTGTGAGAAGGATGTAACATCACATGAAAATACGTATCCTGGAGGTCGAGAGATGAGTACCAATCCCCCTTTCTCCAGTGTAAGTATTATTGTGGCCAAGGTTACCATTTTGAATTTTTGATCCTTATAAATTTGTTTAGAGACTGTAGGTCTAACATAGGCCTCCATCCACCGGTTTTCTTTGTTATAAGAAAATATCAGGAATAAAAACCCTTTCCCCTGAAAGAAGCCAAAACGGGCTCCACTGCCCCCAGTTGTAACAGACGATCCACCTTTTGCAGCAGAATTTGTACAGGAGGTGTGTCCCTGAAGAGGGACGGGGGAGGGATTTTCGTTGGCGGTTTTGAGCGAAAGGGGATGACATAACCATGCTGGATGATTCTGAGGACCCATTTATCCAAGGTTATGGATTGCCAGTTGTGGAGATATGGGAGTAAACAATGGCCAAAAGGCTTCAGAGTTTCTGCTAACATTGGATTGGGGATGTTTCTCATACCCCCCCCGACCAAGGCATCAAAACTGCTGCTGCTGCTGTTTGGAAGAAGGAGGAAGGTTGAAAGTCTGTGAATTCTGAGTTTGTCGCCTACTCTGAGATCTCTGCCTGCCTCTGTCAGGTTGACGTTGTTGGCATTGATAAGGATACGTCTGGTGCATAATATGATGTCTGATATGGTTGATAACGATACTGATATCTTTGATGTGTAGGTGTATAGATGCCTAACGTGCATAAAGTTGCTCTTGAGTCTTCCACAGCATGCATTATATCATTAGTCCTTTCACCAAATAACTTTCTTTTATCGAATGGCAGGTGTTCTGAAGGTCCTTTGGGAGAGAAGCTGAGCGGATCCAAGAAACTTCTCATCACAACTGCAATTGCAATTGTCCTAGCCGCTGTATCTGCCATGTCCATTGCTGCCTGCAGAGCAGTCCTGGTGACAAGCTGACCTTCATGGATTAAAGCCTGAAATTGCTGCCATCTGTCATCTGGGATTATGTCAATAAAATTGTTAAACTTCGAATATGTGCTGTGATCGATGTTGGAGAGTAGTGCTGTATAGTTTGAAATTCGTAACTGTAAAGTGGCTAAAGAGTAGATTTTTCAACCAAATAAATCCACTCTGCGCCACTCTATCTTGTGGAGAGGATCTAATGAGGGTCTGTTTACTCCTTTGACAGGCTGCTTCCACCACCAAAGAATTTGGGACTGGATGAGCAAACAGATACTCATTATCCTTTTGTTGGTACATAATATTTCTTGTCTGCCTGCTTAGCAGTTAGAGTGCTGGAGGCAGGATTCTGTCAGATTGCATCTGCCGGCTCCATAATCGCATCATCTATTGGTAGAGCTATCTTTGAAGATGGCGTAGGGTTCAGTGTTTTTAGAAGTTTATGCCGGTTCTGTTGGACCTCATGGAGTGGGATTTCAAGGTCCTCTGCCACACATTTAAAAATCCCTTGAAAATTTTTAAAATCATCATGCATAGCAGAAGGAGGTGGTATAATTGTCTCTTTAGGTGAAAGAGGCTTGTTATTAGGAACAATAGTATGCTCTGAATCTGAGAAGTCACTAATAGGTTCTGAGATCAATGACTGCCTGAGGGAATGTGTAGAAGACAGTGGGGGAGAAGCATCCCTATCTGAAGGAATGGTGTTTTCTCGTGGCACTTTGCAGACAAGCCACTTGGTATATTTGTCCCATGGCTTTGAAGATGTCATCAGCTATAGCAGCCAGGGTGGCACAAACCATGGAGGTATGTTTATTTTTAGATTTCGATATTAAGTGCAGAGTGGTCTGGCTAGATACTGTTGTCTGTGTCAGGATCAGAGAAGGGTGATATTGGTGAAGAACCATCCAAACCATATGGTGGTGAACGATAAGGAAGTTCCTGGATTTCTGGTTCAATATGTTTAGTTTTGCACTTTCATTTTGTTGCCTGTGCTGCAGAATGAGCTGTAGAGGAAGTGGCAGTGGGAAGCAGCTTAGTTAAAGGCGCACTGTTTATAGCCGTCAGTGCCGCTGGCAGTACAGGGAGTGAAGTGGGAACTATTGGTACCTCAGGTGCAGGCACCATGGTCTGGCAGTGTGTTGGGGCAGGGGCTGACATTTTAGCCCTGTCATCTGCACCAGAGTGTCTCTCCCTCGGTGCAGACCCAGCCGCGGTACCAGGTGGGGTACCCACTGGCTTTAGCAGCGCTGATTTCTTATGAGGGGGGCTTCTGGAGGGCATTGAAGCCCTTCTTCAAGCCTCTCTCATGTGGCGACCCCGGAGTACCTGGGTCTGATGCTGGCCTTAAAGATTTTTCCAATAATATTTTAAGTCTTAGCTCACAGCCTTTTTGAGCTCTAGACTTCAGATTTTTGCAATGCTGACACTTCTGGGAATTGTGCTCTTCCCCGAGGCAACGTATGCAAAGCGAGTGGCCGCCAGAGACTGGCATCGCATCCTTGCACTGAGCACAACATTTGAAACCCAGCAAGCCAGGCACTGTGTCTGAGGTAAGTAGAGAAGCGTTTTGTTCTTCATCATGTTCTGGTTTTTTTTCCCCAGGTTTGTTTAAGCTAACTAAGTAAAAGGTAAAACATCAGAACTACTACAGTGGAGAGAGGAGAGACATTAAGAAGTGCAGGAGCGGTCGAAATTCCATCTCAAGCCTCAGGTGGCTGAGAGGAACTGACGGGGGCACCAGCCACGCGCGAGTTTCTAGCGACACAAACACCAGTGCGTGCTGAGTTGCATGTGCCCAGCCAGAGCAGGAACGGCAGCAAAATCTCCGATCTCAGCATGAGGGCACTCTGAACACCTCAAGTGGAGCACCCAGGGACATCACCTGATGAAGAACATACAGGCTATGTTGTCGGTAAGTATTCTTATGGATCTGTTTTGTATGTAGGGGATAAATGACTTACATGCATTGAGGACAGCCTTGAGTTCTAACACATTTATATGCAGCACGGTCTCGTGGTAAGACCACTGACCCTGTGCAGTTAGATGCCTCGTATGCGCACCCCAGCCTAACAGAGAAGCATCAGCGGTAATGATCACCGTCGGGTTGAGGAGCTGAAATTCATTCCCTTGAACAGGTTGCAGTCTAAAGTCCACCAATGAAGAGAGTGTCCTTCACATGGGATGGGATTGATGATAACCTGAGGGGAGAGAGGCTGGTTGGTCTGCAGATGCTGGTTAGCCATAATTGAAGAACATGAATACAAAGGCGAGCATGAGGCACCACAAATGTTGAAGCCACCACATGGCCCAAGAGTTGAAGTATGACACATATTAGAATCAGAAGTAGTGCAAGTACTTCCTTGATTAATTCTCAAATAGCTAGGGCTCTGTCTTGTGGAAGAAAAGCCTTCGCCTGAATGGAGTCTAACTGGGCTCCTATGAATTGAATCCTTTGAGTTGGTTCAAAAATGGACTTTTCTACGTTGATGCGAAGACCCAGAGACTGAAAGTTCTGATAGTGAAGAGGCTCATTAGTTTTGCCTGAGAAGAGGAAGTTGCTCTTATCAAACAGTCATCCAAATAAGGATAGATAATGACTCCCTGCTTGTGAAGGTAAGCTGTGACCACTGCTAAGAGTTTGGAAAAGACCCTGGGTGCTGCTGAGAGACCAAAAGGGAAGAACTTGTACTGAAAATGTAAATTGCCTACTGTGAAACAAAGGAAACGGTGATGGGTAGGATGGACAGTCACATGAAAATAGGCAGCCTGAAGGTCAAGGGACGAGTACCAATCCCCTTTTTGCAGCGACGGTATAATAGTGTTCAGAGTTACCATTTTGAATTTTTCTTTCCTTATAAATCTGTTTAGAGGTTTTAGACCCAGAAGGCCTCCATCCCCCGGATTTTTTCTAGACCAAAAAGTACCAGGAATAAAACCCACTCCCCCTGAAGTGTTTTGGAACATGTCCTATTGCTCCTATTTCGAGAAGATGTTGGATTTCCTTTAGCAAGAACTGTTCATGAATAGGGTCCCTGAAAAGGGACGGGGTAGGGAAATGGGAAGGAGGAGTAGAAATAAAGAGGATACTGTAACCAGATTTAATGATCTGCAATGCCCCTCTGTCTGATGTTATTGTGGGCCAAGTGTGGAAAAACGGTCTTAACAGGAATTCTAGAGGCCTCTGCGGAAGTGCTGCACCAACGAGGGGGAAACTCAAACCCTCAACCAATGCCTCAAAATTGAGGCTTTGGTTGAGAAGTTTGAGAAGAGTTAGAAGGCTGTTGTTGCTGTTGCTGGTTTCTGCAATGCTGTTGATGCTGTCTCGGTCACTGGCTGTCGTTTCTTGCTCTACATTGAGAAGTATACCTCCAGTTGTATGGTTGGAATGTGTACTGAGATCTCCTGGAAGATGTTATGTATAACCCTAAAGAGCATAAAATTCATCTAGAGGCCTTCATAAAGTGTAATACTTCATTGGTCTTGTCAGAGCAAAGGAGAGCTCTATCAAATAGGAGAGCTTCAATTTTAGAATGCAACTCTTTGGAGAGAGTGGCACTGCTAATGCAAGTTGATCGCCGCATTACAATAGCTGTCACAATTGCTCTAGCTGCAGTATCAGCAGTGTCCATTGCTGCCTATAAAGAGGTTCTTGCCACTAACTGGCCCTCTGAAATGAGACGGTCCTATTGATCCCTCCTGTCCTGTGAAAGGTCATCAGAAAACGACATCTTCTCATAGATAGCGTGATCATAGTTCACAAAGAGAGCTGTGTAATTCTCTATCTTTAACATTAAAGTTGCCTTTCTTCCTAAAAGATCTAACTTTTTCGAGTTTTTATCATAAGGAGATGGTTTGCCATATGCGTTGCAGCATCAACAACTACTGAGTTAGGACTGGGATGAGTGAACAAAAACTCCATGTCCTTGGGAGTTATAAAATATTTCTTATTTCTTCTGTTGGTGGGTGGTACAGCTGCAGGGGTGGACCATATAGTCTGAGACAGCTCAATAAGAGCCAAGTTCATTGGAACGGCTATTTTTGACGAACTGGAGGTATGGAGAATTTTTAGCAATTTATGCTGAGACGCCTTGATTTCCTAGAGAGGAATTTTGAGGTCATGAGTAACACACTTAAATAATTCATTAAATTTTGGATCATCTGTGATGGAATTCGGAGTAGAAGTCACAGTGTCGTCAGAAGAAGACGATGAACATCAGGAGAGACCTTAGAGCCAGAATCTGTATATGAATGCACAGAGGTACCAGAAAACATGTCAGAGATGAATGGTCTGACAGTGGAACCGGAACTGTAGGTGGCACAGGAAGCTGATAACTGCCACAGGAGTGATAAGGGTTCCACTTCATCTGATACTGAGGAGCTGAAGGATACCATGGGGGAATGAAATATGACAGTGGTTGAGGCACTGTGGAGTGAGATACGTGAGAGTATTGAGACATTGGTCTCATGGGCAAGGAACGTTTTGAGGAAAAATGGGCATCCTCATAGGAACTGCAACATGAATGGGAAGAAGGTGAAGGTGAATGGTGTTTACTCTGTTCCCTGGGAAATCTAGAGACAGAAGACCTGTCTAAATGGTTTCTCTTTGCCCTTCTTTTATAAGAATTATATGTCTTGGGAACAGCACTTGATTTCAGTTCTTGGCGCAGTTCCAGGATTGGTGCCAACAGGGCCAGAAATGAAGACAGTGCCTGAGAATCCACAACAGCGCCTGGCCCCGTACATAAAGGAGTCAGTGGCAGTAGTGGTGATACCAGTATCGCAGAGATCAGCACTGGCAGAACCAGTAGTGCCGCTGCTGAACTCGACACCATGAGCGGCACCAAAGGAGCCGATGCTGAGGTGGACAACAGTGCCAAAGTAGGCTTACGCTTTGAGGAACGAGTCCTCGGTTCCGAAGCGCGCTTAAGTGTTCTTTGCAGAGCCTTTTTCATGGGCTCTGAAGTCCTTATGCAGACGTTTTTGGCTTTCGATGAGGGAGTAACTAAAGTGCCAAAGGAACCCTTAGCCTGCATCGCATGCAGGACTGGAGACACTGAGAGACGTAATCTCCTCTTTACATGTGAGTGAGAAGAGGCTGGAAACCTCAATTGTTTTCTTGCCGAGCTCTCGCTGTGGTGGCCACTAGGACCAGGATCAGATGCCGGCCTCAGGGATTTCTCCAACAGCAACAGTTTTAAATGCAGCTCCCAGTCCTTTCAAGCTCTCGCACTGAGATTTTTGCAGTGCAGGCATTTTAATGGAATGTGAGCCTCAGTGCACACAGGCAGAATGGCTGTCTGATGCCGGCACGACGTCATTACAAGAGGAATATTGTTTAAAGCAGGGCGTGGACGGCATGATGATAAGAGCCCACTTGTCCCTCCTATCTTTTCTCTTTTTTTAATTGAAAACAAATTTTTTTAATCATTTTTTTTAAGATTTAAGGAAGAAAGAAATTGCAGACAACAGACACCAACAAAAGATTAAAGGCATCAACGGACAACTAACGGTGAGGAAATATTTTTCTTTCTTAAAAGGTTTTAGACTAGAAAGGAATTAAAAGAAGATCAGGTTTGACAAAAAACAACAAAGTCTTAAGAGTGGCTGAAGACGCTCTGATCAGACTGGTGATAGATGAAGAAATGGAGGGCTTGGGCTTTGCACTCACCCAATGGAGAGCGCCAACCATCCTCTCCCCTGAGGCGTGTGCATGGCTGGTACTACCTCCACAACTACCAAAAGTCTCCGATGTTGGGCGCTGCAGAACGCGTTACCATGAGGGAAGCACCCACAGGGACCACTCAAAGAAGAATCATGGTCAGCGTGTGTACCAGGCTACAAGGCAATTTCCTGAAACCTAGGCAAGCTCAGTTTTAAAATTAATAAATCAATCTATGTTTGAACTTTGATAAAAGTGTATGTGAATTATAATTCAGTTTAACGAACAAGTAGTAGTGTGGTACTTTTAAAGACATTTATTTATCACATGAGCTTTCGTGGGAGTCTTTAAAAGTCTTAGTCTTAAAAAGTGCCACAAAACTTGTTTGCTTTGCTGCACTGGACTGACACAGCTACTCTTTTGAAAAAATCCAGTTTAAGTTTCCAATATATTTTTCCTCAACAGCTTTAATTTGTTCTTACTCAGCTATCTCCACAGGAAGCCTTCCAGATGGACAAGTCAGTAATTTTTGAATAAATACTTCATTCACAGTCCAGATCTGCTTTGAAGAGTCAGGATATCGGAAGTCATCTGGTGGCATCGTGTTCTAAATTTAAAAGATGCAAGTCAGCCATACAAAGAAAAACAATTTTTTGATATATCAGTCTTACTAAGGAGAATGACCTCATAAAAAGCTATGGACAAAACCTTTTATTCATATATTCATGTCCTGTGAAAATACTACAGCAGTGAAATACCTCATTAAAAGGCAAAGACCAGTTTATGTAAGTTTCATTTTAACAGTGTATTTCATACAAAGACTGATTTGTTCAAAATTTCCTATGTAGGCCTTTTAAATTTGTCTGGGAACCAAATTTCTTTAAAAAAAAAAAAAAAAGGGGTTTTTTTTTTTTTTTTGCTTTTGGTTTTTTTTTTTTTTTTTTTTTACAATGGGCATCCAAGCTACATATCCCTTTGAACAGTACAGAATACGTTACTGGAATAGCATAAAGAATGGCTCCAGTTTTTCAGTGCAACATACAAGATAAATGCAAGTGAAAAACCTGTTTTTTTTTTTTTTTTAATTTGTTTAATAAAAACGGTTTAATTTCAAAGGAACAACCACCAGGCAAGACTAGTAATGAATAAATGTTTCTTAAATATTTTCCTATTATGATGAAATTAAGATTTTGTCACAGTTACATTTAGTAAAGTAAAGTAGTCATGGTCAGATAAAGGGCGAGATACAAAAACTCACAGATGTCCCTGAGTTTTATTAAAAACAAACAGGGGTGCAGGAAGGGGTACAGTGGCTGGGAGCCAGGAAGGGAGAGGGGGGACGCACAACACAGCACCTGGGAGCTACAGGGCCTGCTACCTGCTCTAGATTCTCCATATGGTGACCTAGGGTTGTGGGGACCTCCCTCCCCAGTCCACCACAACTAGGGGCAGCAGGGTTCCCCCACTATCCCTGAGCTCCGATGTGTCTCCGCCAGCCCACACTGCCTGCGGCTGAGATGCACGGCCCACTGCCCAAACTGGCTTGGGGCTCCACAGGTCCCACTGTCACCCCTTAAAGCTGGGGGCAGCAGCTTTACCATCTGCAGCACCTGACAGCTGAGAGCTCCTGGGATCCCACTGTCAGCCACAGGAACAGAGGAAGAAGAGCTGGTGGCATACAGATATGAGCACATATACATACCACTGGAAGGGGTGCTACAGCCAGCTCTACTGATACCTCTAGAGGAAGTGGTGCACTGATGCAATGGCATGGACACTCCTGAGGGTCCAAAATCCCATCTGTGAACTAACCCAGCCATCAAAAACTCAAGCCCCACTACAATTTGTACTATATAATTATGCATTAGCAATACTTAAATCTACAGGACACCAAAAAAAGAAAAAAAAAAAAATGTGAGCAGGAGGCCGGGAGAGTTAAGCATAAAATAAACTCAAGTTACATTAAAGAATCAGCATAATATTATTATACAGATTGTACTGATCAATGTTGAGTGTTATGAAGAGAAGAAGTTATGGGAAGCAGAGGTGCACAAATCTGAAGTTCCTGTCACATAACTTATGTTCTAAAATGCTAAATAGGACAGAATCTTGGTTATAGGCTTTGAAACTGATTTAGAGTATTTTAGTTATTACCTGTGGATTAAAGTAGTGTGAAAAACTTTGGTCTCCCCCAGAAAAAATTCTCTTTACACAATAATATTCTTCATTATCTGAAATGAGAACAAACACAGTTAATCTCAAATCTTAGCCTGAAGTGACACATAACATTGCAATTGATACAGTGACTATTTGTCTATGTATCAAGAAAGCTCTCTCTGCAGGAAGCGCCATGTTATCACCTCTGCTCTGAGGAAGCCTACACAACACAGTGCTTAAAATATCACGAGCCACCTAAATCATGGGCTACACTAGCACTCTTTGATATTACGACCAAAGGGCTGTATAAGTGGCATCATCTATTAGATTTCAGCAAATACTTCCTAGTGCAGAAAAGAGTTTAGGGAGATGGGTTTGTTTATCTCTGATATAAAGGACCAGTATCTCAGTGTTCTAAGGAAGAAAGAATCTAATGAAAGAGGAACTGCACTGGGATGAAGAAGTACTAAACTCATAGCTGGCTACCTCTAAAAGCTTAAACAATATATATGCGTTGTCATGCACTTACCTGTCGTTGGTGGACACTGCTCACTATAAGGAATCCAGTTTCCTTTTACTGTGAAGGGACTTTTCCTGTTACTGGTTGATCCTGTACCTAACTGCCCATTACCTCCAAGACCAAAGGAATAAATTCTTCCAGATGAAGGAACAAAGGCAGAAGTGTGCTGCCTAATGCAAAAGATATACAAAAAAGTTAAAAATAAATTAGGAAAGCAGTATAACATGCTATGTGCAGGTCAAAATAGGAACATTAACAGTGTATTTAACATCCCTCATCATGTTACCAAAAGCCGTATGTTCCAAGGAAGTCAGATAAAAGGATCTGCCAGGAACATTAGGGGACAAAGCAGCCACATGGATCCCGCCAGACATTTCCACCCAAACCCTAACCTGGAGAGAATTTTGAACGTTTAAACTTTAAAGTTTGACAGACTGGTTGCAATTCTTTTTCCTCTGAACCCTAGATTCATGGCAGGGTAAGTAACAGCTCAGTATAATGAACAGTGAATAAACGTAGACTTAATAGAGAATGGTCCAGTCATGGTCACCACGGACAGACAGAATGGTAATCGAGAAGTCTATATTTAAAAAACAAAGCATACCTATCACCAACATGTTCATTATACTCCTATGTGCCTCATTCTTCCATTCTTGTCTTTGTCCTTTTAGGCTACCAGTTCTTTGGGACAAGGACAATAACTTCATCTGTGTCTGCAAAGTACTTACATTTTGGCTGTTACTGCAATATGAACAAGGACAAGCATCCTCTACGGCTTGAACTAGTAATACAGACACATGTTGGATACCAACTTCCCAAAGCCATCATCTCAAACTCCTGATTTTTTTTTTTTAAATTAAAAGTATGTTTAGCTCTTATGTTACGCTCAGTAAAGCATGTACACATTTTGATTGTTAAGGATTTGTTTGATTTTTTTTTTTAAATGTCTGTTAAATACTGTTTGTTGCCCCTTAACATACAACCACCAGTACCAAGCATATGGGGATGGATACAGGTTACAAGTAAATGGTTATTGCAGTTCTATTTAGACAATCATCTGTCTTGGTGATACTATTTTGTTTAATTTATAATACTGTTTAAGATACAGGATTAATACTGTTTAAGATACTTGAAGTTCTGATAATTTTGTCCCCATCCCCATCCCCTTACCTGTAAGGGTCAAAGTTCAGATATTTCAACATACAACTGGATGCTCTATATACAAAATATTTTTGCAATTCGTATGTCTTGTACAGAATGGACCTTACCTCCCACAAGCAATCTGTGTGACAATGCTTCCCATTAATTCAAAAACTTTCCTTGGGTTTATCTCATGGCTGGTGGAGTTATGACCCAATTGTCCATAGCCTCCAGCTCCAAATGTAAAAACCCCACCTTCCTAAACCAATATATTTGGATAAAAATTAGAATACACTTAAAAGACAGACACACATTTATTACAGTTTCTCTTTCATGGTTTATATAATTTTCTTTGATATTTAACAAGACAGTGGAATAGAAGAATAAGGATACTTGTCTATAGAATGGTTACAAGTTAATTGCAGCTATGAAAATATTGTACTTACTTATCTATCTAAATAACAATACTGTATTTAATGTTGTTGAAATTTCCACATTATTATCCAATACTTCTCTTATTAGCTTGTCTTAAACAGGATCCTAAACATTGTTTTATGAACCATCACTGCACACAAGAACTCATGAAAACAGTAAAGCTATAAAAACAAGAGGAATAGATTTCACAGTAATTTCTGAACAGGAAACTGCCCTCCTCAAATAAATGATGGAGTGTGTGACAAAGCATCAGCTTCATTACTTGAAAGCAAAGCATATCAGAAAGTTTCAGCCTTGTTGTAATGCACGTTCAATTACTTATAAATTTTTTGATTAATTTAACAGAAAATTAACAGAAGAATATTGTTTAAATTTTTTTTTTTTAAAGTTACACAGCTTATTTTACAACTATAAAAATTTCCATATTTAAAAACTTTCAAATTGATTCTTTCAATTCTGTTCTGCACCTGACTGGCTCTGATGGAAATCATCATTCAAATGGAAGCACCCACTGAGAAAACAGTTCCATTCACTAAATTAGAATAAAACAGTACCAAGTACTTCTAAATTCTGGAAGGGCTTTTAAAACACTCCCACATACAACCAGTTACTTTACATACGGTAATATATTAAGACCTCAACTTTGCAACATACAACATAAAGAGGGACTGAAGGCTGAAGGGACTACATACAATCATAAAATTTTTAGTATTTACAGTAAATTAGATTAATTAAAATGAATGATTAACGTAAGGGATAATGTTGACTTAAAACGCCTTGTAAATCTACCCGCAGGGGTGTCAAACTCACAGCCCGCGGGCCAGATCAGGATCAGTTTTTTTGGTTATGATCAGGAAATAGACCACAAAATGACACTTTATTGCTCCGAACACTGAGGGGGAAAGGACTGGGGAACCTGTGCACCCACATGGCCCATGACAGGTGTCCTGCCTTCAGTGTGGCCCTCTGTGTTGAGTCTGACACCCCTGAAAAGAGTCTTGTGGCACTTTAAAGACTAACAAATTTATTTTTTGTGCAAGCTTTTGTGGGCAAAGTCCCACTTCAGATGCTAGAGTGGAGAAAACGTACACTGAAAAACCTAACTCACTTAAACATATCAGCTGAGGAGGAAGTGTCAGTCACAAAGTCAGCTAGCCTAACTTCATAATTTTATTTTGGTTCAGTTACTCATATCTGCATAGGATTGAGCTACAGTGACAAACTAACATGCCCTTAACTTACAATAGCATGCCTTCATTATAGGGTTGAAGCCATTGGTAAAATCCTGAAGAAAGCTCATACTGTAACTACTTGCACAACAGTAACCTTGGGGATAATTTTAGAACAATTTCCATCATTGCTCATTAAATACTATTTACAAGCAATACTGCTGCTAAATTAAACTCAATCTCCCTACTGTATAACCTGTTTTAGAACTAGCTTTGTCAATGAAGACTTTATGACAAATGCAATAAAAGTAGAATCATCCAGCTCAGAACTTTATGGTGGCGTTTATAGTGCACTCAACATAAAGTTTAACTACTTGGTAGTTTAAATAATGCCATAAATGATGTGATAGTCACAGTAAGTGTTTCTAGTAACAAAATCTTGCAAATTCATCTTCAGTAAAGCTGAGACTGCTATAAGACTAAGGCCTGGTCTATGCTTACAAGTTAAACTAACACAGCTCTCAAAAACCCTTTCGATCAATGTGGGAAGCATCTAAACCAGGCATGGGCAATAATTCTGACTGGCAGGCCATGGAGCCCGTAGACAGGTGGCCTCTGGGCTGGCCAGTGCACACAGGGAGGGATGGCTACAAGTGTAGCGTCCAAAACCATGTGCCCTATGGGCAGATTTGTTACTTTAGCAGTTCTGACCAGTGAGCAAGCCTGCACACGGTTTTGGGCACTAAACACCTGGGGCTGTGGCACAGAGCCAGCCCTGGAGCCAGCTGGGTGGAGAGATGGGGGACAATGGGTAGGGCCACATGGCGGCAGAGGGCCTGGCCCCAGACCTGAGAGGGAGGGGAAACAAATTCACAACACTCTAGCTTTGCCACAGCTGCTCTACTCCCCATCCCTCCCAACTCCAGCCTTTCACTCCTTCCGGGTTCCAGCTGCAAAAGAGGGAATAGAGGCTGAAGCTGGGAGGGAAAAAGAGCAGTGGCAGTGCTTGGAGAGGAGAAAGGGGTGGTAGTGGCAGCTTGCACAGGCCCTTGCAGGCCATAGTTTGCCCAGCCCCGATCTACATTTTCCTGCAGCCCCAAACTGTGTCACTGCAGCACTCATACTATAGACATGATCTTGATTTAAATGTTTCCCTTTTCCCTATTATCATTATTTCACAGGCTGTATCTTATCCACCCAACTTTTAAGAAATACAAATGGCTGCGTTTAGAGACTTCAAAAGAGCATCCCTTGCTACACGAAGAGCTGAAATTAACCAATCAGACAACATATTAAGTAGTGTACCTTAGTAAGAGCAGCAGTGTGATCTTCTCCACAACAGATGTAAATAATTTTCTGAGACCTTAGTGACTTCAGAAGATTAGGAACATACCTGTCTGAAAGTATTAATAAAAAGTTGGCCCCATTCAAAGTGAAATTTAACAAGCATTTTGGAAAAGCAGCAGCAGCTAAGAGCTTTATCTCCAGATTTAACTTCCAAAATTACTCATCTTTTTAGCCCAAATTTATTAATCTACTCCACAGGACTAAAAAATTGCAAGAGGTCAAATACAGAGGCAGTAAGTGAGAGGTACCATATAGACACGCTGTATCAAAGTTCTAGAGGGACAGCCATGTTAGCTAAATTCGGGGGGAGGGAGAGGAAGGAATCCCAATTTTAAAGACTTAACAGATTTATTGCACGAGCTTTGATGGGTAGAATCCTACTTCAGACACTTGAAATGGAAAATTTACAGGATGAAAGAGAATAAAGAAATGCAGTGATGGGTAAGTCACAAGATCAGTTCAGATATTTTCAGCAAACCAAACAGGTTGTTTTGAGTCAAACAGTGTGTTACAACAGTGAAGAAGGTGGGGAGGCTGAAAGCACACTGAATCAAAAACAGCTTGTTTGCTTTGCTGAAACAATCTGAACTGAAATTAAAATTTGTTAGTCTTTAAAACTGCCACCAAACTTATTTGTTTTGCTGAACTAGATAAACATGGCTACCCCTTTGGAACTCATTAAAATTCGCATTAGTTTCAGATGCAAAGGTTAAATTTTCCTTCAGTATAACAGACAGAAATAGCACTGTCATCAAGTTGGACAAGTGAAACTTTGTTAACGTAAACGTTTATTTACACTGACAATTGCATAACTTTAAGAATAATTTTCTGTACATTAAAAATGATTACTTTATTAATAGACAGTGCCTGATAAAAATGGGATAATATGGAGTCTAAAGAAGAACATCCTTAAAGACTATGACATTTGAAAGCGCTGTAATTTTATCATTTTCTAGAACACTGATCAACTATGAAAACATGACCACTAAAAACCACTTTGGCTCCTTCTAAATTTTTCCATTAAAAAACTGTAATCATATTTCAAATTATTAATTCAGATATAAGTTTAAGTTGCATTGCATTTTCTACTGAGAAATGTTAAATAATTACACATTTTCCCCCTTCTCTACCTTACATGGAACTAACACACACCATCATTTCAATAATTCTCTACAGCATAATTAGACTAAATGAGAACAAGACATCTGAGATTAAACTTGGTAATTCATAAATTCTGCATCTGTAGATTTACATACTATAATTAGCACAAAGTTGTCTGTATGAAGACATACGCTACAATACATTCATAACAACAAGCCCTAAGATTTGAGCAAATCTAATAAACTAGACCATTAAGAGACAATTTTTCCCTCATCAAATAGTTTGGTTTTGAATCATTATTCAACAGACAGACCAACCAAAGGAAATATTTTATGATCAATGCAGTCCCTGAAGAGATGGTTGGTGAAAAGACGACAAGGGAAACATTTAATGAAAATGATACGTAAAATTTGTCCATGCACACTGTTGCCTAATCAGGCTACATAGATTAAAATCCGCCTCAGAAAACATGATTGTTTACCAAAAGGTAGACACCAAGTTCTAAATAACTTAACAGAATCATTTTTATTAACTTGGCTTAAAAGAGCAAAGGAAAGACTGAAAAGAAAAGAATGAGAACCCAACTTTTTTTTTTTTTCTTTTTGTTCGCCAATAGAAAGGGAAAGGGACTCAGCAGAACTGCAGGACAATTTTGGCAATGAAAACTTTTATCACGAGGCAATAAGACAATATCTTTTCTAGTTTCTCTTTCATATGCAACTGTGACTTCATCTCTCATGAACAGTATCTGACAGAACTGCCTGTATGATCTGTTCCATTTCCATGGACACAGTTACACCTGACCTCATTCTGGAGCAGGCAGGCAAAAAACACACAGTCCCAGTCACACAACACTAAAGCAGCTGACTAGTCCCACTGACTCCAGTGGAAAAACTTGATAAAAGCCAAGTGTGTTGTTCATGCTAGCAGAGTTAAGATCTTACTTGCTAATTTATCATACACCCCTGGTCTGTCAAGAGGAAAGCTGTCCTGGATTTTCAAACTCAGTTGCACAGTGCCCAGGCAGTGGTGAATGTAAAACCAGACACTGAATGTTTATCTAACTCTTCTAGTATGACACTGACAAGAATTCCAATTAGAAGATTATTCTAAGACACTAAGCACAAAGTAGAGCCACAAATAAAGACTTCAAGTGTGAAATATTTTGAATAACTACTCACCAGTTTCATCATTAAGACCAAGTTGACCAAATTTGTTACGTCCCCATCCAAAAATGGCTCCAGAAAGAGTTAGTGCAAAACTATGTGCTCCTCCTGCTGCAATTTGTGCAAAAGGGATTCCCAGCAAAGATTTAATCAGATGAGGTGAAGTCTGCTTTTTAAATTCATAGCCTATACCCAGTTGGCCATATTTATTCTGTCCCCAGGAATAAACTTCACTTCCTGTTGAAGATAAAAAGATCTAAGATGAGGCAGGATCATCACACCTTAAAACATCATTTAAAAGTGTTTTATTCCTTTTAGAAAAAAACTACAGAAATTTATGACCATCCAAAAAATAAACAGTAAAACTATTTTATACAGGGCATTTGAAATGCAAATAGTTCTAGTTCAGACATTTTTACTGATGTGCTCTTTCATAACCAAAACTGACTGCAGTTTGAAGACTGAAGTCAAACCCAGTAGTTGGATCAATCTGAAAATTGTTAAATCAGGTACAAAACTTCAAAAAAACCAAGGAGTTGTGTGGCACTTCAAGGCTAACAGATTTATAAATCTGTTAGTCTTAAAGTGCCACATGACTCCTTGTGTTTTTTTGCTGGACTAGACTAACACAGCTATCCCTTTGGAAACTGACAAAACTTCAAGGCTGCACTTATCTTTCCTTACATCAACAGTGCCAGCTAGTTATTAGACTTATCAATTAAGCTGGAAATGGAACAGTAGGTATTTCCATCATTTATTAAAAATGCCACTAAAAGTAACAGCCAGATGTCTTGTTCTTAGGTGTCACAGGCGGCACCTTAAAGGCTAACAGATTTCTTCAGGGATAAGCTTCCATGGATGTAACTACTGACATTCTGTAACAGTGATGTAACAGTGCAAGAACTGTACACAGGTAATAATTAAATTTTACTTCAATTGCTTTTTGCAATATTAATAAAAATATACATATGCTAATTTTTTATAAGCATATTTGGGTTTTTTGGCAGTAAAAAAAGATGGATTTTCTATCTATAACAGTGATGTAACAATTACTAGTAAATGTTTTTCATACAATCATGATTTGTTTTAATCTGAAGAAACTGTAGTAACTGCAGTTTCCATAATAGGTCAGAAAGTGAATCTTTTCCCCTCTTGTATTTAAAAAACAAACAGAAAAAGCTCCTTCATCAAGGGCTCAATTCACCTGCTCATCCACTAATATGATTTATGCCATCATGTGACAGAAATGCCCCCATACCCTATACATTGGACAAACAGGACAGTCCCTGCACAAAAAAGAGTAAAGGGGCACAAACCGACATCAGAAATCACAACACGCAAGAAACAGTTGCTGAGCACTTCCATCTTTCTAATCACTCTATTGATGATTTGTTAACAACCATGTTCAAGAAAGTCAGTGGGACATCAAGACTCCCAAGAGAAACAGCAGAATTAGAATGGATATACAGATTAGACTGTGTGAATGCAGGACTGAATCCTGACTATGGCTTCTTTTCCCATTACAACAGGTAATTTGACTTCACTCTCCCCTATGTGCAGTTTCCCAGTGCTTGAATCTTGACAACTGCTCTGATTTGCTGTTACTGTATAACCTGATCACATCTTACACTCCCTTGCATTTATTTTCATCCCATTCTGTAAGTGACCCCGTCTTCAAAGTGTCTGATGAAGCGGGATTTTCTCCCACAAAAGCTCATGCGATAAATAAATCTGTCAGTCTTTAAGTGCCACAGGACTCCTTTCTCCCCCCTCCCCTTGGAATATCATGCATTGTTTCTAGTCAAAATTTGAGGAATTTCAGAATGAAGTCACTTTCTGAAAAATGAAAGAATTCTTCCAAAGTCAATTTTGTATATGTGTTTACTTATCTCAAATTTTTCAGTGTCTAATTGTAAAGATAAATTATAAGCGCATGTGACTATTTTAATAATAGACAGGCATTATAAGCTGGAATTATGGTTCTCTCAGTGTTCCACCACTTTGTTCACTTGAACTCATTCTTCAAAGATTTGGTTAAAGTTAAAAATAATGAGTCCTAATTTTCAGACATGAACTAGTGCTTGCACATTTGCATGTTTAATTTTCACATGCAAAACAGGCAAAAAAGTCTACTTTTTTAATACCAGGCTCCAAACGGATTCTCTGAATTGTATAAGCCAATCAATTAATGATCCTATACTTTATAATCATCAGTGACAAAGTGGCAAAACTCAGTTCAAGAAAACAGAAAAACTAGAACATGAATGATGTACTGAAATCACTGAGTATTCACAATGGGTCCCGTCATTTCGAAATAAAGAAACATTGTTTGGATGTGAGCACTTTTATTTCGAAACAAAGGTCATTGTTTCGAAATAAAAGCCTTGTGTGGACATAGCCCAAGTTTCTGGGCAGGATCCCTTTGATGGCACAGGCCCCACTGCTCTCAGTCACTGTAAGTGGCGAGAGACCTAGAGCTCCCAGCTCCACCAGGTGCTGGCATGGCCCTCACGGCTGCCAACTGCCAGCCAAAGTGACTTCTGAGTCTCCACAGCTATGAGCCCCTGCGTTAGCGGATGGCAGGAGAGCTTGCAGTTTCCAGTGCCCAGGAAACCCCAAGTAGCTACTAACCATTGGCCCTAGAATTCCCAGTTGCCATGGCTGGGCCAAGCCACTGAAAGCAGGTACTGGACCTCACTCCCCCTCCATCTTGCCAATTGGAGGGGCAGGAAATACAAAGGGGGCAACTGTCATGGGATCAACCAATTTTAAAGTGGCCCAGGCTATGGGCAGCAGGTGAAAACTTACCCTCAGGCGGGCTAGGTTCCCATCCCGTCTCTTCTGGTCATTGCAGTCATACAGTTGACCCTGCTCTGCCCCAGATCCCACTCTGTTTGCCACTGCATCCCTCTCCACCAGCCTACCTTCCAGGTTGGCACCCCTCCTTCTACAGCCCCTCTTCTCCACCAACATCCTTCCTCCCCAGTTAGCCTCCCTTTTCCCCTCATCCCTTCACTGTATCCGTCCTTTCCGTTTAATCCCACTGGCCGTCACTCACTACTAGCCTAGAGGAAAGGGAATTGTGGAAGAGAGAAGCGGGAGGGAGCATGAGTGGTGTCTATAACTCCATCCCACCCTGTCAGGGAGACTACCCATCAGCACCATCTCTCTGCCTCAGGCCCACTTCCCTACTCCACACTCCCACTGGCAGAATGCAGCCCAAAACCCAGCCAGCACCCAGAGCAGCTCCAAGCCCCAGTACTCACCAGGAGCAGCTGCAAATCCTGGATCAGTCGTGCTCCTGAGCACAGGCCACTCAAGAGGAGCTCTGAGCCCCAAAGCCAGCAGCACGCAACAAGCACCAGTGGAGTGCAAGAGGTGAAGCCACCATGACCAAGGCAGGCTTAGCTTCCTTTCACCTACCATACCTGAGCCAATGGGCTTGAGCAATGGGAGAGCTGGGAGAGATGGACACAGCAGCGAAAAGGGCAAGGGGCAGGGTCTGGAGTGGACAGTGGGTGGAAGAGGCAGGATGGGACTGTTCTGCTCTGGGCCCAGAATTCCCATCAGTGGGCCTTCTTCCTGTCTCATAGCACTGCTCAAGTTCTCATTCCCCCAACAACTCAACTTCTTCATAGGTACTTTTCGTAAGAGTCAGGGACAGGTTACGTGTTTCCATGAATTTTTGCTTATTGCCCATTACCTGTCCCTGACTTTTACTAAAAATAACTGTGACAAAACCTAAACTGTAGCCATAATCAACACTGTAAAATGCCCTTATTCATCAAGATCAAATTACTAATTGGATTTTCACATTCTGATTCCCATAATGCTCTCAAAGAGCATCAGTAATTATGTATTTTGGAGACTTGTCAAACATTGATTTCACTTTTTATATTTTAACTATTTCAATTACAGAGGGACAGAGAAAAAATACAGCTTGTGAAGTATTCATTAATAAGAGGTGGAACTTAGCACAACTTTAAAGGTACGATGGAGATACACTTTAAAGCAGGGGTCTCAAACTCAAATCACCACAAGGGCCGCATGAGGACTAGTACATTAGCCTGAGGGCCGCACCACTGAAACCTTTTCATACAACAATATTGCATATACTGGTCTTTAGGTGCCACAAGACTCCTTGCTTTTTTTTCCACAACAATAGGGTTGTTGAGGGCCACAGAAAATAGCTTTAGGGGCCGCATGTTTGATACTCCTGCTTTAAAGTGTTGCTCCATCTTAAAAAAAATTGTATAAAACCTTCTGAATTACCCAACAGGAATTCACATGAATAGTTCAGAAAAAGTTTACTTACCTTTTGAGAGTGCAAGGGAGTGACAGTAACCACAGGCAACCTGCACTATTTGGATATCTGATAAGCTTTTGATATTTCTATGGGATTAAAAAGTAGAAGGAATTAAACCACTAGATAATCGGCAATATGGTACAGTACAACACCTGAAGAAGGAATAATACAGAAATACAGTTTAAAGCTTTCAGCAAAAGTAAAGCTGAACTTAGTTTAAATATTATAAACATCTTCTAATTAATATTAATCCAAAACTTTGGCTAACTGGAAACCAGAGAGATTTGTTACTGAGTTTTATCAATAAAACAAAGGTTCCTCTACAGAATTAGGACTGTTGTTTGTCTGTTTGAAGGCACTAAGGGGAAACGGATGTCCCCCACCTGAAGATCTAACATCGAAAGGAAGATGCAAAGGACACTAGCTTCCTACAGACAACAAAATCTTAAAAATTCTTTCTTCATACCAACTTCTGGTTTCCAAATAATTCCAATCAATTTACAATGATCAGATTATTTTCCCCTGTAGTCACATACATTTGAATGTGAGGGTTAAATCCTTAGAGCCTGCAGACCCGCAGGTATCCACTTCAGATCCACACGTAAAGGCACCTGCGGGTGCGGCTGTGTATATCCGCAGCCCCATTGTTGCAGATAGGCCGTGGCTGTGGATCCTATTTTTTGAATGATCCCTGCAGCTGCTGCTACGATCTGCATCATCTGCACACAGGGGCTGGGGGAGACAAGGAAGTGCCCCAACTAATGCCAGTTGAGTTCTGATTGGTGGTCTGCCAGCCAATCCAAGTCTCAGTCACAACAGGAAAGACGCCACTCACTGTCAATCAGTTAACACTCTCGCCTTTGATTGGCTCACTCCCCATGCCCCCCCACCTCTCCATTTTCTTATTTGTGGTTCATATGCCATGCTGTCAGTAAGAAATTTCACTGGTAGCCAAAGAAATCTGATTGACAGCCCAGCATGCAAATCACAAAAAAGAAAAAGAAAAAGAAAAAATGCGTGGGACCAATGTGGCAAATGAGCCAATCAAATGCAAAAATTCTGACTGTGAGCCCAAGCTCAGTTGTGGATGAGGTTCCAGACCCACATAAAACATGGCATGCAGATCAGATAAAGACTGATGTTGTGTGGGTGCAGTCCAGTTCCGGATCCATGTTTTTGTAGCTACGCAGGGCTCTATAAATCCTGATCACATTGCAGAGAGCTGGAGTTCTGAAGCTACAATTAGTGTGGTCAGTGGTTAAAGTATAATTTGGCGAGCCCCAGAACCTTCCTAAATTGGAAGGCCCCCCCTCACACACCCCAGCTCCTGTCCCCCAAATGCCTGCACCCCACGCACCTACTCCTGCCCCAGCTCCTCCCCCCCCCCCACTCCCTTACCTGGCTGCCATGTAGAGGGGCCCCAGGCTGAGGCTTTGGCTGCTCTGAGCATGTTCAGTGAAACTAGGCTTTGGAGGTGGAGTTTTTAGAAATCCCTGCCCTGCCGGAACACAGCAGAACGCCACTCTGGGGCCTGCTTTTATTAGGGACTCAGCATTCTGGCCCCTAAAAATAGAAAATGGAGCCAGAACACTGCATTCCGGGGCTTACTATTTTTAAATGGTGAGCTCCAGAATGCAGCATTCCAGCTCCATTTTTCATTTTTAAGAGCCCCGGAATGCTGAACCCCTAAAAATAGTGGGCCCTAGAACAGTGTTCCCCCACGTTTTGGCTTACTTTAACCCCTGAGCGTGGTCCAAATTTCACCCAAAAGAATATAAGAACAAGCTGCCACGACCTGTTTGACCTGACAGTCTTTACACAAAAGCCAAAACATATATTTTATAAATACACACACACACACACACCCCCAACACATATATGAAATCAGTTCAATCATTTGTTTTAAGCTATGTTGTGACTGTGCACTGGCTGGCCATGCCAGTGTCCCAAGGCCTTGCCTGAACACTAACCAATACCTAGCTAGAAACCAGTCTGGCTCACCTCTGTGTTAGCATTGTCTCTACAGATGTTAAATTGGTAAGAATGTGTTTAGACTTGACTAAATGTGTGTAGGATGTTTCATGTAGTAATCTGAATTGTAACATCTGTACCCCTTTTTTAGAAAAGTGTGTGCACTGTAATCCTCTGTAACTGTATGAGCCCTGGCCTACACTACAGACCTGTGTGATGTCACTCAGAGGCATGGAAAATTGCTGGTGTGGACAGAGCTATGCCAATGAAAGGGTTTCTCCTGTCAACATCAATACTACCTCTTGTGGAGGAACATGCCTACTCCAAAATACAAGAAACTCTACAGGAGGCTTAGGTAGCATGTTCACTAACGCTCTGCAGTGCTGTAAGTGCAGACAAGCCAACCTAAAAAGAGCATTCATTAATGTATGATGCTGGCTTCCCCCAGAAGGTGTTATGCAGCACCCACCAAGAAGGCCCACTGAAACCAAATGAGTCACTGTGAAGCATAAAGAATACTTTCTTAATTGTTAATTGCATTCCTCCCCTAAACCTGCGAAGAGGAGACAGGCATGTGATGTAATCCCATCAGCTTGAACTCTGGGGGGAAGGGAATAAAAACCCTCAATAAGAAGAAACCATATCTCTATGCTGCTTAGACTTTGAAAGGGTAAAATGTCAAAGCATACACCAGGGACCCTTAGCTACTTAGCCCATGTTCGCCCAAAAGGACATATAGAGATTGCATAGTACAGCAGCTATCACCTTTTGAAACCAAAGGCTAACTCACTGGTATGTGTATATTTATCTACTTTAACCTTGTAAATATCTGGGTTTTTTTTAATTTAATAAATCTTTTGTTAGTTTATTATAGGATTGGCTATAAGCATTATCTTTGGTATAAGCTCTAAAGTGGAACTGACCTGGGGTAAGTGACCAGCCCCTCAGGATGCAGAGCAGCCTAAATATTGTGAAGATTTTCACTGTAAGTAGCCACCTATCACAAAGGCACAGGTAGCAAAAGAAACCAAGAGTACACAATGGGACTGTGATTCCATGATAGGCTGTTAAAGTGCCTGAAGAATTTATTCTTGATGCTTCACTGGTGAAATCTGTGTACCAAATTCACAACCAGCATGGAGTTTGTGCCCTAGCTTCTTAATAGTCTGCCCTGAGTTTGGTACCCACAATCTTTAGCCGCTCCAGACTGCTTTGACAGTGATGATTAAGAAAGCAATACTGCAAATACATACACAATTTTAACTATACATCCATGAATTCATTGTTCTATTGATTTCGAAGAATTACAGTAGTAGAGTTGAAGCATTTGATGGATCAGGACATACGACAGCATGCCAAAACTACTGCTTAAGTTAATAAGGATTGTTTGGTGAGATGCTAAACTAGCATAACCTTCTTTGTGGGGTGCAAAGGGGGTGGAAGCAGCAGCACACTCTGACCATAACCTGAAGCTATATTATTCCAGCTCAGCTAAGCACTTCAGGGATAAAATTAGAATAAAGATCAGATTGCACACACATCCATTTTCTTTAGCCACATGACTATTAAAAAACCCCAACAGATTAGCTCATTTAAATTATTTCAAAAAAAAAAAAAAAAAAAAGCCAGTAGCATCTACTTATCTTAATTTGGGTTTTGAATACACCCACTTTTCTCTTCCAATTCATCTACCAAATGTGCTTATTATTAAGAACCCACTGAGTGACTGGGAAGGAGGCAGTAAAACTTAATATCATTCCTCAGCTGTAAAGTAACCTTCTATACTTTACAGAATCACTTGACAAACATTTTAGTTATGGAACAGTTTGAACAATTTCATTTACACATGTATTTCAATGTAACAAAGCTTACTTTACAAATACCCACTGAAATTTTACTTTAATCACTTTATTTTTTTATTACCTGGGAACTCGGACACATTCCTCGGTTCCAGGCAAGCCAAGCTGTCCATCAGTTGCAAGACCCCAAGCATACACTTGGCCCTTGTCATTTAATGCTAGCGTGTGGGCTTCTCCACATGAAACAGCTACAATATATTGAGCATCGAGGGCACCCACATGCTCTACAGAAGTCAAACAGGAAAGAAATTATTTTCTAATATATTACAGGTAAACAAAAATTTTCAATTCCAACCATTGAATACTAAGATACTAAATGAAATATCATGGGAAATGAGTCTAGAACCATACTCAAATACCATCATTTAATATTAATGATGTAACAATCCAACAAAAGCAAATTCAACATCCTTTATTATACCCTATAAGCAGTCCCTAGGACTAAAATATTGTTAAAGTGGGAGCATGTTATAAACTGGAATGCACAAAAATCCAAGATATTGATACCGGTTCACTGCTGACCTTAAACTTCAAGAAAATGAATCCATAGTCTCGCTTAACATTATGGTCATCATTAGCGAATAACTAAATGTATATCCACTTTGTAAGAGGAAAAACATCCACTATGCACTGACTATTAATTATTATTGAGAAATCCTTTAACAGCAAGACACCATAACACAGATTACAAAGTCCACCATCACACAACGAGCTCCAAATGAATGGTCTGCAAGCATGCTCAATAAAATTAGAACCAAAAAGCTAAATTTTACACAAAGACACACAAAGCAGACCTCTAAAAAACAGGGTGTTAATTAAATTCCTCAGGGATGTAAGACTCCATTGTTAACCTCTTATTTGTCTGTACTCTCTGTGCATATCTTCAGATACCTTTGGCTGTACCTAAAGTCTACACCTGTGCTGATCAAATAACCTATATCCCAATGTACTCAATAGCAAAACTTCAGAAACTGGACAGTTTGGCAAAAATATACAAAAATAAAAAAAGGAAGACATAGTTTTCATAAACTGGGAATTAGTAATAGACTAAGGGACATCAACAGCTTGTAATGGTTTCTGGGCCAAACTTTAGAAGGTGACTGAACAGACAACCTATTAGCAAAGAAGCTACGGGTTTTCAACAACCATTCAATACATTTATTTTTAGTTTTCAATTAAAATAGCTCTGACAGGATCCAAGTATTAATAATTCTTAAGATGCAGCACTGTACTACTGTACATAAAGTGAAATAGAGTTGTCTTTTCATTTTCCAAGCAAAAGGAAGTGTAAAAACAGCATGAACAGTTAAGGCTAAGTGGTATTTTTAAAAACTGTCTAAGTTCTAATAATTTATGACAGTGATAGCAGTTGTATAGGTAAGCCATATGTTTTACGATATTTGATGAAGTGGGTTGGAGCGCAAGAAAACTTATGCCCGAAGAAATCTCTCAGTCTTTAAGGTACCACAGGACTCTCATTGTTTTTGTTTTAAGACAGATGTTTTTAATCTCTGAACATCCCTTGAAAAGAAGAGGACATAAGGAAAGCCATAACAGTAAGAAAAGGAATCTCTTTGGGAAATCATACAACTACTACACAGCTGTGTTCTACTGTGAAACACACACTCAAGCAGGGAACCTTGCTCCCCAGACAGCATGACTTTTCCTTCACATAAACACGTAACTGAAATACCAGTGTAGGCCTGAAGATGAATTTATACCACAGAATTGCTTCCAACAAGAATTTCTACCTGGAATAATGCCTATGTTTCATTGATACTACTATGCTCATTCATTCACTTTTTAACCAAACCCTGATATAACTCCATATTGTACCTAAACCTCCATTTTGAAGTGTTTACTTCATTTTTATATGTAAATCAACCTCTACTTTGAAATTTTACTTCATTTCGTATTGCCCAACCTAAGTTTTGCTGAAACTTCTTTTGGCTGTGTTAAGTTAGCTTGGATGTGTGAATGAAAGGTGTGCGTGTGCAACGGGATCAGCTTCCAAATCCAGCCTGTGTACAACAAACTGCTCACACCACATTAATGGCTTAAGAACAATGCAGGCAAAGCTCATAAAGGCAAGAAGAATCCACCTTAACGTGTGCGCATTCATATGAGTATAACTTTTTTCTCATAATAAACGTGGCCTATTGCTTCATCCCTCCACTAGTCTTTCCTTTTTTAAGTACAACAGCAGTACTTGCTTGCATTAAGGGTCTAAGTATTCTTATTATAAATACTAGCACCAAGAGGAGATTATAACTTGGCTTTAAGGCTTCAGTCTACACCAAACTCAGACTCAGATTTCTTTTAAATACTTCAAAACATGCACAATTTTATACACCCTTCATACTCTCAGTAATTTAGGAAATTAACGTTATTCAAAAAACTAGAAAAAGTTTGCTTTCAAACCTTCTCTAAACTCCAACAGATGCTTGTTAAACAGAACCTCATAAATTCACTTTTCCTCACAAAGAGGAAGATGTCATGCAACAGCTCCTAAGAAAGACACAGCTGAGTGCCTAAAGCAAGCCTTGACAAATCTGCTGGACACTTACAGGCCAGGCCGAAAATGTGGATGCCCCTAGGCGCTTGGCAGAGGAGCCCCTGCCCCTCCCCACCGAAAAAAAGCCACTGCCAGCAGCTCTTTCAGCAGAGCTGGGTGGGGGGTGGCGGTCAGCAAGGACACAGGTGAGAGATGGCAGCGCTGCAAGGGAAGAGCACCACTGCCAACCCCCCACAGCACTGCCAAAAGAGCCGCCAGAAGCAGCTTTCTTCAGCGGCATGGAAGGGGCTTGCTGCCAAAAGACCACTCCAAACAATTAAAAAAAAAAAAAAAGTCACTGCTGCAGCCCTTTTGGCAGCACTGAGGTGACAGCACGGAAGCTGGGGAGAGACAGCGTTACTGCAGAGGAAGAGAGCCTCCATCTCTCCCTCACAGCTGCTACTTCTCTCTCACCTGCGCCCCCCACCCCCACCACCGCTGAAAGAGCCGCCGGCAGTGGCTTTCTTTCGGCAGCAAGGGAAGGGCTTGCCACCAAAAGAAACCAACCCCACTGTCACTGAAAAAAAGCAGATACCAGCAGCTCTTTCGGCGGTGCTGGGGGGGGGGGGGGACGACAAGAAACAGCAGTGCTAGAGAGGAAGAGCACTGCCATCTTTCCCTCTTCCCCCTGTGCTGCCGAAAGAGCTGGTGGCAGTAGGATTTTTCATCAGCAGGGGAAGAGGAGCACAGTGTGCTCTGTGTGTTTGTGGAGGGGGGAGGTCCTTTGCTCTGGCACTCTTAGGTGCTGGGGGAAAATCCTAGGCACCATGGTGGCCTGGCAACTAGGAATTGTCAAGGATTCACCTAAAGTAATTGTTTAGCTTTATCCTTCAGAAAACACATTTTTTGCACTAATGCAGAACTTGCAAATTTGGTTGATTTTCAAATTAAAAGGAGAGTCTGAAGGTTCAGTAAGTAATTACTGTGCACACAAGTCACACTACATGTTTTAATTATATTTTTAAAGAATCAAGTTATATAGATACATCTATCTTGTAAGAGAATGTACACTATAATTCAGCTACAAAACCTCACGCTTACAAACTACTGTCGGTGATCTATGAATTAACCTAGGAGTTTATAATTCAAGCATGATACGAACACACTCAGATAAACCATGATGGGTGCCATAAAAAAAACACAACACCTTACAAAACATATGATCATTTTAAAGTAGCATAAGGGTTCTGGTAAGCTATATTTTAAAAAAAATCTACAATTTAAAAAGTCCATCTTCCTTTCCTTTTTATTAATTCTAATCTGATTAAATGACAATTGTCACATCTTGTGCTTTACATACAAAGATGATAGAGACTGCAGGTCAGTTAATTATTTTTTCAAGATAACAAAAATGTCTATTGGGAGCATGCTATTTTCAGTCGGTCTTCAAAATGGACTTAGAATTGTATCATTTATTGGACAAGATTAAAAGCTACCATGTCTGAATACATTTATGATAATTCACAAAAGTTAGACATTTCCAGCTTAATTAAGATGCAAATTGACACCAGCAAATACTTGCTCACAATTAAAGCTTCTTCTATGAAGCATGCGTTACAATCACAGTGAAGCTTGATTTAATAAATGTAATATTCACTTACTAATTTTTTTAATAAAAAATTATTCGTTTTAAAAAGCTAAATGCCAGCAATCTAGAAATCAACTCAGGAAGCAGCCCTAATCTTCCAAGATTCTACATTACACTAAAGAGAGGGACAGAATCCACTTGAAAGTCATATATCCATCTGAAAGCTTTGTAGCTTTAGTTGTTACAAGTAACGGCTAAAATCACTATAACTGACAGATTAGAACAAAACATTTTTCTGTATCCAATTTGTTTACATTATGCATTTGAAAGCTCTTTATTGATGACCAATTTCACTGGCCGTAGAATGAAGAGAAAACTCATCCCACCATCCATTGTGGTGAGGAACGGTTATGTAGTGCTGGACACAATGAAGGAGGTAAAGGAGATGCCATCCACCCCAGAGGCTAGGCAGATCACAGCCACCTCACCTAAGAGGAAACGTAGGATTGTGGTGATTGGGGACTCACTCCTGAGGGGAATGGAGGAACCCATCTGTCGCCCTGACAAGGCCTCTAGAGAGGTATGCTGCCTGCCAGGTGCCTGTATCCGAGATGTAATGGAGGGATTGTCAAAAATCATCCGCCCCTCAGATTACTACCCCATGCTTCTTATCCATCTGGGTACCAATGATACTGCGAGAGGTGATCCTCAGCAGATCAAAGGTGACTTCAGGGCTCTGGGAGCGAGGGTGAAGGAGTTTGGAGCACAGGTGGTGTTCTCCTCGATCCTTCCAGTCCTGGCTAGAGGCCTGAGGAGAGACAGATGCATTCTAGAGGTGAATGCCTGGCTGCGAAAATGGTGTGGTCAGGAAGGATTTGGCGTCCTTGACCATGGAGTCCTGTTTCAGGACAGAGAACTGATAGGCAGAGATGGCCTTCACCTGTCCAAGAAGGGGAAGAGCGTGTCTGGGCACAGACTGGCTGACCTAGTGAGGAGGGCTTTAAACTAGGTTCAACGGGGGAAGGAGACCAAAGCCCACAGGTAAGTGAGAATGTGGGTGATCTGGGGGAAGGGATGGAACTTGGGGGGTGCGAGGACTATAGCACCAGCAATAAAAGGGAAGGTGGTTGGAACATGGGGGGGAAATCACATAAATGTCGTAAGTGCTCTACTGAAGCCCCAATATGCGAGGAGAGTGGGGGAGGAGAACTCAGAGAAAAAATGCAAGGAGGCTTATATAATAGAATTGGAAATCAAAATGACAAAGTAGGGCAATCAGCCAGGTATTTAGGTGTCTATACACTAATGTGAGGAGCCTGGGAAATAAGCAAGAAGAATTGGTAATACTAGCGCAGACAAGGAACTATGATATCATAGGAATAACAGAGACATGGTGGGATAGTCTGCATGACTGGAGCTCTGCCATGGATGGGTATAAACTGTTCAGGAAAGACAGGCAGGGAAGAAGAGGGGGAGGAGTAGCACTATATGTAAAAGAGCTCTATGACTGCTCAGAGCTCCATTATGGAAGTGGAACCAAGCCAGCTGAAAATCTGTGGGTTAAGCTTAGAGGAGAGAGCAACAAGGGGGATGTTGTGGTGGGTGTCTGCTATAGACCACCAGACCAGAAGCAGGAGGTGGATGAGGTGTTCTATGGACAACTAGTGGAAGCTTCTAGATCACAGGCCCTGGTGCTCATGGGGGACTTCAATTACCCTGACATCTGCTGGGAGGCCAATACAGCAGTGCATGGGCAATCCAGGAAGTTTTTAGAGCGTGTTGGGGACAACTTTCTAGTACAAATGCTAGAGGAACCAACTAGGGGCCTTGCACTGCTCGACCTGCTGTTCACAAACAGGGAAGAATTGATCAGGGACGTAGAGGTAAATGGCAAGCTAGGCAGTAGTGACCATGACATGGTTGAGTTCAGGATGCTGATTAAAGGAAGGAAGGAAAGAAGCAAAACACAAACCCTGGACTTCAAAACAGCAGATTTTGGTTCCCTCAGGGAACTGATGGGCAGGATCCCTTGGGAAGCTAATCTGAAGGGGAAAGGAGTCCAAGAGAGTTGGTTATATTTTAAAGAAACCCTGCTAAGGGCACAGGAAGTTGCCATTCCAATTAGGAGAAAGAACAAACACGTGAGGCAGCCAGAATGGCTTAGCAGAGAACTCTGCTCTGAGCTTAAACATAAAAAGGAAGCTTACAGGAAGTGGAAGCTTGGTCAGATGACCGAGGAGGCATATAAAGATATTGCTAGGGACTGCAGGAATAAAATCAGAAATGCCAAAGGACAAATGGAGTTGCGGCTAGTGAGCGATATAAAGGATAACAAGAAGGGGTTCTACAAGTATGTTAATAACAAGAAGAGGATCAGGAATGGTGTAGGTCCCTTGCTGAATAGGGCAGGCATCCTCGTGACAGAGGATGAGGGAAAAGCTAAAGTGCTCAATGCTTTTTTTGCTTCAGTTTTCACAGGCAGGGTCAGCTCCCAGCCCAATACCATGGGTGTGGCAGATTGGAGAGAAGAAGAGAGGTCCTTGGTGATGGATGGTCAGGTTAGGGACTGCTAAAAGAAGCTGGATGTGCACAAGTCCATGGGGCCGGACGAACTGCATCCAAGGGTGCTAAGGGAACTGGCCGATGAGATAGCAACACCTCTGTCCATTATCTTTCAAAACTCATGGAGAATGGGGGAGGTGCCAGAGGATTGGAAAAGAGCAAATGTAGTGCCTATTTTCAAGAAGGGGGAAAAAGGAGGATCCAGGGAATTACAGACCAGTCAGCCTCACCTCAATCCCTGGAAAAATTCTGGAGCAGGTTCTCAAAGAATCCATCCTCAAACACTTTATTTACCTCTTAAGTGATCAGGAACAGTCAGCATGGATTTACCAAGGGTAAATCATGCCTGACCAATCTCATTTCCTTCTATGATCAGAGGACTGGGTTTCCGGATGCAGGAAGAACCATTGACGTTATCTGCCTTGATTTTAGCAAGGCTTTTGATACAGTTGCCCACAGCATTCTCATTGGCAAATTAAGGAAGTATGGGTTGGATAGGTGGACTATAAGGCATATAGAAAACTAGCTAGATCAACGGTTTCAGCGCGTAGGAATCAATGGTTCCATGTCTAGCTGGCAACCAATAACGAGTGGGGTGCCCCAGGGGTTGGTCCTGGGGCCGGGTCTGTTCAACATTTTCATCAATGATCTGGATGATGGAATAGACTGCATTCTCAGTAAGTTCGCGGATGACACCTAGCTGGGGGGTGGGGGGGGACAGGACAGCAGACACGTTGGAGGGCAAGGACAGGATTCAGGGAGATCTAGACAAATTGGAAAAGTGGGCCAATAGAAATCTTATGAGGTTCAATAAGGACAAGCGTAAAATCCTGCACGTGGGACGAAAAAAACCCATGTACTGCTACAGGCTGGGAAACATTCAGCTAAGTAGCAGCAGTGTAGAAAAGGACCTGGGGGTCATGGTGGATGGGAAGCTAGATATGAGTCAGCAGTGTGCTCTTGCTGCCTAAAAGGCCAATGGCATACTGGGCTGCATCAAAAGAAGTACTACCAGCAGATCAAGGGATGTGATCATTCCCCTCTATTCTGCACTGGTGAGGCCACATCTAGAATACTGTGTTCAGTTTTGGGCTCCCCACTACAAAAAGGACAGGGACATGCTAGAGAGAGTTCAGAGGAGGGCAACCAAAATGATTAAAGGGCTGGAGCAGAAGCCCTATGAGGAAAGACTGAAAGTATTAGGCTTATTTAGTCTGCAGAAGAGAAGATTGAGGGGGGATCTGATAGCAACCTTCAACTACTTGAAGGGATGCTCTAAGGAAGATGGAGCTCAACTGTTCTTGGTAATAACAGAAGACGGAACGAGGAGCAACGGTCTCAAGTTGCGGTTAGGGAGGTCGAGGCTGGATATTAGAAAAAACTTTTTTTTTACTAGGCGAGTGGTGAAGCCTTGGAATGAGCTGCCGAGGGAGGTGGTGAAATCTCCATCTTTGGAGGTCTTTACGGCCCGGCTGGACAAAACCACGACTGGGATGGTTTAATGGGAGTGGTCCTGCCTCTGGCAGGGGGCTGGACTAGATGACCTATGAGGTTCCTTCCAACCCTATGATTCTATGACTACTATAGGAAGAGCTCATGTGCGTAATTCTCCATAGTCTCAGCAGGAGAGCGTTTGCCAGAAACAGAAGCAGCAAAGCTGATATGAAAATGCAGAAGAAATAAAGACGACCATGCACAGTAGAGGAAGGAATGAGCCTGAATTTGTGTGGCATTGAGGCTCTTCAGCTTATCTAGAACAGTGGTTTTCAACCACTGTGCCATGAAAACTGTCCAAGTGTGCTGTGAAATTCTGTACAAAGGTAATGAAAAATCAATGTAAAACAAACATTGTTTAAAGATGAAACAATATTCTATCCAACCAAAATCACAACTCAAAAACCCTGTGAAAATTAATCATCAGATTAAAAGCAAGGCATCAGTCTCTCATTTCTAAAATATATACATTCTAAACACAGGTGGCCAAAGGGTAAAATTGAGATGACCGTTTTTTGGTTTGTTTTTTTTTTTTTTTCCCCCTGGTGGATCTGAAACATTAATACATTTGAGCCTTCTTTAACTTGTTGCATGCACTATGGTGCAAACCTCTCTAGTAAGACCATAACTGTAGCAAAAGTAAGCAAATGTGACATTTATGAGCAATCAATTCATCTGAAAAAAAATGGCTCTGCCATAGAATTGTTTGTGTCACTGTAGCGTGTTGTGTTACCGAAAACATTGGGAATCACTGATCTAGAAAACTCTTCCTATGAAAACTGAAAGCCCCTTATAAAAAAAATTCAAAAAGCATTTTAAAAAAAAAATTCAAGACAAACTATTCAAAGAGCTTGCTTCCAGAAATTTTTTCTAATTATTTAAAACAAAAACAAACTACCTTTCTATCACAACAATAGCTAGGTAGAAAATAAAAACTGTTTGTTTTCTAAATAGTTGCATTTTTACAGACAGCCAAGCCATCCACACAGTCCTAGTAAACCAGTTCCTCACAGTGGATATCAATGCAAGTAAAAAATAAATCTACCTCCCATCTCTACATGATCCCCCCTCAGGAGTTGCATCACCCATGCCAATTAAACAGCTGAAAGATTCATACAGCTGATTCTATACTGGGTCCCAAGATCCTACCTCCTCTCCAACTGACACAAGAAAGTCCATGCTGGATCCCGCTGTATTCTATGGTTTCTTTAATCAAGGAGAGAAGATACTTTAATTCTTACTGACTTGTCTCAGAGTTTAAGGGCTTCATCCAGGCTGTTTCTCACTTGAAGGCTTACCATTTAGGATGCCTTTATTTACATGGAAGAAGATGATCTAGTTAAACATTACCAATCTTCACGTTACTCTGTTTGCAGTATACTGAAGAATCTACACCACCACCACCTATGCCTCCAGTAGGTGAAACTATACTTGTGAGGAGTAAGGGGCAAGAGGCACTGCACAGTGTTTATGTTTGACTAAAACCATGATGCAATCAAAAAAAAATGAAAGCTAACCAATGAAGTACAGTGAATTACACTAATTAATAGCTCAACAGATCAAACATTTTTCACTTTCAGACGTACGGCTCAGGTTTATCTACGCCTGGACACCACCAACATAATTTTTGAGATACTGCCCATGGTGTTGTGCTACTACACAATATGAAGTTATTCTAAAACTTAAATTACAGCAACAATCAGAAACATGTCCAACAGGAAACTATTCAAAGAGGGGATGTCAGGTGTTCAGGACGGTACACAAAAGAAAGGTCAGGTTAGGGACTGCTTAAAGAAACTAGATGTGCACAAGTC
>ML681981.1:25224569-25259527 GCA_007922195.1 Podocnemis expansa | reverse complement strand
TCCTCTGCACCAGGCTGCTTGTGCAGAGATGGTGGCATCTTTGGGGCCTGTGTGGGCCCCAGCAGGTGAGCAGCCTTGAGCCTGGGCAAGAGGGGGGACCCTGAGAGATGGCAGGACTAAATCGTGGGGCTCCCAGAGGCAGCCATGTAGTGGCCACAGGGACGCATGGCTCTCTGTGGGGGCAGGGGATGGGAGCTGGGCTGCAGGCAAAGGAGCCAGGCTGGAGCTGGAGGAGGACTTGGGAATTGAAAGACCCAAGCAAAATTGTATTGAGCCATTTAGCATCTCTAGCAAGGGTGAATGCTTTGCTTTTCACTTGCTAAAAGGCTCCTGAAAGAAAAGCGATCCTTTAAAATTAGCAAAAACAAGTTGGGTTAATTTCAGATTTATTTTCTTTTCTGTGAGAGATTCTAATGCAATCAGTTTGTCAAGGTGGGGCTTTACAATGTAACTTTGTATAGACTCCTGTGATAGAAGGAAACAAATCCTAATGATTAGGAAAATGAAATGAAAAACTGAAAGGATAAAAAGTCATTTAAGGCAGAAGGAAAAAAATATTGCTAGTGGTGCAATAATTTTTAAAAAAGAGACTTTGTATTTCTATTGCCCTAAAAATGTGTTAGAAAAATAATAATTTTCTTTCACAAATCCATTTATGCTCTTGCTTCTTGCAGCTTTGATAAGGTTTGCTTAACTGTCAAAAATTAAAAATTATTAAACAACCTTTATTATATTCCACTACCAGACACACAAATCTCAATTGTACCTCATTTTGCTTATTTTAGTTCTGAGAGTATTTACACTCCAGGCATACTAATTATAGCCTCCCATTTATTGTTGAAAATTATTCGGATTAAAAAAAAAACCCATAAACTCCAAAACAGATGTTAGAGACACTTTATATTAAAGGAAGATACTCACAGTGTTTAAAGTTTCCTGTATGCCTAATCATTTTTTTGCCATTCACTTAGGGGATTGTTGTCCCATATTTAGCTTTTGAGAGGTCTGATTGGGCATGATAATGTAACAGACTCTAACCTAGCTCTATTTGATGCAAATTCTTTAGGCACAAAAGATGGCCCTGGTTACAGAGATGTGATGCTGTGAGAAACTGTCTCAAAACATGGTTTCTGCCCTTCCCACCTTTAAAAGTTTTGAATTTCTCAGATAACTGTACTTAAGGTGTTGCCCCGAGGGAATCTGGGAAGCGGTTGCTACCTTGTGATTGTGATTTGCAATGCATGGTAATTTAATATGTTTACTGAGGGCAGAATAGGTGTATTTTCAAGGTTGATAGCTAGATATTAAATACAATCCCCATAACATGTCAGTCTCATGATCAAATCTGAAGCTACCTACTTAATTTCAATCTACGTTTTGGACATTTAGGGCCTGATCCACTTTGAATCCTTTTTACCCCAGCTGGGCAGCATAACAGGGACTTAAATTCCAAAGGGGCAGCCGTGTTAGTCTACTAAAGCAATAAAAGCAAGGAGTCTTGTGGAACTTAAAGACTAAGAAATTTATTTTTTGCATGAGCTTTTGTGGGAGAAAATCCCACTTTGTCTCTATATGTATTCTGGAAATCTGACAAAGACAGGCAACAAAAACTGAGCAGTGTAGATGATGGTAGAGGCTAGACAGGCAGCAAGTTTCATTGCCTCACATTTGTTTAGTAAATTAATAAAACTACAGTACATCAATTTAACATTTTTATTGAAGTTTGAATGAAAAGACATCTATGAATTACTTTAGAACTAAGATACTTAGGCATGCTGATACTTTCAGCACCAAAAAACTGTTGCCCAGGCCTCATAAATTGTTGCTCAGTAAATACCACAACTTGCTCAGCTGCATCATCAGCTTAGAGGGAACATTGGTGTGTCTCTGCCTATAGATGGTTGTGTAAGTGTAGTTTGCTGATGGAGAGACAGCCCACATCATCATTCATGCGATCTAGCTGGGTGTGATGCTCTGGCAGGGCTGGTCCACCCACAGAGGTGAGCTAGGTTGTTGCCTAGGGTGCCAGGCAAGAGAGGGCACCAAGGGTGCTCCACAGGGCTGTCCGGGGGGGGGGGGGGCGACAGGGGCAATTGCCCCTGGCCCTCCACAGTATTGCTGTCTCCCACCTCCTCCCCACTGCCTTCAGCATAGAGCCAAAGGCAGCAGGGAAGTGGGGGAGGACTCGAGTGCAAAACCCGCTGCTCCACAGTGCCAGCTCGCCCCACCCTCAAGGCAGGGAACAGCCAGCACAGGGATGGAGTGGACCAGCCCAGAAGCCAGACTCTGCTCTCCCGCCCAGAGGCATCGCTGGGCCAGGGAGGGACCCGGGGCACTGGCCCAGGCCCCGCCCCCAGCCCGCAGGCCCCGCCCCCTGATCAGGGCCAGGGCCAGAACCTGCCACGCTGCTGTGGGCGGCTAGGCCCTGCATCCCTGGCTGGGAACGGGGTCGCCGGTGGCTCGGGCCCGGATCTCCAGCCCGATTGGGCTGGAGATCTGTGGCACCAGCGCTGGGATTCGGGGCATGTGCCCCGGGTGCCCAGGGCCAGCAATGCCTCTGCTTCCACTCCTCCCCTGGGCCGGCTGTTCTGCCTTGGGGACAGGGAGGGCCAGCCCATAGCTGGGACAGGAGGTTAGAGCCCAGCCCCCAGACAGTCCCACTCTGCGCACCCCCAAGGGACAGGAGATGCCAAAATTACAGACACCTAGGGCATCAGAAAACCTCGGGCTGAGCCCGTGTTCTGCATACCATTGGGTTAACTCAGGGGTTGGAAATCTTTGCCAACCCCCAGGCCAGTCCTTTCTCCAAGATCCTCAGCCAGAGCTGGCAGCCTCCCCCCTGCCAAAAAAAAAATATCTGCCACCTGAAAATTTGGTGGCAGCCACAGCTGAAGTGATCCCCCCCCACACACACAACTGAAAGCTGCTCCAGGAAGCTTTTTTTGCCAAAAAGGGAGGAGAGCAGGTGCAGGAGGCAGTCCCACTGCTGAAAGAAACTGGCCAGAGCAGCCATTTGGGGGGGAGTCTCCAGGCATGCCATTGAAAGTCACCTGGAACAGCTTCTTTCTGCACTGGGGGGAGGAGCCAGGCATGTCACCGAAAATCGTTCCGGTTGGCTTACTTGACCACGGTTGGGGAAGATCCCCAGGCATGCTGCTGAAAGCTGCTCTGAGCAGCTTCTTTTAGCGGCAGTTGGGTGATGGGTCCCCAGGTGCTCTACCAAAAAAAGCCCACTGGAGTGGCTTTCAGCGACATGCTTGGGGACCACGCACAGCAGTTTTCTGAGCAGGAGTGGCAATCTCCATGGTGCCACAGAAGGCGCTACATGCCACTCTTGACTGGGTCACATGCTGCTCCTAATCAGTTCATGTGCTTCTTGGCACACATGCCAGGAGTTGCCACTCTGTGAGTTAATTGATAAGGGTGCCTGGAGGGGATTGCTACCTGTTACTAGCAAGGCATTGTGAGGAACATCCCCAGATGAAAAGTGATCAGGACATGATTTTCCCCCAGTTTTCAGGTTGCACTGTGCGGGACACCATCACAGATTGTGACAGTGCTTTGACTGCCCAGTATAGGTTCTGTTATTTCATTGTCAGAAAATCAACCACAAAACAGAAAGTCTTAGCTGAGGTCATAAATATGCTAAAAGAAGTAAACAAAGGTAGAGACACTTTGATGGGCACCAGTATCTTACACTTAAATAATAGGTTCCTTAAATGGTTTGCCTGTCTAAGGTTTATGTATTCAGAAGAGTCATGGACAAAATGGACAAAAGATCTTTCAAGTGCCCCAATATACCTCCATGCAAATTAGGAAAATAAAAATAGAAAAAAAAGTTAACTATATTGTTTAATGATCTTAAATGAATATGTTGTGACCTGAAAATATATTTATAATTTTAAACAAAATTTTAAAGTGAGGGATAAAGTTGACATAAATTAACTTACTTTTAATGTCTGGGCACTCAAACCCCGATGGCATCTTCAACTATATAGGGAGATACACTGGTATTTTTAAAGGGATCGTCATGTTACTCTAGTTCAGCAAAACAAGCAAGGAGTCTGCTGGCACTTTTAAACACTAACACATTTATTTACCACATGAGCTTTTGAAGTAGAAAAATCCCACTTCGTCAGATAGCCTGACAAAGTGGGATTTTCAGCCACAAAAGCTTGTTTTAAATAAACTGGTTAATCTTTAAAAGTGCCACCAGACTCCATATTTGCTATACTGGAATTTGATACTGAATTTCAGGCATGTCTACCCAAAGATGTTTGACCCTGCCAGCAGGTTCAAAAATTTGGGGATCTTGGGGGCAATTACTGCATAAGTGGGGTACCCTTTAATCTTTATTAAAAATGATCATGGGTGTCAGGTGGGTGATGGGGAGTGTATGTATGGTGGTAGTCACAATGTTTCTAATGAGGCGTGGTGAGGTGCTTAACTTTGTGGGGTGGGACAGGTTGGGGACAATGAGAATTCTCAATTAACTTAACTTACAGTCATAAACTTACTTACTGTAACTTAAAAGATGTTCTCATAACATATGAGTAGAAGGGGGGTGCAATGTAACCTAGTATGCCGCAGTGGCAGAGGAGGGTGAAGACAGGCGGTGGAGCAGAGTTTCCAAAGTTGGTGCGGAGGGGTTCAAAGAAGAGGAGTGTGAGCGGGAAAGGGGGCGCCGCAGGAAAGCAGCGAGCCGGGGGGAAGACAGAGCCGAGGGTAAGCAGCGAGCTGGGGGGAAAGGAGGTGTAGAGAGCAAGCGGCCAGGGGAAAGGGGGGTGCCGCAGGAAAGCGGTGAGCCGGGGGGAAGCCGAGGGTAAGCGGCAAGCCAGGGGGAAAGGAGGGGCAGAGGGCAAGCAGTGGCCGGGGGAAAGGGGGTGCCGCAGGAAAGCGGTGAGCCGGGTGGAAAGGAGGGGAAGATGGAATAGAGGGCAAGTCGAAGAAGTGGAGCCGAGGAAAGCGGCGAAATCCCGGGGCAGGGAGAGGGGCCACGGGAGCGGCAAGGGAGGCAAAGAGGGAGTTGGGGCACAGATGGGGAATACAGAAAATAAAGAGGGGACAAGGGAAGCTCAAAATAGGAAAAGTTTTTATTCAAATCGGGGGAGCCACAGAGGGGAGGGCAAAAACAACTTAGAAAACACAATTCTAAAAGTTACAAACTAAAGGAAACAATCTTACAAATCTAACTTAGCACTTCTAAGGCTACCAATTAAACCAAAAACAATGTTGCAATTCACAATGATACTTTTAAAACAAGTTCAAACGATTCAGAGGAAAGAGATACACCAAGTGATACAGAGCAGCGGCAAATAATTAGGGACACAGGAGCTCCTTTAAACAACACAGAGTGAAGTAGCAAGTAAAAAAAGAAAGAAAAGGAGAAGGTAAAAGACACAAACAAGCCTGCAGAGCTGGGAGAAAACAGTGTCAAAGCAGCAGCAAAAGAATGAAGTAACTTTAATCTTTAAAGAAAGCTGCAAGGCAGGCTCTTACCACTCCTAGCAGCAGTAGCAGCAGCATTACAGGCAGGAGAGAGAGAGAGACTTGTACTGGGCTGGCAGTTCAAAACGTGGGGTACGCTCGGGGAGGAACTCGTGAGAGGAGGAGGTCAGCGTCTGGGTGATCAGGCCAGGCAAGATGTTGGGAACCGTCCTGCCTGAGCCCCCCAATACCTGAGCTTTTAAACTCTTTTTCCCGCCAGTTCCCTGATTACAGGGAATGTGGGGAGCAAAGGCAATGTGAGTCATACCTTCAGTATTACAAAGGACCTTGCAGTTAGGCAGTGCCCACCTACACCAAGTCCAAGAGAAACAATGGGGTGACAACGGCCATCTAGTTAAGTTTAAGGGGGGCCATCTGGTTGAGTTGAAGGGGGCCATCTGCTCCCCTTAACATTCTTCATATGCTTAAGTGATGGCCTGGGAGGGGCGGCCACTAAATCAATTCAATGAGTCACGAACAATGTTGAATCACGTTAACGTTAACTAAAGTTGTGATGTTGCTTAGTTAAAGCAAGGTAATTTTGTGTATAACTGCTCATCAGTTTAAACATGACTTACGGCTGTTTCCATTGCCCCTGCTATTTAAGCTGATGTAAATCTTCAGACATACATGTGATCATAACAGCCCTTTAATGCCAACTGGCAAAGGGCACTCAACACACAGTTGTCAGACTATTTAGCCAAACAGTGTCTTGTAAAGTATTGCATTGGTTCCCAACCTGGGGTCCGTGGCACCCTGGGGGGCCACAGAGTGGCTCCAGGACATCTGCAAACAGGCTGGGAGCTGGGGCTGGACACCACTGGGGTCTCGGGTTCCTGTGGAGATCCTGGCTTCCGGCCAGCAGGGAGCTTCCCTGAGGCAGGGAGTTTCTGCTGGTGGGGGCTGGATCCCACTGGTGGAGGCTCCCCAGGAGCGGTGGGGGATGCATTCTCCTGGCTGGGGCCATGTTCTGTCCCAGGGGGCCACACTGTACCCTGCGGCAGCGCAGCCACCACTAGGTTAAAAATGCCACCAGGGAGCTGCAGAGCTTTTTTTTAATAAAAAAGGGGTCCCCAACCTGGAAAAGGTTGGGAAACACTGATATATCATATAAGAGCCCTGGTGACACCCTGGTCATGAATGTCATTGCACGATGTATGTAGAGATTGCTTAGAAAGACTGATAATAAATTAAAAAAAAACCCAAATCCCTATTTAACCCTTAACACCATTGTCTTAGGGTTAAATAGGGATTTCAGGGTTTATTCTTATAATAACAGGTGATTTTGCCTTCTTTTTACCTCACCTCACTCTAATATGCCATTTTCCACTGTTTGAATCTAAACAACTGCTTTAATTTGCTGTGACAGTCTGATCTAATCCTATGAATTACACTTCCCTGCATTTATTTTCCTCCCATTCTATACATTCTCCATCTTCAAGCATCTGACAACATGGGATTTTCTCCCACAAAAGCTCATGTGATCAATAAATTTGTTAGTCTTTAAAAGTGCCACAAGACTCCTTGTTTGTTTTGCTAACCCTTTCCAGTAAGCATCGATGGAAAACTAGAAGGATTTACTTAGATAAAATATATATATTTTTGACTATTCATCATGGTTTCATTCTCTGTACCATTGGCTTTAGTCATGTTTCTTTTGCTTCAGTACAATACATGAGAGCTCCAGGATATTAAATGTGAAGAAAAACAATATGAAGTAGATTTTAAATATTAACATTTACATGTAATATATACTTTGCCCACTGTGTGGAGATATGTATATGTGTTTAAAGATAAAGGATCACATTAAAGTCTGTACAATTCATGCAAGAAAAAATATAAATATTTACACAAATATTTATATATATTCAACCTGCTTGAACATGTTGAGGAAGGAGTTGGATATGAAAATACATTAACAAATTTATCCCAAAAACATTGTATCTCTTTTCAAATATAAGTAGTTGTTGACTACACAAATTATAATTCTGACACTAGAATATTTCACAGTTTCCATGCAATACAACCACAGCAGGAAATATGAGTTAATGATTTGGGTGTAAAGTTAAACAAAAATTTTAGTTTGTTTCAATGGTTCTCTTGTGAGATTTTCCTTTCTTGGGCCTTACGCTTCAACACTTTTTGCAGAGGCAGATGTAAGCCAATGGAAATTTTGCCTAGTAAGATACAATTAGACTTAATAAGGCCCTGTCTTATTATCCCTTTCAAAGGTATTGTTCCATGTCCACTTTGTCTCAAATTTTATTTTTGTAAGCAGAGGAGATTAAGAGCCCTAAGAACGTTTGTTGTTAGACAAGTTGCATCATACCCTCCCTATTTCAGGTCTTGTGGATGGCTCTTTATTGGACTGGGGATCCCTACTTGGTGAGGAACTGGGGGATATGCACTATCTCTCTATCAGCCCTGCAGGGAATCCTTGGTTAGTGGATTTATTGTGTTCTACAGCGTGGAATCCCAGTGACTTCAGTAGGTCGGGGAACCTCTAGCAGCATGGTTTTTATGCACCCATGACACTACAAAGCTTGAAGGAACCAGGTAGAGGCTCTGGCATACCTCAGTGATCACTAGGCCAACTATATTGTTTACTCCACAAGAGGGCAAATCCATCTGTCCCTCACAAGCACTCCTGTGGAAACTGCAATGAGAAACTCAGAATTTTCTGTCCTCTGTATGAATTTTCCTCCACAGTAAACATCTGGGGCCTCCAGAGCTGTCTAACCAGCCTTGAATGACATATAATCTGGGCATTTTTGTACATATTTTTTAAAATTTATACATATATTTATAAGTAAACCATGGCTGGATCTGGAGGTATATGTCTATTTATGTTAGTTCTTATAAAAATGTTTTGGAAAAACAGAGTCAAAGAACCTGCACACAGAACTGAGTAAAGATTTTTTGGATGAAACATTTTCACTGAAAAATGGAGATTCAGAAATATCTAAATGTTTTTGAACATTCTGTCAGCTTCACAAAGTTGTTCATATACAAAGAATTCCAAAAAAGGGCAAATATTTGTGATACTTTAAAAACAAAACATTCTGATTTTATTAAACATACTCCCAAAACTGAAAAAAAGTATTTTATTTAAACTGAAACAAAATGTTTTAAATTTTTCAATTCACTGAAAACTTTAAAACTATTATGGGTGAATCTAAAATGAATTCTTTTGTATTTATGTATATTTTGGAATTGTCAGCAAACTTAAAAATCAATTATTACTGAGTACCAGTAGCTCCTATTGAAATCAACGGGAACTGCAAGTGATCAGCACCTCTGAACATCAAGTAAATTATTTTGGTACTTAAATATGGATTTAAGTGCCTAACTTTAGGCATCAGAATTCATCTGTAGTGCCTCACATTGCTAAAGCAGGTTGTAAACTTATTCACCACCATATCCCTGTCAAGTAGATATGCAGTTCACCATGATACTGCTATTCATATTCTTTGATTTTCATCTAGCACAGGGACTGATATGATTTTGATTTCCAAAGTAGATCAGCTAGCCAGCTCTAAGAGACAGATGCCTCACTTATTCATGCTTCTGAGTACTGCCAGAAAATAATTTTGTGATTACTCCACAGATTTCAGTGGGACAACTTATGAAGCAAGATATTACTCAACATGCGTCAGAATTTGATCTTCATATAAGCTATGTCTTGCTACTTCCCCTCCCCATCCTGAAAAAGCACAAAATACAGCAGAAAAATCACATTTATACTATATGTGGGGGTGAAAGGTAAAGCGGCTATGGAAAGACAGTGCAGGGTGACTGTATAGACCCTTCTCAAAAAAGCACATGACTTTCACATTAATTGTGCAGCTATTACATTACTGAACCACAGATATCCCATATTGCAAAAAACACATGGAGCAGAGAATCACAGCCACTACTCCTGTCTAAGCCAAAGTGCAGAAGCCCCACAACAATGTGCACTGGATTCTTCAGCTTGGGGCTGTGGATTCTGAACGTTGTTCAGCCTCCCACACATATAGTTGAGCAGCCACTCCATTTACTAATGCAATGTGCTCTCTACCTGCTGAAATGAACATGTCAGCCTACTGACTGAATGTTTCGATTCTATCAAAGGGGCAATAAACTAAGAACTACAGATAAACCAGAAAATTTCCATACAATAACTTTCTATCCAGAATGTCTTAAGTGTTGGATAATAGGATGCCACTGCCAGTGTAATTAATTTGTTCTTTTGATCACTTCTTTAAGGATAAAATACTTATCTTTAATGTGTTAGGTACATTCCTCTAGAATGATTATATTAATAAGTGAGTCATGTCTGCCCTAAAGAGACCAAGTTGAGAACACAAATCTTAGATATAAAATAGCAGCTCCAAGTGGTGCCACATGCTGCTGATTCTGACATGACACCATATCTTTCCACGGCAGAATGATGATGTACCCTAAAATTAGCCTTCTTACTACTTTGTAAAGAGCAAGCAGGGAGACAGCAGCCTGCATTAAACAAAGACAAGCAAAGAGGCAAAGAACAGGAAGAACACCTTAGCGAGGCTCCTCATACATTGGCAGGTCACATCACTTCATGGTGAGCAGAGCCATCTTCTTTATAAATTTCTGTGCTGGATTGCTTTAGTGTAATTAATTGTCCTAAAATGTTCTAGGGAGGAGCTAGGGTTTCCATCGGGAAATCAGAAGGAAAGGTCTCCATGTGAACACACAAAAAAGAGGGGTCTGTTCTCCAATGGGATTGGGGCAAGGAGGAGGGAGAGTCTCACCGAGAAAGCAAAAGAATGGATTTCTTCTCTCAGGGTGTGGGGATAGGGCATGAATTGAAGAGTTAACACACTGCAGTGCTGAACTCAATGAGACAGGACTGGAGATACTGGGAAGTAGCTAATACTTGTGTAGAAACTGAGGATAGGATAATGACATCCCTTCTCTCCCATATCACAGGGTGATTTTCTTCTGACATTCCCCTACCCAGAAAACATTCTTATCACCACCTAAGTGATAAAGTCTGTTTGTTTACGAGAAGTATTCAGTTAGGGAGCAAAGATTCCCTAGGAAAATGGGGACTTGTGCATTTGGTGGGTGGGAGATAGCAATGGAGGCTGACAGGAAGATGACTGAAGTACAGCGTGGAAGTGCTGCACCAGCAAGTGGTTAGGAGTGGGGGAGCATGTGGCCAGTGGGAGCTGCACTGTCCTGCAGCTGGCGAAAAAAAAAAATTCCAGAAGGAATGTTTGACTACAAGTGGGCAGGATGGATATAAAGTAAGATAGATGCTCAAGTGACTGATGGCAAAAGGAGGCACAGACAGTGGGTGTTCAGGGTAGCCCTAGAAGGCAAGGATCTAAAGCTATGGTCACACGTAAACACTTAATTCGAAATAAGTTATTTTGAAATAAAATCATTATTTTGAATTCACTTAAATTAAAATAAGCAAAAACCACCAAATTGAAATAGGAAATCCAAACACTGGACTTGCTATTTCAATTCAGCAGAGGGGCACCATGGGAGGTGTCACAACATGGCCCCCTGGCAGGGCCATGTTGCCACTCAATCCCCTGCCTGGTTCTCACCTGGAGAGCCGGGCAGCGGAAAACAGCCCCCAGGACAGGGATCCCCCTGCCTTGTGTCCCCCTCTGCTGGTGTGGAGGCGGGGCAGGGACCAGGGGGCACCCCGGCTGCTGCCTGGACAGCAGATCCAGGAGCCAGTTGGCCCCGCTGCCTGGTCTCGGCAGCTGCCCGCCAGGTGCGGGGTGTGGGAACAGGTTGGTCCCGCTGCCCAGGCTCAGCAGCTGCCAGCCTGGCAGTGTGTGTGGGAGCTGGCTGGACCTGCTGCCCCGGCAAGCCGGGAGCCAGTGCGTGTGGCAGGTCCCCGAGCGTCCTGGACCCACTGCCCTGGCAAGTCCGCAGCAGGGGGAGTGGCAGGTCCCTGAGCTGGCTGGACCTGCCACCCTGGCTCGGCGGCTGCTGGCCAGGCAGCAGGGACAGAGCATTCAGGGTGCCCTGGTCTCCCAGCCCCTGGTCGCTTGCAAGTGGCCAGGGGAGATGCTGGCTCCCCCAGCCCCTGGCAGGCTCCGTAGCCTGGTCAATTTCATGCTTGTGAAATTGCAAGCGGCCAGGGGCTGGGGGACCAGGGCACCCCGAGTGCTCTGCCCCCACCTCCCAGCCTATGTTCCCTCTAAGCTGTGCACGTGTGCGCACGCACACAGGTTGTGAAACCCACGCACACAACAAAATAAAGCGAGCGCAAAAAAATTCAACAGTGCTGATATTTTAATTTATTTTATGCTACTTTAAGAAGGCAATTTCAAGTAACATGCTTCTAAGAAGGTTTTGTAAGTTATAAAATCATTCCCATCACCAGATCAAAATAAAATTTAGATATGATTTGAATCATACACACTTACTTCATTGCACTCACAAGGTTGACCACACTCAGTGGAGCGCGCACAAATTTGGACACTGGCTCCAAAAATTTGTACAAAAGAATTTTTTTGCGCACACAGCCTATGAAAAGTTAGAGGGAACATTGCTCCCAGCTGTCAGCTGCCGAGCCGGGGCAGCGGGTCCAGCTGGCTCAGAGACCTACTGCCCTCCCAGCTGCTGTCTTGCCAGGGCAGCGGGTCCAACCGACTCGGGAACCCACTACCCCCCCTGCTTCCAGCTTGCTGGGACAGCGGGTCCAGACGGCTTGGAGACCCACTGCCCTCCTGCATCCCCCATCAGCACCCTGGCCAGGGTGCTGATCAGTCTCCTGGCCAGACTTCATCACAGGGTGCCATGTGCCCTGGGAGGAAGGTCGATGTTATATCGATATGTGGGGCATATCAATATCACAGAGCCAGACGTGATTATTTTGAAACCACAGTTTTGAAATAACCCTCATTTCGATATATAACGAGGTTTTATTATATCAAAATGATTTTCCTTATTTCGAAATAAGGGAGCTCCTTATTTCAAAATAAGGAAACATCGTCTGGACATGTCAACTTTTAATTAAAAACAACAGTGGTGTTTTGAATTAAAAGCCTTGTGTGAACACAGCCTATGTTCCTAGATAGTGGTAAAAGCTTGTGACCTTCTGTGAAAGTGGTTATTGGACATGATAGCTCAGTCCTCTATTCCTGTGCTAGTAGACAGGGAGAGAAAAGACAGAAAGAATATAACTAAGAAAAACAAATATTTAAATTCAGTTGCTTTTGTTCTGCCTGCAGTTTAATTCTCAGAAAGGTGGGCTGTCCGCCTACCTGGAATCTCTCTCGTCTTCTGTTCATTCTCATTAGTGTAGAGTCGGGGCAAAAAAGTTTCCCATCCTTCATGATTTAGTTAGGGATGAGGTTCCTGACTTTGCATGCATCACTCAAATTTAATAGGAACTATTTTGGTGCAATTGGCACCTGCCAGGTATAAAGAATCATAGATGTGTATTACTGGAAGAGACCTTGAGACATCTAGTCAAATTCCTGTGCTAACACAGGACCAATTAAGTACACCTAAGCCATCCTTAACAGGAGTTTGTCTAGCAAACTCTCAAAAACCTCTAATGATGGGGATCTCCCTTGGAAACCTATTCCAGTACTTAACTATCCTTATAGTTACAAATTTTTTCCTAATAACCAACCTAAATCTCCCAGAGTACTTCCATTACTTGTTGTCCTACCTTCAGTGGATCTAAAGAATAACTGATTCTTTATAAGTTCCAAAGGGGCAGCTATGTTAGTCTCGTTCAGCAAAACAAACAAGGAGTCCTGTAGCAGTTTTAAAGACTAACAAATTTATTTATCACATGAGCTTTTGTGGGAGAAAATCCCACTTCATCAGATGCTTTGAGGATGGGGGAACTTACAGAATGGGAGGAAGTGAATGCAGGGTTTAGAATGTTGCACAAAAGAATAAATGGGCACAAATCTGACATCAGAAATCACAACATTCTAAAACCAGTGGGTAAGCATTTCAACCTTTGTGATCACTCCATTAAAGATTTGCTAATTACTGTGCTCAGACAGAGGAATACCAGATCAAAGCTTCAAAGAGAAGCTGCTAAGATTGAATCTTTTTTTTTTTCTTTCTTGTTTTTTTTTTCCCCCAAATTCGGTTGCATTGCCTCAAGATTTAATAAGGACACTGGATTTTTCTCTCATTACAAAAAGTGATTTGATCTCATCTTCCTCTGTATGCTATTCCCCAGTGTTTGAATCTTTACAACTGTTTTGATTTGCTGTTGCAGTGTGACCTGATCCCATGACTTACACTTCCCTGCATTCATTTCCTCCCACTCTGTAAGTTCCATCTTCAAAGAGTCTAACAAAGTGGGATTTTCCCTCACGAAAGCTCATGTAATAAATACATTCATTATTCTTTAAAAGTGTCACAGGACTTCTTGTTTGATTCTTTATAATATCTCTTAATATAATTAAAGACTATTATGATGTCCATCCTCAGTAATCTTTTCCAAGATGGCTTCAGATAGTTCTTAAATATCTCAGGGTGAATTTTATAAGGCCTTCACAAAATGAATAGATCTACCATAGTTCAGTATTCTTTAAGCTGTTCTTTCTCTATTTTGGCTTATGTTCCTTCCCCCTTATTAATATTAATTATCAAAGCATCTGATCACAATTAACCTTGTTGACGAAGACTGAAGCAAAATAGGCATTAAACACTTCAACTTTCATTGTGATGTCCATTATTAGTTCTCTTTTTCTACTAAGTAATCGACATTCACTTTTCTTTATCTTTCTCTTGCTCCTAAAGCACATATATAACTTTTTCTTATTGCCTTTTATGTCCCTTGTTAGCTATAATTAATTTTGCACTTTAGCTTTTCAAATTTTGCGCCTATATGTGCCTGATTTTTTTTGTACTCATCTTGAGCAATTTGTCCATACTTCCATTTTTTTTAGGATTCTTTTTTGATTTTCAAGTAATTAAAGAGCACCTGATGCTGCCATATTGATTTCTTGCTATTCTTCCTATATTTTCTTTGCATTGGGATAGCTTCCCCTTATGCCTTTAATATTGTCTCCTTGGAACACTGTCAACTGTCCTGAACTCCTTTTCCCTTAGATTTTTTTTCCCATGGGAACCTACCTATCTGCTCTCTGACTTTGTCTCCGTTTTTGAAGTGCTTTGTCCTTATCTGCTACTCTCACATCTTCTTTCTCTTAGACTCATGAAATCTGTCATTTCACTGTCATTTTCTCCCACCCATGTTGCTTTCTACCCTCATATTGACAACCAATACCTTCCTGTAAGTCTGAATCAACTCTAAAATGGCTGCTTCCTTTGTTACTTCCTCCACCTTCTGAAATCAAAGTTGTACCCAATACATTCCTATAACATACTGGATGTTTTGTGTTTGGCCATATTTCTTTTCCAACATATGTCTGATTAGTTAAAGCCTCTCATTACTACCAGGTTTTGTGTTTTGGAAATTTTTGCTATTTGTTCCAGAAATGCCTCATGCACCTCCTCTTCCTAATTTACCAGTCTATAGTAGATCCTTCCAATGACAGAACTTCTATTTTACCCCTTTTATCTTTACCGGGAGTCTATCAACCCATCCTTCCACACCTCAGAAAAAGCATATAAGTTCCTGAAGTACAATGCAACACCTTCTCCCTTTTTTCTTGCCTTTCCTACCTGAACACACTGTATCCTTTATAGTGATATTGCAGTCATGAGATTCAACCTACCAAACAGAGGTCTTGTTGGCACTGGGCACAGCGGGCATGAGTCCCCCATCCCAGCGCCAGTGCCCCAGGTTCCGGCCCAACCCTGGCTGGGGATGCAGGGCCAGGTGCCAATCCAGCCTCAACCCTGGCCAGGGACATGGGGCTTCACTGCCAATCTGACCTTGACTCCAGCAGGGGACTTTTGGGGCCAGTGACGCCCATGCTACCAAGTCTTGGTGATACAATTAAGTCATAATTTAGCTATGTGTTAAAACTTCCAATTCTTCCTGTTTATTCCACCTAGTCCTTGCATTTGTGTGCAGACACCTAAGATGTTGAGCAGATTCCTCCCAGTCTATTCCCTCTTGTTCTTCCTACAACCTACTGGTAGAGGATGGACTGAAAGGGAGTTCTCAAAGAGCTAGAAATATACCGAAGCATCGTGTTCATGCTGGATGAGAGTCCTGAAATTAGAAGGCGAATAGGACAGTTTTTGGCCTCAAGACTGTGTGGAACACCACAGTCTACATGTGAGCAGATGGGAGTTCCTGACTCCTGTTTGAACTTTCACTCTAAAATTCTTCCATTTTCTGTGATTAAAATCTCAACTTTAACACTGTATTGGTGTAAGTTTGCATAATTTACTTTGATTTAGATGGAAAATTTGAAGTTGTGAGATTAAATCCAACCAGGACCATAGGTAAAAAATTGTAGAAGATATAGTTGGCCTCTAGAGCAGAAAAGGTACACAGGTATTTTGCTGACTCCATTTGTCCCTGGAGGTCTCCTATCTAACTACTCACCAAATTTAACTTTAGGAAATTGGAATGATGGAAAGCTAGTGATATTTTATTTTCTGTTAACCAAAATAAGAATTATGCAAGAGTGTTGAGATCTTTTATTTTTTATTTTTCACACAAAATTTGGGTAATTTGAGGCTTCCTAAGTTTTATTTTTCTTGGAAATCTTGACAGAAAATGCTTACTTTTCTTTCAAAATGTGAAAATACAACCCTCCCCCCTTTAACTCAAAGTTTCAAATTTGTAGAAATATAAGTCAACGCAATTCTATTTATCACTTCAAGCAGCTGCATTAAAGCAATTAGCTTTAACAAACCCCCATCACCTGTACTTGCTGTTTTCTTCTTGGGTGGGGAGGAAAGTAACAGTGACTTACTCCCAACTCTAATGGACAGTAGGCCACCAAGGAGTGACCAATTATGATCACTGATCCCTAATCCAGAATTCCCTCTGCCACCACACACACTTAGCAGTACAGACAACACAAAGCTGCTACCTATTTGTTGATGGGGACCCGGTGTAGATGTACAATTCATAAAGCTTTGTAAGCATGGTTTTGAATGAAATCCTAGGATCCTAGACATTTGAGAGACAATATATTTCAGAGGAAACCCACAAAATTCAGTCTTTACCCACTGCAAAACTGAGATATAGTTTCTGCTCTCCCTCCTGGACACCTGTGGTAGGCACAGCCAATCAGTGCTCCAGAAGAAGTACTATACAACCAATTTCAGGTTAAAACTCAGCATACTGAATACTCCACAACAAATGCTTTCAGATTTTGATAGCCATTCAGACTTGCACAAATGGTGTCCCCAACTTTACAATATTTCCCTACAAACAATATGATGATGGAATCAGGACAAATGCAAAGTCAGACAAAACAGCTTAATGAAAACTGTAAACATAATTAATCAAAATTATTTTTTCTGTAATTCTATTTTTTAAAATAAATGGACTGAAATCAAGGCTTATTTGGCCCTAGAGGTATACTGACTTCCGTTTGTTTGTTTTTGTTTTTGTTTTTTTGTATTAAATAATATTAGAAATTATTGTCCAAATTTCTGAAAAATAGTAATTTTGTGACCTTGATGAACACTGTTGGCCTCCTACTGGATTTGGTAAATGTGCCTTTAAATAATGAGTTCATGACCATTGTAAATCTAGTTGGCTTTCCAATGAGTTTATAATAGCCAGGAGCACTGAAATAGTCTGTTTATAACTATAATAATCTCCTTTGGCTTCTGTGCAGGATTTACAATAGATGAGAACATAGAAATAGCCTGTTTATAACCATTATAAACTCTGTCACTATGTCAGAGGAGTTAATATTAGACAGGATCTCTGAATACAAGGTTCTTAAAAGTTATAATGTCTGGATATTTACACAATTTATGATAACCATTACCTCTTAAAAATATATCGCCTTAGAGTTAGAAATTTTAATTAGGAGGATCAAATCTTGCAGTCTTCACTCACACAATCCTTACTTTTCCATTGACTTCACTACGAGCTTTCACTAAGTAAACACTTCTCTTATTTGACCCAATAATTCTAACATACATTCTAATGACATTCTTTATAACTTCCTCCAAACTCCCTTTAAACAAATTTCCTTTCCAATTAAAAGAAAAATCATTTAACAAATACATTAAAGAATTCAAAATGTGTATAAAAATAAGGACATATATCTACATATTTCAGACTGAGATTAAAAACCTAAGGACATTAGCAAATAAAGTGTTGTTATTGTAGAGTTAATAATTTGAAAGATACCCAAAATATTTTAAACACCAGAGATTCAACCTTAACACTTAATTCTATCCGCGCATCTTTGCACATAACAGTAATCCACATAAAAAGGGAAAATCTGAGGTTATGTCTACGCTACAGAGGCACAGGTTTGCTACTGCAGCTGTCTTGCTATAACACCATAGTGTAGCTGCTTCCTACATCGACAGGAGTTTTTTCATTTATGTTATTAATCTCTGAGAAGTGATAGCTAGGGTGACAGAGGAATTCTTCCCCATCAACTTAGCTACATCTACAATGAAAGGAGAGGGGTAGGCCAACCAAACTATGTTACTGTGACCCTAAGACAGTGGTCCCTAAACTGTGTGGGGATGCAAAACAATGTTCAGTGAGGTGTGGCAGGGCCTGCGCCAGGCCCCTCTTCTGCCCCCAGCTTGGCCCTGGCCTTGGCCCCCAGCTCCCAGTCCTGCTCCTCGTCACACTCCAGGGTCCTAGCCATGACCCCTGCCATGCTGCCGTGCAGCAGCAGTCCTGCTCTCAGATGTTGTCTCTGATGTGCTGCTGTCTGTAGCATCTCCTGCTCCCAGCCAAACTTGTGATCCTGGCTAACTCTTATTCTGACCATGTACCTGGCCTCCCCCATTCCCACCCTAGCTCCTGAGAGGTCTGTGATCTGTATACATGTTGCACTATTTCACTATGTTGTGCAAGGACATTAAGTGTTGGGCTTCGTATCTTATGAATTTCCAAACTAAAACTTTCAAACTAATGTTTCCTTTAATAAGTACATATACAATATATATATTCTTTTGATGTTTTTAATACTTGTGTGAGGTATAACTAGAACCTTAATTCTGTTTAAACAGTGTTTTGTCTGGTATTTAGCTTGAACATCCAGTTAGTACTGCTTCGTAACCAGAGGCTAAAGAGATTACTCAATAATCTAATTAGACGCCCACAATGACTTACCTACCAGTACATAGATGGTTTTTGCTTATACATATGGGGGTTTGGAGTCTTCCAATGGTCTTTTTTTAAACCAGACACAAGACATTAAAAATATGCGTCCCCACAGGCATGCTAAGCAAAAAGAAAATGAATTTTATAACTAGTATGACTGCACAAGAGATTAGCATATGTTGCTGATGTACCAATTAGTCAAAAGTTAGTTTGTCAGATCAAGCTATATATGAAATCCTAAGCTATATCTTTTGACCCTTTGCTTTTGATGAGCTGGTAGCCTACACTTGGGGACCAAATGCCTCAAGAGACTGAACTGTACACATAAAGCAACTGGTTTAAATCCAGCCGTTAGTAGTCACTAAAACATGTGGATTGTTTGGGGAGTTGTTTGAAATTATCTGGTGATGTCATCTCAGTTTCTAATAGAGGCCATATATCTGAAACAAACATACATGCTAATCACACTTGGCACATGTGTCTTTACTGGGCTCCTCAGCATAAAGTGGATGGCTCAAACAAAATTTCTATCTTCTACTACTCTGAAGTGTTATCCCTAAAGGTCAAAATTATGGTACTTTCATGAGTATGCTTGCATTGACACTGCCCACACAATGCTTGTACTTTGGATAAAGAGAGGACTTCAGATACTGTTAATGTTACACATATTTGCATGACTTTTCACAAGTGCTAAATTCATTCTGAAAAGATGTTTGAGATAAGCTTCATTTTCATATTAATACATGCTGAAAAGTTTGCCTGATATATTTTCTAAATTTTATGGGCTCTCACAATATTCTAAAGTGAATTCTGATTTATACCATAAAAAATTAGTGTCTAATTGTAACCAAATTTTCAGTTTATTCTTGAAGGCTATGTTTTCATCAGGAAAAGTTAGTTCGAACTAATAAGTGAATTAACAATGTGAATTAGTTCAAACTAATGTTAGTTCGAACTAGTCCACTTTGTTAGTTCGAACTAACTGCCCTTAGTTTGAACTTATTAAGTTTGAACTAACGGTTAGTCGTGGTCTCCACGGGACTTAGCTCACACTAACACTCAAACTAAGCACTTAGTTCGAGCTAAACACTGGTAGTTACTAGTTCAAACTAAGCATTCCTTAGTTCAAACTAAGGAAAGCCTGATGCAGACAGCTAAAAAGTTAATTCAAATTAAGTTTCCTTAATTCGAACTAACTTGGCAGCATAGACATACCTGAAGATCATCCATAACTAGAAGCTTAAAAAATGTGTTTATATTTAGTTAAAATTCAACTTCTTTTTACATCACATTTGTCACGTAATAATGCCAAACTTTCATATGGCACTTTTTGATAAGTAGATCTAAAAGCACTTTACAAAATGACCACAAATTACTTTATAGGGAAAATTAAAATGAAAAGTAAAGTTTAAAGACATGACTTGAAATAGATGGTTCACTGGCCTGAGGGAGGAAAAAAAAAATCCAGACTGAGGAGGCAGTACAAGGAAAAGAGTGAAGAATCAGAGGGAAGTGAGACTAAGTAAGTTTATATGATAAGGTAATGCATAGTAGTGCAGGTAAGTAAGAGCCTAAACTTTATTTCCAACCCCCAGTCAACTGACAAGGACGAGGGTTTCAGAAACATCCCAGTTATGTTACTATGTAGAAGTCAGCAGCTAATATTACCAAGTAAAGAAATTCCATGGAGAGTTTTGGGAAAAAAGGACAATTTTAAAATTACTTAGAATTTCTGTTCTAAACCCCACCCCCACACTGACCCATATAATTAGTCAATAAGAGCCAGATTCAAAGGCAGTCAAAGTCAATAGGAGTGTCTCCACTGACTTTAGGGGGCTTTGGATCAGGCCCTCAAAGACAATCCATTAGTTCCTCATCTAAGATATGTTGTAAAGATGACAGAGAAAGTTGACCATTTTAAAAATGTATATGTATGATGATTCTGGAAAGAATGATCACCTATCTGTGAGATCCACTTTACAATGGGTGATCATGACACAATGTTAAATGGAACAGGCATGGTTCCAGTGCCACCTTTCTCAGATTCAGGAGCCTTAAAGACTCTGCACTATGTTGGCAAATGGAACTTCTTTGTTTGACCATAGGCAAAAGCTTTTCTGTCTTTTAACAGACCGTACATTTTCTCATTAAAGTAAAACCCATCTCTCCTGTGTAAAGCCTGAGCAGTCAGTCTCTCTCACCAGAAACGTAGAGGGGTTACAGAAGTGAATTCAGCACCCTCAGTTCAGAGCCAGAACTGCAGTGCAGCCACCCCTGCAGTCTCCCTCCCACTCCTCCGGCTGGTGTAATGACTAAAGTCACTCTGTACCATTTGCTCAGGTTGTTGAAAGCTCTTGCTGTATATAAATATGGGAATTATACTTCCTTCCCAATTTGCCCCATTGTAACCTTCAAGCAGGCCTACTTCCCATTTCATCCCATCATACTTATTGCACCATGTCAATAAATCATCTTTCCTTGATGCTTATATCCTTCAAACATCTGTAAGTTATCATGCTATTCTATTTTGCTGTTCAGGCTATACGCATTAAGATCCTTAATCTTTCTTCTTCATTTAATCCATCCAGCCACATAACTGATCATTTATGTTGCTTTTCTCTGAACTTTGTCCATCCCCTACTTAGCTTTTGAGATCTAATGAGCACAAAGCCTAAGGTAGTTTAACTAGAACCCATAAGTATCACTGATGAACCTAGAGTATGACTGGGAGGCAAATGACAGTAAGAAGCCATAAAATAGGTTGGAGATCCAGGCCCTTTAATGCCAACTTGTATCAAGGTTAAGTCATTCTAGTTCGGGCTGAGTCTTACAACAGGCTGGTGCCCCTAGTCACCAGGTGGGGATAGACGGAAAGCCTTAGGCCCTGCTTAAGTTTCTGTCCCTTTTTTTCACACATCTTTTTATTGTCTTTACAACAAAGCAAAAAATGTATACAGCAAGCAAAAGTCTGGTAAGGATTTTGGACTAGAGTCCTCTAGCTACTATTAGCTACCCTAAGTGACCTGCCACTCCCCATTCTGTTTACCAGAGAGTATTCTTCTCAGCTTTCCTTACCGTCATGGCTGAGCTCTCCTCTATAATCCAGCTGGGAGTCTGGAACAATTATGAGGTGCTAATCAGCTCTGTCAGTTGATTCCCAGCACCTGTCTGTTTAGCTGATCTCTGGGGTACCATCAGTTACTCCCTGTCCCATACCATCCCATCTACAGACTATTAAAAGGAGCAGATCACCCTGTTATACTTACTAAATATCATTCTGACTTTTAGGTTATTAAATCTTTTGTTTTACTGGAACTCTTATTGGAATTAACTCCCTCTAGAGGTCTGCTGTCTGCATCTGCAGTCAAGGTTTCTGATTCTGCAAAGTTCTAGCCCTTCATTCAGTTTTTGGTTGCTCTAAGACTCTAAAATGTCTTGGCTTCCACTGTTGGTTTCCGTTCTTCAGGCTCATACTAGCTATTCATTCATCAAAAAAAAAAAATCATATTGGGCTTCAAAGGCTTAAAAAACCCTTCAAATTCACTATACATAATTAGAAAAATATACAAAAGTGTTCACAAGTGCTGAAGGCCCCCTCCATTTTATATGAAGTGTGCATTAGGAATCAGTATAGCAGTGTGAAGTCAGAGCAGACAGCAGGCAGCAATCTCTGAGCATCATTCCAGCATGCGTTAAAATTCATAAGGCTTGTACTAATAATCACCACAATTGTTTTGCTGTTTTGTTTTAAAAAAAGGTACCAGTTACAGATAGACAATCCCTTAAAATTTTAGATTTTTTCTGTTAAAATATACTGGACTAAATTCCGCTCTCATTTATACACAAGTAATTCCACTGAAGTCATACCAGAAAAGAATGTATTGTGATACTAAAATAAATGGTTATGGATATGCATTATAAAATGGGCTATTAATCAGGACTACTGACTTATAAAACACCCTTTTTGAGGTCCATAGTATATTTACCATGTTTTCTAAAAATTATCCATTTCCAATATATTGTATGAGACCAGCTACGGTCAAATGTGGAAATATTGATGTTTTTTGGTCCTATTCTAGTGACATATTGAGTTGGTAAAGGGAGAACTATGTTTCTAAAAAAAGATGGCAATATACTGAATTTTGCTCAGCTGCTATTGCCCGCTTCTGTATATTTTTTCCTTTGCTAGTTATTTAAAAAAAAATGCTTTTTAGTAGTCAATGTATAAGATCTATTTGTCACTGAGTTTAGTACCCAACAAGAGCAGGACACATTTCTTTAACAGAAGATTAACCAGATAACATACAGATCCTTTCTTTGGTCTCAAAGTTGTGTTCAGGCCAATTGACAGAAAGTGTTGTCACACATATTACATGCTTGAGAACATTAGAAGGTGGTTGCCCAACCAATGAGAAAGAAACGAGAAAAAGTCAATGGAGTGGAGAGGTGCTTTAGTTTTGAGCTAGTGTAAAAAACAATCCAGTTTAATAAGAGTTGTGCTTGCTTACTTCAGCCATTATACAATTCTTTGCCAAATACCCAAGTCTGGTAAAACAAGGAAAGCCAAGTCCTTAGGCTGCTGCATATTTTTACAGGGAGCAAACTATTCAAACAATCCCTCTCCTAAATCCAGCTCCATTGATGAGCTCAGCCTGGTTGCAGATATAGAGCTGCTTAATCATTTATTGCCCCATCAAGAAAGTTCCAAATCCTTAAATGTTAATTTAAAGAAAAAGAAAGAAAGAAAGAAAGAAAGAAAGAAAGAAAGAAAGAAAGAAAGAAAGAAAGAAAGAAAGCAAGCTGAGATACAGCTGGATATTATTGAAAAAAAACTGAGATACATCGAAAAACTAGTAAGGGTGATGGATCAGAAAAGCAATGGTAAGGAAGAGTAAGCTAATTTATAACCACCACTTCTTGTAAGCTCAAGTCACTTCAATTCCAATGAGGGAGGGGGAGGGTGTGAAGAAACCAGAAAAGTGGAGGATCTGTTGATTTTCAGCGGGACGTAAAAGTAAAGATGCAGCTGATGATGTTAAGCATCTAACCATTACACAATGATCTTCCCTACTTTCCTTTAACTGCCTCAGAAAGGGTCTTCCTCAGTGAAGTCTAACACATAATATATAGTTTTCTTTTGTTTATTTTTAGACTGTGACCTCTTTGGAACAGGTACTGTCAGTTCCTATATATCTGGATAGTGCCTAACACAATGCGGCCCTAAGCTAGTTCATGGACTGCAATAAAATAATAATAATGTACAGTCTTCCTAACCTCTCCCTTTTTTTTTGGTTTCCTGAGTACAGTGTGGAAATTTTATTCTTTTGATAAAAGAATCCTTGTATATATAGTGTTATCTTTCCTTTTCAAATATAGCATCTTTAGGGTAAATTTACAAATCGGTGAGTTTGTTTAGATTCAGAGTGGAGAACAGCTCCCTCTAATATGCTGCTCTCTACTGTTTGAATCTAACCAACTGCATTGATTTGCTCTAACAGTCTGACCTGATCCTATAACTTACACTTCTCCTTCGAGCGCTGCTCACATCATTCAGTTACAGGTGTACGTGCCGCAGCGCATGGTAGCTCAGAAAGTCTTTAGCGTTAGCCTGTCAGGTCAGGGCACACAGCCAACGCCACCTCCACGCCGCAGCCGCGGCTATATAGGTGACCATGCCCCTGACCCTCCCAGTTCCTTTTTCCGCCATCAGCGTCAGTTCGGATCAGCATTATCTTGCGAAACGCAAGGGCCTGTCTTCTGCGCGAAATTCAAAATGCCAGGATTCAAGCCGTGCTTAGGATGCTGCAAGGCTTTCCCGATGGATGACCCACAAGAGAAATGCCTTGCTTGCCTGGGTGAGTCCCACATCACAGCAGACTGCCCCATCTGCTGATCCTTCAAGCGGAGGACTTGGCTGGAAAGGAAGCGCCACCTCTGCCTCATCTCGGGGACCAGAGCTGCTCCGTCCACAAGTGGCCGAGCCGTCAGCGCTCCACCAGATGCTCAATCGGCCTGGGCTTAAGCCGCCCACCGTTCCTCAGTACCAGGCCCAAGATCTCGGCCCTCAATGGTACTTTCCAGACATCGATCCCACCAGTCCCCTGGTAGCCTCCCAGCTGACCCTAGCAGGCCCAGGGCTCAGGCACTGGCGCGCCCAGGGCATTCAAATCCAGCTTCGGTGCAAAATGCAAGGCAGCCAGCTGCATCAGCACTGCCTCCCTCGGCGCCGCTGGACGCGGTACCACCCACAAGCCCGGCACCGCCTACGAGCCCAGCACCGCCCGCAAGCCCGGCACCACCCACAAGCTCGGTACTGCTGGACCCAGCACCATCGCCAATAACACCACTTCTGGTACCGTCACTTCTGATACCATCCGACTCGGCACCGCTGACACCTGCATCAGTGCCGGTACCGTCCCAAGCCTCCTCACCTCTGTCCAACCTGGCGCCATCTAACCCAATACTGGGCCCAAGTTCTATGACTCCGCACCGCTTTCCTGAGGAATTCTCGGTACCGGAACGCTGCCTATCGGGGGGGGGGGGGAGATTGTCCAGGTCATCCTTGGAGGATCCCTTTCTCCCCACCCAGGAGGAATGCCTGAGGAAGCGTGCCCCCAAAAGCTCTGTGCCACCGAGCGTGCAGCGTGAGCACACATTGGGGGAAGCACCTGGGCCCCTCACAACACCTATGCCGCTGTCAAGGTCCCCGCACAATGAATGGACCTTCAACTGGTTGAATGCGACGGCAGACGACGCCTTCTCCCAATGTGCACGTTCGCCTGCACCAGAGTCCTTGGATTTCTCCGACGAGGAGCTGGACCCTGATTCCACACAATGAAGCAGATTAAGGGCCCTGTCATCTTCATCGCCTGATGAGAGGCTGATTGACATGTCCACCAACCACGAAGGGGAACCTCACGTCGAACAGGACCTTCTCTGCCACCTGGCAGCGAACTTGAAGCTCAAGCCGGGGGTCATCCAGGTGGAGGATGACTCCCTCTTTGACGCATGCTGTCGAGCCCCACTGGCTAAGGTTGGAACTCCCTTGCATGCTGGGGTGTTCCACATTGTCCAAGAATGCTGGCAAATATCTTCCTCGATCCTGCCAGCATCCAAGGTAGCAGACAAGAAACATTCCATCTCCCTGGAAGGGTTCCCCTTCCTCTTTGACCACCTGGTCCCAGGGTCCTTGGTGGTCGATGCAGTCAACCAAAGGGAGAGGCAAGGTCAACCTAGCACCACCCCCAAGAACAAGGAGGCGAGGAGACTCGACCTACTTGGCAGGAAAGTTTACTCCTCCGCTGCCCTCCAGCTGCACATCTCAAACCACTCTGCTTTGATGACATGCTACATCTTCAACCTGTGGGAAGCTCTACAGAATCTCCGATCAGTCATCCCAGAGGATTGCCTGAGAGACTTTGAAGCAATGCTGGATGAGGGGGAAAGAGCATCCAGGGACACGCTGGCAGCAACCTGGGATGCAGGGGATACAGCAGCACGCACAATGGCATCGGTGGTGGTGATGCGTCGTTTGGCCTGGCTCCAGAACTCTGGCCTCTCCACACAAATGCAACAAATTATCCAGGACCTCCCCTTTGAAGGTCCCGACCTCTTTGCATCTTCCACAGACGTGAAGCTGCATGGTACGAAGGACTCGAGGGCCACCCTGAGGTCCCTCGGGAGCTACACTCCGCAAACTGTTAGACGTTCGTAGAAGTCACACCAGCTACAGCAACTGAAACAACAGCTGCAGCTACAGAACCAGTTCCCGAGAACCCTCCAGTTTCCCCAGTGCCACCTTGGGGACCTGGACAAGGATAAAGACCGGGCAGGTAAAGGGGGTAAGCTGGGCGCCTCCCAGTTGGGATGGCACGGACAAGGGTTGGACCGCTCGTCAGGCCACAAACAGCATTTTTGATCGTCCCTCCGAGGGCAGCGCTCCACAGCCTGTTCTCCCCCCACCGCCTCCGCCGCTTCGCCTCACGGTGGACCCAGGTCACCTCGGACCAATGAGTCCTCAACACAGTAGCAAGAGGTTACCACATCCAGTTCCTCTCAACCCCCAGGACAGGAAACCGTCCCCTCCCATAACCCCAGAAAACCCCAATCTCCTGGGAAAGCTTGAGGCTGAATGCCAAAAGTTACACTCCCTCGGAGCCGTCAAAAAGGTTCTCAAGAGGGAATGCGGCAAAGGGTTCTATTCCTGCTACTTCCTAGTCCCCAAACCCAATGGGGACCTCCGGCCCATCCTAGACCTCAGAGCCGTCAACAAAAACATAAAGAAAATAAAATTCCGCATGCTCTCCCTACCACAGATCATTCCCTCCCTGTCCCCAGGACTGTGGTTCGCAGCCCTCGACCTAAAGGATGCTTACTTCCACATAGCCATTTGACCCCACCACAGGCGATTCTTTAGCTTTGTAGTGGCCCATCAACATTACCAGTTTACCGCCCTCCCTTTCAGGTTATCGCTAGCCCCCCAGGGTGTTCACAAAGTGTGCTGCGCCAGTTGAAGCTTCTCTACGCAAGAAGGGTGTAAGAATCTACCCCTACCTGGATGACTGACTCATAGTGGGCAAGTCAAGTTGACAAGTACAAAACCACATCAACATCATAATGAACCTGTGCAAATTTCTGGGCTTCTGCATAAATCTGGAGGAGTCCAAGCTTTGCCCCATTCAGGACATAGAGTTCATTGGGGCACGCTTGGACACTCGGCAAGGCATTGCATCCTTGCCCCTGTCAAGATTTCGATCCATCTACACCATCATCACAGAGCTCCATGCTCCCGGGCTGAACACAGCGCGCAGATGCATGCAACTCCTGGGGTACATGGCAGTGGCCACATCGGTAATATGAACAGCCCGCCTGCGGATGCGACCATTCCAGCTCTGGTTCGCCACAAGCTTCCAACCGGAACAAGACCGCCTCAACAAGGTAATCTCAGTACCCCAGCATGCCCTGGAGTCCCTCCAAATCTGGCAGGACCCCAACTTTGCGATGGGGGGGATCCCATTCAGGGAGTTCAAACCTGCAGTGACCCTGATAACGGACGCCTCCAACCTAGGATGGGGCTCCCATCTCTCAGGGGGCCTATCCACACAGGGCACCTGGAGCCCTGAGGTCAGTATCCTCCATGTAAATGTGAAGGAGCTCAAGGCCATCCGACTAGCCTGCATGGCCTTCCTGGACCAGATCCAGGGCAGAGTGGTCCAAATCCTCTCAGACAACACAGCAGCCGTGTTCTACACGAACCGCCAAGGGGGGGTCCGCTCCTTGGCCCTATGCAAGGAAGCGACCAAGCTGTGGCAACTAGCGTTAGACCACCACTTCACGCCAACTGCCGCCCATCTCCCCGGGGTGGACAATAGCATAGTGGACTCACTCAGCAGGAAGCTGCTGGCAAACCACGAGTGCTCCCTCCACAGCGAGGTTTTCTCCCTACTGACAACCAGGTGGGGAATTCCCCAGACCAACCTCTTTGCCTTGTCGCAGAACCACAAATGCCCTCGATTCTGGGACTTGAATGTGGTGCTACGGGCTCTCACAGAACCATTGTACGAGCCCTTAGACTCAGCCACCCTGTTAGTGCTGTCCTGGAAGGTGGCTTTCCTGGTGGCCGTTACATCGGCCAGAAGGGTCTCAGAGCTGCAAGCCCGATCCTCTGAGCCCCCTTATACTGTTTTCTTCCCCAACAACGTGGTCCTCCATCACCACCCCTCGTTCCTGCCCAAGATCGCCACCCCTTTCCACTTGAATCAAGAAATCTGCCTGCCGGTCTTCTATCCAGACCCGCAGGTAACAGAAAACCAGAGACGGTGGCACACCCTGGACGTGAGGAGAGCGCTCCTAAATTACATTGAGTGCACCCAATCCTCCTGCAAGACCCCCCAACTGTTCATGGTGGTCGCGGAACGCATGAGAGGTTCTCTGGTATCCTCCCAATACATCTCCAAATGGACCGTGAACTGCATTAAAGACTGCTACAGAAGGTCGAACACGCCTCTTCCAGAGACTGTGAGAGCCCACTCTACCAGAGCTCAGGCGTCCTCCACGGCCTTCCTTGCTAAGGTCCCAATCCAAGAGATCTTCAGGGCCGCTACGTGGTCGTCGGTACGTACCTTCACGATGCACTACGCCATTGCCCAACAGGCGAGAAATGATGACACTGTGGGCAGAGCTGTACTCAGTGTGAGTAGACTGTAACTCCTCCCACCATCCTTGGGTACGGCTAGCAGTCACCTATAACTGAATGATGTGAGCAGCACTCGAAGGAGAACGGTTGGTTACTCACCGTAACCGTCCTTCTTCAAGATGGGCTGCTCACATACATTCAAGTCCCTCCCACCGTCCCCGCTAACGGAGTTGGCAAAGGTATATGGGACTGGGAGGGTCAGGGTCACAGTCACCTATATAGTCGTGGCCACGGCGTGGAGGGGGCGTTGGCCGTGCGCCCTGACCTGACAGGCTAATGCTAAAGACTTTCCGAGCTACCGTGCGCTGCGGCACGTACACCTGTAACTGAATGTATATGAGCAGCCCATCTCGAAGAAGGACGGTTACGGTGAGTAACTAACCGTTCCCTGCATTTGTTTTGCTACTATTCATCTGTAGTTCACCATTTTCAAACATTTGATGAAGTTGGATTCTCTCCCATGAAAGCTCATGCAATAAAAAATTAGTCTTTAAAAGTACCGCTTGACTCCTTGTTTGTTTTAGTGGGAGTTTTATCACTGACATCTCTGGGACCCAGAATTTAATTCTGCCCTGAGAAGCTTACAGTCTAAACAGACAGATGAAGAGCAAACACAAAATGTGGTGGAAGACCCAAAGAATGGTTTTGTCTTAGAGAGCCATGTACTCTCTTATTATTATTAGATATGGATAGATGACAAACAACAGAGTCCTGGGTTAGTGTTTGGGGGGATTGCAGAAGAAATGAATTTTGTGGCAGCTTTTACAAAGCTCAGATTTGTATAATGGTAAATTCTGAGATTTCTCTTACTTTTTGCTCAAAAAAAAAGGGCTTGGAAATCCTTGTTAGCCAGGGATATATTCTTGCCTCCTTGGAGATGACTGAACTCCAATTTTCACTAATGTAAAAAATGAAAAAAAAATACTACAATCAGAATGAGACTAAAAAAGAGCAATGGCAGAAACTCATATTTCTAATAACACAGTTAATTATTTTGGAATGCAGTAATAAATGGTCAAAAAACATAGGACACACATTGATAGATATGTAATGTAGCTGTTCTTTCACACATGCAACTTCTGCCCTCCAAAAATATAATACTAGTTTTCAATCAGTATTTTCCCATGTAATACCCATATTTCATATGTTCAGTTCAAACTATTTTTAACAAAGGGATTCAAGAGAAAAGAAATAGGTCTGAGCCTGAATTCTTTTTACTCTGGCAGAATTCCCTTTGCAGTAGACACCACAGTACAGTAGCAAAAACTTTAATTTGTTCAATAGCTTAACAGGAGTCCCAGTTAAATAATTTCAGGTGCCTTGATATCAGACAGGGTCTCTTGCCTCTCTTGCAAGTGGATGTTTGAGCCTATTAATCTTTTTTGTATTTTCTGTGCCTATTTTGCTTTTTAGAAGGATAAACAGTTTCCCTTAATTCCTACAATACTTGTCATTCAGTGATTCCATCCTAGTCAAAATCTACAAGAAGTCCATGTACGCAGACCTCTTCATCCAGGTGGAGGTTCTGTGCAGGCACAGGAATCCATCAACTTGGAGTTACTTTCAGGATTGTGGGTTTAGATAGCATTGTGTTTTAGAATGTCAAAAAAAATCTATACACTTGAATTTTTGGTTAGTAAGTAATTTAAAAATCCAGTTTTATTTATATTTCTATATTTTTAAAAAAGATTCATTTACAAATGTATTAGGAAGATTACCAAAGGGATAGATGGGTTAGTCTAGTCCAGCAAAAAACAAAAAAACAAAAAAACAAGGAGTTGTGTGGCACTTTAAGACTAACAGATTTATTTTTCACATGAGCTTTCATGGGAGAAAATCCCACTTTGTCAGATGCTTCGAAGATGGGTGAACTTACAGAATGGAATGAAAATAAATGCAAGGTGGTCTAAAACATAGGATCAGGTCATACAGTAAAAGCAAATCAGAGCAGTTGTCAGGTTCAAACCATGGGAAGCCTGAAGTCAAATTACCTTTTCTAATGGGAAAAGAACCCATAGTCTCGGTTAAGTCCTGCTTTCACAGAATTTAGCTTGCATATTAATTTGAGTTCCCCTGTTTCTCTTTGAAGTCTTGATGTCTCAGCTACATCTCTGATGACAGTCATTAACAAATCATTTATCAAGTGATTAGAAAGATTGAAGTGTTCAGCAACTGGTTCAAGTCAGTCCTCTGCAACAGATCATTAAGGGCCTACAGCCTATTCTAAAAGATGATCCCTCTCTCTCAAGCCTTGGGAGACAGACCTCTCCTTGCCTACAGACAACCACCCAATCTTAAACAGATGCCAGCAACTACAGATCTAACAACAGAAACATTGAAGCAGGCACACACCCCTGCAACAAACCACGCTGCCAAGTCTGCCCACATATCTGCACAACAGATACCATCATAGGTCCTAATCAAGCCTGCTATTCCATCAAAGGCTCATTTACCTGCTCATCTACTAATGTGGTCTATGCCATCATGTGCAAAAAATGCCCCAACACCTCATACATTGGACAAACAGGACGATAGCTGCACAAAAGGATAAATGAACACAGAGATGATATCAGAAATCACAGAACAAAGAAACCAGTTGCTGAGCACTTCCATCTTTCTAATCACTTGATAAATGATTTGTTAACGACTGTCATCAGAGATGTGGCTGGGACATCAAGACTTCAAAGAGAAACAGCTGAATTCGAATTAATATGCAAGCTAAATTCTGTGAAAGCAGGACTTAACTGAGACTATGGGTTCTTTTCCCATTACAAAAGGTAATTTGAGTTCAGGCTTCCCATGGTTTGAACCTAACAACTGCTCTGATTTGCTGTTACTTTATGACCTGATCCTATGTTTTAGACCACCTTGCATTTATTTTCATTCCATTCTGTAAGTTCACCCATCTTCGAAGCATCTGACAAAGTGGGATTTTCTCCCATGAAAGCTCATGAGAAAACTAAATCTGTTAGTCTTAAAGTGCCACATGACTCCTTGGGGGGTTTTTTGTATTAGGAAGAACCTGACTAAATACCAGTTATACAGAAGAAAGAGTTACAAAAATTGTTGTGAAATGCACAAAGTAAAGAAACAAAAACAGAAATAAATAATGCTCACTGTCTTCCCACCCCCACCTGCCAGTTAGTCACCTTTTCAGGCTGATCAGTCTCTTTAAATAAAAGGGAGAACATCCTAATTTAAAATAAGAAACCATTAACCAGAAGACTCACATTAAAAAACCTGAAATAAAAAAATTAAACAGAGACTGATGCTACTCATGCAATTTTTTTAAAAAAATCTTCATTGAGAATTAAAAACAGGTAATTACTGAATCTATTTTAACAAACTGCTCGAGGTCTGTTCTATTTCTCATTCAAGTGGTAATAAGAATAGTTATTTAAAATTCAAAAGTAGAGGAACTATAAATATAGATTATTATCTCAAAATATACACGTTTATCTGCACAAAAAAAAGACGATCTGTTCTTTATAAAATTATCATTTAATAACCTCCCCACCCATTTTATTGGCATTCTCTCTATGGTGTTGTGTGAATTCACAAGCTTGTCTATCTTAAAACCTGATCGGATACAGGCAAGCAAAATATTGATATATTTTTAGTTTACAATTTCCTTTTGGAAAGCACATGGAATACAGGACTAAACTGTGAATATATTAGATGAAGAGGAGAAGGGAAGTGATTATAGCTCAACTGATAACTCAGTCAAGTACTAAAGTTACTACTTTAGTTTTGAATTTTTAGAAAGTTTCCGATCCTGATCTCACTAAATCAGCAACAAAACTTTCATTGATGTAAATAGAAATAGGATCAGATCCCATCAATTAATACTATCTCTGACCTGTTGAACTCCTGTTTCATATACCTAATGATAGTGGGACAAAAGCTGCAGTACTTATTGCAGACACTACTTTTACTGAAATACTAAAATAACCCTGTCCTGATAAATGGTGAAGTCACTTGAGTTTTATCTGAGTGATAAAAGAGTAAGGTTCCAATATGATTATTTGTGTCATATAGTAATAAAACAGTAACTTGTTTTTTTCAATTCTTCTGATGTGTCTACACTATCTAAAAATAGTATCTGAGTGCAATCACTCCATGCCCTGTATGCTGATATTCAGAGCTGTACTGCATAAAGTTATGAAAGGAAAATATCCAAACTGATCTCACATGTAGCTTGAAAATTACTATGGACCCGCCTATCTTTAGTAGCAACATCCAGGAAATGAACATCTTTATTTACAAAAGAACAAAGGCTTTGAGTTGCATCTTTACAAATTCAGGTTTAAAAACAGAGACAAGAGGTAAGACTTGTTGAAGAAGTTCAGACTTCCGAACCATGAAATCTAGGATTCTACCTTCAACAACACTTAATAACAGATAAGTCAGGGGAAATGACCCAAACACCATAGCTAGGGTGAAATTCATAGGTCCTGCACCAAGTCAGTGTAAATAACTGGGCCTTGTATGTGCTACTAAGTGGAGATTTCAGGGGATGGAACCTGCAAATGGGTTTTCTGTTGTCCACCTTTTCTGACCCCCATGCAAGTTTCTCTTCCCCAACCCTCAGTCAGTGCTCAAACTCCTCTGCTAAAAAAAAAACTGGCTGCTGCCTGAAAATTTGGTGGTGGCCATGGCTGGAGGGATTCCGCAAGCACCTTCGCAAAAGAAGCCATCTGGAGAGTTCTTCTCTGCCGCATGCCTGGGGCACCACCACCCACTTCTCTGGGGCAAAAGCAGCACCTTCAGTGCTGCTCCAAATAAGCTCACATGCCACAGGAGGCATGCATGCCAGGGGTTGCTGATGCCTGGGTTACAGAACTGCTATCCATCTCCTTTGAAGCTGGTTTGCCAACCCATAATAGCAAAGGTTACTAATTCACTGTTTACTTTCTTCTCCAAATCGGAAACAAACATATTCATCAGGAGGATGAACTAGATCAGCAGCAAGTCCTAGATGGTAGAGCAAAACCAAAAGTATGTGCAATTCTAACCATGGACCTAACCATACCAAATGTGGGGATGTGATGATATTCCTAGTTGATTACAACAGAGAGCTAAAAAAATCCCTGAATCATTAGGCCTCAGTAGGATACATGATTAGGCTATGAAGGATTTAAAAAGAGATTCAAAGCATTGACAAAAAATTAAAAACAGAATAATTGTTTCCAACACTACTGGATTTGAATGTTATAAACTAACACATTAAAACTGAATTGACAATCAGAATTCTAGCACCAACTATGATAGCAGTTCTAGTCATTTTGACATCTTTTTATTTGAAATATGACTGAAATCACAGGCAAAAACCTGTTCCTACATAAAAATGACATCAGAAATATGGCCATCTTTTAAAAATGACCTTTTAGACTTGCTGACTAAGATCTTCACCCCAGCTCTGTCCCCTGTTTCACCAGGTAAAAGAGCTGGAAGAGCGTAAAAAGGAGCTACAAGTCCTATAAATGGCCAGGGGAAAATTCTTCCAACATAGACATTGAAAAAGACAAGCCCTAAACTTAATTTTAAAATGGATAGCCGTGTTAGTCTAGTCCAGTGAAAAAACAACAAGGAGTTGTGTGGCACTTGAAGACTAACAGATTTATTTTTTGCATGAGCTTTCGTGGGAGAAGATCCCACTTCCTCAGATGCTTCGAAGATGGGTGAACTTACAGAAAGGAATGAAACTAAATGCAAGGGGGGTGTAAAACATAGGATCAGGTCATAAAGTAACAGCAAATCAGAGCAGTTTACAGGCTCAAACCAAGGGAAGCCTGAAGTCAAATTACCCTTTGTAATGGGAAAAGAATCGAGACACTGGACTAGACTAACAGGGCTATCCATTTTAAAATTGACAGGAAAATGACAGCTGGTGGGAGGGACCATGCAGAAAGTGATCCTTCAGGAACACAAACAGAAGGCCTCTTCAAGGACCTTCTAACACTGATGAAGTAATTAGTGTGTGATGGGTCTTTATAGTTTCTCATGATTGGTGGTTTACTCTTATTCCCTTTTTCAGTCTCCTTATTTCAGCCTCATTCCATCTGCCCAGCATTCTCCCCC
>ML681981.1:25191297-25224169 GCA_007922195.1 Podocnemis expansa | reverse complement strand
ATTCCTTTCTGTAAGTTCACCCATCTTCGAAGCATCTGAGGAAGTGGGATTTTCTCCCATGAAAGCTCATGCGAAAAAAAAATCTGTTAGTCTCAAAGTGCCACACGACTCCTTGTTGTTTTTTTATCAGGGTAAGGTCATCTACTTGCCCTAAATTGTGTCCCCACCCCTGAGTGTTATTTTCAGTGTCATAATTAACTCACTGTCATGAGGATGTGTTGGAATGGGTGAATATGTATCAAAATTCCGATGAATTGTTAATTCTGTTTAAACAAGATACATATACTCTACCCTGGAACTGTCTATGCAACTTAAAAAAAAAAAAAAAAGCCAGATCATCGGTTCATGTCAAATGATAGGTATCAGGCCTTTGAAGATATTGGGGTGCTCCTGATGCAACACAAGGAGACACTAACCTCCATAAAAGATCAGAAATCAGGTGAGGCACTCATCTTGCATCAGCACCACAACCAATGTTGTACCTTGCTCTCTTCCCTGAACCAGCCATCCAAACATCCAAAGAAGAAAAGTGAAAGACACTGACCATTGACTAAGCCAAATATAGAGTTGAGAGAGAAAAGACCAAACCTTCCATCCTAGGTCTGTTATCTAAATAGTACATCAGGCTTAACCAAGGGTTATCCTAAAACTGCAGGGAGAGGGTCAGAGATTGCAGAGATCATTTTGTATCTGTGAGAGACTGCCAGAAAGATGCAGTTATAGTCAGTACGTATCTACAATTTTGTTGCTGGATACTTGTTATAAAATAGAACAGTAAAAATGATAAGGAGCCCTGTGGCACCTTAGAGACTAACAAAAATAACTGTGGGGGAGACGCATCTAAGGTGCCACAGGGTTCCTCATCATTTTTGCTGAAAACAGACTAATAGGGCTACCACTCTGAAAATAGATCGGATGAGAGTTGCTGACCACAGCAGGTAGTTGTTAGTCTATTTAAATGTATAAGATTGGCTTTCAGTATTAAAAAAGGACAAGACAATCCACTGAGATGACAAATCTGGGATTACTGTTCTAGTAAAATACTGAATTTATCTCCATGGATGAATTTCAGCATAACTGAGGTAATATAACTGTCAACAAATGAGAAAATCTGGCTGCTAATATTGTGTACTCAGGTTACACTTGCAGCCTGGGGCAGCCTTGGTGCTGGAATATTTATTTTTCTCTTTTCTGTTGTCCATACTTTTAATTTCTTAGTGTACCGTACACTAAAATTGACATTAGCCTCATGCACTCTAACAAATTAGATTATTTTTATACACCGGACTGAATGTAAATTCATTGAATATCTGGTTTCTAGATTTCCCTTTACTTTCTTCTAGTTTAGTAGCCATTGAATTGAACTATGTATTCTGTTTATTTTTGTAAACTATGATGGATTATATTAATTCTTCAAATATGTTACAATGTACTCATGTGGATTAAACAGCTGGGAATATATTATATATTTGATGCAACATTCCTTACTGTGTCACAGTTACATTAGTTAGGTGGGCTCAAAAGGTTCAGTATGGGTTTTGTTGAGTGGATATTCTTTCTTTTTTGCAATCTCATTACAAATATTAAGAGCTTGTTTGGAGTGTAGGGGCATATAGACTCCAATAAAGAGGAAATATTAGTGATCATAACTAAAGATTTTGGGTGCTCAGGTAATACTCCTCCATGAAACTCACCTATGCCCCCATCCAGCAAAGCACTTAAGCACATGCTTAACTTCAAGCATATCAACAGTGCCATCGATGGAATGACTGATGCAGTGGAAAATAACTAGAGCTACGTCTACACCTAAAATCTTAGTTTGGACATGGTTAGTCCAAGCTAAGTAGTTTGAAAGTTAATTCAAACGAAGCACATTTTTTTAGTTTGAGCTAACTTTTAGTTTGAAATAGCCACGCTTTTTTTAGTTTGAACTAACTTTTTAATTCAAACTAAAAAAGTGTGGTTAGTTCAAACTAAAAGTTAATATGAACTAAAAAAAATGGGCTTAGTTCAAACTAGCATGTCTACATTGTGCTAGTTTGACCTAAATATGCAAACTAGTTCAAACTAAGCAGTTACTTCGAACGAACCAGTCCAACTAACTAGTTTGAACTAAGCTTTCCTTAGTTCAAACTAAAAAACTTTTTAGTTCGAACTAGGCAAAGCCTAGTCTAAATAGGGTTCAAATTAGTTTGAATTAAGGCTCCTTAATTTGAACTAATTTGCTAGTGTAGACATAGCTTAAATGTTTAAGAGCTTTGCTGAGTCCGGATCTTAATCAATAAAGTCTAAGGAAAAGTCAGTAGATCACATTTTGTTTCTTCCTTTAATTATAACAGTTGTGGTGTGACAACTTTAATAAATTGTTTACACTTGTAATGATGAATATTGGATATGAAATCCAGGCCCAACTGAGATCAATGGCTTCAGTATATGCAGGCTTTCACTCACAATTTCATGCTCAGTTAGTTCTTGTTTCATAACGATGAGGATGCTGTGTGTCTTGTAGTACAATAGTTGTATGTACCTTGTAGTACAATAGTTGTATGTATCTTGTATCTAACAGTTCTGACTTGAATTTCTTTAAAAATATCCTGACATTAGTCATAAAGAATTTTGCATGCATTTTGATAGCTTTGAGTGATTATTTCATGTGATATTTATATCAACTCACAGCACCATATAGGTACACTTTACTGCAGGAAGAGTGCTAAAAAAAGAACTAAATTCAACAAAAATATTAATAGTAATTTGAAGGATACTACACCTTTATACTGTACTGCCTGGAGGTGCTTGCACTGATATATCTATTTAATATCAGCTACTGTGCACATTGAGTTCTCTCTCTCACACACAATACTTTTTTACTCATTCTATACCAAGGAGACAGTGCTTTAACACCTTTGTTGTACTGAGGATTCTTTAAATTAATTTGAAATGGTAATCTTTTTTATAAATGAATGATTATGAAAAGTATTCAGATAAATACTATGGAGTATTTTCCCATGGACAAAATAGACTACTGGATATATTTAGACTTATGTTGTGTAATTACAGTAAGGTAGTGACAGAACTGGGCTCCATCATTATTAATGCCCAGGACAAGAGTGTCCGGACTGACAAGAAAGTAACTGAAAGAAGAGCATATTAATTTTTAAGATCACTTTTTAAAGATGTAATATAATCAATTACTTAAAATTTGATTATAGATGGCTGTTTCCTACAAACAGTTACACAAACATCCCTGGTCACAGAGCAAGCATTTTAAACACCATATGTCTTCTTCAAGTTCCAAAGGGGCAGCCTTCTTAGTCTAGTTCAGCAAAAGAAGCAAGGAGTCCTGTGGCACTTAGGGTATGTCTACACTTAAAAGGTTAGTTTGAATTAACTGAATTTGAACTAATCAATTCGGATTAATAAGTATTAGTTCAAATTAAGTTAATTCAAATTAACACAGCCACACTGGAAAGCCTAATTCGAACTAGCATGTCCATGCACAGGACTTTTGAAAAAAACATCAAGCTGTGGTTAATTCGAATTAGCACAGCTACACTGGGTTAACTTGAACTATTAACCATCAATTCGAACTTAAGGGAGGTTTTTATAGATTCGAACTAGGCTTTCCTTAGTTCGAACTAAGGGAACTCCTTAGTTCGAACTAATGAAAACAAGTGTGGACATGCACTAATTTAGTTCAAATTAAGCCTCCTTAATTCAAACTAAATTGTAAGGGTAGACATACCCTTAAAGACTAACAAATTTATTTATTACATGAGCTTTCATGGGAGAAAATCCCACTTTGTCAGATGAGATATTATTTCATATCAAACTTGTTAACAAAAAAGTTTGAGCAAATCTAGATTAGAGAATTCCAAAACCCATCTGTGATTATGAGATAATTGGCAAAAAAGAAGTATTTCAGTTCAAAATTTCTTAGAATTTGAATCCAGAAATATAGTTTTGAGTACTTAGGTTCACTAAAATAATATTTCCAAATTATGGTTCAAAACAGAATTTTTCACACATGGATGGAAATCCATTAAATAACTTTTACAGACATTCCATGTTTTAGGGGCTACTAACATGATATCAGCTGTGAGGACTAAGAAAGAGCAGAATAATTTGTATTTAGGTTATGAATATTAAAGGAGGAATGTCTTGTAAAGTCAAGTCTTTCTGACTACAGCATTCTTTAAAGGTTTTTACATTATGTTATTGATATATATCAGGCGTAGACAAACTGCGGCTCAGGAGCCACATGCGGCTCTTGAATGAAAAATTGTGGCTCCCGAAAAAACATCAGCAAATCAATTTAGGAACGCAGCCCCAGCCCAGGAGTTCAGGAGGGGATCAGGATGGTGAGGTGAAGCACAGTATGGTCAGGGATTACAGGGAGAAGTGCAGCCTAGCTGGGATTTTAAAAACCTGCCACTAGCCTGCAGTCTTCTACACTGAATAGCAGCTAAATTTTTACTATATAGGGCTAATTTCTGTTGTAACTTTAAGTAATTATTAGAATCTGACATTGGTAGGATCAATATTTGTCCTCTTTCTACGATAAAATTACAGTGTGCAATGAATTTCAAACAGTGATTTTGGAGTAGGTAAACGAATATGACTATATGTCTCAGTGCAGCTCTCGAAGGTTTAATAATCAACTTATGTGGCTCTTGAGTTCCATAAGTGTGGCCACCCCTAATACATATTAACAACTGTAACTCCATCTTCACTGTTTTCTTGGAAGTTTTAAACTGTTTGGATGAATGACACTGTGACACTTTGAGGTCCATTATAGTTTAAAAAACTGGTACATATTTTTATCTTCTTCAACTTGACACAAGTACTACTTTCTTAAATTCTATGACTTGTGTTCTGGAGGTCAGAAACTCACCACGATGGGCCTTTCTACAGGATGAATAACACTACAGTAATCCAGCCAGAAGTTCAAAGTTCTGCAAGAGCCCATATAAATTTTATAATAATTATCATCTAAGCCAACCTCCATGTTGTTTTTATAGGCATGTTTACAGACACAACAGACAACACGAGAGACTGCAGCATTAGTAGGCTGTAACTGTAGATATTGTAATTTCCATCTCAGCTCATTTGCTGCTCTTGCCAGCACTGTAAAGTTCACATCAGATATCACAGATAATAAAGTGCACATTTGACTTCATGGAACTCTCAAAATTCTCCCAATATGGACTGAAATCACTACTCAATATTTTAGTATCACTAAAGGCAACACAATAAACTTGACATTAGAGTATATAGGCTAAGCTTCTAGCAACGATGTCTCCAAATGTTTAGGAAACTTTTCGACATTGAAATACTTCTAATGTTTCACATTATCATGCCTTACAAATGTCTAGTCTCATAACTCCATCTCAAAAGTACATTCCCTCCAAATTTTCCACTGGCAGAGGAGCACAGTTGATGAATTATTATTACCATTTTAGTGAAATTGGACAGAAGTCAAAATCTAGTTTATAACAGAAAGCTAAGTACTGATGACAGAACCAAAGATCTCTTTCCTGCCAGTATATGCAATGAGTGTGCGGAAAAATCTGTCATTTACATTTTCAAAGTGATATGCTCATTAACTCAATCAATAATTAGTTCTTATAGACTATATTGTATATAAAAAAGTCTAAGTCTCTGTGATTGCTTTGAAGTTATCCCACGTTGATTTTGACACTTCAGTTTTATTTGCAGCTGAAGCTGGTTTGTCTCTTTTAGAATTTTGGGGAGTTGTTTGTTTTTTGTTCCCAAAGTTTATTTTCAATATAACAAAAATGCTGACAATATTATATTTTTTTCTTTCAGAGGATTTATAATTACCAGCTATTATTTGGGGGTTTTGCAAGATTGTGCCACATGTGTAAAACTGACCACCCAGAATAGTGCAGAAGCATCTTATTTTTAATAATGTCTATGTTAAAAGTTGTTATTGAGGGTATAGGATTAGATTTATACACTTACATAACATGTAAATTGTTAAATGTTTATGGATTTCTCTACTACTCTAATCTTACACTACTGATAAATTCTGAACACAACAAATGCAGAAAATAAAAAGTCTAAATACTGACATTTCTATTTTCAAACATAAACTTCTCTGGCATGAGAAAATTAATATAATGCAAATATATTTGGGATTGTCCCATGGATGACTCAGCAAAAGAATGCATAAGCATCTGTAGGAGCAGTTTTGTGCGTAGAAAAATTGAGTAGCTCCATAGGTGCTGTTACAGCAATGGAATCCCTTTGCTTAATATTCTCCTGTCCAATGAGGTGGAATGTTTCAAAGGCACATGGTTTATGCTGCTCAAAATAACTTGGGACCTGCAAACTGACAAATGCTATTCCTCCCGTAGCGACAGGTTCTTCAGCTTATTACAGCCATCCTCAGTATAACTAAGGTTATCTCCTTTCACCTATGGACTCCTAGTTGTTTCAGTTCTTAAGGACCTGAAGAACTCCTGTGACTCTATAACTTCAACATTATACTTTTGGATAATTGCTTTGCTGCTGCATCCCACAGTTGGACATTAACATCTGGAGGAATTAAGAAAGGTAATGTCTTTACTTTAGATCATTACTGTTTTGATAACACTGCACAGGTGTAAAGAGAGTTGATACCTGAGTGCTACTTATTGCTGATCAGAAATATGAAGGGAGCAGATCACTTTTAAAACTATCTGATTTAAATTATACTGACAAGTGTGAGATAGAGTGAAAGAAAAACAATGAGAATCATAAAGAGCTTGAGTAGGATTGGTGGTGCTCCTAAATTCCCCCAGTCTCTGCATCTCCCATGGAAAAAACGGAAGGCAGCCATGACATGGCATTGCTGGGATTTTACTTTTCTTTTTCCTTCTTTTATGGCATGGTGAAATGATTACTTTATAATCTCTTACATTAGAGCATATATAGTAATTTGTGTTTCTTTCCTAAAGAAAATTGAGCCTACTTTTAGTATGGATTCCCTGGTTAAATGCTTTCTTTTTTTTTTTCTTTTTTTTTTTTTTTTTTTGTCAAGTAAGATGACACTACTGGCTATATTTAGTTTTGGGAGATCTGCTCTCTGGATTAATGTACACAACAGCTGCAGAAACACTCCTGATAGAAGGGCATTGCTCTCTCTCTTGCTAGCTCACTCTCTCTTCCCCCCACCCCTGAAAACATTTGACTGTCAGTGGCAAGTGTTTGGCCCAACATATTGCAACATTAAGCAGTAAGCAGAAACATGTCTTCAATTATGTTAAATAAGACATAATTTAAAGGAGAACAGAGTAGCTCTTGAGCTCATCTTCTTAGTCAGGAGAGTGATATGCAAATCAAGTTAAGGGAATTGATCCTTTTATCAGCAGATTTTTGTTAACATCATTAGGTTTAAATTCACTTAGAAGCTCTTAAGTTGGTAAAATAAATCAAAATCAGCATATGTTAAAGGACCCAATCTCATAAACTTCAACTGTATTCTTTTCTCTTGCCTTCCTAAAGGTTCGTGAAGCCAGGATACAGCTTCTTTCTTCTTTTTTCCTCAGAGAGTGTGGTCAAAATTAAATACATTTAACTGTATTGGTGTTGATAGCCTAAATAAGTAATTACTTTTAGTTATTAAAATCTCCTTCTACAATAAGTTCAGGGGCAAGCTTTTACAGAGAACAGTCTATCACAGTTAAAGACCATGACACAGCATAGTTCAGTGCTATCAGAGTTTTAGGTACTATTCCTGTGCATTCTTATTAAGTTTTACAATAGTTTTGTTATGGAACTGAAGGACTTATACAGACCCTCAATATTTTCTCCAATAGCTAGCTCTAGCAGGGTAAGTACATTATTATAAATGATACTATAACAAGATTTTGGGATTTAAAAAATACATAAAACAATAAATTACTGAATAAATCAGTCAGGGATCACAAACCAGTGTGAAGTTCCAAGGGGCTAGCTGTGTTAGCCTCGTTCAGCAAAACAAACAGGGAGTCCTGTGACCCTTTTAAAGACTAATACATTTATTTATCTCATGAGCTTTCATGGGAGAAAATCCCACTTCGTCAGATGCTTAAAGATGTAGAACTTACACAATGGGAGGAAACTAAATGCAGGGAAGCATAAGTCATACTATCAGGTTGGACTGTTACAGCAAATCCAGTGTGAGTGATTAGAAAATTAGTATCATATCTGTACAAATCAGTTCACTGTATTAATTAATAGTTCATTTCTTTTAATGGGACATATACCACAGGGATGGACAAGCTCATTCTGCCTGATTTCAAACTCACTAACGTTTCATGATTTGAAAGTCTGACTTAACTTCAGTGTTAATAATTTCAAATTCTGCCTAAGAGACACTGCAGAACAAAAGAAAAAAATCAGTGAAAATTGGGGCGAAAAATGGAGCATACAACAAATGGAGAGAAAGGCAAATTCGGAAGGAACATGGGAAAAAAGAATTAGGAAAAGTAATCAGAAAAAAAATTGAATGAGAAAAATACAGGCTATCTACTGTAAATAAGAAATCATCCACCTGGAACAGACCAGTACTGGGCAAAAGGAGAGGCTTCCTTTTCACTAAAAAACATTGGTTTTATCTAAACTGGATCTCATTTGAAAAAAATCATAGGTTTAAATTACAAGGAGAAAAGGTTTGTGATCTCAAACAAGTTTACACACTAAAAATGGGACAACAAAATGCATTTTTGAGTTGAACAAAAGCTACTTGCAAATTTGTGTCGAATTTGGTGGTTTAATCTAAAAATGTTTTTAATGTAGAAGAATTCAAGCCATTTTTACCCAAGTTTCTAAACAAAACACTTTCATTTTTAAATAATGTTTTGTTTAGAAATTTCCCTAAATTTAAATTTTTAAAGAGTTACAAAACCAAAAAATGAATATAAACATTTTGTTTCAGGTTGAACAAAATGTTTCAGTCACCCAAAGATTAATTTGGTTTGTTTTTCATTTTACTGAAAAAACTGACATTTTATTTTAGATACCAAAATGATGGGGGGGGGGTAATTTTGGGTTGAGCAAAGACCAAAAAAAGCAAATTATTCATTAACTCTAGTGCTAAATCTCTGGCAGTTACAAACTGTGCTCAGTTATATAAACCTTTTTTATAGGGATAATTCTTGAAGCGAACGGGACTGTCTGTGTGAGTAAGGGCTATTTGAGTCAATAAAGGCCTACAGTATCAGGGCATACAATCCTGTATTTAGGGCAGGGCCTTTTGCAAAAAACCATTGAAGTCAATGGAAAATCCATTGACTCTAGTGCAGGCCTCACATCCAAGTAGGAGAGGCAGACATTTGCCTGTGGAAAAGCAACTACAGCAGCCCTCAAAAGACTGCAGCACTAATGCTGACTTCTGATAAGTAATGGATAATTTAGAAAACATGTTCATCTTTAGCAGCCTTATATCCTAAATTTGTTTAAATTTCTGACTTCAGCTAGTATGGCTCAAAAATATTGTTTGTTTTGCAGTCCAAAAAGAGTTGTTGAGAAAAAAAAAAAAACCAAACTCAAAATCAGGGTGAGAATGTCTTAACTACAGTATTCTCATTTTATAAGCGCGGCACTCATCTAATCTTTGAATTAAGGGAAAATATTCTTTCTGTAAGATAATCACGAAAGTGGTTTATTGTGACCATGCTCCAATATCACAAATATTGTTCCTAGTGTACGGCAAAATGAAAGAAAGTTTAAGAAAAGAACAACATAAAAAGGGAGATTTTATGTTTTGTTTTGCCTTTTTTTTTTTAACCTCATGGGCTGTCTACATCTAAAAATTTACCTCGGACCTATAAGTCCAAACAAAATAAGTCCAAGGTTAGTCCGAACTAACCTCGGGCTAGTTCAAACTACTGCAGCTTTTTAGTTTGAACTAGCCATGTGTTCTAGTTCAAACTAACTTTTTAGTTTGAACTAGAATGCACAGCTAGTTCGAACTAATGGCTTAGTTCAAACTTTTTAAGGTCGAACTATCCATTATTTCAAGTATTGCCCGTCCTTAGTTCAAACTGAAGTCCAAACTTACCACCAGGTCTTACTAGTTCAAACTGAGATTTGCCTAGTCCAAACTAAGAAATTTCTTGGTTTGGACTAGGCAAAAGCTAGTATGACCATGGGCCAAATTGGTCCAGACAAAGCTTCCTTAGTCCAGACTAATTTGGCAATATAGATGTGGCCCTGAAGGTTTGAAAATTCTACATTACTTCTTTCTTAGGGCTAGTCTTCACTGATGGCAGCACATTTACCTTCACAGCTCTGTCTGTGAAGACCGTTCAGTAGATCAGGAAGTCGATCACTGAAAACCACCCCAGCAACTGAAGTAGCAGAGTTGAAGGGAGGGCCCTCAAGCTGAAGGGAGGGCCAGAGGGCCCTCTCTTTAATTCGACGCCATAGACGTGCCAGGTGTAATGGAGTCTAAGGGAGATAATCTAGTTATTTTAAGTAACTTGCATGTCTCCTTTCCACTGCCACTGAAAAAGGCAGTCAGTATAAACCTGCCCATAGACATTCCATTGATGAAACTTTGAGACTGAGAGTCAAATTTATAAATATTCAGGGAAAGGGCTTACAAGTGAATATATATTCGTGTAAGTGGCCTCTGTGGAAATATATCAATGAGGATTTCAATGTCAGGTGTGAGAGGATAAAATCTAATTCCCCAGGGTGGAGCTTAGCTGAAAACTTGTCTCTTTTCTCTTTATGTAAAGAAGCAGACCTCCAGTTTGGAAATGGTACATAGTTATGGTGCCAGTGGAAAAAGACAGAGAGGTGGCTGGGAGGGGGAGAGGGAGAGTTGGGAGGGAGGAAAACCATCAGTATCCCCCATATACCCATTTCTAACACCGCAAGAGACTTGTAAGGAAAAAAATCACTCTGAATTTAGTTGGTGCTCTCAATGCCCCAACTGTTAATTTGGGTCACATTTCAGTGACAGTATGTGAGATGAGATGCATATTCAGATAAAGAATCATTTCAAAAGGGACATACGTTACCCTACCACCTACCAACCAGTTTAGATGGAGTCTACAGTATAAAAAAGAGCAGGCAAGTTTAAATATTACAGCTTTAATTTATTTGCCAGTCTTGGCTCCGAGTCCTACCTATAATCAGATTTTGAGGTCTGCATTGCACAGAAAGTCAGACAAGATGATCATACTGGTCCCTTCTGACTTTAGAGTCTATGGCTATGTCTAAATCTTACTAGTCTGAACTAAAAAAACCTGAGGTTAGTCCGAACTAGCCTCAGGCTAGTTTGGACTAACTGCACTTTTTAGTTCAAACTAGCTGTGCATCCTAGTTTGAACTAACTTTTTAATTTGAACTAGTAAGAGTGGCTAGTTTGAACTAATGGCTTAGTTCAAACTTTTTTAGTTTGAGCTAGCCGTTAGTCCTGGCCTACATCACACTAGTCCAAACTTGATCCAGCCTGACGAGAGCTGCTGCAAGATCCTGGGAGCTGAGGTTGGATGGGGCTATCTGCAATACTCTGTATTGCTACACCAGGTGTGCAGGCAGACACTGTCAATTTGTGCAAACAAAAGCAATGCCAAATATCACACTAATCCAGGAGTCAGCAACCTTTGTCAACCCCTGTGCTGGTCCTTCTTCCTTGAGCCTCAGCTGGTACCGGCAGCTCCCTCTGCTGAAAAAATGTGGCAGCTGCCTAGAGTGGGACCGCTTCCCAGGCATGCCACAGAAAGTAGCAGCCCAGAGTGGCTCATCTTGGCGGTGTGCCTGGGGCAGCGGTCCCCAGGCATGCCACAAAAAGAAGCAGTTCCTCTCAGGGGTCCCCAGGCATGCTGCAGAAAGAAGCTGCCCAGAGTGGCTCCTTTGGGGAGCATCACACTACAGAGAGGAGCCACTCCAGGCAGCTTCTTTCTGTGTCACATGGAAGCATAGGCATGGGGGGACCCCTGTGTCCCAGCTGCACCCAAAGGAAGCTGCCCAGAGTGGCATTCAGTGGCAGGAGGGGCAATTTCTGTGGTCCTGCAGAGGCTGCCATGTGCTGCTCTGAATGGGTTTGGGTGCCACTGTCAGGGGGTTGCCTACCCCTGCATTAATCATTATTTTATTAAAGTTCATTAATAAAGATCAATTTGTATGTTTGATCTATGTCTTATCTATCAAAAGTTTTCTCACTGGCCCCTTGACTGAGAAAAGAATTGCAGTGTGGCGCCTCACCCAAAAAGGTTGGACACCCCTGGACTATAACAACAACAACCAAAAAAACCCCCCCAAAAAACCCAACTATTGTATGATTCAGAAAAAACTATGAGAAATGCTTTATACATTAAACAAGTCAGGGGGCATATTAAAGCATATGAATGTTGAAAAGTAAATTCTCTAGAAAAATATATCTGAATCAAAACAGTTTGGCTTGCTTTTTAACACATTTATTATTACAGGTATTTTTTCACATCAGAGGCAATTGCTTTCTCTGAGAACTCCCTTTACTTTTCTTTGTTTTAATGCCAGCATTTTGAAATGGGATTTCTATTATTTGGGTTCCTGCAGTTGGTGTGGGCAGCTGGATTCAAAGCTGTTATCTGTATCTAAAACTGAAAAATAAACCATTTTCTTGTAAGTCATTTTCCATAATGGATTGTTAAAAAGTTTTATGAACACAGAACCCCGCTGACTTAACTTCCCAGCTCCTGCCTACCCATTAACAGTCTGGAGTTTTAAAAAGTTTGTCTAATATAGCAACAGACAGTAACTGGAAACAGAAACAAGGGAAACTGTTATCTGTCAATTCACACAAGCATGTGGGAGTGTGATTGTGATCTTTAGATAGTCAGAAGACTCCATGTGACAGCTCTGTGCTTGTTTTTCAGTTGCCTACGTATCAATTTAATAATTAAAAATGAATGTGTTTACTGTTGATGCTTTTATGTCTGGTTATTGTTACATTTTAAAATTTGGTAGGGATAATTTATTTTCAATTAAATAAATTGGAAATTGATATAGTCTAATATCATTCAAAACTTTTAATTTTTAACAAGAAGCAGCGGATATACAGGAAGAGGTCCTCAGCTGATACGAATCATTGACATGAATAAAGCAATACCAATTCTCAACATCTAAGCATCTGACTCACAAATTTTAATAAGCAAGAAAAAAATCAAACTAACAATTTGCTAATTATTCTACAGCTAAACGAGATTTAAACTTCAATTTCTTTCATAGTATATTAATAGGAGTTAGAAGCAGCAAGCAGGAATGATAGGTGTTGGCTAAATCTACTCATTTTGAAATCAGACTGACTGTCAAGGAAGGTGTCTGAATATTTTAAGTCCAGATGACGGCTTTACTATGAGATCAGTGGAAGAATGTTTGTCTGGAAAAGCTGCTTGTAACATCAGGCATTCAACTTTATCTCTGAACAAACACAAAAGCTGACTTGTGTCTGAAAATTCTTCCTATGGGCTGAGATTTCACCATCATTTATCTCAACAAGGCTCAAGATTCTTTCAGTGACAACAAGGTAATGAACTCAAGTGGCTTCATACTATATAAAATCAGTTAGTACATGACAGTGTCCTGGGATAAGACCCCATCATTTAGGAATTCCCTTGCTTTCATCATAGTGATATTTAGGGCAAGCGACTGCCAAAATTGAATTGTTGAAGCCAATTCAAGCATTGTGGTACATCTTCCCTTGAAGGACACTTGGCTAGTAACAGAAAATGGGCAGAAATGTAGACTCTTTGCAACTCAGTTTTTATCCAGTTAATTGAACCAAATTTGCACAGTGGACAGAGGAACCATGTATAGTCAAAGTTGCTGGATTCTGTCTTTATATCAGTGCAGACTATCAGGGTTTGATCTCCAAATTGTCCATCCTCAATAACAGTAAGAAGCTATTTAGGAATAGCTGCACAATTTTGCCTCGTAGTTTTCGGTTTATTAAATAGATGCCCTTTTTTCCAATTTCTACTATAAAATTTAGCTAAGATTTTGGTGTTTTGATTTACCAGAGAAAACCTAGCCTACTCTGCCCCTGATAGAGACAACTCTGGTGTGTTGCCTATTATCAGTGAGTCAGAGTGCCTAAACAGAGAAATGCATAATTCCTGTATGGATATCTCACATCACTGAGCAAACTCCCAAACTTCCACACACACCCCACACCCTCCACCCCAAATGAATTGGCTGACCATGAAGGATGGAATAGATTATGTGTGACAAGTTCTTTTTTCTCTGTGCCAAAGTCCTGATGAGAAAAATGGAGCAAGATATAACTGGACTAAATCAAAATCCTAAAATTTAAGTCAGAAGAGAGGTGTTAAGGACTGGATCCAAATCTGGAACTATACTTTGCAGCTCAGGTTATTTTGTAGTCCCTCCTCTTCCAGTATCAAAGCCAAGATTTATTATTAATCAAGTCTTTAACATTATAGTTATTGCTCCAGTAATATGTTTTAGATTTCAAGGAAGAAACTCTGTAAAAGATGTATGGATATTTTAATAAATAAATTAAATTCTGTTCTATCATTAGCCAAACCAGAGACTTTGCTAGATTGTGTGTTTGACCTCATTAGAGACTGGAATGTTCTCTTCTAGTTGTGAAATCAGGACAGCTTTAGCTCACTCAGATGTATGTCTTTATTATCTTGCTCTGTGGAGTGCTTGAAAAGTACAACTTCTTTTAATAAAATTCACATCTCTCAAGACTTCTTGGTAATGTATTTGTTCAGTTTTCTCAAAGCAAGTCCATGATGAAACTCAGCATTTTTCATTTTACTCTAGCTTATTGTTCACAATATTTCTGATTTTAGATAATCAAGTGCTGTCTCAAAGTGTTATGGTTGACTAGCAGCCAACTTCTACCTTACTAAAAATAGAACAAAAGAATTATCTTCTAGGCAACTGAAAATAGAGTTAGATGCAACAGCCTGACCCTGAGTGATCGCTAAAGAAAACATTAGCAAAGCTGGATTAAATTAAGCTTTTATGTTCAACCTAAAGTATGAAGATATGCCTAGCTGTATCCTAAGAAGAACTCTGAGCTCCCCTCCAACTCTGATGGGTAGGAAGAAGAAAGTTAACTCACCTTTTTTCTGGAATACTTTGTTTCCCTTCTCACACCCAGCAGTTAAAGTAAGGGGGAACACACCAGAGTGCCATTCCGGGGCCCACAACTTTTAGGGGCCAGCATCCCAGGGCCTCTAAAAATAGAATAATGGGGTGGAACGCAACATTCCAGTGCATTCCCCATTACTACCCCTACGCAGGCACTTCCCTCCACTCATTCTGCTCCCAGACAGCCTGGCAGCCCTGCCCTCATACCAATGTTCCCTGGAAGCTGTGCGGATGAGTGGGTGCACAGCAGTCCCTGCTCACCCATGCATACAACACTGACACCCATGCATGGCCAGAAGCTGTGGTCCCTACCTGGCTGGAAGATACAGTTTTTCGGCCGGCAGGGAGCTATGGCAGGCTAGGAGTTTTTAAATCTCCTGCTCTAAACATGCTCAGAGTGGGAACATTCTGTGGCTGGCCAAGTAGCAGCACTCTGGCAGCCAGGTAAGGGGGAAGGGGAGGACCCTGGGGTTTGGGGATGGAGAGTCAGCAGAGGAAGGTGGGAGGGGTTGGGGGGATCTGACTGAGTGGCTCAGGGAAGGGATCGGGGCATTGGTAGGGAGGGATCAAGGAAGCCAGCAGCTAGGCAACTCAAGGAAGAGATGGGGGGACAAGATGGAGGGAGCCGACTGGCTGTAAGTGCCTAAGAGGGAAACTCTCAAGGCTGAAAGCCACTTGGAAGTCTTCAGACTGATTGATTTGTATTCTCTTATTAATGAGGTGGGGAAGAGAGGTGATCTAATGGTACTTGCCAAATTCATTAGGGAGGCCGTGGGGCATTTTATTTGACTGTTAAACTTCATGTTTGCTTGGTTTAGAAAGTGCCAACACCAGCATGTTGCTCCCTGGAGCAATAGTGTTTGGCTAGCAGGTGCTTCTGTAAAGGAAATTGGAAAGGGGACTTTGTTTGGGGAATGTATGCTCTTTTCTTTGTTCCCCTTCTCTACACATAGGTATCATTTTCTAGTGTAATTTTAGGCTCAGATGCCATATACAGCTTTAACATTTTTAATAACCATAACAATATTACAAAGTGCTTAAATTTAAACACAAACAAAACATTTCTTTATAGTTTTGTGAGCATTTGTGTGGGAGGATATGTATTATTTACAAATCTCCATTTTTTTGTAGAGCAAAACAAAATGAAGGGGGGGAATCAATCTTACGGTAGAAAGAAATAACGAGAATGACAACTCACTCAACTTTTTACTGGATTATAATTTAACATGCTTGGTTTTGTTTGACCAGCCAATTTAGCACTGTGTGCAGTTAACTGCTTTGTATCCTCAGATGTTAGACCCTTAGAATCTATGAATTGCTCTAGCAAGTGTTAGTAGTAGAAGAAAGTGTGTAGAGAGTTGCAAATGTATATGCAAGCAAATAAAACAAGGAGTCGTGTGGCACTTAAAGACTAACAGATTTATTTTTCGCATGAGCTTTCATGGGAGAAATCCCACTTCATCAAAGCCAGGCTGATGGTACGCTGAAAACCTGGGCCCAAATGTGCTGCAGTTAAGTACCAAAGTGGGTTGGAGCAGAAATTAGTGGCTTATTTTTCAGAAGTGCCCAGCACCTGCAGCTCGCAATGAATGGGAAGCTGCAAAGCACCTCCCAAGAATCACTGGAATTTCCTTGCTTTTGTAAGGTTGCTACATAATAATTATTTTAAATGTAGTCTAAAAGTTGTTGAGACAAGGTGAGTGCAGTCATGATCTCTAGAGCAGATGGCTTAGCGTAGTGTTTCAGATTTGATGCTTCTAGTTTCAAATCCCATAAAGATCAGACGAGACTTTCTTTAAATTAAATTGACTCAGTTTTACTACATGAGGATCTTTAGAGAGATACCTTAGAGGCAGATTTCTGCTCTGTTAAGCCATTGATTCCACGCTCCTTCTCATAGGAAGAGGATTTGTTCTTGTACAAAATATCCCACTGTTTCATTGTTGAGCAGCATGTTTGTTCCAGTTATCCAAGTGATTGTCATCTCTACCCCAGAGATGGCTGCATTTTTGTCATGAGGTTTTAAATATGCTGCGCCTGGGATGAATGATGCTATAGACGCACTTATTCAGGTGACGTTCCAAAGGGGGGCAGCCACATTAGTCTAGTCCAGCAACAGAAGCAAGGAGTCCAGTGGCATTTAAAGACTAACAAATTTATTTATTGTGTGAGCTTTCATGGGAGAAAATCCCACTTTGTCAGACACTTTGAAGATGGGGGAACTTATTTTCCTCCCATTCCATAAGTCTCCCCATCTTCAAAGTGTCTTACAAAGTGGGATTTTCTCCCACAAAAGCTCTTGCGTATTTATGTGATAACTTTTGTGGTTACCCTGATAAATATTAATTTTGTCTGGTTTTAGTCTTATAAATCTTACATGCAGGTTCCCATACCAGGATTTTTACAATAATGACTTAGTAATTAGTACAGTGTTCCATGGTCTCTACAAGCAAGTGCAGCTTTGTACACTAAATTAATAGATTTTTAAGGACTGAAGGTATAATTGTGATCATCTAGTCTGACTTACTTCAGTGAATTCCTGCTTCAAGTCCAATAGCTGTGATTGATCTGCAGTACATCTCTTTAGAAAGATACCCAGTCCTGATTTTAAAATTTCCAGTGATGGAGAAGCCATCAGAATCCTTGATAAATTGTTTCAATGGCTCATTACTGTCATTTAAAAAAACACTTGTGCCTTATTTCTGGTCTGATTTTTCTCTAGCTTCAGCTTCAACATTGGATATTGTTATACCTTTTGTCTTCTATATTTAAGATCCTGATTATTTTGAAATTCTGTTCTGCATCTCAGTATTTATAGACAGATCAAATTACCTATTAACCGTCTCTTTGTAAACTATATATATGGAGTTCCTTGAGTTCCCCACTATAAGCCATTTTTCTCAATCCTTTAATCAATTTCATGGCTCTTCTCTGAGCCTTTTCCATATTTTCAACACCCCTTTTGAAATATACACACATGATTTGCTGACAGTATCCCAGGAACAGTCACAGCAGTGCCCAATACAGAGTCAATTTCACTTCTCTCCTCCTACTCAATATTCCCCTGTTTATAAAGCCAAGGATCGTATTAGCCCCTTTTGGTCACAGCATCACATTGCAATCTCATGTTGAACTAAGTATTCCCCCTGAGCCCCAAATCTCAGAGTCAGGACTTCTGAGGATACTATGTCCCATCCAATGTTCCCTCTATGCTGATGATGCAGCTGAGCAAGTTATGGATGCACTCAGGGAGCCAGCAGGCAGCTGGGAAGGGGCCCAGTGTGGGTCAGGGAACCACGGGGAACTTGCCCAGCTGCATCCATAACTTGTTCAGCTGCATCATCAGCTTAGAGGAAACACTGCCCCATGCCATGCATTTTCCGCCTGCCGCCACCTCACAGTCGCTGCTCCTGGCCTTGCTGCTGCTGCTGCTTCCCCACCGCTTGGGGAGTCCAGAAGCCCAAAGGGGAAGCACAAGGCACTGCTCTAGTAGGAGGTGGTGGCTGGTGGTGGACATGGTGAGCCAGAGACCAGGGCTGGGAATGGAGGGTCCAGAGCAGCACGAGTTGCTGGAGCAAGGTGTTGGGATGGGGGGCTGGAGAAGGGTGGAAGGGGCCTTGAGGACAAGGAGACTGGGTAGGGGCTGGTGGAGGGGACTATGGACGACTGGAGTGGGGACTGGGTAGGGCGCTGGGGAGGGATGGAGAAGGTTGGGGGACTAGAGTGAGGGCTAAGGATGGAAGGGGCTGGGGATGTGTGGAGGGGGTTGAGAGGCTGAAAGGAGGTTAGGAGGCCTGGAGTGGGGTCTTGGAGGCAGAGAGCTTAGAGAATGGGCATGGGGGCTGAGGAGGACATGGGGAAAGAGGGTCCGATATGGGAACTAGTGGACAAGGTTGGGGTGATGTGAATTTGAGGCTGTATGTCATCTGTGAAGAAAGAGCTGGTGGGGCTCAAGTAGTTTGTTTTATACTCATCTTATAACTGGGGCTGCACATGCATGAAGGGGACCCAGACAATATGGGAAGGGGGTCCAGAGATTAGGAAGGTTCCAGGGCCCATCAAATTATACTTTAACCACTGCTCACATCTATTCTGATTTGCTGGGACATGTAGCCAGGTGGTGCCTTAGTTCTATTTATTTACTGCCCCATGCTTGCATGTGGCAGTGTTGAGCACAGAGCTTCAGCTCTTCCCTATTTATCTGAGCCACCAGGAAAGCAGCATTGGTCTGGCCACGTGAGAGGGGAGACGCTTTGCACTCCCCTATGTGACTGTGTTATGGCTAGTCAAATGTTCTGAGGTTTATTATTTTTATTACAGATCTTTCCTGAAAAAAATTTGCATGCCCACAATACTGCATCTGCTATTTTATATTTTCACTGTACATCAGATATAATTTTGTTCTTTTTACAGCTCATCCACTAACGTAATGCTCCTTTTTTGTTGTTATTGAAAGATGCCTCATTTACTGTATTTTTTTGTTAGTGCACGTTCACCAAATACTTTTGATAAGTCAACTGTTTCCCTTATGAGTGGTTTAAGTGCCCCACCACACATCAGAATTGTGCTTCATCAGGGAATCAGACATCACTTTATTTGTGCTTTAATATTTTGTATGAAGGATGAAGGGGGAAAAAACCCACAAGAGCCAGCACAAAGACTCAGAAGAAACATGTTGGTTTGTTTTAGCTAGGTACAGAAAAGCTGCATGGTGATTAATGAGGACAATGCAAATAGATATTGTAATGAAATGTGAAATTTGTAATCCTAACAGACCTATTGAATGAAATCTTGACTAGTCATAGTTAGATGACACCATATACATTCTCTATTCAATCAGTTTATGAAGCAATTACCTTCATTTGCTATAGGAGATGATAAGATTTGGTCTCATGGAGTCATTTTTCAACTTTATTTATCTCATGAGCTCTCATGGGAGAAAATTCCACTTGGTCAGACACTTCAAGCATCTGAAAAAGTGGGATTTTTTTCAGATGAAAGCTGATGCAATAAATAAATTTGTTAGTCTTTAAAAGTGCCACCAGACTCCTAGTTCATTTTGCTGAACTAGACTAACACAGCTACCCCTCTGGAATTTTTCACCTAGTATCTCCTTCTGTAATCATCCATTTGCCTCATATTCTCTACAGGTATGCATCCATACTCTCCAAGTTTTGATGAACAATGCATTTAGTTTCCCAGAGAGTACAGAAATGGAATGACATTGTAGTTAAATATAATGAACTTTACAAGATAATAAACTTGCCTGGGCAAGTCAGTAGGCCATATATTCCTGTTAGTTACACTTCTACAACCTACATAAAATATCACACCATTTCCTTTTATAAAATACAAAGGGATAGGTTGTAATTATTCACAGCCATAAATGGAGTGATATGAGGCTGCCCCACTCCAGAGACACTCTGGAAGGGATTGTGCCTTCTATAGTCTCAACTAGAAAAATACAGCCTGCTTTCCTCCTCCTCTGCCCAGCCAGCGCCATGGTGTGGAGTCAGAATTAGTCTATGGCTCTGACTCTTCCTCTTCTCCAACTGTTCTGGAGTGATTTATGCTCTTAGTGAGCCTAAAAACAGCACTGAAATTGTTTTGGGCCCCAATGTGATATAGGTAAATAAGAAGTTGTCACCTAGTGCTCTTGACATCACATATAGGCTGTGTTCAGACAAGAGTTTTATTTTGAAACAACAGCCGTTGTTTTGAAATAAAATTTCTTATGTCCAGACGATGTTCCGTTATTTTGAAACAATGGGACCTGTTGTTTCAAAACAACAGCCGTTGTTTCAAAACAGTAAAACCTCGCATGAAATCAAAATAGCCGTTGTTTTGAAATGGTTGTTTTGAAACAACGACATTTGGATATGTTATTTCAAAATAACCATTATTTTGAAATAACACTTTTGCCCTTCTCCTTCCCAGGGGGCCTTGCTTTTAGCCTTATTGGATGGGGCATGGTCCAGGGAGGGGGGTCATGTTGCCACACCTCCCATGGTGCCTCTCTCCTAAAGCAAAATAGCAAGTCCTGTGTTTGGACATGCTATTTCACTTTGAGCTTTTCCCTTAATTTGAATTAACTTATTTCAAAATAAGGACTTTATTTCAAAATAACTCATTTCAAAATAACTTATTTGGAAATAACAGTTTACATGTGAACATAGCCATAGATGTGAAGGCTAAGAACAACTTGACCCAAGGTTATTAATCTTCTCAAACTACCAGCACATTCTTGTCTGATGTTTGTCTGCTTTTCAGATAGTAACCTCCTTAGGACAGGGGTAGTATCTTATTTGTGGCTTGTAAAATATCTTGCATGAATCATCACATAAACAAATAATTAAGTATTCTATTTTAGCTCCATTGTAGTTCAGTAAGATTGCACAAGTGTTAGTGTGTGTGTGTATGTGTGTGTATGTGAATCACAAGGGTGTATGTGTGAAGTGCATATACTTCACAACCACACACCTCTTTTACTAGTCCTCTAAAGGTATCCTTTTTCTTTCCTTCTAAACAACTTTGAAAAAATAAGCATGTTAATAGGACAACCAAATCCCACACTTAGATACCTGTGCATTTTATATGAATAAAAATAAAGATTTATATGCTGATATGCTGATCTGAGCACTCAAATGTACAATTGAGATTTCTTATTAAGGCATTTAGGATTGAAATCTGGGCTTTCTAATATTATTTTGTCATCTTTAAAGGTGCATTACATCTAGGCTAACGTGATTCAAAGACTTTTAAATGGCCCAATAATACAAATGGCATTCTTGTCAAAGTATAAGATCAATACCCACACCTTTACACAAATACACACTGTGAAATTAATGTGCTGAATTGTAGATCTTAAATATTGGATAAAGCAATGCATAATATTCTGTCTGATTAGTAAGTATGTAAAGTGGGTTCTATCTGGCTTGCACATAGTTAATAATAAAGGCTTTGCAACTGGAACTTAGTTAACAACTCTCTTGACCTGTTAACTGGAATAAAATAGCTCTGCTAGTCGAATAGGAATCAAAACTCATAAAAACTTATTTTAATTAGCAAAGTTAGAAGATCTATTTACTATTGATGAAGTATGGTCCTATTTGTCCTTTTTGTTGACAGCATGCAAGACAACAGTATAGAGTCTTCCACTTCAATATCTCAACTTCTGAGAGAGAGTTATTTAGCTGAAACCAGACATCAAGGGAACAGTGAAAGAAGTAGATCAGAACCTTCTTCACATACTTTACATTATGGCAGTACTTCTGGGGTTTCAGAGGAAGTAGCTAGCCAAGATGACCTTCCAGATGTCTCTGCCTTTTTGAGCCAGGAAGAGTTAGATGAAAGCGTAAATCTAGCAAGACAAGCAATTGATCAAGATCCACTTGAAAAGCAAGATGACCAACAGAAACATATGCATTATAGCTCTGATCAAATGAAAAAGTGTGGTAAAACAATTTCAAACAACCAAGAGGCCCAGTCCACAACTTTGCCAACTTCAGACAATAGTTTCCACTCAAACTTTCATCCGGATCACGTCACAGAAGCAAAAAGTTCCAAAGACAGCACTCAGCATCTAAAGAAACAACAATTCAGTTCTGAAGCAGAATCCAAAAAAGAGTTCCTAAACAAGGCAGCAGATTTTATTGAGGAACTCTCTTCACTTTTCAAAGCACATAATTCTAAAAGAATAAGACCTAGAACATGCAAAAGCTACAGAAGCAAACTTGAATCTAAAAATAAGGTTGCTCAGGAAGGTAGCCCTAGTTTCCCAAAACTGTCAGAAAAGAGAGAGAGACCTTCCATTCCAGTACCTCAAGACTTGGATAATAAAGGAGACCATACAGCTGAAAAAACAAACTATCTACAGGAGGCAAACTTGGAAGCTATACATCAATTAGAAAGCACAGAGTTAACAACAGAGTCAGCACCCACATCTTTATATTTTGAGGAGCCTATTGGACAGCCACCACATTTTACACAAAAATTGAAAAGCAGAGAAGTTCCTGAAGGAACCAAAGTGCAATTGGACTGCATTGTGGTAGGAATTCCAGCACCTGAAGTCAGGTAAACATAGTCGACTTCCATCATTTTGCATTTCTGCAATGAAAAATGGATGTGTTACACTTCTCTGATGGTTTGATGTGTATGTTTTATAGTTGGTAGCAGAAATTCTTTGATCTTGGTTATTAAAATTGATTAGGAAAAACAGTTGCTGTCTTAAAAATCATCCAGAACATTGTTGCTTGTTTAAACTTAGGACATCTAAGGTGCATGCTTTTTCTCTGAACTGTAGAGATGATCCTTATGAAGAGCTACACTTCTGTAATTAGAAAATGTGTTATCTCCTTTCTAAAAAAAAGCTTTGTTTTTTCCAAGGGAACTGGGTGATTAATCACAGCAACCCAGATGAAATAGCTTTGCTTGCATTTGGGTTGAATAAGTACTGGATTGTATGGCCAAGAGATTCTCACTAATAAACAAACAAACAAATAAATATAAATGATGAGAGATGAAAAATCCCTTCTTCAGTTATTACCCTGGGAGCCAGGAACTCAATTCTAATCCAGGCTCTGACAAGGATTTCCTCCATAGCCTGGGAAAAGTCACTTAATTTTACTTTCTCTAACTGTAAAATTCTTTCAATTATTCACTATTATTCACGTTGCTGAACAGCTAAACATAGTACAGTTTCTGCCTACATCTAAAGTGAGTTTCCAGTAATTTTTGTAAAGATCTTTGGAGATAAAAAGCACTATAAAAGTGCTTGATGTTACTGACAGGAATACACATTGGGAAACAATTTATTAGAATTTCACTTTTATTTTAGAATTCTCAGATTTATTGGTGTTTCTCAAACTAAACTTGTTTAAATATAGTCCATTGACTGAATGTTCTTCTGAGTCACATGGGTACAAACACCTGACTACAGTGAGGTAACTGAAAAGAGAATTCAACCTATCCTAAAAGTTATTTACTTTTACATCCCAATTATTATCAATAGTATCTTAAACAGCCAATTAGTTTAGACAACCACCTGTAATTTCTTGATAGTTTAGAACTACTTTTTAAAATACATTGCAGGGTCTTTGTTGCATCTTCAGAGTCTCCATTCCAAATTAGGTTTATCATTTCTCTCACAAGAATGAAAGACATTTCAAGATTTTGTGATAAAATACCTTTTGTGACTCTCTCTGTTTCTTTCCCCAATAACTGCTACTTCTCAGAAAGAAGCAGTAATGGCAGCACATTCCTGTAATAAGGACAAAGGAGTGAGCATCTACAAACAGATTTTTCAGTTTTGGCCACACTGCAGCTATTAGAAACACTTCTAGAAAGACATGAAGTCCCCCAATGTATGGGGCTCCATTCTTATTGGAGAATGCCAGGCCATTTTCATTCCTGTTGAAATCCCTATCAGGCCACAACCCACAGTACCACAGAGCATCTCTTGCTAAGTTTCTTAGTGTCAAGAATGTTCCCTTCCTCCAAAGGATCTAATTATTTGTTAACAGAAGGGGTGTATATTATTTTTAGGCTGAAATCAAAGGGGCGTATCTTAATGGATGGCCATGTGGCTTCTTATAATTTTGTTGCTCAAACTCACTATTTTGATTCACTGTTTCCTCTGAGGTCTTTCTTTGTACTCCTTTTGTTCAGACTCCATCATCACAAATACCAAATTGAATTCATCTCTCTGTCTGGTAGAAGAGAAAGATGATGAAAAAATAGGAATGCAAGAGAGTTGCTTTTCCTGAAGAGACTAAAAGGGAAGCATAGTCAAGACCTAGAAACAAATTTCTTACTTGGAAGAAATCTCTAACTTCTCAGGTTCCAAAGACTCCAAGCCTGACTTCTCAAGGCACTTTGCCTTGAAGACTCTTTCCTATGTACATTTTAAAAATTCCATAAGACCCACGTTGACAGAAAGACCAAGTGGGTTTTATGAGATCTAACCCAGAAGCACAAAGGAGTTTGAATGTTTTCCTGAAGCAGCTGGAAATAGGGGCAGGAAGAGTGGAGTCTCAAAGATAATAAAATAACACAGGACCAGCCAAGCCCAGGAGAAAGCATAGGGCTACATTATCTATGTTGTTATTGAACTAACAAATAAAAGCAAACACCAGGAAGGGGTTACATTTGGACTGTGTGTGAGTGCCTTTACATTGTGTTAAAGAGCAAGTTGGGAACACCGATTGCTTGCAAAGGGTTGTTTGGTTTTGTGTTAATAGTTTTAATACTGTTTAATCATTTAATAGTATTTAATAGTTAATAGTTTAATAGGTTTTAGTAATTTTTGTTAATGTATAGTGCAGCTTTTGTCCTGTGAATCCCACATCCGATCACACCTACAAATAGGCAACAATAAACATTGGGAATGGGTAAAAGGGAAAGCCATTAAAAAAAAAACCTAAGTAAACTCCTCCACCTTCCAAGTTCAAGCCTTGTCAAGATCATAATTTGTGAGAGCATTAGATGGCATTTCATGTTGCTTGTTTGAATCTGTCTATGTTATAAATTTCCACATACAGTAATCCAGACTCACTTGTAGTCATTGGTTCCAGAAAAAATAAAACCAGAAATCTGGAGTCTTGAGCATACAGTATTCACTAAAAAATGTTGTGTCTCTTTGGAATGGTGTATAGAGCTGTCAAAGACAATAAAGAAGGAATCCTGTTGGCTGTTGATGCTGAGACATGTTAAGACTTTGGATTAGCAAAAGTATTGGAGATCAGATCACTTTGAAGATAGTGCTTTTTAAGAAGGTGTGGGGTTGGTTAGTGTAATGACTGTGAAGTTATGCAAAGAGGAGAGAGCTATATTTTAACAATCAAGTAAGAGAAATACAAAATAGTCAACAGATGCAGGAATTTGTCAGTAGTTCATGAAGGAAAGCTTAAAGCTGGCTTCATGGAATGCTTGTTCCTTCCCCTAGCCTTGCAGAAGCCTGTCTCTGAATACTCAATTGGATTAACAATCTGCTGTTTGAGAAGGGCAGTGATCACTCTCCAAATCATAATTCACCCTCTTTCCACACAGACACACACCTCTAGGCCTGTAGGACATTCTGGCACAAGTTAATACTGGAGTGGATCAGTAATAACTAGCCCTGGTCCTCTCACTGAACTGGAAGGGAGCCTCAGGAATGAGGGCATGGATTATGGTGAATGTGACAGCATAGCTTCTGATGGAGTAATAGAGTTTGGGAGAAAGGTCATTTGTTTCTGCAGTATGAACTGTGTCTTAAATACACCTCCTACAAGGATTACTTCAGAAAGTGTGCACTAGAGATGGTTCAAATTAAAACCTTAAATCTTAGATTTGGATGCAAGCTATTTCCTCGAACCTACGATGCCTGAATCCAAAAACCAAATTCAAATACTTTTGAACTGAAGAAAGTTCTTATTTGGATTTTGAAACTCCTAGTTGAGAAGACCTTAGGCTACGTCTACACGGCACTTTTATTTTGAAATAACACTCATTATTTCGAAATAAAAGAAATTAGGTCTACACGACGTTTTCTTATTTCAAAAGGACGGATCCTGTCCTTTCGAAATAAGAATAGTCGTTCCGAAACAGTAAAACCTCGATGTTTTCGAAACAGCCATTATTTTGGAAGGGGTATTTCGAAATAATGCCGTTTAGACCTGTTCTTTTGAAACAACACCGTGTAGACCTGTTGTTTCTAAACAACTTTTTGAAACAGCGGTCCAATTGGTGTTATTTCGAAATATCTCTTTCGAAATAACGGCCATTTCGATTGCAGGGTTTTCCTTATTTCAAAATGAGCCCTTTCAAAATAAGGGTTTTATTTTGAAATAAGCCATTTCGAAAGGACTTATTTTGAAATAAAACTGTGCATGTAGACATAGCTTTAGTTCCATAATGTCGATTTTATCTATTAGAGTTATTCTGACCAAATTTACACTATTCTAAATCTGAATAATTCCACTGATTCCAAAAGAGTTAATGATTGTCAACACAAAATGATGTTTAAACAGGTTCTTTTTTCTGATTCATAAACTTGTGGTACGATAGTATTAAGAAAGAATAGAAACTCACTGTCATTTGACATTGGGTTCACATTGCTGGTACCAGCCACCTTGGCAGCATGAACTAGCTTTCTGCATACAAAAGTGATAGAATAGATGTCCTACAGAAGAATGCCTAAAGGGAACACAGTATCACTGATTGATTGTGTGCAGCCAGAAATGTGATTAATGTTTTTGCTGGGCTTTAAAGCAAATGGTAATGATCCTTCTTCTTCCAAGAACATGCATCTGGGTATTTGGGAGTGCATTTACTTCTTGTAATTACTATCTGAGGTAAAAAATGTCTAGTAACTTTTAGCAGATACCAGAACTGCAGTGTGGGTGTTGTTATTACTGATTTAAATTTCACATGAAACATTGCCATTACTGCTGCTGAAGAAACTCTTTCTAAACAAGTAATTTAGATCCAAAATGTTATCATGATTTCAGTGCTTCTAAATCAATAGGTTTCAGTACTGCAGAGATAGGGCTGCAAAGAGTTTCTGACTGAAACAGACAGATTAATATAGGGAGTAACTGCTACCAAATGTTCTATAGTAGCAAGAAATTAGTCTCGTTCTTTTGATTCAATGGCAAGGTGGAAGGAGTCACAGATTTGAAATAGCACATCCTGAATGTCATATTAGAGGCTGGAGTCTTGAACCGAACCTCTCATACATGGGGCTGCATGAATGATTTGAGGGCTGGGCACTGGAAGTTTTCTAAGAGGCCTAACCTGAAATAGTGATGCTTCGAGTGGAAACTATCTACTATGATCACTGGAGGTGATTGAACTATTCATTATGAAAAAGATTCAATATTAATTTAGTCACTTACTTGCTTAGTGAATTATTCATGAAAATGATGATTTTCTTTAAATATCTTTGTCATTTTTTGGTGAATAATTAGGTAAGAAATTTTCAAAATACAAGAAACGATTGGTGAAGTAATATCTTTTATTGCACTAACTTCTGTTGGCAGAAGGGACATGTTTTAAGACTGTAAGAACTCTGGCTGTGTTCACACACAGATGGTTGTTTCGAGACAAGTTGTATCGAAACAATTTGTTTCGAAACAATGCCTTAATTCGAAATGACTCAATTCAAATTAGCAAAAAGTCATTTTGAAATAGGGAAAAAAGCAGGAAACAGAATAGCATGTTCACAGTGTGAACATGCTATTTCGTTACCTGCTGCAGGGGGCTGCAGCCCTCTGGGGGTGAGCCACTGCTGCGGCTCACCCTGCAGCCCAGAAAGGGGGCTGCAGCCCCAGAAAGGGGGCTGCAGCCACCTGCAGGGGGGTGAGCCGCTGCGGGGTGGCTCAGCCCCCCACCAGAGCTGCCCCCCGACACCACCAGCGGTGTCCGGGGAGCAGCCTGGGCTGCAGGCTGAGCCCCGCGCCCCCGACCCGCTGGTGGTGTTGGGGGGGCAGCCCCGGCTGCGGGCTGAGCCGCCCTGCAACGGATCACCCCCCCCCACCGGGGCTGAGGGACAGCCCTCAGCATCCTGGCCAGGGTCCCAAGGGTTCCCTGGCCAGGGTGCTGAGGATCCAATGTTGTTTCGGAACACTTTGTTCTGAAACAACATGTTCACACTGCATTGTTTCAAAACAACAGTTGCGAAACAACGTTGTTTCGCCTAGAAACCAGGTTTAACTTGTTTTGAAACAGCGCTGTTGTTTCTAAACACTGGGTTCCCTTTGTTTCGAAACAACTGTGCGCCGTGTGAACATGGTTTTTTTGTTTTGAAACAACCTCGTTGTTTCGAAACAAAAATGCTGTGTGAACACAGCCTCTGTGTCTCTTTTCTCTCTCACCACAGAAGTTCATTCAATGAAAGATATTAACTCAATCATCCCACTAATTTCCTGGGAATGCCACAGCTACAAGAATACTGCAGACTTTTAGACTATGAACTGTTCACAAACTGTTCACTTTGTCTATTCATTATTTCCATTGTGTAACTGGCCAGCTAATATACATGATACAATTCCTGTTTTGTGCGTCTGACTAGAAGAGTTTTTAAAAGACAATTAATGAATAGTAAATACTATACCTCATTATGAATAGAGCCATACGTGGATACAAAAATGTGGAACCGCATCTGATCCGCATCCACTCAGTGATAACATTAATCTGATCCAACATCCGCATGCCAGGATTAGCTGCATCTGTATTCACAGGTGCAACCGAGCTTGGGCTCACATACAACTATTCAGACTATGATTGGTTCATTCCCCATATGGGTCCCACTCATTTTTCCTTTCTTATTTGTGGTTCGCGTGCTGTGCTATCAATCAGATTTCTTTGCTCACCTATGGAATCTCTGATTGACAGCAATGGCTTGCCAACTGGAAGCAAGAAAAGGAAGAAGCGGGCAGGGGAATGAGCCAATCAAAGGCCAGCAATGAGTCTCCAAGTCCCACCTTGAGACTCTGATTGGTTGGCAGATCACAATCTAGGATTGGCCAGAGCGCTTCCTGCTTCCCCTATGCAGCAGCTTCTGCAATGGGTCCCACTGTGATAAGATAACAATAGAAACTGCATCCGTAAGTTGATCCACAGCAATGGGTCTGCGGTTATCCACACCTGCACCCACGGATGCGGATACCCGCGGATCTGCAGCGGATACCCATGGATTTGCAGGGCTCTAATTTTGAATTTTCAGACAAATAATCATTTGTGATAAAATCTGCCAAACTTTCAAGATTTACAAATACCCAAGCATTGTCTGAACACTTATGCATAATAAATAATTAGGGCTGTCAATTAATCAGAATTATTTCATACAATTAATGTAAAGCAAATTAACAAGAGTAAAAACAATAACTACTAATCTTAATTATAATTGCATTGTTAAACAATAAAAGAATACTGATGTAAATTTATTATAAATATTTTGGGATTTTTTATATTTTCAAATATATTGATTTTAATTATAACACAGAATATAAAGTGCACAATGCTCTCCTTATATTATTAGTTTATTAAATATATCTGCACTGTAAAAAAGGCAAACAAAAAAATAATATTTTTAATTCACCTTGTACTATTCTACACATTCTTACTTCTTGTTCAGTCAATTACTAAGACGACAAAGTTTGTTTACATTTACAGGAGATAACGCTGCCTCTTTCTTATTTACAATGTCAGCTAAAAGGGAAAATTGAACACTGTCGTAGCCAACATTACAAGCTATTTATATGTCAGATATGTCAATTATTCGTATGTCTGTTATGCTTCAACTTGTAGACTCTATAGTTTCACATTATTTTGTTTTTGAGTTAAGCACTATAGTATTTGTATAAGATGACCTGAAATCAATGTTTCAAAATCTCAAAAAATATCCAAAAATATTTGTTATCAGTTTAAATTGGTAATTATTGCAAAAGTATCCATTGCTTTTTAGGAAATTTTTTGACCAGCTTTGGTAAGCACACTTAAAACGTGTTACTAAAGCAACAATGAGGTATCAGGAGCTATGTCTACACTAGTCAATTAGTCTGGACTAAGCAGGCTTAGTCCGGACTGATTTAGCCCATGTCCACACTAGGCTTTGCCTAGTTCAAACTAAGAAATTTCTTAATTTGAACTAGGCAAAGTTTAGTCCGAACTAATAAATTCACCTGGTTAGTCCAGACTAAGCGCTTAGTTTGAACTTTAGTTTGAACTAGGTGGAATGTAGACATGGACTAAGGCTTAGTTCAAACTACAAAAGTTTGAACTAAGCCATTAGTTCAAACTAGCTGTGCACCCTACTTGGAACTACAGAGTTAGTTCAAACTAGGACACGCGGCTAGTTTGAACTAAAAAGCCATGGTTAATCCAAACTAGCCTGAGGTTACTTCAGACTCAGACTGTTTTGGTTTGGACTAGCAAGTCAAAACTAAAAAAATAGATGTAGATGTAGCCAGGGAGACAACTTTTAGTCTTGTGGCACTTAAAGGCTAACAAATTTATTTATTGCATGAGCTTTTGTGGCAGAAAATCCCATTTCGTCAGATGCTCTGAAGATGTGGAAACTTCAAAGCATTTGGCAACGTGGGATTTTCTCCCAGGGCCAGCGCAACCTGGTAAGCCAGGTAAGCATTGAGGGGGGCACTGACATTTGAGGGGTGCCAAAATGGGGACCGCACTGTTGCTCTCCCCTGTGACGTCACTTGTCTGCAATGGCGTCTGCTGCGCTGCAGGGGGGCACCATAAATGGTAGCACCGTTCCCATTTTCTCCCATGAAAGCTCATGCAACATATAAATTTGTTAGTCTTTAAGTGCCACAGGACTCCTTGTTTGTTTTACTGAACTAGACTAACTTTTAGCCTTGAAATATAAGGCAAATAAAATATGAATTGTTAGATGACAAAATAATTTATTTTTAAATTTCCCTCTAAACTCAAACACAGATTTCCCATATTTACCTCAGTTTTTATGTCTCCAGAAGCACCTGTGACATCAATAAAAATTATTTTTTTAAAAATTACACTTATACAGCAGTATTCAGTATCTGCTTGTATGCTCTTGCCATCAGTTAATAGACACAAAAAGAGTACATTAATAGAATCCCCATTCAGTAGTTGGCCACATTATTTGTGAATTCCATACATTAGTTCAGCTATGGAAACATCTGTCTTAACTATCAGTATCTGTAGCAGGTGAAACAGAAGGGAACCCATCCCTGGTTAAGACTACGTAAGTTACGGCTAACCTTGGACTTCTTTACATGATAAATTAATATTTGACAACTGAGAGTGTCAATCTTCAGCACACAAGCTTGCTGCACACTATTGTACCATACTGAACTTGTTACAGCACATTAAAAATTCCAGTGTTTGAAATATTGCTGTTTGAAATGGGAGCATGTCATAGTATATTACAGAATTTCTAATGTGCTATAGCAGGGTCCACACTATTAGTCAGTATACAGCAAGGCAGTGCATTGTAGATTCACATCCTGGCTTGCTATACACTAACTGATTGTGCAAACAGGCCCTTTGTCTCACGTTTGTCTCTTCTGAGCTTATATCTCATATTTTTAAATGGTTCTGAAATGCTGTCATGCATTTGTATCTGATTTAATAATATCATACTGTGTGGAGTTAATTCCATGTGCAATGATGTGTTCACATATTTGAGTACACAAATCTCAGTTATTATATGTGGAAATACAGTACAGTGTGATGAAAATCTAGGCTTTGTGTACAGTGTTGTTTCTTCTTTCCTTTTCTTTCATGTTTTAGGGTATGTTTTCACTGATGGTGGCAAATTCACCACCATCAGACCAATTCTTCCAGATCAACTGAGCACAAGTGAAGACCCACTCAATTGATTCAGAAGTCAATTCAACGAAACCACCTCCAAAAAAGTGTAATGCTGCTTCATATATATTTCCTGTCAATGCAGCGTAGTGGAGTCAGCACCCAAAGAGAATTTAGAAAGTCGATATAAGCTACACAAGCCACTCTATATAGCAGGCGTGACCAAACTGTGGCTTGGGAGCCACATGTGGCTCTTGAATGAAAAAGTCTGGCTCGCGGAAGAACGTCAGCAACTCAATTTAGTATGCAAAAGTATATGGCTATGTGCCTCAGTGCGGCTCTTGAAGGTTTAATAATCAACTTGCGTGGCTCTTGAGTTCCATAAGTTTGGCCACCCCTGCTATATAGCTTGCATAACTACACTGACTGCTGCTGAACTTAGAATCATAGAATCATAGGGTTGGAAGGGACCCCACGAGGT
>ML681981.1:24818656-25190897 GCA_007922195.1 Podocnemis expansa | reverse complement strand
TGGCAGCAAGAGCACACTGCTGACTCATATCTAGCTTCCCATCCACCTTGACCCCCAGGTCCTTTTCTACACTGCTGCTACTTAACTGAATGTTTCCCAGCCTGTAGCAGTGCATGGGGTTTTTCCGTCCCACATGCAGGATTTTACACGTGTCTTTATTGAACTTCATAAGATTTCTATTGGCCCACTGTTCCAATTTATCTAGGTCTCCCTGAATCCTGTCCTTGCCCTCCAATGTGTCTACTGTTCCCCCCAGCTTGGTGTCATCCGCAAACTTACTGAGAATGCAGTCTATTCCATCATCCACATCATTGATGAAAATGTTGAACAGAACTGGCCTCAGGACCGACCCCTGGGGCACACCACTTGTTACTGCCTGCCAACTTGACATGGAGCCATTGATTCCTACACGCTGAAACCGTTGTTCTAGCCAGTTTTCTATCCACCTTATAGTCCATGCATCTAACCCATACTTCCTTAATTTGCCAATGAGAATGCTGTGGGAAACCGTATCAAAAGCCTTGCTAAAGTCAAGGTATATCACATCAACGGCTCTTCCCACATCCACAAATCCAGTCATCTCATCATAGAAGGCGATGAGGTTGGTCAGGCATGATTTACCCTTGGTGAATCCATGCTGACTGTTCCTGATTACTCTATTTTCCTCCAAGTGTTTCAGGATGGATTCTTTGAGAAGCTGCTCCATGATTTTTCCAGGGATTGAGGTGAGGCTGACAGGTCTGTAATTCCCTGGATCCTCCTTTTTGCCTTTCTTGAAGATAGGTACTATATTTGCTTTTTTCCAGTCCTCTGGCACCTCCCCTGTTCGCCACGAGTTTTCAAAGATAAAGGCCAACGGTACTGCTATCTCATCAGCCAGCTCCCTCAGCACCCTCGGATGCAGTTCATCCGGCCCCATGGACTTGTGCACATCTAGTTTCTTTAAGCAGTCCCTAACCTGACCTTTTGTCACCAAGGGCCTCTCTTCTTCTCCCCAGTCTACCGTATCTAGCGTAGTGGGCTGGGAGCTGACCCTGCTTGTGAAAACTGAAGTAAAAAAAGCATTAAGCACTTCAGCTTTTTCCTCATCCTCTGTCACGAGGATGCCTGCCCCATTCAGTAAGGGACCTACACCATCCCTGATCCTCTTCTTGTTATTGATATACTTGTAGAACCCCTTCCTGTTATCCTTCACATCCCTTGCTAGTCGCAACTCCATTTGTCCTTTGGCCTTTCTGATTTTATCCCTGCAGTCCCGAGCAATGTCTTTATATGCCTCCTGAGTCATCTGTCCTAGCTTCCACTTCCTGTAAGCATCCTTTTTATGCTTCAGCTCAGTGCAGAGCTCTCTGTTAAGCCACAGTGGGCGCCTTCCACATTTGCTGTGCTTTCTCCTTATCGGAATTGTATCTTCCTGTGCCCTTAGCAGGGTTTCTTTAAAATGCACCCAACTCTCTTGGACACCTTTCCCCTTCAGATCAGCCTCCCGAGGGATCCTGCCCATCAGTTCCCTGAGGGAGACAAAATCTGCTTTTCTGAAGTCCAGGGTCTGTGTTTTGCTTCTTTCCTTCTTTCCTTTAATCATCAACTTGAACTCAATCATTTCATGGTCACTGCTACCCAGGCTGCGATTGACTTCTACTTCCCTGATAAATTCTTCTCTATTTGTGAGCAGCAGATCGAGAGGCGCAAGGCCCCTAGTTGGTTGCTCCAGCATTTGTACCAGGAAGTTGTCCTCAACACTCTCCAGAAACTTCCTGGATTGCCTGTGCACTGCTGTATTGGCCTTCCAGCAGATGTCAGGGTAATTGAAGTCCCCCATGAGAACCAGGGCCTGTGCTCTAGAAACTTCTGTTAGTTGTACACAGAATGCCTCATCCACTTCCTCCTTCTGATCTGGTGGTCTGTAGCAGACACCTACCACAACATCCCCCTTGTTGCTCTCCCCTCTAAACTTAACCCACAGACTTTCAACTGGCTTGTTTCCACTTTCATAATGAAGCTCTGAGCAGTCATAGAGCTCCTTTACATATAGTGCTACTCCTCCCCCTTTCCTTCCCTGCCTGTCCTTCCTGAACAGTCTATACCCATCTATTGCAGAGCTCCAGTCATGCAAACTATTCCACCACGTCTCTGTTATCCCAATCATGTCATAGTTCTTTGTCTGCGCTAGTACTACCAATTCCTCCTGCTTGTTTCCCAGGCTCCTTGCATTTGTGTATAGGCACCTAAGATACCCAGCTGATTGCCCTACTTTCCCATTTTGATTTTCAATTCTATTGTATCTACCTCCCTGGATTTTCTTTTGGTGTTGACCTCCCCCACCTGCCTCAGGCATTAGGGCTTCATTAGAGCATCTAAGAAAGTTATTTGATTCCCCCCGCATGTTCCAATTATCCTCTCTTCTATCCCTGGAGTTACAGTCCCGGCACCCCCCAAGTTCCATCCCATCCCCCTGGTCTCCCACATAGTCACTTACCTGTGGGCTTTGGTCTCCTTCCCCCTTCAGACCTAGTTTAAAGCCCTCCTCACTAGGTCAGCCAGTCTGCGTCCAAATACGCTCTTCCCCTTCCTCGAAAGATGGAGTCCATCTCTGCCTAGCAGTCCTTCTTCCTGAAACAGCAACCCATGGTCAAGGAAGCCAAAGCCCTCCTGACGACACCATCTTCGCAGCCAAACGTTCATCTCCAGGATGCATCTGTCTCTGCTCAGGCCTCTACCCTTGACCGGAAGAATCGAGGAGAACACCACCTGTGCTCCAAACTCCTTCACCCGCGCTCCCAGAGCCCTGAAGTCACCTTTGATCTGCCGAGGATCACCTCTCGCAGTATCATTGGTTCCTACATGGATGAGAAGCATGGGGTAGTAGTCAGAGGGGTGGATGATTCTCGACAATCCCTCCGTAACGTCTCGGATGCGGGCACCTGGCAGGCAGCATACCTCTCGAGAGATCTTGTCAGGGCGACAGATGGATGCCTCCGTCCCCCTCAGAAGTGAGTCCCCAACCACCACAACTCTACGTTTCCTCCTAGCTGTGGTAGCTGTGATCCTCCCAGCCTCGGGGGTGCATGGCCTCTCCTCTTCCACCTCCTTCACCGTCTCTAGCACCGCATAACGATTCTTCCCACAACAGAGGGTGGGTTGTGGGCAGGGGTGGAGCACTGCCTACCGCCAGAGGTAACCAGCTGCCAGTGTCCTCCCCCTGCCACAGGCTCTCCATCCAGCTCCAGTGTTGTGGCAGTAGTCTCTGGTACCTGGTCAGTGCCCTCCATCTTGCACTTCTCCTCGTGGATGCTGTCGAGGAACTTCTCCAGGGTGTGGATACTCCTAAGCCGAGACACCTCCTCCTGTAACTCTCCCACCTGCCTCCTGAGAGATTCCACCAGCAGGCACCTGTCACATCGATTCATCTCCCCAGCCTGATCGTTGGAGACAGGGAACTGCAGGCTGCAGTCCCTGCAAGTCCACATCAGGATCTGGGTAGAGATATCTATGGTCAGGATGTCTGTCTGGCTACAGGCACAGGTGGAGGAGACAGAAGGGGTGCTGGCAGCAGTGCGGCTCCTCTTCACCATCGTGGTTTCACAAACTCCTCCCCAAACTCCCTCTCAAACTCCCCTGTTTGCTGTCCCCTGTTCGCAAGCTCCTGGTAAGCACAGACCAGGCCTTACACTTCCATGACATGAAACTGTCTGTCTACGTCAAACAAAAGGATTAGGATCCCAGTTACTCCCTGTAATGATCATGTTCTTCAAGCGCTGCTCGGATGCATTCACTAATAGGTGTCTCCATGGCGGAGTGCTGGATTGATTGGAAAACTTTTGTCCTAGCCTGTTAGGAGAGGGTAGGCAGCCACCGCCCCCCCATGCCACCCAGTGGGTATATATACGGCTGGCCCCCGACCCCTCCCCAGTTTCATCTCTTCCACCTTGCACGTTGGATCTGGAACGCAAGGAGCCTGTCCGTCTTCTATGAGCTTTTCGCCCAACTGGGAGCACCTTTTCGTGGATGTAGTTCCACCACAGGAATCCTCCACTTTTGGGCTGGAACATCGTAGATAATCCAACATGCCAGCGTTTAAACCCTGCTCCAAGTGCGGCAAGGCCTTCCCCCAAGGATGCTCCCCACAGGGAAGTGCCTCCAGTGCCTAGGCAAAGACCACCTGGTCTCAGCCTGCTCCCTATGCATGTTCTTTAAACCTCGGACAATCAAGGACAGGGAACAAAGGCGCTGTGCCCTAGCCTCTGAACAGGCTTGGCACTCTCCACCCAAGGCTTCAGGTTCCCGCCCAGCGCCAACACCTGGCTTGGCACCAGAGCCAGCACGGCACCGTGCTGTCAGTGGCTGTCGAAGAACGACCTCAGTACTGACCCTAGTACCCTGGCACCAACGCAGCACCTCAGCACCTTGGCATTGCTCGACGTTGCCTCCAGTGTCACAGTCCCAGCACAGCCCGGTACCGCCGGTGCAGGGCTTGCCCTGGCACCGATCACACGCACCTCCGGCACCACAGGCTCGTCATAGCCTGGTACCATCGGTGCAAGGCCCATCTCAGCCAGGCAGCCCTATCTCCCTGGTTAAGGGCTTACCATGGGCTCCCTCAGGGTCCCTCCCAGTACTGACGACCCCGGAGGCAGTGGAGGCTGTTTGGGCACTCCTCCTGCTACCCACACCACCTTCCCCGACACCGATTAGAAGGGGCAAACCAGCCTTTATATCTAAGGCCTGGGTCCATCATGGGCGCCACTGCTTTCCCTTCCCTCAAAGCCCCCCACCTTCCACCCCATTGGGCTCCAGTTCCATAGGGCCATCCCCACAGCAGCATATCACCTTGCCATTGCCAGTACCGCCGTTGGAATCCAGAGGTACTTCCCCCAGCTCAAGCCCGGAGGAAGGTCCATCGAAGGGCTCTGAGTGGCCCCGGTGCTGTCAGCCTTCTGCTTCCACCCTCAAGAATGGTCCCCCCGCAAGACCCCTTCCCCCCCACAGTGAACACCCGGTACCACCCTGTCCCCGGCACCGGCCTCATATACTGGCAACTTATCGGCACATTTCAATTTCTTGTGCCACGCCACAGCAAACCTGTGGATGGAAGTCCAGCCCTCTGACCCCCCCCCTCGGATACCCTGTTTGGGCCAGTCTTCTTCTTGGCGGAGCTGCTTACGGTCCCTCTCCACTCAAGTGTTTGGGACCTAGTATCCTCCCAGTGGCAGAACCCAAGCTCTATTACCCCGGTGTCAGACACTGCAAGCCTCAAGTATAGGGTCCCCGAGTCGGACTTCCCCTCTCTCGCCGACCACCCAGTCCCTCCCCAGGACATGGTACAAATGGCACTAGGCCAGGCGAGCCCTCTAGCGACCCCCTCCTTGCCTCAAGGGAAGCTAGGGAACTGGATCTGGGCTGTAAGGTCTACTCCTCCTCAGCCTTTCAGGTTCGGGTCGCAAATAATCAGGCCCTAACCAGCAGGTACATGCTGGATGTGTGGGAATCAGTCACGAAATTCAGACATTTGCTCCCACCAGAGGCTAAAGAGGAGCATAATGCATTCCTGGAGGAGGGGAGAATAATTTCCCAGGATCTCCTCCTCTCAGCCTGAGATGCAGTAGATACAGCAGCCCACACCATGACCTCAGCTGTGACCATCCGCCAAGCCGCCTGGCTTAGGGAGGCCAGGGTGCCCCCCACTGCGCAGCAGGCAGCGCTTGACCTGCCCTTCGGGGGTGATGCTTTGTTTCCCCTCCAAGACCCTAACTGTAGTGGTTACTGCATGGGACCCTAGGGGAGAAGTTAAATACCTCAGTCTCCTTCCATCGGGGCCCTTTCCTTGCCCCACATAAACCAAAAACGGGGGGGGGGGACTGCTTCCTCCTACTTTCCTTGGCAGAGCCTCGGGTAGGGACTCAACCCCTACCCCTCCCGAGCTCAATTCAGGGTTCGGAGCCCCTTCCTCCCTTCCCTCCCTTGGAGGGAAGGGAACCTATCTAAGTTGACTACCATCGTAACTCCCATAAGATCCGGGGCATGGCAACAGCCTCTGTTCACCATCACAGAGATTAGCTGATGCCCCTTTCCCCTCCCTTTAGTGGGGGAATAGGGCGCTTACTGGGGCCAACCCTGGGTTGATATCACGGACAGAGGTGAGTCAGCCTTTGGTCTTGCCCTCCGATCTGGTAAGAGGCTCAGCCATGCAACCAAAGCCCCTCTCAGGTATCAAAACCTCCCAAACTGCAGCCCACTGTCCAGTTAATTCTTAGCCATTGCTACTCCTGGGTTCCCATTGGAGAAGGGAACAACAAAGGCACTCCCACCCTTCAGGTACTTTCTTGACTGACCATCCTGTCTGTACTCGCAAGAATTAAGAGTGGCATTTGCTAACACCGAAGAATGCATAACATAGTAGCTCTAGCCACGCCAGAAACGGGTGCCCATTCAGAAGTGCAAAAATCCCCCGCCTGCCCACCGTCTGTCCTACAGAAGGTAGGATCTACTTCATACCGGGGATGGGGAGGGACACCTTGGGCATCTCCCCACCCTAACAAACCAGTCAGTTTGTGGATTTATGTTGGTCCTGACGGGTCCTTAGCCATCTCCATGTATGGAAAACCCTCCTACTACCCACCTGTTTGGTGGGAATAGGATATTCGGTACACTTTACTGCATGCGGTTCTATGTCTGAAAGGAGGCCAAGGCAGAGTGGTTCAATCCATGCCTTGTCCCCCCCACCCCCTCCAGTGGGGAGGAAGAAAAAAAACAACCGATGGTAAACAACAGCTCCTCCCACTTTGTCAGGAAAGCTTCATTTCTCCCAGGACACCACGACTGTGAGTCCCTATCTAGGGCCCACCCTATCAGGAAGTGGTGGCGATACCCTCCCTCCCCCTACCCCTTAGGTAACAGCTTCTATATGCTTGACCTGGAATCTACCAGATCGGTAGGACCCATGGGAGAGGAGACAATGTCTCCTCCCCAACCGTCTAGAGAGAGGTACAGGGAATTCACCTCAGGCCTCCCAGACTAACTTCTAGTTAACCACGGTGCCAGCTCATTGACAAGCTTCATGCGCACCACTGGGCCCCACTCTTGGCTGTCACCCAACCAGGTGTACATAAATGACTCACATGGGTCGCCTTGCTACCATGATCATTCATATCTGGGCCCAGGATACTGCTACCTGGGCATCTGGTGCACTTACCACACCTTCCTTTGTGGGACCTGAGGCCAGAAACCATTGGCTATCCTCCATATGATACCCTCTCTGAAGGCAACAGCTAAAGGCTGTTGTTCTTCCTTTGCCCACTTATGGGAGCTTAAAAAAAAAAAGAAGAAAAAGAAGACGACCCAATTTCCAAAGTGTGCAGAAACTCGGAGGCCTGTTTTCCCCATGTGGGTTACTGTCCAGGATAAGATCGCATGATAGGGATAAACCACCCTTGTCAGATTTCTAACATCCAGGGTACTCCTACAGAACCATGGTTTACACTCTGGGAGTTTCACTCCTCCCAGGTGGGCAGGGAGGAGACCATTCACTTCTCTTATCACTCATACCATTCAGAAGGTAGTCTTCTCTGAATGAGCCCTCAATTCTGGTGCACACCTGGGTGCAGCGTAGTTGGGGCAGATATTTTGGTCTCCTCGACTAGGTGGCCAACCGGGGCATTGCTCCTGTTGCCCCCATCTTCCTGCCCTCCCTCCCCCCCCAGCTCCAGGTGGTTTCTTCCTGGGGTCGGAATCCTGGGGTGGAACACAAAGGTCAAGCAGAAAGTCCTTCTCAGTGAGTTTTCATGCATTACAAGGTATTTATAGATACCAAGGTCAACAGCACTTCCTAAGGCCACCATGCCACCTCACAGGCACCCAGTGGCCCGAATGCCCTTTCCCATGGGTAGTCTTTTGGGTTCCTACACTGTACACTGCTGGAACCTTACGCTGCATCCTCCTGGTGCAGGGGCATCTTGACCAAGATGCCATGTGACGCTCACCGCATCACCCTGATTTTGATTCCTCATTAATCAGCATGAAGTGCATTTCCGTGGACCCTTCTCGAATGAACTCAATAATCCTCTTTCCTTTATGTTTTGCCAAGTACTTCGAGTTCTTACACCCTTCGGGCACGTGCCCTCGGGCCTTGATGCAGTCAGTGCAAGGGATAATATCCATCCCTTCTATCATTATCTGAGTAGTCTGCAGCCATCATGGCTAGCCCCATAGCCCTTTGGTCTCCAGCGCTTTCTCTTGTAAGTTCATGCTGGAATGTCCTATGGCCAGATGTTTATCTTCAGGCCTTCATACCTTGAGCCATACCATTCAGGTAGAGCAACCAAACGCATCCCTTCATGTTTATCGTGTTGCGTTAATTCAACTCCATTTAAGGTGACCTTAGTCCATCCGGCCCACACACTTTTTGCCTCGGTGGGATTGGACCCACCCATTGCTTGGGTTGGCCCCCAGCTGTCAGTCCTCCATTGCCAGGCCAAAAGCCTAGTTGGTCTCTTGATTCCTGTTAGAATCTTGCTCGCTGGGCTTATTCCCATCTGGGGTGTTTGCTGTGCTGAAGGTGGAAGAACCAACTCCACCTGCCATCCATCAGCATGGCTAGTAGTCACCTATTACTGAATGCATCTGAGCAGTGCTTGAAGAAGAACAGTGGGTTACTCACCAATAACCATCCTTCTTCGAGATGGACTGCTCGGATCCATTTAGGTCCCTCCCCTCCATCTCCACATCTGGAGTTGGCAACTCCGAAGAACTGGGGAGGGGTCAGGAGGCGGCCTTATATATAGCCATTGGGTGGCGTGGGGGGCGGTGGTCGCCTACCCTCTCCTGACAGGCTGGGACAAAAGTTTTTCTGGCCAATCTGGTGCTCCAACACGGAGACACCTATTACTGAATGGATCTGAGCAGCCCATCTCGAAGAAGGACGGTTACTGGTGAGTAACCCACCGTTTCTTTATGTCCTGTTTGTTCAGCACTTGACCTACTGTTTTTAAAAGTGACATTGTAAGAATAATTTGTACTTGTTAAAATCAAGGACTTACCTGATATTTTAGTATCTATATTTTAATGTTGTATTTATAATATAATTTTTCCTTCTAAATGAATGCTCTCACACTTAATGGATGTAACAAGGACTTGTAAAATTACTGTACTTAAATGTTAATTATGTAACTGTAAATACTAAACAGATTATAGGCTAAAGAACTGCCCACACCAGTGGTCAGCAACCTGAAAGATAAGAAGAACTATTTTTTAAAACTCCTTGAATAACCAAGTGTTTTGAGAGCCGCAATGGGTGTAGCCTCCTGGAGGGGAAAGCTGGGCCAGGGTGTCTGCCACAGGGTCCACTGGTGGGGGGAGCCCAGAACTAGAAACAGGCCCCCCACAGGGTCCCCTGGAGGTGGTGGAGGAGACCAGAACCAGGAACAGACACCCCCTATAGGGTCTCCTGGTGGCAGGGAGAAGAGCCCAGAGCCACAAGGAGGCAGCCAAACAGCAGCATGTGGCTCCAGAGCCACAGCTTGTAGACTGCTGGGCCAGACCAATCCCATTTAATGTCTTTTGCAGGTGTTCTGTCTGAAACTTGGATGAGAGCCATCCAGGGATAGATAAGCCATTTTTAAGGTGTAACATCGCACTCTCTGGTGTGTCATCGGCAGGAAGGAGTGACCCCAGGACCTCAGGATCTAAAACATGAGTCTCTGCTGCCAGTACTAAAACCCCCTCTTTTGTCAAACAAGGCTGGAGCAGCTACATCAACCTATGTATGTGGATCAACAGCCACCATTAAAAGGAGACTAAGTACCACACTGAATGGGTAGAAGTTAGATGACGTTACAAAGATCAGAAGTTTCTATACTAGGTGAAATGCAAAACGAGCAGAAGATCGTGGTTAGAATTTGGATATGTCTGACATTCATAAATCAAGCTGAAAAATAAAATGCTATGGAACAAATTAAATTATGATGTAAACAGCAATGCAAATTATGATGGGTGGAATCTGGCCAGAGAATGGATGTAAATAGTAAAATAGTGTAATTTATTAATTGGGAAAGTATTTATGAGTAAATAATCAGTGAGGAACAGAAAAGTGGGTGGTGCAAGAAACTGGTTTAAAGCAATGGTAAATGAATCTCTGAAGATTTGGTTGTTTTGATTTGGATGCTTTTCTAGATTCATACAAACCTTTGAGGCAACCAGGGCTCAGTATAAAGATGGTTGTGTGTAAAAATGTAGTGTAAATTATCCAACGGGTGGCAAATTAGGCAATATTAAATTCCTTGAGAAGATATAAGAAATTAAGAATAATAGTAAGTAAAGTTGGTTGAGTTTGTCTACAGAGATGTTTCAATGAACCCAAACATTACCCTATTCTTTTATATCAATTAATGCAGTGCCATAGGAAAGAAACATTCAAAAAATGGCATCAAAATATTGGTGGTTATACCCACTCCAAAACTGAGTTCACAGCTAAGAAACAACACTTAGATGCTTTTGTTATTTAACATTTATACTGAGGTAGCATCTTAGAAGCCATGCATGCTGCAACACCATTCTACAAGGCATTATCTGAACATACAGAGAACAACTGATCGGCTCCAAAGAATTTGTAGTTTAAAAAGTAAATTTGAATTGCAATTTAAATCCCTCCCACAAACTCTAAAACAGTGAGTCACGTTTACTTTAGCTATCATGCCAGCATAAGTTAGGCATTTGGGATGTTGAGCATCCTTCTCATGAAGCTAAAGTGTGTAAGGACTCCTCTCTATGCTTCCTTCTGCACCTATATTTTTTTAACTGCTAATGTAAAGGTATGACATATATCCTTCCGACTGGTGGCAGATGGCCTCTCTTTATCTGATCAGGCTGAAATGTATCTACATTTTTTCCAAACTGATTGGCTCCTCTCTGCTAGGTTAATTTTACTTACAAATCACGTTGCATGATTTGGCACATACCGCCATCCTGTAAGGGTCATGAGGATCTGAAGAGCTATAAACAGGCTCCATGTCATGAAATTTCTATGAGAGCATTCTCTAACATACACCTCACATAGCTAAAGATGTTCATTTTAGCACTGCTTTGTTTAAGAAAACAGGTCTATCATTGAGTAGCTTGCAGTTAAATTTTAAAGTAATATAATCTCCATTAAGTTGTAAAAAGTTTTCAGAGTGTAAAAAAAGCATTTATTATTTTTTCTCTCCTTAAGCCATGGGGCCAAACTTGTCTTTGGCATAATTCCATTCAAGTCACTGGAGTTATGCCAGAGGTGAATTTGACCGTAGTGTTTGACACTGGTTGGCCTTAACGTGAATCAGATTTGTATAGTGGCACTATCACTATAATCCATGGCTGGAATAAAATGTCAGTGACAGAGAGTATTGATACTTCAGTCATCCCACATACTTTCCTTTGTGCCTAACATTTCACTGCTGCCATGCACAGTATTTCAGTGGTAAGAATAAAAAGTTAATGAGGATTATGTGACAATCTGACATTTTATATGATGGATATAATATCATGTAACAGCATTCCCTAAAATGTTATTTTAAAGTTTACAGTAGTAAGGAGAGCAGTACTGGCAGAAATATGTACCTTTTATTTGTAAAAAATTATAATGGCATATTGGACTCTTGATCTTTTTGGTTTTCCTGTTGTGTAATCTCAAAGAAATTTAATGTATGCATTTCAAAGAAGGGTGGAAGTAGTGATAAAAAAATACATACTATCTGGAAAACTGAGTCTATAGCTGAAGTCTAAGTCGAAATTTACTTCATTAACTCACACTGTTCATTTTGGAAGGGTCAGAGGAATAGTAATTGCAGAGAAAGGAACAAAAGTAACTCAGTTACACATTATTATCAGTATTGTTCTGTTAACATGCAAATTAATTGGAATAAATTGTTGAAATTAAAATACCCTTGCCAAGTAAGGGGATGAAGAATAGATTCCAACTTGCCCCTGTAAAATCATAAAATCTTTACACTGAATTCAGAAACTTGGTCTGCAGGAGCACATATAGCCCTTCCATTTTAGTGTTGCTTGTATCAAAGTATTTAGTGGAACATGTCTTGCTTTGTCTGTGGTTTGAGATAGGAAACACACCCAAGAGAGCTGAGAAATGAATGCGAGTTTAATTAATTAACTCACACTATTTTATGATAAAATAGTGCTGAAAATGACATTCAGTTATAAAATATTAATATTTCTTTTTCTCTATTATATTCTATAACTGCTAAAGCAAGACACTGTTGACTAATCAACTCTTAGGGCCACATTTAAGAAAAAGGCATTTGCTGTGCATACAAAAATACATAACCAATTGATAACTGTACACGCAAATACATATTTGCCTAAACAAATGGGTAATTACAAATCTAAATGGCACATGCAAAAACTTGACTTGTGCTTAACCTTCTTTTTTGAAAATTTAGCCATTTTCAATTATACCCAACAGCAAATCCTTGAAAGAGTGGAAGAATAAGCCATGCTTTATTTCAGATAAGCAACACATTAAATGTTCTTTGGGAATTACAAGATAATCATGTGTACTATCCTGATGTGGGCCTTAATCCAGTTGGCTACAATTGGCTTGAGTGGGTTTTTGTTCAGCCTTTAGTTCATGTGATTGTATTTCTCCTATATGGCTAATAAAAGCTTCCTACTTATTCACAGTTAGTGGAGTTATTCCTTGAGCCCAAGCATTAAAGGCTTGTATTTTGGGTGCAAAGGCCATACAATTCATCCTTACTAATAACTGTGGCACCTGTCTGTATAGGTATAGGGTCATGGTTTATTATAGAAATGATACATCAAAAGGCACTTGAACTTCTGCAGCCTACAGATACCCAAGGATAAGCTTTTGTCTAATTAGCAGCTGCGATGTTTCCCTCTACGGGTACGCCCACACTGAGGATAAAAACAAAAGCAGTTTATTCTTTCAATGAAATGGAAGGGGTTTGTGGTTGGTTTGAATGTCCTAGAATAGATTTGTTTCCACTGATAAGTGATGGTGTGGATACCAAATGTTTACAAGCATGAATTCGTTATATCTCAATCATATGGAAAAAGTCTTGGAAAAAGAATGTACTTGTGTAGAAATGCAAAATCTGTATTATATATCTTATTTATATATTTAGTTATTAAAAGTGCAATAAGCATGTATAAACAAAAAGTCAACACCCCCACACCACCCCAAGAACCATATAAATAGAGCCTTGCAGATCCGCGAGTATCTGCTGCAGATCCGTGGTTATCCGCATCTGTGGATGCGGGTGCAGATAAATGCAGACCCATTGCTGTGGATTGACTCATGGATGCAGATTCTATTTTTATCTTCTCTCAGTTCTATCTACTGCTATAGCTCCTCCACTGATCTGTGTCAGCAGCACACGGGAACCAGGATGCACTCCAGCCAGTCCTAGCTCAGCTCTGATCTTGATCTGCCAGCCAATCAGAGTCTGTCTGGAGCTTGGAGAGCCAATGATGGCCTTTAATTGGCTCATTCCCCATGATTTCCCTGCCCACTTCTTCCTTTTCTTGTTTGTAGTTCACATGCCATGCTGTCAATCAGAGCTCTCATTGGCAAGGAAATCTGATTGACAGCACAGCATGCAAACTGCAAAGAAGAAAAGAGGAAAGTGGGTGGGACCCATATGGGGAATGAACCATTCAAAGCTAAAATGCTAAGTCTGAGCCCAAGCTCAATTGCGGATGAGGTTATGGATGCAGCTAAAACCTAGCATGTGGATTTTGGACTGGATCAATGCTATCACTCAGCGGATGCAGATCAGATGTGTAGAGCCCTGCAAATCCACGGATATCCGCAGATATCCGCCTTATATCCGCATCCACGGATACAACATGGATATCCACGGACCATTTCTTGCAGATGCAGATCGGATACAGATTCACGTATTTTTATCTGCACAGAGCTAGAGCCCTGCAAATATGTGGATATCCGCAGATATCTGCATTATATCCGCATCTGCGGATACAGCACGGATATCCGCGGACCATTTCTTGCGGATGCAGGTCGGATACACATCCACTTATTTGTATCCACACAGGGCTCTACAGATATGGTTCCACCATTTTGTATCCACACAGGGCTCTACACATAATCTTTTTGTACCATTATAATAGCAATAACACTAGGAATCCCAATCAATCTTTTTTAAAGCCTCTTTTGAAGCTTCTTTATTTTAATTCCCCTCATCTTTTTATACTAATTTTGGAATGTGTTCTCTCTTCTGACATTCTTGGAATTATAGCCCATTTGGTTTGTTAAGGAATATGAACTGTCTCTGCTCCTTTTATAATAATGATTGCAAATAATGGTATTTCCTAAACGTATGACTGAGTGCCTCATTACTGAATTTGGCTTCCATTAATAGAGCTGTTTAAGAAATGTTTTTAAACACACATTTAACAAGGTCCATGAGGTTAGAGGCAGCATGAGCAGGTGCTATGAAGTATAGTACGGGATCACTTCTGTGTCCTGACCAAATCACTGACTGAAAGAACACCTCAGAGTTTCTAATTTTGTCCACCAGAGAGTTGAAGACCTAGAAAATGAGCAAAATAGGACTGGAAGGGATAGAGGAATGGCTTCCAAGACTCCTCTAGATGACGACCAGGTAAGAGGTCAAGGTTGTAAGCCTAAAATTTTGCCATTTTCTTGACAGCAAAATTTCACAAAAATAACATGAATATATTTCACATAAGCATACTTGTATTTCTGCCGTGGAAAACTTAGAAAGGGAGAAGTGAATATTTGTCAAAGTTCTCCCTGTTCTCAGTCTGTTGTAACAAGATTAACTTAATGGGCACATTCCTTTAAACATACCTCCATACTGATGCAATTGCAATTGCAATTGATGGTTTTAAATTTGTAAGCATTTTGTTAGATCAGTTTATAGTACTTGCAGCAATAGATACTGGCAACGTGTGAAAATGGATAGGTAAAAACACCACCTATAAGCACAAAACGGACACATAAAATCATTCAGCCTTGAAATCTTACTCTGAAGTTATAATGGAGTGATTTTCTAACAGGAACTTAATCAGTTGGGCTCACCTTAACAGCTCTGGAACTCCCCTGCAGAATAGATAAAAGAGTTTTCAAGTTCTGGGACCAGACATTCAAAGTCGATCAACTGCACAGTTAAATCATACTGTCTTGTTCAAAATAATGTAGGGAATATGCCCTGTACTCACATTTGAGTTTTAGGATTTACTGGCCACAAATAGGACCTAGTTTGCTTCTCTGTTACACAATAATCATTATTGAAGTTTCACTTCTTACTGCATGCCTGTGTAGTGCTCTGTTTGTTACAGAGCTCCATTAGGCCTCATTTGTCAGTCTGCATACAATTTTATTTGAGTCCATCTTTCAGCAGTATATGCTGCTTACCCTTCATCTGACAGAGACAGGGACCTATTGAGGGGATGAGTCAGAGTTCATATCCTGTCTGATACATACCACGAGCTGGTCCAAAGTGCAATACTTCCAAAATGCTAATACAAGTGAAATGCTAATCCAAGCAAGTTTATTTGTTTAATCGTATTTGTAATGATCTGAAGTATAATTGTATCAAAATCTCCCATAACGTGTACCAAGACATACTGTGCAAGTACAGAACTTCCACATCTTCAAGCATATGATGAAGTGGGATTTTCTCCCACAAAAGCTCATGTGATAAATAAATGTGTTAGTCTTTAAAAGTGCCACAGGACTCCTTGTTTCTTTCACTGAACTAGACTAACACTTCTGCCGTTTTGGAACTTGTGCAAGTATAGTTTACAGTTTGAAAGCTTCTCCTAATTTTTTTCTGAAAGGAATCTAATTTGATGTAATATATTTTTATTTTCTATTTCTTTGGTAATACTTGCTTTTGTTCAATGTCTTGTATATGGCTTTTACTTAGATGAATTATTTCTACAGCTGAGTGAATAATTAAAACATAAGACTAGACATAGTGGGTCAAACCAATGGTCCATCTAGCCCAATATCCTGTCTATAACAGTGGTCAATGCCAGATGCTTCAGAGCCAATGAACAGAATAGAGTAATTCTCAGTGATCCATCCCCTGCCATCCAGTCCCAACTTTTGGAGGTTTATGGATATCTTGAGCATGGGGTTGCATCCCTGACCATCTTAGCTAATAGCCATTGACAGACCTATTTCTTATAATCTTATACAATTTTTTTTGAACCTAGCTATACTTTTGACCTTTGCAACATATACTGCAATGAGTTCCACAGGTTGACTGTCCACAGAGTGAAAAAGTACTCTCCTTTGTTTGTTTTAAACCTGCTGTCTATTAATTTCATTGGGTGCTCCTGGCTCTTGTGTTATATGGAGGGGTAAATACGCCTTAATTCACTTTTTCACACCATTCGTGATTTACAGACCTCTAGTCTTAAAGTGCCACACGACTCCTTGTTTTTTTTGCTGGACTAGACTAACATGGCTATCCTTTTGGAAATTGATTCTATCATATTCCCTGCCCAAAGTCATCTCTTTTCTAAGATATACAATCTCAGTCTTTTTATTCTCTTCTGATATGTAAGCTGTTCCATGCCTCTAGTCATTTATGTTGCCCTTTTCTCTACCTCTTATAATTCTAATACATCTTTTTTGAGATGCGGCAACCAGATCTGAACAAAGTATTCAAGGTGTGGAGGTACCACAGATTTAGATAATTGTGATATTTTCTATTTTATTATCTGTCCTTTCCTAATGGTTCTTAGTATAATGTTAGCTTTTTTGACTGCCACTCACACTGAGGAGGTGTTGTCAAATAAAGTAACTCCTTGAAAATCAAATTTTGGGGAAAAAATTACAGAATTCACCAAATGAATTATTCACTATATATTACTCAGACAGTCAATTATTTCCCTAAGTTAACTGGAGAAATTGGCAGAAAACAAAATACACCTATTACTTGTAAGAGACAGCATTTCATATACGTGCAAACAGTTAGGGTGGGCAAACTGGAAAGTCCTTAAACAGATAATAGTTCAGAATTAGTTTAGGTCGGTGTCTAAAAAGAGATGAGTCTGCATTTTACCCAGGACTTTTAATTCCTGACTCCAATAAACCACACTATCTTTCTTCCTCACACCCCACCATCAATCCTGGACACCCTCCTTAAATTGGTGTTTTTCTAGAATGCAACTCAACTGCATTTTAACTTGCTCCACACATCATTAAGAGGCAGCAGGATGGCCTCCTCTCTCTTCATATGCTTTGCATAAGAGTGAGCTTGATTAAGCAATCTCAGCACCAGTCTCATGGAGTTTCCTTCTGAGGTGCTGCTTTTTCAACAAGAGTTAGTCATGCTCCTTTGAGTCCTGCATCTTCTACTCTACTGGCTCTTTGAAATGCTGAAGACCCTGGATACCCCCAAGAGCCCACTAATAGTCTATGTCTACACTGGGAATTTAATTTGAATTAAGGAGGATTAATTAAAACTTTAGTGCATGTCCACACTGGCTTTCATCAGTTCAAACTAAGGAAAGCTTACTTCGAAATAGTAAAACCTGCCTTTAATTCAAACTTATTAGAACTAACCCAATGTAGATGCGTTAGTTTGAATTAAATGCGGTTTGACCTTCTTCCTCCTTGGGGGCATGACACCAGGAAGGAAGTGCCTCCTTTTTATGGCATTGGGTGGGGGGATGGTTCTTCTCGGGTGCCATGTTGCCACACTTCCCATGGCATCCCCCTCCTAAGCCAAAATAGCACATCCTGTGCATGGACATGCTAGTTTGATTTAGTTTTCTAGTGTAGACATGCTAGTTCAAACTAAGTTAGTTTGAATTAATCAAAATTAGTTTGCACTAATTAATTCAAACTAACTTAGTTTGAACTAGCATTCTTAAGTGAAGACACAGCCACAGTGTCTGAAATCCCTTTTTGTCACATGAAAACAGGATTTGGGATTTCAAATTCAAGCCCAATATAATCTGGCTGTCTAAGTGTTAAAAGGCAAATGTAGCAACAGGACCCAGAAAAGAATTTAGGATCCAGCTGCCTGAATGATCATCTCTCCCTGAGAAGCCTTCTTTATGCAGATGTCTTATAATGTGGTAGAAAATATATTTTCTTTGGGATATTAACATCAACCTCATAGCCAGTACTGTAATGATCAAGTGGCCACAAACATGGTTCCACATGCAGCAACACATGACAATGTAGAGAGTCAAGTTAAATTAAATTCCTTTCCTGTTTACTTTGTTCCAAGCTGAACATGATATTTTACAGGGAAGAAGTTTCTGTGAAAATTTTATACAAGGAAAGTACAGATGGAGCTAAATGAAAACATTCCAAAATTCAGATGTGTTCAAAGCTGGATGTGAACTTTGGGGGGTGAGCCTAGTTGTGCTTGAAAGACAGATAACGTCACCACCTTTGGGCCACACACAGAACCCCATCTTATCTGTTGCCTCTTGGACTTTCATAATTGAATTGATCTTTTTAAAAAGTTGTTAAACACCTGTACCAGAAACAGGGCTACCATGTACAAAAAACAATCAAACAGACAGAGATCCCATCAATCTTTCCAATCCCCAGGCCACCCATAACAGACACCAGAAAGAGATTCTATTTGAATTATAAGAGACTTACATAAACAACCCACTGAAAGGGAGTCAATCAAAAGATGCTTCAAAGTGCTGTAAAGCTGAGATTAGATTTTACTAAATGTATCCAAAAATTTCGTGTTTATTTGTATAAAACATAATGTTATGAAGTAAATTTAATTTATGTGATGTAATGAGGAACTAAAGCTGAATTCTACATTAAGAGCTGTATTCTCTTCATCTATAATATTAGTTGTGAGATGTCTATATCTAGAAAAATACCTCATTGTCTTAAACTACTCGGCTAATACATATAATTACTGTATGGATTGTAACTCTATTATTTGCTATAACTATGTGTTCCAAAGACAACAAACTATTCTTTTTACTGTCACTTTAATTTGCCTAAGGTATCTATCTCTTTAGGGCAGTAAGTCATCTGTTTTGTTGTTAACCTGCTTCCTGGTTGTCAAGTTTTTGTTACGATAAACTATAATTTTGCCATGCAGGTGGTACTGTGAAGGAAAGGAACTTGAAAACTCACCAGACATTAACATTATTCAGTCAGGAGACCTGCACTCATTGATTATAGTTGAAGCTTTTGAAGAGGACACAGGACGTTATTCTTGCTTTGCCTCAAACATCTATGGCACAGACTCAACTTCTGCAGAGATATACATAGAAGGTAATACAAATCTTTGCAAAATGAAACTGGTCATAAAGCTTTAAAAATAGAACCATATATTTTGTGTACTAGCACTAAATTTACAGGCTTGCTGTGCAGATGATCAATGGAAAGTCAACAATTCCAGTCTATCTACATTTACAGTCTACATTTCATCATTTTGTGTCTGGAAGTTCTTTTATATAGCTATTCTTACTGCTCTTTAAATACATTTTTACTAAGCCTTTATCCTACAATGAACCCTGTCCAGGCAGATCTTAGACCTCTTGCAGATCACATTGCAAGATTAGGACCTAAGAGTGCTGAGATTGTTGATGTCTCTCTTCATTTCTTTTCTGTAGCTACTCTAGAAAAAAGGCAAAACTGTAATTGTCTGAAATATGCATTTGCTTTGTATGCTTGCACTGTACTTCCTCAGCTCCCCTATCATGACAAATGACTCTTATGCCTTTTTCTGTTTACAACACCAAGCTTGCTTCACAGAGTCCCTTTTCCAGCAGTTCAAGCCATGCCCTGAGGCTCTTTGTTCCTCTCTCCTACTAGCCCTGAGGCAGTCTGAGCACAGGGCTCCAGCCCTCCTGCATGATCATATCTCCCTGTTTTCCTCTTCCAGGCCTCTTATATATCCTGGCTCCTGGGATTCAGGTGCTCTCCTTTTCCCCATTAGGCAGGTTTGCCCTACTCTTAATCAGCTCACAGCTGGGAGGCACTCCTGCCTCTGGGTTTTCTCCCCTGCTCAGGCAGCTGGGAACCAATGGCACCAGTGCTTTCCCTCTTCTGCAATGCTGTTTTCCTCATTTGAATCCCATCCCATTTTAAATCTTCACTGACTGAAGATTAATCATTAACAGTGTTGTATTTAATTCAGAATACATTGTGGCTTTTAATTCAGTATACAGCATTACTTCAATTTTACTGCACATCTTTTGGTTTGTTTTAATGTTGTAATCCTAATTTTAAAAGTCTATATAAGAAATCATAGTAATGGAGGTTTTCATACCTACTAGACAAATTGTTCAAAAGTATGATTCCATTATAAATATTTTTGCCTTTCCATAGGTGCCTCTTCTTCTGAATCTGAAGGTGAAATTAGCACAGAAGAAATGGATCAGTAAGTGTTGCTTGTGTTAAGAAATTCCAAAATTGTAAGAAACTGAAAGTATTGTACTGAAAAAAAAAGGTGTTTGATTAAGTTTCTTAAATATTTTAATCTCTAAAATGGGAGAATTTGTGATTGTTTAAATGAACATTTTCCTTTCTTCAGAGTGGTAGATGTACAGATCTTCAGTGTGGGTCATCACCTATCTGTAATTATAATGGACAGAATCAAATGTTGACTGGATGGTTGACAAGGGACTAGCTCCCATCCTTTAGGACCCACTCAGTTTCAAGATCCCCTCTGGATCATGAAACCAAAACCAAATTTCTTGGCCTGCAGAAGCACCTCGCAAAAATAATACTCAACAAGAAAACTTTCATTCCAGAAGAGAACTTTAACCATAAGTTTAAAAGATCTTCCTTTTTCAGCGAGGGCTGGATCTGTGAACTTATCCACTCAGAGAAGGAAAAATTATCAGGTAAGAAACCATAAGTACTCTAATTCTCTCTCAGAGGTAGGACCATAGATCCTTCATGTGGGATTTTCTCAACAGCCACAAAATTCCTAAGGAAAGAACAAAATAATGTCACTGTGAGAAAGGATTAACCTAATCTATGGAATCATCATGGCATGCAGGACCCACCTGCCATAGTCTGCATCAACTGAATACAAAGTACATCTTATAAAACTGTAAACCCATACTCGAATGATGATGATTTAGTTTTACAGATTTCATCATATGGAGACTCCTCTTCTCATCCTATGATGCTGCCACCACTGGTAATAAGTAAGTGCTGATCCCCTGAATAGTTTTGCTGTAAATTTCTCAGCAATCATAGAAATTGGAAGGGATCATGAGAGGTCATCAAGAGCAGTCCCATGAACTCATGGCAGGATCAAGTACCCTCTTAAACCATCCCTGACAGGTGCTTGTCTAACCTGTTCTTAAACACTTCCAGTCATGGAGATTCCACAAGCCGCCTAGGCAATCTATTCCAATGGTCAGTCAACGTGACAGGAATTTTTTTCCTAATGTCCTACCTAAATCTCCCTTGCTGTAATTTAAGCCCATTGCTTCTTGTCCTGTCATCAGGAGTAAAGGAGAACCATTTTTCTCTCTCCTCCTTGTAACAACCTTTTAGGTACTTGAAAACTGTTATCATGTCCCTTCTCCGTCTCCTCTTTTCCAGACTGAACAAACCCAGCTCTTCCAGTCTTCCCTTATATGTCAAGTAGTCCAGACCTCTAAGCATTCTTGTTGCTCTTCTCTGGACTTTCTCCAATTTGTCCACATCTTTCCTGAAACGAGGCTCCCAGAATTGGACACAGTACTCCAGTTGAGGCCTAATCAGGGTGGAGTAGAGCAGAAGAATTACTTTTCATGTCTTACTTACAATGTACCAGTATATTTACTGTGAGGCTGATGATTCTGATGCCTTACCATTTCTTTTTCTTAGATGAAATAAAATTAGTAAGGCTGCTTTTCTTATGAAGTTCTTTTCAAATAAACTTTAAAGCTCACCTCATATTCAACTAACGTTGTAGTTTCTCCTTTGGGTGAGAAGAAAGTGGACAAAAATAAGGCAATGAGATCTCTTGTGCTCAATCACAGAACCACAGAATAATAGAAACTGGAAGGGACCATGAGAGGTCATCAACTCCAGTCCCTTCCCTGCTCTCATGGAAGGACCAAGTACCCACCTGAAAGATGAAATGAAAGATCAAACTTACTTCTGGAATTATGGTGAGATCCATTCTCAAAACCACCTTTTCTTTATAAGAAATACAGAAGGATGGATCAACTGACAATTTTCCCTACTCTGCCATCCTTCTTGCCAAAGAGCTAGTGATCAAAACATCTGACAAAGTGGGATTTTCTTCAACAAAAGCTCATGTGATAAATAAATCTGTTAGGCTATGTCCACGCAATGATTTTAAATTGAAACAACAACCTTTGTTTCAATTTAAAAGTTGTCATGTCTGAACGACGTATCATTATTTCGAAATGGTGAGCCCTGTCATTTCAAAATAATGAACTTTATTTTGATATAGTAAAACCTAGGCTGAAATTGAAATAGCCATTATTTTGAAACGGTTGTTTTGAAATAACGCAGTTCAGACATGTTATTTTAAAATAACCATTATTTTGATTTAACACTTTTGCCCTTCTCCTTCCCAGGGTGCCTTTCTTTTCCTATATATTGGCTGGCAACATGGCCCTGCCAGGGGGTCATATTGACATACCTCCCATGCTGCCCCTCTCCTGATTCAAAATAGCAAGTCCTGTGTCTAGACTTGCTGTTTCGATTTGAGGTTTTTGCTTATTTTGATTTGTTAATTTGAAATAATGATTTTATTTCAAATTAACTTATTTCGAAATAAGCATCTACCGGTGGACAGAGCCTTAGTCTTTAAGTGCCACAGGACTCCCTGCTTTTTTTGATCAAAAATGTTATTTTAATAGTCAACTCAAGTAATACAATGAAACTGATTTCATAGATTCAAAGGGTACTTGCATTCAGGCATCAAGTCCAGTATGCAACTCCTAAGACAGAGCTCTCTGCAAATTAGGGAGACACAAGAGCTGAACTACTCTAAGGAACTGGTGAGACTGTCAAAGGTAACTCTTCATAAATTTACTATAAATCAATCCTGTTGCAACATTTGAATCGTTGAGTGCATCCCTCCATGGATAGGACTCTGGCTAGAATGTTATCCAGGAAAGAATACACCTGTACCCTTCTCCTCTACCTGTGAAGGGCCACCAGAACAACGAGAACTTTTGCTAACATTCAGCATATGAATGACAGTTTGAAAGGCATCACTTTGTATTGAAAATTATCATTCCGGTGAGCAAACTGCACAGGAATCTCCTGTGTGCCTGGTGAATTTCCACAAGTCAGCTTTCTTCAGAATTGACAGACATAAGGTAATTGTGACAGATTGCACTCTGTATTCACATCCTACATACCACTTTAATAATCACTGAACAAAATGTGCCTTATGAGGTGCCATCTGAAAACTTATAACTCAGTGGTCAATAATACCATGGTGAAATTATGTGTAGCAGAATTATAAAGTGAAATTATGAACATAAACTAAAATTATTGCTGAAATGGGTTTATCAGACTAGTCTGGGGAGTGACTAAACCTGTTCCTCAAAGACAAAGCACAAGCTGACACCTCTAGCCATGTGACATCCAAGCTGATTGACTGTCACTGGTCAAGTGACCATTCTTTGGCCATGAAATGGGGCCAGAACAGATTGAGCTGCATTCCAGCAACATGGAACCTCTTTAACCATCAGAGTCCATGTCTTGGTCCTTAGAATGGGAAAACTTTATCTAGGGCTAAACCCAGAAAAATGGAGGAACTCTCCTGACCTAGTCAGGCATAGAATCTAATGTGGAAATTTGCATTGTAGGAAGATCGATTTCTCCCCTTTCAGGCTTAGCCTTGGTCCATTTGATTTTACAGCGGCCTTGCTGTCTGAATTAAGAGAAGCAGTACTGAAAAGATACATACCCTGTAGTAAGGCCACTTCTCCCTTTTCCAGGATTTGGAGTTTAAAAATTATTTTATAGAACCCTCATTTATCTGAGGTTTCCGACACCATTTTGTCTAATGACTTCCCAAATAACCGACTTTCTGAATATTTTGAAAAACCTAACATGATTTCAGCCTGCACAAAGCCCTTCCAGGCTCATAATGAGAGGTGCCACTGAGTCACCACACTGGAGGCCATGCTGAAAACGCATCAAAGCATCCCTGGTTATACTGACCTATGAATGCTGAAACTACTGAGATTTTCATAAAAAACAAACAAGGAGTCCTCTGGCACTTAAAGACTAACAAATTTATTTATTGCATGATCTTTCATGGGAGAAAATCCCACTTTGTCAGATGCTTTGAAGATGGGGGAACTTAGAAACTGGTAGGGACCATGAGAGGTCATCAAGTCCAGTCCCCTGCACTCATGGCAGGACCAAGTACCCTCTTAAACCATCCCTGCCAGGTGTTTCTCTAAGCTGCTCTTAAAAACTTCCAGTGATGGGATTCCACAACCTGCCTAGGAAACTTTTACCAGCGATTAATCACCCTGACACCATTAAGTCCAAATCTAACCACAAAGATTTTTTTAGTCTTTTTTGACAGTGTGGCTGCCAAACTGTCAGTCTAAGCCAGTACAGCTCCTGCAAAACGTGTTGCTGCATTAGAAGACCTCAGACAGGAACATGCAGTCTCAAATGTATGGTGCAGTAATGTTTCCATTCAGTGGTTCTTTCAGAGAAAAAATTGAGATTAGTGGGGACAAAGTAGTGGTGAAACTGCATTGTCCATTTTGGAAAGAAACATAAAATCTGCTTTGCTAAAATGCATACTATAGAATTTTTTGTTATGTCTGGACAATCTCACACATGCTGCCAAAGTTCCCCATTTGGCATTAATTACTTTTTAAAAATAGATGGGAAAGGAAACTTCATATTGGGAGTTCATCTTCCTCCAAAGAAGAAGATTCTGACTCTCCTCTTGATTTCTCTTTTCCTGTCTTGTACTTCAATTACAGATATTTCCCACTATTCTTTGTCTTTGTGATACCAGGAAGATGAGGATGAAAATGAATTGATTTTAAAGATGAAGTATCAGATGCACAAATGATTCTATTTTTTACTATACTTTTAATTCCATGTGTGAAAACCTTGTGAATGGAACCTTTAGCTCTTGTACTCCCTAATGAAGAGTCAGCATAACTGCTGTCCCCAGAGGAACAGTCCCATTTTCTTCTAAATTTCTGAAGCAATTTCTTAAACCCTTTTCCCTCTTTGTTAAATTTTACTACTTGGACAAAGTGGGGCTTGGGAACCTGAGTCAGATGAGAAGTCCTGTAAACCTCTTCTGCTAATAGACTTCTATTTATCTTTTCCCTTTTAAAAGTGGATAGGTTGCCTGTCAAAGGACACTGCAGCTGCTGCCTAGGGCTTACACGATGCTGACCTCTAAGGTAAAGGCTCCTTTTGTGACAAATCCCAGAACTCCATAGGCTGAGAAAATTTCTTTCTGAGGGGGAGATTTTTTTCCTTTGCTCACTTCAGAATTCCTGACTTCCCACATAGATAGGGAAGGAGACTGAACTGGTGATGAGGGAAGGAAGAGGCAGATGATGAGACCTCCAGAGGGGCATGAACCCAAATAATCTCACCATCTACTCCTTGACTTTGTCTGTGGAGTCAGCTGGTTCCACTTACATTTTCCCTGTGCTGGGGATGCTACTTTTAGATGTAACCACTGCCAATGGTCAAAGAGGTCTCTTCATTTTTCATCCATTCTTTGAGACGCTTGCAGCCCAAGTATACAACTCCATGTTGGTGGGGAACTCCTGAGGCCTCAGCTCCAGGTCGGGGTCAGGAGCCACAATGAAATCTTTTTAACGTGACAGATGAGACAGATGGAGTACCCAAGGCACAAACCTCTCCTTCTGAACCCTGCAGCTGGGATACAGAACAAGAGGAATGTAGCCTTGGCCTCCTATTTGAAGTTTTTGCCACCATACTCCTCACCTGTTACATGACAACTGAGGATGTCTATATAGTAATTCCAGGCAGGAAACAAACTGTCTCTTTAAGATTTTTTTTTCTCATTTGGGGCTGGATTCTACCCTACCTGTAGCTACAGTAGGCAGAAGAAAATTGAGCAGATTCAAGTGGAGGATAGTCCCTCACTAGCTGTACAATCAGCTTAATTCTGCCTCCCACAGCTACAGATGGACAAGCCACATTGAGAATCTATGAACCCACCCCTGTGAGAGAATGATCTTTCACAAACAGTAGTGAATGGTATAAATAAGAATTTGAATGGCATTCGTGTTTTTATTTTCCTTTGTCCTCCCAGTAGTCGAACAGTAAACTGGAAAACATTAATGTTTGGTGTACAAATAAAAGGGAAGGTTTTCAATTGAAAGTTAACCCAGAACACAATTGAATTTCCCAAAACAGCCTGACATTTTAACCAAGTAGGGTTATTCAGTTTCTTTAAATGTTAGATCCACTGTCTGCTTTGGAAACATATTACAGTAAAGTTTCTCTTGAGCAGATACAATGAATCCCCTTCACTTTAAAAGCAGGCCCACTCAATCAAATATTAAGCAATTCATCCTGTGTTTTTAGCAGCCCCTGTTTTGTTTGTAAATGCAAAGCTTGTGTCCACTCATGTCAACCAGAGGCCCTGCCAAAAAATCAATTTTGGTTACAACTTTGGTGCAGGGTCTTCTTCCCTCCCAACCCCCAGGTCCTAGCAGGGAGCCAGGTTGCAGCCATATGCAGATATCTTCCCTCTCCTCCCCAATTCCACCTGGAGCCAGCCATGAAGAGACTTCTCCCCTCCCCACTTCCAAGTCCCTGCTGGGAGCTGGGTTGCACCTCTAAGAAGCACTGCATGCCTTTGCAGCAAAAAAGATGAGGCACGTCATGTTTTCAGAATCAGTAAAATGTTTTTTCTTACAAAAATAATCAGCAAGTTGTTTAGGATAGTTTGTTATATTCTTACTCTATCATGAATTTATGGTAAAACTGAATGCTTTAGGTCCTAAAGTTTAGAACTATTGTTTATGTTTCAGATGGGAGAGTGTAATACTCAAATTTTTCCACTTGGGAAGGGCACACATTTTTATTTTGCCTACTGTGGCATAATATGTGAAGTCAGCACTGAAGCAAGGACTAGTTATATTTAAAACCAAGAAATAAATATGTAATAGCCATCCTCTTGAGTTCATTATGAACAGTGTTGGATAGGAACCAATTTGCCCAGGAAGCTCCCGAAAGAAAATAATGTCATACATACTAGGTAAAAGTCAGGAAAATTATCCTGTTGTTTCCTAAATGAAATACACATTTTGTATACTTAGATCCTAATCCATCTTTCCCTAAAATCAATGGGAGTCTTTCTGTTGACGGTAACGGGAGTTTTCATTGGATTGATAGCCAGAATCATGCTTTTATGGTGAACTCCTTCACATACATTAATCCACATAATGAGCAACAAAACCAAGAAAAGGGGACATTTTAATTGGTGCAGCTCAAACCATCTTTTTTTTTCCAGTTTTCATTAATGTGGCTTTGTACTTGTTTGAATTTCACTTTGATATTAAAATACAAAGTGAAACCTGGCCAAAGCCAGTGTGGTTTTACTCACTTTCAGACAAAAGCTGAGCTAACTCACAACAGCACTTGATTTTCATCCAAACTCATACTATAAAATTGATTTTCACTTTGGTGACTTATCTAAAATCTTTAATTGTTTTTAATTTATTTTTCGGTGTTTTTTAAACTCCCTCTTTTCTGTTATTCTTGTTTGGTTTTTTAAATAAGTCTCGTTGAATTTCAAAATAAAATGCCATTTCAGAACAAAACATCAAAACATTTTGCTTAAAAACAGTTGAATTAAAACAGGAGCATTCCAGCAGTTTTAATGACTCAAGAAAATTTTCACAGTACTAGCAATGGCTTTTCTGTGTGTCTCATTTACAACAGTTCTTCTCTTGCATAAGATTATTAGAGGTGGACAGCATCTCAAGATGAGTTATTTGCTGTCCCCAGGCCTGTCAACCACTTTCCTGCTCTTAAAGGAGCAGAAACACCACTTGATTGCTCTCTAGGTTGCTTGCCTTGGTTAGATTTTAAAACCATGGACTACATTCCTGTATATCTTGGTGAAAAGAGTGACACTCTGAGGGCTGGTCTACAGTGGCAGCAGTAGTCAACAGGAAACACACAAGCTAGGGAATGCAGCTTGCATACGTCCCATCAGGGTACTTATGTTCATGTATTGTGGCATCTTCACAACGCTGAGTCAACAGGAGATGGCCTCTTATCAGTGCAGTCTTAACTCATTTTTGGGAGGTGGATTAATGATGGTGACCAGAGAGCCCATCTCCCATCAACTGAGTGGATTTACCTGACCCACTCAATGACTCTGGCTGCATGGATTACTGCAGATCCCACAGTGTCCTGTAGACAGACACTAAGTAGTCAGATATCCCCAAACAACAGGATTATGTCGGATTAGATTTAGGATAACTGGAGTTCCCTTTTTTTGTAACTTAGCTTCCAGCTGTCATCACATGTACTTGAATATTCTATATTTAAAGGAAATGAATACTACATCATCTGCTAAAATTGTAACATCTCTCACATTCGCAAATGAAAAATCAATGTTTCCTGCAGTTGTATGCTCAGTTTGCAGAAGTATTTTTTCAGATCCTGAAATTGGCTTCTATGGGAGAGTCTGATACCTTCCAGAGGCACAAATATGGCCCAAAGAAAATGAAACTAAGACTCTCTGTTTGTTTAAATCATTTTTACATAGCACTAAAAATAAACAGAACCAGCCATCATATTCAGGATGTTAGCTGAATTGTAAGTAGAAATGACATAGCAGGAATAAAATAATCAGTAATTACATCTGGAAAATATGCTATCAAAATTCATAATATTTTTGTTAAAGAGAAAATATTCCTGTTCCTCTTTCTAAAGAACCAGATTATTCTTCTGTGTCACAGGGAACACTAATATTTCTGTCACACTCTGTGGGCCAGATCCTCACATGTGCTCAGGGAGCACTGAATACACCTGAAGAAGGAGTGACATGTAATCCTAAAATTGGCTCTGTGCTTGTCTAATCCCTTAGTATGGATTGGAGCAGTTTTAGAGACAAAAAATTAGTTAATCCATGCTGGTTTTTATAATATACAGTAAAACCAAATCAACCACCTAAGTAGTATGCAGCAACCTTATTAAGCAAAGTGATTAGTTCTACATAAATATTCCAATGTGAAACTGACTTTATCACATTGATTTATTTGAGATCTGAAGTTAGTCCAAGAATGAAGTTCTAGTAGTACTGTAATACTGAGAACGTTATAGTATAGTTAATGAGAGATATCAATTATGCAATAGTACACTCTAATCATAAAAGCATACTGATCATTTTTAGAAATAGTTGTTTGTTTGTTTGTTTAAATATTTCACAGCATCCAGAAGCCAACTGATGTCTCTTTGAATGCATCATCTCCTGCTACTAACACTACAAATATTCATCAAGAGATACCAAAGGTGCCATCTACTGTGAGTCAGTCTTTTCATCAGGTACAGGAGCAATATTCTGTATAATCTATTTGAGAAAAAAATCTCTTTATAAAAGTCTATGTAGACAGTTCAGTTTTTCAACAAGATTCACCTGTTTGCTACACGTGGAACTCTGAACTTCATGATGATAGATAGTAGCAAACATAAATGCCATGACTGCTATCTATCCATGTAACATACAGCAGAGAGTGAAGCCTCCTGCTTCCAGATTTATAGGAAGTGCTGGGATAGTGGTGGGTTTCAGACAGGGTAACCAGATGTCCTGATTTGATAAGGACAATACTGATATTCAGGGCTTCGTCTTCTATAAACACCTTTTACTCCCCCACACTCACTGCCCCAGTTTTTTACACTTGCTATCTGGTCACTACAGTTGCAGAGCCAAACCCAAATGCCTACACCAGTGTTTCCCAAACAGTGTGCCATGGCACACAGGTGTGCCCTCAGGCCTGAACAGGTGTGCCATGGAATGTTTAGAAAAAATACTCAGGGTTCTGGGTTAGCTCATGAATATTCATGAATTTATTTGGTGACTCTATGGTGGTGTGCCTCAAAAAAATTAAAGGTATCAAGGTGTGCCACAGCAGAGAAGAGGTTGGGAACCACTGATCTACACAGCTCTTTTTAGCTCCATAGTATGAGTCCGAGTCTGTAGACCCAGGTTCTGAGACTTGCTGCCAAGGGTTTTAAAATGCAGCATTTCCATACCCTATGACCATGAGGCGTGAGCAAAAAGAGCAGCTGCACCATCCCAGCAGGTAGAGGGAATCCATGAGCACTAGTGACTAGCAGGTCAGACATTCACTGTAGTAAAGGGCAATTGTAGTTCGTCAGTGTCTTGGCATTAATTGTTCATGTTCAGTAGCGACACACATGTCATATAAAGTTGCCTAACACACTTCTTTTTTTTCCTGATGGGACCCTTTGCAATTAATTTGAAATCAGTGATGCTGCTATAGTTTTTCTTAAAATGGTCGCAATGTTTTTATTTAACATATTTTATATTTTAATATTCCTGTTTAGAGTTTTCTAAAATCTTAGCTTATAATTCCTCTCCTTTGCAAAGGAAGGCAGAATATTTGCATTTAAAATTGCACTATTTCTTTCTGCAAAGGAAACCACTAGCCATACTGTTTAATTGAAAAGTTGTGAGCAGATATGACTGAACGCCTGATGAATAACTTCCTTAATATGTTACATCAAAGCCTATTTCCTTACTCTTTGGCAAGAGTTTAAATGACTTATTTATTTGATCTGACTCTTCTGTACTTATAGTTAGTGTATTGTATTGTATTGTACCTGTGTAACAGTTAGGAAAGTTTCTATGAAATACATCAGCAAAATGTTAATTGTACAATCACTTTTACTATATTTTGTAGCCAGATGGACTAACGAAATAGTACTAATTCAGCTCTCACTTATATTGAGGTATAGCTGAATAAACTCCTTTAAAGCAAACAAACAAGGAGTCCTGTGGCACTTTTAAAGACTAACAAATTGATTTATTACATGAGCTTTTGTGGGAGAAAATCCCACTTCTTCAAAGCATCTAACAAAGTGGGATTTTCTCTCACAAAAGCTCATGCAGTAAATATATTTGTCAGTCTTTAAAAGTGCCACAGGACTCCTTGTTCGTTTTGCTGAACTAGATTAACATAGATACCCCTTTGGAACTTGTCAATAAAGCAAAAAGAGTTACTGTGGATGTTCACCACACCACAGTAACTGAAAGCTGAATTTCTTCAAAGAAGCTAAATGTATTGCGACAAAGCTCTTCCTCTGCTTTGGTAGACCCAGCACTTCCTTTTAGTGGTATATTATGGTGCTACTTTCACTGTCCAGTGGTGAGGGAGGGTAATACAGTCTCTACTGCTATGTCTGCACTAGCCAATTACCAAGCAAGCTTACTCTGGACTAATTCAGACCAGGTCTACACTAGGCTTTGCCAAGTTCAAACTAAGCAATTGCTTAGTTTGATCTAGTTAGTTTGAACTAGCGTGATGTGTTCATGCTAGTTTGATCTTAAAAAGTTCGAACTAAGTGGTTAGTTCGAACTAGCTGAACACTAGTTTTTAGTTCAAACTAAAAAGCTGCGGTTAGTTTAGACTAAACTCAGACATTTTTAGTTTGGACTTTCAAGTCCAAACTAAATAATTAGATGTAGACATAACCTCTAAGATGGCTGTTCCCTGCTGGCTCCCAGTCCTATCTCTGGGTCTCACAGGCCCTTCCCTCTTTGCGGTGGTTCTTGCTCTTCCAGCGAATGGCCGGTGGGATGGGGGTGGATGCACCCTCAACTTCAGGCCCCAATATAGAGACCCTCCAAGTAGCAGCCTCACACTGTGGCTTCAGGAAAGCTGCTAGCTTCCCTGCATTACTTCCCCATGCCTCTTAACTTAATGACGTACACTGCTCAGACAAGGATGTTTCCTGGCTTTCTTCACAGGGAAAGCTCTTGACCCCTGACAGCCCTTCTGCCACTGGGCATGGTGGTGTCCAAACCAAATGTCCAGTTCTAGCCTTCTCTTCTGACTGTGTTTCTTCTTTTTGGCCCCCAGCCCTGGGAAATTTCCTTTGCCCTCCTCAAGAAAGACTTTCTTCTCCCCTAGTCTTTGTACCAGCAGGGTTCTTTCCTGCCAGTGTTCTGCTCCTTCTACTAACCCCATGTGGCTCTTGACAGTGTTTTGCCTGTTCAAACACTCTGGTAGTTCAACACCCTATCACAATTCCAGCCATACTCTTTCTCTGGAGTAGAGCCTTTTAACAAGTCCTAGGCAGGGCCTTCATTAGCAACAGGTGTATTGATTAATCTGGAGTAACCCTGCTCAGCTACCAAGGGGAAAAGGGACTTGCTGAGCCTGGGACTGATACACTGGTCGTCTATCACTCTCTGTCACAATTTATAATGTCAAACGCACAATGAAATCATGATAGCAATAGCCAAAATTAAAATACCTGTTTAACCGGACATCCTAGGCACATTAGAAAGGAGTAAAATGGATAATAGTAAAGGTGTTAGACACATTAATAGGTTCAACAAGTCCCTTGTTAAACTCTCTACACCTTCATTATTTTTTTCATGTGAAGACACATAGATGAGGTATGCACTTAAGAGAATAAAATGCTGTCTATCAGTTCTGATTGACAAGGGAACAGGCCTTTCAGTCTGTGGCAACAGTGGTTAAAGTAAACTGGAATGCCCTTGAACACCATTCTGGGGTCCACGAATTTGAGGGGCCAGCTTTGTAGGGCCCCTAAAAAAGAAAAATCAGGTGGAATGCACATTCCGCCCTGACCCGGCTTGGGAGTTGCAGCCACATTGGGGAGGGTAGTTTTCAAATCTCCACCCTGAGCATGCTCAGATACATGCTCAGACCAGGAGAGGCCTGGCCAGGGAGCAGCTATGGCCAGGTAAAGGGGGGGCAAGGGGGTGGTCAGCAGTCAGGTCAGGGAAAGGGGTTGAGGAGCTGGGGGACAGGGAATCAGGAAACCTGGGGGGTAGTGGGTGGGTAGGTCAGGGAAGGGGGTCTCAGGGGCACAAGTGTGGCCCTCTTGTGAGGCCTCTACCACTCTCCATGCCCATTAGCCAAGGGCCTTGGCTCTGACCATTCGGGGACTGGCCTTGAATGACGTGCAAACTCAAGTGGACTCTGGCACAGGGATGGAAGCAAAGAGCCTGCAGGTTCTTCTCCCCAGCCTCACCCCATGGGCAGCTTTTCTGCACCAGCTACTCCCCACCCACTTCTGTAATGCGGGAGCTGGTGGGTGCTCCGTAAAGCATGGGAGCATCCCAGTCTTGCCGCCTCATTCATCTCACTCCTGTCTATGAGCAGAAACAAAAAATCCCCGTTCACCATTTGGCTCAACAAGCAGCTGGGTTTGAAAGTGTGGGCAGTTGCAGGAGGCCACATCTGGCCACAGCTTCCCAGCTGGGAGCGATCAAGGTGCCTCGGGGCAAAGGAACGCACAGGGGCACAGAGCTGTTTTACATGGGGCCACTGAGCAAATCAGTGAGGGGCTGGGAAAGGGAGGAAATGTGTGGAGCCAAGAGCAGTGCCAGCCAAGCTGAGGTGGGGGGGGTCGGCTGGGTGCAGAAGGGTTGCGCTGGAAGGACCCTTGTCTCCAAGAAGCGTCTCCCGCTTGGCGTTGAGAGGAGGGCGAGACGTGCCCCAGAGTGCCAGTATTGGGTGGGAGCAGCCACGACATCTCTGGCTCAGCTAGAAGTCAGTTTCCTGTGTGGTCTAGTGGGAAGAGCAGTTTTCATTAGCCCAGCTGGTCAATTTCCTTCAGTTTTTCCCCCGAGCTACCCCCTGTTCAGTTTCTTCCCCCAGTTGAGTTTCTCCCCCAGCTAGGTTCAGTTTCTCCCCCAGCTAGTTGTTCGAGAGACTAAAACATGAATTATTTAAAATGTGTCTATTGCACAGTGCTTATTTGCCCTCTTTGTACATTCCACAAACTCACTATTTACAGGAAACCACTACCAATTTCTTCCTAAAGTGGATCTTTAAACCTGCTCCCACTTTGGGGATGACCAAATACAACAGATATTTCTCAGTAGTTTAAATTTTGTCTTTTTAATTGTCCTGATCTTTTATTAAAATCTGGTTTGATTTATTAAACTGAGCAAGGTGCAAACAGTGCCCCACTGAGAGCAGCATGTATTTTGGAGGCTAAGACAAGGTGATCATAGAACTGGAAGGGACCATGAGAGGTCACTGAGTCTAATCCTCTGCATTCATGCCAAGACCAAGTACCATCTAGGCGGGTGCGGAGCGTGGCATGTGAGGCCAGGATCAGGGGTAGGGGAAAGGAGGGGGCAGCATGTGAGGCCAGAATGGAGGTAGAGGTGGGAGGGGGCAGTGTGTGTGAGGCCAGGATCAGGTCCAGTATTTTTATGGAGCGATAATCAATGCATATGGTATGGAGAAGTGGTTGTAAATGCCTATGTGGGCTGGGGACCACACACGCATTAAGGGGGCCCAGACAATAGAGAAAGGGGACCTAGAGATTAGGAGGGTTCCAGGGCCCATCAAATTATACTTTAACCACTGTATTGCACTACACCAGTACACTGAAGAGGAATTTCAAATGATAAGCAAACTAGTTTTCACCCACAAATCTTTTCCTGGAAAATAATCTCTTACTGGTTTTTTCCCCCTTTGAAATCAAAGGACTTAATTGTTCATCAGCTTTTTACTCCTACAAACTTCCCAGAAGTGGCCTTTCATTCAGTACTTTTAAACTCACATTAAACACAAATTGAGTAGATAGGTGTCCAAATGTCCTGTTTGCACACAAAAAATGCAGAAATCAGGCTCCCATAACTGCATATACAATTTCCTTCGCAAAACAGAAGCCAGCTGAAAATGTGCCTCTGTATGGTATCAAAATAAGACTACTTGTGCTTTTTGTAAATCATGTTCCCCTTTAGATAAGCAAGGCTCTCCATCAAAATTATTAATATTTTCCACTTACAAAAAGTGAAAGGCTATGTCCACATGTAGCTTTTAAATCGAAACAAGGAGAGTTGTTTCAATTTAAAAAAAGTCATGTCCAGATGATGTTTGCTTATTGGGTGTGTTCACACAGGGCTTTTATTTCGAAACAACACTGGTTGTTTCGTCTTGCTTCAAAAAGAGGGAGCTCCTTCTTTCGAAATAAGAGCCCTCCTTTCGAAACAGCTTAAACCCACTTTGTTGTCGAAAGGAGGGATATTTTGAAACCAGTGGTTTCGAAATAAGCCGTTTGGACATGTTATTTTGAAACAACCCTTGTTTTGAAATAACAAGGACCTTTCTCCCAGGGTGCATAGCACCCTGGGGGGAAGGTCCAACCCTCCCTCAGCACCCTGGCCAGGGTGCTGAGTGGGGCACAGGGGGTCAGAGGGTGCCCCAGCCGGCTTCCCCCTGCTTCCCCTTGCTGGGAGCAGGGGGGGACGGGAGCCTCAGCCCCCTTCGCCTCCTCTACCCCCAGCAAGGGGAAGGGGGTAAGCCGGCTGGGGCTGCCCCCAAGGGCTTCCTCTGCCCCCCCATGCGGCTCCTGCCAGACGCGGGGGGCTTCCGCTGCACCCCTTCGCACAGCCCCTGCTTGGTGTGGGGGGGCTTCCCACACACACCCCCCGCACGGCCCCTGGAAGCCCCCCCGCGCTGGGCAGAAGCCGTGCGGGGGGGCAGAGGAAGCGCCCCCGTGCCCGGCAGGGGCACACGGGGGGCACAGGGGAAGCCCCCCTGCCAGAGGCCAGACCCGCGGGGGGGGCAGGGTGAGCCTCCTTGCCCCCTGCAGAGGTGGCAGGGGGGGCAGGGGGAGCCCCCCTTCAGCCCTGGCCGGAGCCGCAGGGGGCAGGGGAATACCGGGGGGGGGCTTCCCTGGCCCAGCACAGGGCCTCCCTCCCCCCCTCCTATTTTGAAATAGCAAGTCACACTGGACATGCTATTTCAATTCTCTCCTTTTCCCTTATTTCGAAACGCTTTTTTTATTATTTCGAAATAAGATGTTTCGAAATAAGGTTTTATTTTGAAACAGGCTTGTTTCAAAACAGCTTGTTTCGAAACAAGCACTTGTGTGTGAACATAGCCATTTTGAAATAAGGAGCTCCCTTATTTTGAAATAAGGAAAATCATTTCGATACAATAAAACCTAGTTTGGTATCAAAATGAGGATTATTTCAAAACTGTGGTTTCAAAATAACCCTGTCTGGCTCTGTTATATCAATATGACCCACATATCGATATAACAGTTGACTTCCTCCCAGGGTGCATGGCACCCTGGGAGGAAGGCCCACCCCCCTCAACACCCTGGCCAGGCAGCCGATCAGCACTCTGGCCAGGGAGGGAGGGGAGGTGCAGAGGGGCCCAGGGGAGCAGGCGGTGTGGGAGCTGGCTCAACCCGCTGCCCGGGCTTGGCGGCTGCTGGCCGGGTGGAGGGTGCTAGAGCCGGCTCCCGCACCCCCCCGCCCAGCGAGCAGCCACCAATCCCAGGCAGCAGGTCCAGCCAGCTCCTGCACCGCCCACCAGGCCATCAGCCACCGAGCCTGGGCAGCGGGTCCAGCCAGCTCCTGCACCGCCCGCCCAGCACGCAGCTGCCGAGCCCAGGCAGCGGGTCCGGCCAGCTCCCGCACTACCCGCCCACCCAGCAGCCACCCAGCTGGGGAAGTGGGTCCAGCTGGCTCCAGGATCTGCGGTCCAGAGGGCAGCCAGGGTGCCCCATGGTCCCTCCCCTGCTTCCCCACAGCAGCGGGGGATGCAGGGCAGGGGGATCCCTGACCTGGGGGCTGTTTTCCCCTGCCTGGCTCTCCAGGTGAGAGCCAGGCAGGGGATTGGGTGGCAACATGGCCCTGCCACGGGGCCATGTTGCCACACCTCCCAGGGTGCCCCTCTGCTGAATCGAAATAGCAAGTCCTCTCATCAGACCTGCTATTTTGATTTGGTGGTTTTTGCTTAATTCGATTTAACTTAAATCAAATTAACGATTTTATTTTGAAATAACTTATTTTGAAATAAGCTTTTACATGTGAACATAGCCAAAGAAGTATTTACTAGCTAGTTGAAAAATTTAGGTATTTGCATAAGAAGTGCATATATAGTAGCAAGCCACTCTGAAACAATTTGCCATCTTGGGCCAGATTTGTAAAGGTATTTGGGCATTTTAAGATACAGACAGTCGCCAGGTGGGATTTACAAAAGTCTACTGTATCTTTACTCTTTAGACAGTTGAATAGGTACAGAAAATTCCCTGTGATACTTCCCATGGAGACCCAGGATTGTGAGGCCCCTCACTACTACCTGCCCTTAACACGAGTATGTCTTGTCAGCTCCCTGGTTCCACCATCTTTGTGACTACACAAACACCTTACAGGCCTCTGCATGTCTCACTGTCTCTGTATAGGTTAGCAGCAGGCACACATTAATCCCCAAGTCCTCCCAGCCTCCCACTGGCCTTCCCATCCATGATCCACCAATCATTCACAGAACTCAGATTATCTACTTCCAAAGGAATAGTATACATCAGCTTACTAGATGTGACCCAGGATCATCACTCTACTTAACACATTGCAATTATATATATTTATTGTGAAAACAATATTACGTTCATTATCAAAGAACAGTCAAATTATACTAAGTAAAAATACTGGAAACACAGAATTACATATAAAACAAATCACAACATACTTTCTAGAGCCTAACTTAACTTACAAGACATTTATTTCTTAGTCTCATACAAGATGGCTTACTTCAAATCCTTTTCTCTGTTTTCAACCTGGATGGCTGAGATCATCCTTTTATAAGATCAAGCCCACTAGCAGCTTCTTTTCCCAGACTGAAGGATCCTCAGTGTATCCCCATGCCTGTAATTATACCTCTAAAATGTAATTGTCTTCACTCATGAACAGAATAACCTGTCTTTTTTTCCAGCACTTGCAATGTATTATTATTCATTAGCAAATAACTTAATATGCAATGTACAATACACAATGGTCAGCCAGGGAGACAAGCATCTTCCACCTCACACCTGGAAAACTCTGACTCATTGCACGCTCACTCTGTGCGACCAGCCTTTAACTATGAGGTCTTAAGAACATATTTTCAGTATATATACATAGCTCATTACACAGTATCTGTTCGTACATTTCACAATGTTCATGATGACCAGTGCAACACATGCTTTCAGTATAGAGCTCACATGACTCACTTTTGTGAACCCAGGGGGCATCTGTAACCCTTATGTACCCCTGTGCTCTCTCTGGCCATCAAGTGGTCCTTGGGTCACACTACTGACTCAAATTCTGATGAGCTAAAAATCTTGAGGGAGTTTTGATAGTACTTCCCTGGGGGCAGGGGCATCGCTGGTGCTGGGCACCCGGTGCACATGCCCCAAATCCCAGCGCTGGTGCCCTGGGTCTGCCCCCCCCCCCGGTCTCTGGCCCAATCAGGCTGGAGATGTGGGGCCCAGTCACCCACGGCTGCAGCAGCCCCGTTCCCAGCTGGTGATCTGGGGCTCAACCGCGGAGGCCGCTCCTGGCCTTGTCCCCAGACGGGGATCCAGGGCCCAGCCGCCCATGGCCACGGCCACGGCAGCCCTGTCCCCGGTGAGGAATGTGAGCCCCAGACACCTGTGGCAGTCCCCGTCCGCAGCAGCGGCCACTCCGGCACAACCTGTCCCCAACTGGGGATGAGGGGCCCAGCCACCTGTGGTCGCTTCTGGCCCCTTCCCTGGCTGGGGATGCGGGCTCAGCCTCCCGCAACAGCATGCAGTGGCTTCCGGCCCCATCCCCAGCCAGGGGGCCGTGCTCCGGATTCCTCCCTGGGGCAGTGACGCCCCTGCCTGGGGGGCTCACTATAATGATCAGCCCCCCCCATCAGAAATTTTCAATACAGAAATAAGACACCTCTATAAAAGGGAAGCCTGTTGAACCATGGTAAATTTTTCCATTTCCTAGAATTATGCTGATAACTTCAAAGCTGAGGCCAAATCAATGACTAATGAGAATTTTCTGTGGACTTCAACTAAAGCAGGACTGATCGTTTAAGTACACATAATTTTGATAGCATTGCTTTGGGCATTCAAATAAGTCCATCAGCTGTCTAAACAGAAAAAGTCACCAGTTTCAGTCTTGCTGGCCTGTAAGAGACTGCATTTGAAATTTGAAAGTATCTTCTCTCCACTGAAACTGAACATTATGTTGATTTGGGGGTATTTCTGCTTCCAGAAAGGAACTGTATAACAAACCCTGGTCAGCACATTCTATGATGTGGATTACAAAAACTTTGTCAGCTGCATGATGTTTTCATTTTGATTCCACTCACTCAGCTGAATAAGATCAGCAGTGAGGTAGTCCATCTCTGTAAATCTGTTTGTTTTGGCAGATGGAGGTCACATATATAATTTAAATTTCTAAAACTTAATACCCTCTAAATATTTCATGTCACTTAGAAGGGCTTATCTCAAGGGCAGCCTACATGAATTTGCCTTGCTATGATACCGTGGTAGACACAATGCCTTGTAATGAACTATTTAGTCCTCTTTTCATTGATTAACAGAGTAAAACAACTCTTTTAAAAGGCTTTAAATGTACACAAGCAACAGCATATCCCAGAAGAATACTACAATTATCAGACTTCTACAGAGCAACTTCTGTTCACCAGTATGAACATCCTGGCCTGGATCCTTAACCTCTCTGTTTCATAGACCATATACTAGGTAATGGCATCAAAGAACCCATGCTTGAAAAATTTAACAGGCTCTTTATTTATGAAAGTTATTTACAGAAATGCTGCAACTGTAGTTATCATTCTAGTCATGCATGGAAGTCAATTAAAAAAAAATCTGATTGACTTAAATAGGGCTAGGATATATCCTAAGATTTTCTTGTAGAGATCCTGTCTTGCATCAAATAAAACTTTCCATCCAACCAAAAGATTAACTCATTCAAAATACTTTAAAAAATGGACAACAAACACAAAACTTTAAACAATAAGCAACAAGTTATAAAAGAAAAGCTTTTATTTTGTTTTAAAGCTCTGTATGCTACTATGCTTCATTGTGGTATAATCATACTTACAATGTCAATTATTGTCTACAGCTATGTCTACACTTAGAAGGTTAGTTTGAATTAACTTAATGCAAACTAATTCATTCAAACTAGTAATAATTAGTTTGCATTAAGGTAATTTGAACTAACATGGGAAAACCAATTCAAACTAGCATGTCTATGGACAGGACTTGCTAGTTCAAATTAGGAGAGGGGCACCATGAGAGGTGTGGCAAAATGGCCCGCAAGAAGGGCCATGCCCCCACCCAATATGTAGAAAGAAGAAAGCACCCTGGGAGGAAGAATGTCAAAAAATGTTAATTTGAACTAATGGTTAGTTCAAATTAACGCGGCTAAACTGGGTTAATTCGAATTAACCCTTACTTCAAAGTTAAGTGAGGTTTTATAACTTAGAAGTAAGTTTCATTAATTCAAACTAAGGAATTCCTTAGTCTGAATTAATGAAAGCCATTGTAGCCATGCATTAATTTAATTCAAATTAATCTTCATTAATTTGAATTAAATTGTAAGTGTAGACTTACAAGCTTATTTATTTTAAATTTGGAAGTGTATGCTGCTAAGATATTCAGTTATTGAGAGACAAATCTCCCTGTGAACTATCCGAACCAGTCAGAGAAATTACTTTTTGTCTTTTGATTGAAACATTTTCTGTGATTATTAACACCTGTTCAGTTCTACCAGCTGTAACAACTGTGGGAATACTAGCTTAGGGCTCTGCCAGCTCCCTGCATTTTTATCACTGTCAAGAAGAGCAGGGTTAGGGACCACAGTCCTTAAAAGTTCAGCACTCTCTGGAGTTTTGCCTACACTAGCACTCCCAATGGTGCTACTACTGGTACCAGAGTAGATGTGTTTTACACATTTTTTTAATGCCAGAATAAATATAGTGTTGGTGGTATAAAGGCAGCGTGTGGAGAATAAATCTTTTTCGCAGGTCATAGAGGAACAACATGAGCAGATAGTGACAAGATTCGAGGTTGTGTGAGGTAAGGCTATATATATAGGAGGGTCAAGCCAATTGCTGAGGCATCGATTTGTTGTGAGTGAATGGACAAAGTTCTGAGGACAACAGCCAACCAGAGCATGGTAACATACAATAACCAGAAAAGCAAGGACTGATAGGACTGCAAGGACATTTCAGTGTAGCAACAACTTGATGATGTTCCAGGCTCTTTTAGTAATAAATTTATCCTGAACAAAATAAATTCTTCAGAACTTATGTATATAAAGGTGCAGTTATAAACTTGTGAACAGGAAACACTCTCAAACTAACATTTAAATAAACTGGTAATAAGCCTTCTGACTCTTCATCTGATTTCATTTGAAGTGTACTGGACATTGTTTGTTTCTCCTACGTACTGCTTAATACTCACTGTATATCTAAACTTCAGCATTGCATGTCTCTTAACTTACAGAGTCAAAGCCCCACTAATTATTTGCAGGGATTGGATGGAAGACCCTTAATAGCTGCACCTGTGTTTACAAAGGTAATTTGTTTAGATGACACCTTTTAAAATGAAACTGTTTAACAAATTTTATACATAAATGACTTAAAAGCTTTGTTTCCTACTGCTACATAGAAAAAAGGAAATCTGCAGCATTATTGTCTATCACAGATTAATGACTCTGTGAATTTTTTTTATAAAAAAGACTCAATTTTAATTCCAGATTCATTAAACAATATATTGATTTCTTTTTATATATATTTTAGATGCTACAGGATATTTCTGCTTCTGAGGGTCAGCTGGTTGTCTTTGAATGCAGGGTGAAAGGAGCTCCTTCTCCAAAGGTTGAATGGTACAGGGAAGGGACATTAATACAAGATTCTCCAGATTTCAGAATATTACAAAAAAGTATGTTTCCTCCATCAAAATGCTTTTTCTTCCGTATTATAGACATGTAAACAATGCCAACATATTTGCATTTGGAATATTTGGTTACAATACACTGGGTTATATTAAACCCTTTTTTATCCTGACAGATCACAGTCCCCAGTGGCAGAAGTGGGTTTGCATTGGCTCAGGATATGCACGGCCCATTTTTCTAGGATTCCTCAAGGAGCCATTGGAGCCCCAAAGGGTGGGTGGTGCTTCATGGGAGGGTATAGCAGAAGAGATGCATTCAGAGCCTATCCTCAGTGTAAGCTGCTGTTTGCCAACTAAAAGAAATAACCTGGGGAAGAATGCCTGGTCATGAACAGCAGTGCAAAGACTGTCCTATCCCATTGGGTGAAGCCTGCTCTCTTTTTCAGCAGTGAGAGTTAATCAACTTGATTATGTGAAAAATGTCTTTCCTACCAGTGGGGCCAAATTCTGAAGTTCTGATTTAAAATTTGATTATCTGAATTCAGATTGTTTTATTGTAGGGTTTACTGAGGACTTGGAAGGGATTTCAATCTAATCTGCCATGCATATTCAGATTGGTTCTTGACTAATGAACGGAGTAGACACAACCCCTTGGATATGTAACTGTAACATTCAGGGGTGGCCAAATTTATGGAACTCAGGAGCCACACAAGCCAATTATTAAACCTTTGAGAGCTGCACTGAGGCATATAACCACATACTTTTATTTATTCCAAAATTACTAAGCTTAAAATTCATTGAACACTTTAATTTTATCATAAAAACAGGGCAAATATTGATCCTACTAATGTCAGATTCTAATAATTACTTAAGGTTACCATGAAAACTAGGCCTATATAGTAAAAACTTAGCTGTCACTGGATGTAGAACACTGCAGGCTAGTAGCAAGCTTTTTAAAATCTGGGCAGTAATTTGTCAATGCAGTACGTAAAAGCTCGCTCAGGTACTGGTCTCCAAGTATTGCACAAAGTTTTGATTTAACAAATTTCCTTGTGGAATACAATGCTTCACAGCAGTAAGTTGTGCCAAAAATTGAAAGTAGTCTACATTCAGTTTTAAACTTTTCTCCTTTGTATTTTCATTTCTTAGTATTCCACGTCATGTTTAGGACTTGTACAACACAATTTTATTTTAACAACAAGTAAACTGCAGTAAGGTCTATGAGAAAATCTAAAGATGCCACAGCTTCCCCAAACATGCCGTGCTTCTCACCCTGTCTCTGACCATGCAGCCACTTCCCTGCTGGCTCCGACTATGCCGTACTTCTCCCCCCCCCCGCCCTCTGAACATGCTGCTGCTTCCCTGCCATCTCTTACCATATGGCTGCTTCTCTGCTGTCTCCGACCATGCTGCACTTCTCCCCCACACAAAGAACCACGCTGCTGCTTCCCTGCTGGCTCCGACCATGTCATGCCTTCTCCATGTCTCTGACCATGACACCGCTTCCCTGCTGTCTCTAACCATGTTGCTACTTCCCTGCCATCTCTGACCATGCCGCTGCTTCTCTGCTGTCCCCAACCATGCCACACTTCTCCCTCCTGTCTCCCACAATGCCGCACTTCCCTGCCAAGCTGTTCCGCGAGCTGCACTTTTTCTTTCAAGAGCCACAGCTTGGCCATGCCTGGTCTATGTGATGATTTCACCCACATATGAAGAGCCAAATTATGACTGTCCCCATGTGACCACACTTTAGAGTGGAGCCATAAGCAGCACAATTTCTCTTTCTGCTTTATTTTTCTTTATTTTGTGACCAAATATTCTTTTATCTTCTAGAAATTCCTATTTTTTAAATGTTGATCAGCCCAGATCAAGAGGTTGCACTTTGTGGATCTGCTATTTTCTTGACTCTAAAAATTCAGGGATTTTTGTTAGCAGGTCAACAAAAACTTACAATGAAAGGCAGATTATAGTGATTGAAAACTAAGGTTATGTCTACATCTGAAAGTCTAGTTCAGACTTGCTTAGGTTGTACTAAGCAGTGCGCGGTTACTTTAAACTAAATGCAGCTTTTTAGTTCGAACTAACTTTTTAGTTTGAACTACTCATGCTTTTTTTATTTTGAACTAACTTTAGATCAAACTAAAAAAGCACAGCTAGTTCGAACTAAATTTAATTTGAACAGAAAAACCGTGGTTAGTTCAAACTAACCACTCAGTTTGAATTTACTTAGTTCAAACTAACATGGCCACATCGTGCTAACTGCTAAGTCTGAACTAACCATTCACCCTAACTAGTTCGAATTAAGCTTTGTTTAGCTCGAACTAAAAAAATTTTTAGTTCGACCTAGGCAAAGCCTAGTGTAGACAAGGACTAAATTAGTCTGGATTAAGCTGCCTTAATCTGGATTAATTTGCTAGTGTAGACACAGCCTAAGACATAACGTCATAGAAAAATGAATTGTAGCAGTAAAATTAATGACATATTCAACCCAATAATTCTTTTGCTACTATTTTTTCCCCTTTAGAACCTCGATCTATGGCTGAGCCAGGTAATAAAATCTAACTTTTCATTTCTTTATGGTTCAATCCTTATGCATATATAATCAGAGAAAATAAAAATAATTGTAACAATAAAAATAAACAAGGTTGGTGATAATATTTACTCATGGTTGCAGGTTTTTTTCTGGGTGCAAAGTTCTATATTTGAACTCAAAAAGTAGAATTAAAAAAAACTCTTCCTTTATCCATTGTAGCTATAATACAAATATTATTTACTGTATAGTGTTCCATAAAAGTGAAAGTATAGGAAGCTCTGAAAAAGGGAAAACCCACTAAAACAAAACAATTTCTAATTTTAGAAGAAAACAATAAGGCCTCCTCTCTTTTCTGATATGATATGATCTGACCTGACTTAGGATGCAAGTATTCTTTCTTGCACGCTAAGCATGAATGGAATAGTCTGTTTGAAGGTCCCCTATTTTCTTGGGGTCAGATGTACATCAGATGATGTAGTAACAGACTATTTTTATCAGTTTGCCAGTCAGGGAGCATTGTCTCAGATGTTTAGCCATGTCAGCTATTCTCTCTGATTCCCCATCCCTATGAAATGCAATCTGAGAGTGCCACATCAGACGTTCTACCTCTGACATCAGGGAATCCTATCAGCGGCTGGATTTGTCAATGTCAGGGAGCAGGGCAGAGCATCGGCTTCCTTCACAATTTAATTAAGAAATATAAACACAAACAAACAAACAAAAACCCTAGAAGATTTGGAATTTGTGATTGTTTCCCCATAAGGAAGTCGCTACTCTAATGATTCTTCATTTATTAAAAAATAATAAAGACAGAAAGCTCTCTATACCTGAGAAAGTAGCAATACATTACTGAATGACTTTTTTTTTGTACTGTCACTTTTATAAATAACATTTTTCCCCCTCAGCCTGTTGCAGAGAGGTTTATTGTTTTGTTTCAAAGTCTCTATCGAAGTCTCATAGATTCCTACATTTTCTCATCTCCACAATAACATTCACATCTGCTCAGGAATGGTTAGCTGGAACTTCCACCAGAATCTATCAGTGCCACTCATTTATCAGCAAGTAGTATCACGGCTGAGTAATGTCAGGCAGTTGTTAGCAGGTAGTCAGTTGGGTGCAGTTGCCACTGACTCATCATGCACTGCTCATTCAGAAAGAATCTGGATTTCCACACAAGTAGAGGTCAGCAAATTTTAGTAGCATAAACTAGGTGCTATAATACTACAAACTAGTATTAGACTAGCCTTTCATTCTGCTACCATAATTGGCCAGCAATCTCTGTATTGCTACAAGATTCTCCCAATAAATAAGAAGTATTAACAAATCAAAATGCAGCATGGTCCCCTTCCATCACCCACCATGTCCCCCATCCACAAAGACAGAGGTACAAGGTGGGTCACCTGTTCTTCCTGGGGAAGTTCTTACAAGGCAACTATAAAATTTTCACTGGTTCTTGAAAAACAATCAGCCCAGACTTCTATAATCTTGAAATGCTATCCACCCTGGTTAGTTGCCTAAATATAATCAATCTCACTATAATGTGTATTTATCAGCTTGCAGAAGTTGCCAGGACATGCCAGATATTCACCAACCAGGAACAGTGTTTTCACAGACTAATTTTCAAACCAGGCTGCTGAATTCGTACACACAATTTGGTGCCCATAATGAGTCTCCATGGTATAGAAAGCATGACTTGCTGATTTAGAACTATGGGTACAATTCAGTCCATGCACAGAATTGTTCCTGCAGATTTAAAAGCCAGGCCCTAAGGATAGGTATGCTTTTTGTTTTGGTTTGGGGTTTTTTTTGGCTTTTTTTAATCTGAGGGATGTACCTACTTAAATTGTTTCCAGATGACTGCACCCATTTTTCCAACTATTTTAGGGCACTTCTAAGTAAAATTTGGGAGGATTTGATCCATTATATTTTAGAAAATGTTCCTAACATTGCCAACACCTGTTCATCTTCCCAATGTTAAAAGAGTCCTAGTATAGATAGTATACCAACTGCTGCAGAAATGCCAGTGACAGGTGGTGGCCGGCTTACGCTAAGGCTGCCAACATTGTTAACACTGATGAAGCTCAATCAGTCTTGGGCATAGTGGGAAATTTTTAGAAAATGCCCTAGTGTAAGGAAGACCTTTATGTGTTTTTTTAGCATGTGTTCACTTACAGTGGGCTATAAAATGCTGCTATTTCTGCTGATAAATTTCAGAGGAGATTTGCACATTGGTAATTGCTGAAGTGTTTTCAGAAGATTCTGGGAATTTCACATGCACTGCAAGAAATAAATATGGCACCGTCTCTAGCATTGCTCGTCTAACTGTTAAAGGTAAGAGAATTTTTAGTAACTTTCTTGTCAGTGCATAGAAGTGGATCAGGCTGCACTACTGTATAGAGCTTTTCATAACACTTAAGAGTACTTCTGTAGTACCCTTGTAGGCCATGAAGGGGTAACTCCCACAACAGACTTTTCTCAAGCTTATCATCTCACTGACCTCAGGATTTAGTCAATAATCTTTTTTGTAGTCTTTCTGGATTCTTTCCACTTTATCGGTTGTTTTATATAGTCTCAAGCCCAAAACAAAGACATTGGCCCAGATTCTCAACAGCCAACCACCTGCTTTGAGCTGCTGAGCCACAAAGGAACTGGTTGAGAAAATCATCAATGCATAGAAATAAAGACTCAGCACAGTATTGGTTTGCATTCAGGTCAGATTTGGAAAGCTAGAGAATTTTTCCAAATGATTCCAAAGATGCTTATGAACTTACGGGGGAGTAAAGGAGTAGGCCACCATTAGATCTTCCAAACTGTAGAAAGATTAGGTTTTTCTTTTTATAGTGTCCTTGTTAAGTTTAAAAAATAGCTATTTGTCTGAATACAATCAAACAGTTCATTCCAACACTTAGTAAAACATTAATCTGAGCTTTCCCAAATGCAACAGTTACAATTTCACTGTAATCTAAGTCACCACATTTAAGTAACTTTGTAAGTTTAATATCTGCCATTTCAGGGAATGATGACCATAACAATACTGCTGCCCTTCATGCAATGAGTTCAATAAACTTAATTGCTGCTGAACAACATCCTAACCCACTCAACTCTTCACTTCCCGTGGTGGATCAATCCCCAAAACCTAAATTAGAAGGGGTTCTTGTGAATCACAATGAACCCAGATCAAGTTCCAAGATAGGCCTTCACGTGCATTTTAAACTGCCTGAAGATGATAAAGGAAGTGAAACATCATCAGAAGATGGAGTAGTATCTGCAAGCCAGTTCAGACCACACTACTTCCAAGGGAGGATTAATGGACAGACAATGAAAATACAAGAGCCAGCCTCACCTACAAAAGAGCCCCCTCCAGTACTGGCTAAACCAAAACTGTAAGTAAAAGAGATATCAAATCTTAATATCAGTGTATAGTGTTAGAAATCACTCTCCATTAATCTATCTCTGATTTCACATGTATTTCATTAGCAAATGAAAATGTACTGTAACATTATTTAAAAATGCAAAATATTTCTCTCATATCTTTTTATTTTATGCATTCTATGCTATCCTCTGTGTGTTCTTGCAAATAAGAGAATAACTGTACTGCCTGGATCCATGCAAAATGCAAGAAGGCCTTTTTCAAGTTTATCATTCAGCTCTGCTTATATAATCCTATCTGGAGTATATACATAAAATTTTGTATTTCTTTTTGACAAATAGTTGTAGTATTTCCTGAATAAAATCTGAAGATTCATGAGATCTTCCTTCATAACTTTGCAACCCACAAAAATTATTCTTGTCCAGAATTTAGAGGTTTAACATGATGCAATATCAGACATATACAGGAGTAGAGAGAGCACTGTGGATATGACAGGAGATTTTAAAGACGAGGGTAATTTTGTTAAAAGGGCAACTTATGGAATCCCAGCCATGATAAACTCACAGCAACTGATGACAACAAAGCATAAGGTCAAACTGCATCCTCTTCTATGTGGACAGCCCTTTGCTGTTGATTAAAGAAATAAGCTTCTAGCTCTTTGCTGATTCAACATGTAGAGTTCCTTGCCTCAAGTTCAATTTAGCAAGCAGTGTGGAGCCCTTGATTTAAAAAACAAAACCAAAACCCAAACCATGTAGTAACTTTCACTTAAGGATTCTTCACAAAATTAACTAATTAATACTTTGGGGCAGGTGTGTAGTGCCGCATCACTTCTACAAATGAGAAAACTGAAATTAAGTGGTTGCCAACAGCTTGGTTGGTACATTTGCAAGGAAAAATCAAATGCACAACTACAAAATGTGGAATAATAAGCTAGGTTGCAGTACTACAAAAAGGATTTGGGAGTTATAATGGATCACAAACTGAATATGAGTTGACGGCGTTATGCTGTTGTGAAAAAGGAAAATGTCATTCTGGCTGTACAAACAGGAGTGTTATATGTAAGACAAGCAATATAGCTATTCTGCTTTACTTGGCACTAGTGGGGACTGAGGTGGATTACTGTGTCCAGTTTTGGCACCATACGTTAAGAAAAATGTGAACACATCTGAGCGAGTCCAATAGAAAGCAACCATAATGACAACACGTGTAGAAAACCTGATGTGATGAATAGTTGAAAGAAATGGGCATGTTTAGTCTAGAGAAGAGAAGGCTAAGGAGGAGATAAGTCTTCATGTAGCTGGAGTTTACAGTACCACCTTATTAATGTTGTCCAGCAGCTGACTACAGGACATGTGAAAAAAATAATATGAGTTCTTGTAATGAAAGGCTGTATCATATTACACACGCCCAAGAAGATCACATTAAACGTGCACAGGAAACCTTAATTCTGACATTTCCTAACTTTTGAAACCTTAATAATATTCTTTTAACATTATTATTGTTTACATAATTTCTCTCTCTCTCTCTCTCACACACACACACACACACACACACACACACACACACACACACACATTTTAAAATAAATTTGAAGGGGTCCACTAAGTTCATGGATCTGGAGTGCTAGTTTGGGGAAGTTTCTACTTCTAAATTTTCAGAAAGATAAAAGTCTTCGTGTGAAACTTATGTCTTCATAGGATTTGTAAGTAAATTCACAGACAAATAAATGCCCCACCATAAAGTCTGAAGCCACTACACAGAATGGTGAACACAAAATTGAAACATAAAATAAAAATTAAAAACAATAAACAACGGGATCCTCTCTATCTTTCTTTAATCAATATTAAAGGAAAATTGAGCAATTGATTACATGATGACTTGTCCTATGTCTGTCATTTATGTTGTTCTTCATGTAAGAGAAAGGCAGCCTTCTATCCATATGCTATATTTCCACTTACATAATAGCATAATATAAAGCTTATAATGTGGGAAATAATTTGCCTTTATTGCAAAGTAAACAAAGCCTGAAGACATTTTCTATAAAATAATATCTAAGAACTAAATATTGAATGAAATGCAGCTACTCCTTGAATTATATACTCTAGCCAGGCACTGAATGCCAGCATTAGCCAAATTAAGGCTGATTACATTTATTCTTGAAGTGTAGTTAGTTATTACAGTTTTGTTTACCATATTATTGGCTTTAGAACTTAGTTTAAATTGTTAACAGATGTTGACAAGATTGGTTTGATACTGTAAAAACTCATTTTAATAGTTTTCTCAGTTACATTAGTACAACCCCATGCACTTCCATGGAGATGAAAGATCATAAATGACAGCAAAATCTGACTCTTAGGACCCTTAAAATAAAGGAAATGAAGTTGCTAGATCAGGATTTTATACTCCTGCAAATAGGTTTCTTCATCAGAGGAAGTATAAAAAACTAAACTGTTCCAATTAATTAGTATGTAGTGTGACACTGGGAAGAAAGGAGAAAGACTTTTAGCAGAGGAAAGGGGCAGTTTATTTCAACAGTATTTCCTTTCCACATGATACTATTCTCTTTGCTTGATGCCACAGAACATGGCATGTAACTAAAGCTGGAAAGAAGCTCTCATTTGATTCTATTCTCAGCATCACAATTTTCTCTATTTTTCTTTTGAGTCTGAGGTGTCACCATTTGCACATGGGAATTCATACTCTCAGTATAAACTATAGTGGCAGTGCAGGCAACCTCTTTAACAGTTTGGTGTGGGACATGACAGATTTCCCTTATCCTTGTTTTGTATAGAGATCCCACACAGTTACAACAGCTCCACAACCAAGTCTTGCTTGAACAGCAGCTGTCTCCTTCGTCTTCAAGAGAACTGACATTCAACACAGGTACATTGAATTCTGCCACTTCACTCAACCAGCAGCCTACATCAACTATGTACAAGCAGGCCAAAGTTTCTTCTTCACAGACATTCAGCTATACCCGACCAAAACAGTTCCTTGTGTCCCAGAACACCACACCACCTATCAACTCCCCTTCCAGCTCCCCCGTGCCTGTACTCAGCAGCATGCCTCAAGGAACCCAAAGAACAATGAACAAGGAAAATTTCATAGGATCTCCTCCATCAGTGCAGACAAGGTCTCCAGGAGGGCTTACAACCCAAACTGAACAACCTCTAGCAAGTCCCAAAGAATCAGTGTTGCCTCCACTATTGCTTTCTGTATCTAGCCTGAACGAGTTTCAGCTGCAGAGCATGCTTCCTATTCCTGTCTCTCCAATCAGCCGGATTCAGAACCCAGTGGCCTTTCTCAGTTCTGTTCTTCCTTCACTTCCTTCTGTACCACCAACCAATGCTATGGGTCTGCCTAGAAGTGCACCAGCTGCGTAAGTAGCACACACTTGCAAGCTGAATTTGGTATAGGAATTTACTTTGAAATCATGGTTAATTTCTGTTTTGTGCTCACATGGATGTTTTGTTGAAATGACGCATTCATAAAATAGAAAAAATATAACTATATTGATGGGTTCTTGTCCTTTGGCACCATGCCCACTTCTTGGCCATGATTATTTCATTCAAACAACCCTTATGCCCTTTAAGGAAGCTCTGAGGCAGTTCCATTGGGATGATACCTGTGGACTAGGATGGACTCAGGATGAAGAAATGGTAGGGTTAAAAATGGATGGAGGCAGGAAATATTGAATACTCTCAGGACTAAGTCAGCTGTGCAAAGAATTCTGTTATTGGGAGGAGGGATTTAAATTAAGTAAATTTAATTTTTTAGAAGATTCGGTAACCAAGACATGATATCTCAATCACTGGTATACAGAAGAGGTATATCTAAAAATAATTTACAAAAGGATGCTGTTTTGTTTGCAGTTGTTAAATATTTAAAGATCCATAGAAAAGCTCTAAGAAATTAACAGTTTCCAAATAAATGGTAATTTAATAATTGGAATAAGTGATAGAGGGGTTTATGTGTTAGACTAGTGCACTCCATGTAATAAAATAAGGAAGATGATGGGCCTAAAAGATTAATGTTTAAAGTGTCTTGTTTTCTTTTAGAGAAACAAGATAGGTGAGGTTATATCTTTTATTGGACCAACTTCTGTTGGTGAGAAAGACAAGCTTTTGAGTTTATACAGAGTTCTTCTTCAGGTCTGGGAAATGGATTAAGTGTCACAGCTAAATCCAAGATGGAACAGATTACTTAGCATGAATAGTCTGCATTTATTTCAATGGATCATTCAAGGTGAAGTGGCTAGTTAACACCCTGCAGTCATAGGAGAGATCGGGGCAAAAGGTTGGGTAAAGGGACCAGGTTAGTGGGTTATATATTGCTGTAATAAGCCATAAATCCAGTGTCTCTATTCAGTCTATGATGTTTTAGTGTCTAGCAAAGCTATGTATTTAAGCTCCCAGGCTCATTTTTTGAAGGTATTGTGCAGGTGTCCTTTAAGGATGAGGACTGAAGAGTCAGGTATAGAGTGACTGCTTTTTGAAACGTGTTCACCCACAGTTAATATGGTATTTGTGTCTTTTTATCTTTTTCCTGGGTAGGTTCCTTCAAGAGCATAGGGGTTGTCTGGCTTCACCTACATATTCAAAGAGATAGCCGTGTTAGTCTAGTCCAGCAAAAAAAAAACAAGGAGTCATGTGGCACTTTAAGACTAACAGATTTATTTTTTGCATGAGCTTTTGTGGGAGAAAATCCCACTTCGTCAGATGCTTTGAAGATGTGTGAACTTACAGAATGGAATGAGAATAAATGCAAGGGGGTGTAAAACATAGGATCAGGTCATACAGTAACGGCAAATCAGAGTTGCTGTTACTGTATGACCTGATCCTATATTTTACACCCACTTGCATTTATGTTCATTCTATTCTGTAAGCTCACCCATCTTTGAAGCATCTGACAAAGTGGGATTTTCTCCCACGAAAGCTCATGTGAAAAATAAATCTGTTAGTCTTAAAGTGCCACATGACTCCTTGTTTTTTTTTCACTTACATAGTTGTTACTGGGGCATACAGTGCACTGGATGGGGTACACCACATATTGTGATTGGCATGTGTAGGATTCATGGATCTTAAAAGGTGGTGGGGGTGAATTGATCACTGTAGCAGGAAAGATACAGTTAGAGATTTTTAATCTATTGTTCTGGCAGAGTCTGGTACCACTTCAAATAGGTGTGTCCTTGTCCGTGAGGAGCTTGTTCTTGATGATGAACCTGGAAAGGCTGGAGGCTGGGGGGTTAATTGAAAGCCAGAAGAGGTGGTTTTTGGTTTGGTTTTTTTTTTTGTTTCTTTTTTTTGAACAGAGTGGAGATTAATAACTGGTGTATCCCACATCACTGGCTATGTTAGCATGTCCAACACTGGTAGTTTTATAGATCTTTTCATGAATAGACCTCCAAACCCTTTATAAAGAGGGAGTTGGCATTTTTATCGCTATCTTACACATGGAAACACAGCAAAGCTGGAAAGAATAAAGCCAGTCTTCTGACTCACTGCCTTGTGCGCAGTCCCAGTGCCCATAACTTTATATCAAATACAGACATATCTAGAAATTTAAAAAACATATTCTGCTATTTCCAACACTCACCTGCCTCCTACATTAAAGTCCAAGAAACCTCATTCCTTGTACATTTAATTACTTTGCACCATCAAGTAGTTGGTTTCTGCCCTTCTGTGATTATAGCATGGAGGATAGACAAGTAAAAAAGAGCTACCATGTTCATAGGGCTTGTCTGCACATACACTTGTGCTGGGAAAATGTTTGTTGCTCCGGGCTGTGAAAAAGCACTTAACTGAGTGACATAAATTTTGCCAGAGTAAGTCCTAATCTACTGCATTTTGTTGGCAGGAGAGCTTTCTCCTGCCAATATAATAAAATCACCTAAACAAGTGGTGGTCACTATGTTGGTAGGAGAGCTCTTCTGCTATCATAACCTATTTACATTAATGCTTATGCTAGAAAAATTTGTCATTCAACAGGGTGTTTTTTTCACACGCCTGAGCAACAAAAGTTTTGCCAGGATAAGTGCAATTGTAGACAAGCCCTTAGTCAGAATTTTAACCCTTCCCACCAAACAATGAATGAGATCTCTGCAGGCTTTTACCATCCCATAACAACAGCAGCAGGCATAAAACAAAACAAGAACCCATTTGGAGCTTGTGCATATATACTGTGCATAACTGTTCCCTTCACATTAACAACATTGAATATTTACATAGTGTATTTCAAACATTAACTTATTAATCCTCACAATACTATTATTATCCTCATTTTACAGTTCCTGGCTCCCAGCCCAGACCTAACTCTACATACAAACAGCACCTAACCTGCCAGGGGCAAATATACATCTTAATATGGGAGAAACCATCAAAATGAGAGGCATAAAAAAATCATACTGAGAGCTGAAAATTATTTGGGTTAATACGCAGACATTTAAATATTGGTCCTACCTAGGTGCCATTTGGATTAGATGATCTCTTGAGATGCTTTCCAGCCCTATATTTTTATTATTTACTAAAACTTTAATTCATTATTTTGCATAGGTGATGTAAAGAGTTATCCCAGATGAAGTGGTGAAATAATACCATCCTCATGTGGAATTGTCTACAATGAGCGTGCTTTTCATAGTGATGGGCTGTTACTCCTTCTACTTATGCTTCCCATTAGTCAGAACACAACTAATTATATTAGCACATTGCAGATTTACTCCCCAATTGCCATTGAGGCAGGAAGGCCGTAGTGTTCCAATGTTGTATTTTCTTAGTGTAAAGACTGTTGTTTAATATGCAAACATGTTTAAAGTTTTATTTTGTTTAAAAGAGGCAGCATCTCAGAAATGAAAGTATAGGGATTTGACCTAGAAGAACAAGGGGTTGGCAGATGGAAGGATGACACAGAGAGAGTAGTCAGTTATCAGAAAAAACATAAGAAGAGAAAGTAGGAGTGCAGACGCACCCACTACATGGTTACCCTGGTAAGGTAAACACCATTGACTTTTTTGGTGCGCTAGATCTATGTTAATGTATCTATCCCTAGCTGTACACACATTTCTTGAGTAGCTTGGCGACATTCTGATGACATCCTTCCAGAAAGGAAAGATCTGGAAGCAAGATAAATTATATAATGCTTACACTTTTCTAGATGTTCATTCTTAATTCCTAATAGCTTTAATGTGAGTTACACAGGTTTTTTTTGTTTAGTAGATAAAGCACTTAGCTGATTTCTCCACCTACTTACGTAATCACTTTACAAAAGTGATTGACTACTATTTATCATTAACATCATTTTAGTAACAGATTTGTTTTACAGAGCAAACCATGGAGGAATGAAGAAAAATCTAAAGCCTTTGCATTTAGCAACAGATGATCATATTCATGACAATAAAGCTGCAGTTGTAAGGGACCTGGAGAGAAGAATGCATTTCAGAGAGGACTTTCATCAACATAGTAATCAGCAGGTAAAAATATTGATTGTTTTTAAAATGTATTTCACTCACTCATGATCAGCAAGACAGATGCTGAGTCCTATAGGACACTGAGGTGTCTAAGGCTGAGAGGTTGAGATTAAGCTCTGCATTTCATTGGCCATAAATTGTCATAGTAAGTGCCACTTTGCAACAAGAAACCAGAGTTTTTAAAAGAATATAAATCATATGGATTTTAGAATTTCATATTTTGAGAGTTCTTAAGACTGAATTACATTTTTGCTTGATAATCTCCTATAGAGGTAGCAGTGTTGGAATATAAAACTTTATGGGTATGTCTACACTTACAATTTAGTTCAAATTAAGGAGGCTTAATTTGAACTAAATTATTGCATGTCCACACTTGCTTTCATTAGTTCGAACTAAGGAGTTCCCTTAGTTCAAACTAAGGAAAGCCTAGTTTGAATCTATAAAACTTCCCTTAAATTTGAATTGATGGTTAATTCGAACTCATGAGTTCGAATGAACCCAATGTAGCTGTGTTAATTCGAATTAACTGTTAGCTCGAATTAACCACAGCTTCATTTTTAACCTATGCAATAGCGCCCCCTGCCTGATTTGAACTTGCAAGTCCTGTGCATGGACGTGCTAGTTCGAATCAGGGTTTCTGGTGTGGCTATGTTAATTTGAATTAACTTAATTCGAACTAATAATTAGTCCTAATTGATTAGTTCGAATTCAGTTAATTTGAACTAACCTTCTAAGTGTAGACATACCCTATCAGTATGTAGGAGCGTCACCTGTATTGGATTTCAGTTCCTTTCTTTTCAAGTCATTTAATTCATTGCACACATGTAAATTCGTCTACTCTACATATTTGATACTACTTAATAAGAAAGGCAACTAATTGTATGAAAGAGTCCTTGTTTGAAATAGTTTGAATTGATATGTTATTTGAATTCTTTTTCCTATGAACATTTTTTTCAGACAGCTGAGTAACATTAATTGAGGGGCTATTTCATTATCAACTTATCATAAAAATGTGGTAGCAGTTATCTGCTTCAGTAAGAACTTCAAAGCCAGAGTTAGGTGAGCTTCATAAAATAACAAGCTTTAAATAAAGCTCAAGAAAGTGAATATCAATTTATTTCATCTAGAATCAGTAAATAGTTCAAATTTGGGGCGAGCAAGAAATTCAGGTGGCAACAAAATGTTGTGGGAAGCTGGAGGAATTTCTTGATAATGCAGATTCAGCAGTCATTAATAAACAGTGGGATGCACTTACGCATGAAGGTGTACTAATGGCTACAGAGCTGCTATTTTGTTTTTGGTATTTTATTTTTACCATTTCATGGGACCCCTTGTAGTAACACCATTTACTGAGACTTAGTTCAAAAAGGAGGGATTTGTGCTAGTTTCTCACAAACAAGAGAACTTTTAAAAGTGTTTATAAGCATCTCTGAAAGAGAATACACAGGTATCTGAAATCTTTGTGTAGTCAGTTACCCAACTGAACAACTGCTCTTGTAATCTTTGGCTCTTTAATTATGCTGTTGACCTTTCTTCACATGGATTTCCCTGCTAGAACATGTCTAGTAAAACAGCTGGCATGTGATATGTTTTGAAGATGAATCACAAGTGTTTCAGTTTGTACTCATGATGATAGTAAAATTATTTAAATAGTGACTGTGAAATACCAGTAATTTTTTCAAGATAAATGCACAATAACCTCTATAGAAACAATTGGCTCTACACACTATTAAAGATATTTACTGATAGCACTTATTTATATACTGTATTTATCAATGGATATGAGGCCAAACCACAATCCTCCAGCTCAAGAACTATGAGGAAGTTCAGATTTGATCGATCTCTAATTACTGTGGTAACTAGAAGACAACATTCAATTTTGAGGAAGTTCAACAAAATTTAATGTTAAAAAGAAGAGGCAGTCTAGTTTTTTGGAATCTGGACCTTATTGTTTATGCTAAACAAAACTGGCCTGGCTCATGAACACTTGTGAGAATCAAGTTTTCCAAGATGTCACCACTAGCTGAAGGAACAAAGAACCCTGCATTTTAGTCCTTAAATTGCAGCTCAAACCTTTGTTCTCTTGCCTCCAGTCAGCTTATTGTCCAGGACTCTGCTCCATATTTAATATTCAAAATTGTGACAATTAATTAATCTAGTGGGTGATGCTTTCTGAAGTGTTTAATTGATCTCCATGTCAGTTAGAATCAGAACCCTCTCCCCCTAATCTTTTTATGTGAATCCCCCTTTAAAGCAATTCTATAGCCTTTGTTTGACAAGATGAGTTCTTCAGAAAACCTGTTGGCAATCACTATATTTCTGTTATTTGATGCTAATCCTAAAAACAAAAAGAATCACACACAGGAAAAAAAGACTTAAGTCTATTAAATTGTATAGTATTTAGTTACTTCAGCAGGAGATTTTATGTTTCTTATGATACCTTTACTCAATAAAAGCTAATGTATGATTCCTAGAGCAATATTAACCTAGCCTTGTTGCATTATGTTTAACTTTTTTATTATAGTTTTAAGAAATCTACTGAATTACAGAAAAAATATGAAGAAAAAATGCAACATTCCTGTATTAACTGTACAGCAGGAACTTTATCTTCAGCATTTCCTTACTTCTGAAATTTAAGCAGTGCAAATGTAAGCCATGATTCTCCATAGTTATCTGGATCGAAAGGGGTAGCCATGTTAGTCTAGATCAGTAAAACAAACAAGGAGTCCTGTGGCACTGAAAAATTAAGAAATTTATTTTTTGCATGAACTTTCATGGGAGACAAAGTGGGATTTCTCCCATACAAGCTCTTAGTTATCTGGGTACACAGACTGCTGTGTCTGCATGAAATCTCACTGATTTCTCTCTGGCTTCACATGACCACAACAGTCTTCCAGCATGGATCACACTGCAGGATCATGACTACAATGTTGCAATAATGTATTCATTTTTGCATGTAATTTTTTATTACAGGTATACACAAAATTTTTTTTCAAACAGTTGACTTTTAAATTGCTCCATAATATGGACTCCCCCTGTATTCTCTGCTATAAAGCAGCACAATATAAAGGAGAAAATGTCTGTATTTTTAATTACATACTTCATCTTCTTTTTGATATCAGACAGTATCAGATAAAAATCAGCAAAAAAAACCTGCTGAAATATCTCAAGTATCTAGGACAAATGTCAGACTCTCCAATTATATTCTAATATTTCATTACCCCTGAACTTCATTCATTACAATTTTATTCTGAAATCAGCTCCAGATTTATTAAAATTATACCTTTAAGTGTTATGGTACTGTCTTCCTAATTCCATTACTTCCCTCTGCTAGAGAACAAAATATGATGAAAAACTGGCCCGCAGACTTCAGGGACAAAGCAATGATTCCTCAGTCTTCAACTATACAACTCAAGATATATCTAAGGTACAATACTGTTATCCAACCTTTGTTACACCATATATAATTCTCCTCACAAGATCCTTCATCTACAAATTCTGCTTTTGGAGCAACTGGTAAAAAAAAACCAAAAAAAAGTGATATGAAAATCACTGTTTTAGAAAATGAACTTTGCCTTTCTTTGTAGGATTAAAAAATGGCATGATCAATATTTGTGCTGCTAAACACAGTAATATAGTTAAACTGTACGCATCTGAGTCAGTCCAAGATCAGGTCTTTGCACTACTATATAAAGATCCAGTGTAAAAATCTCTGGGTTCAAGCTGTGGTTCTTAAAGTACCAGGGCATGGGGGAGTGCTGTGAAGACATTACAGGGAGGGAAAAGAATGCCTCTTATTACTTGCTGTTGACTAGTCTGGACACTCAAAGGGCCCTTATTTATTCCAATGATTCTAATGTGTTGGGTTGGATTCTTCTTCACCTTGTTATAATTCTGTTGTTTAGTAATAAGAAGTTAAGACACATTTCATGGTCTCTTGAAATATGTGTTAACTACTTATGTTAAACAATCTGTTCCAACTTGTATTTTTAGCAGTGACATTGTGAGTACATCTCCCAGGCATAAGAGCTCTGTACAAGTTCAGAAGCTTGTCTCTCTCACCAGCAGAATCTGATGTAATGAAAGACACTATAACACTGTCTCTCAGAGGAATAACAGGATGTCCTGTTTTCATGTTGTTTGTGCCTGTCTGACACTGATATAAAATTGCATGTCATTTTGTGTGGTACCATACACTGAGGATGCCATATTTCAGAGGATACCACTCTGCCCCCACTCATTTGACTTCACATGCACCATATGGGTGACATCATGCTGACTGTGGTGGAGCAGTGCAAAATGGTTTCCTCTATGCAACATGTGAAAAGTCATGTCTGTAAAGGTCATGCAGGTAGGGGTGGGGACAACAAAGGTGATGTACTATAATCTAGAGATGCTTCAGTGGCTGCCTTATGTGGTCTTAGAGAAAGTAGTAATAATGTCTCCAGCTTCTGGCTAGGGCAGTGGTGGGCGAGGTCCACACAATGTTTGCACTCTGCTGTCAGGAGCTACTTGAAGAATTCCAAGAAAAACCTTAGATGTTCTCATGGCAAATTTCAAACCTAAAAATGAAATGAGATGTCAGAAAATTGTGGACATAAAAAATAAAAAGAAGTGTTTGTTCGAATCACAGCTTATGAGGGAAACTGAAGTATATGAATGTGAATGATTTCATTTATGAGTAACTCCAGGAAAAAGAGAAATGACTATGAAGTATTTTAGTGCTACAGATAGTTCATAAATATACAAACCATTCTCTGATTTCATATGGAATCTGCTCCGCTGCAGTCTAGTCCTGTTCCCAATATCAGAAAAAACAACTGATTGCTAAACCTCCCCATAGTCCTGTGCAAAGGCAAAAACCTGTAAATTGCAGGGAACCATTATAAACTTGGTAGGTCTGAAATCAGAGTAACTCCTGATTTACACTGGTGTAACACATTAGAATTTGGATCATCATATGAAGTGATGTGCTAAGACATTATTTGTGAAAGGAAAAAACTGAACAAGATGAAACTCTGAACAGATGCGTCCTGCTGGCCAGCAGGTGGAGTGAGCCATAGAGCAAACCAATCAATACAGTCAGTGACACCCTCTTGTGAACACACAATACCATAGACTTATGTGTGAACACACAATACCATAGACTTATCTGGCCAAGTTGTATTCATTGCACAGGAAGGAAACAAAAATGTATTCTTTCTGTCCCCTCACCTTCCATTCTTGGTTAGTCATGGGTCAGTTCAGCCTCCAACACAAGTTAGAGAATGCTGAAGCTGTAATGTGTACTGTCTGGTAACTGTCTCTTAGGGTGTGTTCACACAGCCTCCTTATTTCGAAACAACGGAGGTTGTTTCGAAATAAGGTTTTGGCTGTTCACGTGACGCACGGTTGTTTCAGAACAACGGTTCCTGTTGTTCCAAAACAACCGCGTTGTTTCGAAACAAGTTAAACCTAGTCTGTGGGTGAAACAACGTTGTTTCGCAATGGTTGTTTCGAAACAACACCATGCGAACGTGTTGTTTCGAAACGACGGTTAATTAACATTTTGTTAATTCGAACTAAGTTGTTTCGAAATAAGCATTATTTCGATATACGGTTGTTTCGAAACAACCGTATCAAAATAACCCACTGTGTGGGAACACAGCCTTAGAAACCATTCCATCAGAATTAGTCATTCTTCATTGACATTCTCTCATATCCCCACCACACCCCAAACACTGGATCGTTGGGACGGGGAGCCACGTCAGATCTATGCCAGCCAGGGATTTGGTTCTAGGGAAATCTAAAACCAGTCTATTAAAGCAGCTCCTGTGGCACAAAGAGGGGCTGGGGGTGAAGGAGCTTATGGCCCATAGGTAGCAACTTTTAGTGATCACAGAAAGGCAAGTTCTTCTACCTGAGTGAAAAGAACTGTGCAGCACTTATCTGACAATCATAGCTTATCTTACATATGAGGGTATTAACATATGTCATAGCTTCTAAAATAAAAATATAGATCAGCAGAGGAGTATATGACTTCCACCAGTAAAGTGCTAACAATAATACTACTGCAGTTCTTGCTTTAGTGAAAAAGCAGCAACAGAGGTAAATGGTCATTGCTGGGAAGCAGCAGGTCAGAGATCTTGCTGTAGGCCCATGAGCAAGTCACAAGCTCTCCGCTATGATTTCTTCCCTCTGTGAAATGTGAAGAACTACCTTCTTTCCACTACAGTATTGTGATAGTTGATTCATTAATATTTGTAAACCTTTAGAGTGAAGAGTCTTTAGAAATTCAAAATAATATCATCCTGTATAAGGAAAAATCATCACTAACTTTTCAGAAATAGTTGCTGGAATATGTCTCTTGGGGTCTTGGAACCTTTTCTTATTGAATATTCTTAGACCAAAGCAGCCTGTATTTTAATCACAGTTCCACTTCTTGTATGCTAGCAGTTAAAGCTAAAATTTTGAGGACTCGCACCAGCATCAGACATGTGATAAAGATATAATCCTATTCCCAGTGAAGTCAATGGCAACGCTACTACTGACTCCAACATTTTTGAGTAAAATAGAGTGGAAGTTGAAGCTGAGAGTTAGTCTGAAACTTTATTGTAAGGGAGATTTTGGACAGATTTCTCATTGGCATTGACAGGAAGATACAGCTGAGCATTGCAAGTCTTCCATTGACTTCAAGGGGTTTTGGATCATCCTCTCAATGAAGTTAAATAAATTATAACTGGCTGACCACACTGGAATGGTCTGTTCTGCATCATATATTTTAATAATCCAAGGACCATTTTCAAATGTATTTTTACATTGGGGGCCAGATTGTACTCTCAGTTACACCAATGCAACACCAGAATAACCCCACTGGTTAAGATTTCATCAATAAGGTAAACAAACTTGAAAAAATGTTTCATTTTTAAAAATATTGACACATTCATCTTTTGGCAACTATACTTTTGTTTATTTAAATGTGAATTAAATTATTACACCAAAAGACAGTACTTCATATATGTAGCAGACTACAGGTTTTGGAAAATACCCTTGAAAACTGCAGTTCACTTTTTAAATGTGCCATGTTCTTCTAAGGAGCTTAAAGGAGATAGGGGCACAGCTCTTACAGAAAATGTGCCACCCCTTTGCAAATCTCAGCCTTAGTATCATGCCATGAACCACATGCAACACAGTTAAAATAAGAACCTGTGGGTGCACATACTGGAGTATATTGCTGTTAGGGTGACCAGAAATCAAATGTGAAAAATCATGATGGAGGTGGGGGGTTATAAGTACTTGTATAAGAAAAAGGCCCAAATATCAGGAGTGTCCCTCTAAAATCAAGATACTGGGTCACCCTAACTGCCGCACAGCACATCAGTTCACCTACTGGGGTGTTAAGGTTTTCAAGTCTCTTAGAAGACTTTTGGTTTAAAACAATAAGGAACTGGAAATACCTTTGAGTGCAATAATGTTAAGATTACTGCCAATATCATTCTGCAGGAATACAAGATTTCCAGCTTTGAACAAAGGCTGATGAATGAAATAGAGTTTCGTCTTGAACGAACCCCAGTGGATGAATCAGATGATGAAATCGAACATGATGAAATACCTTCAGGCAAATGCATAGCACCCATCTTTGACAAGAGACTCAAGCACTTCCGTGTCATTGAAGGATCTCCTGTGACATTTACCTGCAAAATTGTTGGAATACCCATTCCCAAGGTAGGTGAGCCTTGTACTCAGATGTACAGAAATAAAAGTTAATATCAGTAACTTCCAGTATATCACTTCTGCAGAGCCTCACTCACAAGACTGTGGGACTGCATGCTAGTTCTCAAAGTAATCAGTTTTTCAAAGCAGTCAGTGCAACATCTCCCCAAAACTGCTTAGTGCAAGTCAGCCCAACTAATTTGTTTGGACTGATCTCCAGACGTCTTTGATAAAAGAGATCAAAACTTGATAAAAACATGATAAAAATATTAAGGTCTGATTCTGTCTCAAATACATGGCCTAATTTGAAGAGATGTCTAGCAGCACATGTACTAATACAGCCAAGATAACAGACCTGCCAATCTACAGGTCTGTAATGTTAACTTACATTATCCCAATACTGAAACATTCAGTATAGTATCTTAAATGATCTGTGTATTTTATAGAATTACGCAGTAGCAAATGTTCAGCAAGCACATTTTACTTTTATCTGCAGATTGCCTTGTCACAATTCAACTGAAAAGTAAATTTAAATAGTGTTTTTAATTTGTGGTCTCTTTCAGGTATATTGGTTCAAAGATGGTAAGCAGATTTCAAAGAAAAATGAACACTGCAAAATGAAGAGAGAAGGAGATGGAACATGTTCTCTACACATTGAAGCTACTACCAATGATGATGATGGCAACTATACAATAATGGCTGCAAATCCTCAAGTAAGGGAATTTTTTCTTCACGAATGTGGGATTTTTTTCCAGCTTAGAAGGATAAATAATTAGGAACATAAGAACTACCATGTAATATAACAGCAATGGTTCATTTAGTCCACCAGTGTCTTTGTGACACTGGCTAGGACCAGATCCTTAAGAAGAATCAGGTAGTAGACAGGTAGGAAAAAACCACCTTACTGTTACTCATCTTCTCTTTAAATTAAATAACCACAATCAGTTTCCCTTCATAGGAACATTTTTCTGTGCCTCCCATTATTTTTGGTCCCCCTTTCTGAACCACTTCTATTCCTGCTGTATCTTTTTTGAGACAAGGTGACAAGAAATAGATGCAATATTTCAGGTGGGAGCAACATTTATATAAATGCCATTATAATATTTTCAGTGTTAGTTTTTGTCCCATTCTTTATACATTCTAATATTTTGTTTGGTTTGGTTGTTTATTTGTTTGACTTTTTTTTTTTTTGGACCACTGCTACAAATTGAGCAGAGCTTAGTGCACAATGGGGTTTGCACTGAGTTGTCTTAGACCTTTTTAAAAATTGTAAATCTAAAACATTTCCTTTATATTTCTCAAAAATTCCAATCTAGTCTTAGTAAGTTTCATTTGTTGCTATATTTTTGATTATACAGTCCCCAAACCAGATAGATTAAATTGTTATGGTGGCATTGCTTAAAGTAACATTAACATTGACAACAGCTTGATTCTCCACTGTGTTACTGCATTTTTGTGGACATGGAGCGACACTGAAGTCATCAGAATTAAATTAATGTAAAACTGGTTGAACACAATGGAGAGTCTAGCCTAGGGAAGCAGCACAAAGTTCAATGTGTGAACAGCTGCATTATCAAATACACATTCATTGATTGTCAAATACTTACTTCCAAAGGGGCAGCTGTGTTAGTCTAGTAAAGCAAAAAAAAAAAAAAATGCAAGGAGTCCTGTGGCACTTAAAGACTAACAGATTTATTTATCACATGAGCTTTTGTCTGACGAAGTGGGATAAGTCTGTTAGTCTTTAAGTGCCACAAGACTCGTTTTTTTGCAAATACTTAGTGAGGTTCACATTAGCCTCACAGTTGGTGGGCTGCTTTGTGTTTCACTCCAAAAAAGAAAGAACTGATCTAATTTACATATAGTAGGACAAATACATCCCTGGTGTAATTCTAGGTTTATATGGTCTTTCCTTGATTTCACTGCCTTGAATGGATTTCATTTCAACAGATATAGCCCACTTCCAGGAGTATTATTCTGGGGATGAATTTCAGCCTTTTGAGGGGCAGGCACCATCCATGCCTCTCCGGGGCTCAGATTGTCCAGGAGTGTAAGACAGTACAGTCCAATGACCAGAATCAGTATCACTGCCTGGGGGTTGTGAGGCATTATAGCCCAATGGCCAGTATGTGGTCCTTCTGGGTCACAGCAGCATAGCCCACTGCCCTAAGTCAGTAGAGCCACCTGATTCTGGAGGCAAGTAGGGCCAGCTAGCCCCTTCAAGGGAGTGGAGCACCACCTAGGGGCATGCAGCACCCAGGTTAGGGAAGACTCAAACTCTCCCTGCTCTTCTGAGCCCCATCCCAGGGCCCTAATGCTGGTGGGGTACTTGCCACCAACTCTCCAGGAATTCTCCCACAACACACTGACGCTCCAATTCCCCCAGTCCCTGGCTATGCTGGTTCCATGGTGGGAGCCTCCAGCAGGGTTCTTTTCTCCTCAGTGGTCAGCCCTGAACGAGCTGGTCTGCTTGCTTTTTCATTGAGGCAGGAATTGGAGCACACCCAGCATGGTCTGATTGATGCGACTTTGTCCGTCCATAATGCTGTGTCAGCTCCCTTGTCACCAGTGTAGGTTCAACCATCACAGGCCCCATAAATGTTAATATATTTTGAAAGATGTGAAATTGCAGACTGTTTTGTAGCATTTCACATTATTTAAATCGGGGGTCGGCAACCCCTGGCACCCATGCCAAAAATGGCACAGGGGCCGAAACTGAGCTGCACACATCGTCACTCAGTGTCCCCCCACCACTGGCCTCGCTTCCTGGACAAGGAAGATGCGGCATGCAGCAGCTGGCCCTGCCCCCTGCTGGACAGGGCTAGAGAGGAGTGGGGCGGATTGGCCAGCTGGGAGCTGCCGCTGTGGGGAGCAGGTGTTGGCCTCAACCCCGACCCCTGGGGACCACCTGCCAGGCAGGGCCATCCCTGAGCACGGCGCAAGTATCCTGTCAAGCAGGGTAGCATGGGGCCCGCACCACTGCCACCCCCCAAGCCGGGGCCCAGGCTAGCCAGCCAAAGGTGGCGCCTGGCTCAGCACTCCCGGTCTCCCTCCGACCACGCACACTGCTTTCGGCTCTGTGCCAGAGTGGTGGGAGGCAGCAAGGGACCCCAGCTGTGCTGCCTCCCGCCTCTTCCCCGCTGCTCCAGCACAGAGCCAAAAGCAGCGTGTGTTTGGGTGGGGGGAGACCAGAAATGCTGAGCCGGGCCCGATCATGGGACAGCTGGTGCAGAGGCAAAGAGGCCTGCCCCTCCCTGAGCTGGTCAGCCCCGCTCCCCATTGCTGGGGCAGGGGCTGAGTGGGGACCCCACAAAGGGTGATTCACCCAGTCCCCCACATCCACCTAGGGACGGCCCTGCCTGCCACTGCCGGCTGGCCCTGACCCCAACCCTCAGAGGCCTCCCGCCGCTGCTGGGGGCAGGTGCCAGTTCTGGCCCTGGCCCCGAACTGGAGGCCTGGTCCCACCCCCTTTTGGCCCCACCCCTGACACCCACTGAGGGTGCATGGGTTGGGCTGGCATGAGGGTTGGCAAAGGTTGCTGATCCCTGATTTAAGTAATAGTTTTTCATTAAAGATACCATATAAAAGCCTTGTAGAATATTAGCATTTGAAAATACGTACGTATAGTAATGTACTGTAGAGGTCAGAATTATGATTAAGAATTGAATGAGTGGTTAACTGACCATTAATTCTATTTCCATGGTTTTTTAGGGGAGAATCAGTTGTTCTGGTCACTTGATGGTTCAGACTGTTCCCATGCGTGGTCGATTAACAACAACTACTCAGTCTCACAGGTAAGAGCAAGTACAATGCAGGAATCATACAGTTTTGCTTTACCAGGGTTGCCATTTTAACCCAGAAGATTTTTTTTCAGGTTGAATGATTTATTTTAATCTCTTGGTGCTTATTGGGTCTGTGCTATAAAATTTTACTGGCATGGTTAAAATTTACTATCTGTCCCAACATTATCTGCTCATCCTTTTATTGAGATTTTTGTGTAATTAGAGGATGGTTTCTACTTAGGTTATTAATTGACTTAAAGCACAGAACTTTTGAGTTGATTGGTGAAATCCTAGCTCTATTAAAGTCAAAGACAAAACTCCTATTGATTTCCAGGGGACTGGACTCGATGACCTCTCATGGTCCCTTCCAGTTTCTATGACTCTATGACTCAATATGAGCAAGATTTCAGCCAGAGGATCTAAATTCCAAACTTGTTCCTCCCATGCACTGTGTTAATGCAGGCAAATGACTTAGGCCAAGAATTTTGAGAGGTGACCAGTAAATTTGGGTGCCTGACTTGAGGCACCTTAAAGCAAGCCCCTTTAATGTGTCACAGTTTGGGCTCCGAACAGCACTAGTTTTTTTTAAATGTTTATTTCGGTCTTCGAATATCTCACATTCCACATCTGTAAAATAAGAATAATAGTGTTTCCTGTCCTCCCTAGTTGAGTGGTTTATTAATTTCAGTAGTGTTTGATATCATCAGGCAGAAGATGCTAATTAAATAATTAAAGTATTATTATGAGTTAATCACAATTGCATTAGAGTTAGTGAAAATGGATGGATTAGCAAAAAATAAATTCTTCCAGAAAAATATGGAATGACTTATGAACATATTATATTTAACGCTTCCCTTCGTATATCTGTTCTGGTAATCATCTTCTACAGTTTGACCCCAATACCAAGTTTTAGGAAAATTATTTATATTCCTTCCAAATACATACTGGCAGTTTTGTATTGCAGAGCAAGGTCCCGTGTGCAAGAAAGAGAAAAAGAACCTTTGCAAGAACGCTTTTTCCGGCCATATTTTCTGCAGGCACCTGGAGACATGGTGGCTTATGAGGAGCGACTTTGTAGACTGGACTGTAAGGTATTAACTAATCATCACAGTTGATTCCCACTGTCTCTCTCTGTAGATACTGGTAGCTGTGTTTCTGATTTTCTTTAATAGGCTTTCTTCAACACTGTCTTCTAATTTTTAATGCCTTTCTTGTGTTTATTCTCTCATTTCTTACTACTACTCTATCTGAGCTTCAGGTGTTTTCTACCTAGCTGATGCCAAATGGAATGCAAAATGATGGCTTATATACAACAGAGTTCATTCTGTTGTATGTGGCTTGGTTTCTACCAGCCCTTTAACAGAATGGCAAAGTGAAGGAACTTCCACAGGGATGTAGGGCTCATCTGTTGAGTCATCCTTATAGGTGCTTGAACACACACCCATATAACTATAAAAGTGGGGCAGAAAAGACTGATAGTACTGAATGATGTTCATCCAAAGGTTCACAGTGTATTTTTATTGATTGTTAGAAGACTGATACTTTCAGAGAGGTGGAACAGAGCCTTGACCATTCCCTTTTTCTCTAAAGTGCACAGAGAAGAAAAACTCCCAACTTGTTGATCCATGCTTTTGATTCTGTAGAGTTGTGGGTTGCAGGGATTAGTGTCTGCCCAAATGTGCAAAGACATTTGTGCAGAGCCCAGGGTATTCTCACTCACACACACACACACACACACACCTTGCACTAGACCACTACTATGCAACTGAATCTTCCCCATCCCTGCAGGGAGTAGAAGACAAAGTGGAAGTTACTGAAACTCTGAGAAATGGCAGCACCCATTTCTACTGAATTTTCCTACAGAATAATACTAGAGTTTATTAGAGGAGAATGCCATATAAGTGGATTACTCTCCAGTTCTGCTGTCCTATCAATGCTTGTGGGAACCTAAATGCCAACTATGGATTTCATAGGTTTGGAGAAAAGCAATCTTCATGCTATGTAGGTTCCACTTCCCTTCTCCAATCTGTGGAATTTATTTATTTTAATTTATTTGCTTCTCTCCACTGAAGGGATATTTTGACGCTGGGTGAAAATTTATAATCTAATGGAGCAATCCTGTAGAATATAATAGAGGTATAAAATAATTGTGTTGCATGTTGATTTTCTCTTCTGTGGAGAGAAATTTATAATAGAGAATGAGGTATTCTGTGTAGTTCAAGTGAGTTCTGTAGGACCCAGTTGGCTTCGTTCCTGTGAAACTCTAAGAGTTTCGATCTAGTATTTTGGCTTCTGTCAATCACTCAATCTGAAAATGAGTAAAATACTAATGTTTTGCTTTTTAGAAATTTTATTTTTAGGGCAATATTTTTTTCCTGGAAATAATCAGCAATAAAACAGCAGTTAACAGAAACTTTCCAGAACAGATCAGTTCTATATCAGGCCTCACTTTCTATTCTAGAGTCTCATACGCACCATTCATCTGTTATATGAAGATAGGTTTATTTATAGGTTTGTTGAATCTGCTTGTTGGTATGTCACTTGCCTCTGTTTCATTGTCTCATAGGTGAGTGGGTTACCAACTCCAGATCTCATGTGGCTTCTGAATGGCAAACCTGTATTACCAGACAGCACTCACAAGATGCTGGTCAGAGAGACTGGTGTTCATTCTTTGCTTATTGATCCTATAACACAAAACGATGCTGGAACATACACTTGCATTGCAACCAACAAAACAGGACAGAATTCATTTAGCCTGGAGCTCAGTGTTGTAGGTAAGACTTAAAGAAAAGTTTTAATAAAAGACTATGTATGGTAGGATGCTGTAAATATTTGTATCTATTACTTTGAATGTACCAAACTTGAGTCTCCCTTCACACCAGTGTAGGCCAAGAGCAACTCCACTGAAGTCAGTAGAGATGTGTCACTGTAAACTGAAATAAGGAACAGAAGTGAGACCAGTCCTTCCTTTGCAGAAGTATTCCAGTTGTTTTCCAGTTGAGATGATTCTATATAGTGCCTATGCATAACCCCGTGTACTCATCCATATTCTTTTTCTTTTATAGCCCCCCACTTTCATGCACTACTGTTCATCATCTCTTCACCATCAAATACAAAGCTTTGGATTTTAAAAATATACTATGGCCTCCCTACCATATCAGTTAGAGTTCTATTAGTTTTAAAAAAATTAAATGGAAAATACTGAATACTACTCATTTCACCTGAGCAGTCATGGCAGAAGTGCTATTGAAATGCACATAGACAGCACCCATTTCCTTCAGTGGTAGTAAATTTGGATCCCTTATACACTTTAATCCATAGAAAAATCAATTCTGCAAATGATTTTCAGTACATTCCCTTACTGATCTTGGTTATTAAACAGGTTGACAATCTTTCACTGAAAAATAAAATCACAATCTGTTAAGATATCATAGGAATTATTTTGAACTGTTTGCTTCCATGTGGTTCAATGCAAAAGACTGAATAAGATCACTGATGTACAGTAACTGTTCCTCCTCCTTTCCAGCAAAGGAAGTCAAAAAAGCCCCAATGTTCCTGGAGAAGTTACGGAATTGTGGCGTTCCTGAAGGGCACCCAGTCAGATTAGAAGGCAGAGTGGTTGGAATGCCACCACCAGTGTTCTACTGGAAGAAAGACAATGAAACCATCCCTGCAAACAGAGAAAGAATGAGGTATTGTACAGTCACTCACACAGTTAGAGTGCCCTTCAGGCTGGGCTGATTGGCAGCATAAGTTTGTTGTCAGAGTTGGTTTTTGTCTTCTCTCTAAATGAAATTCACTTCACCCCTTAAAGCCTCATAAAGCTGGGCTTTGTGCAAAGGATAAGGGAATGAAATCTACTTCTCTAATTTGGGATTGGGGTACAGAAGTACAGCACATCCCCCTCCACCGCACAGCCATTGCTCCAACCAATGGACTAATATAAGGGTATAGTGTCTTTCACCCACTTGTACAGTATGTTACTTTTAACTCACTGCCACAGATCCTACTGCCCTTTCCCATACTCACTCCAAACACAGCTCTCTGTGACATGGGATGAGACATGAAATACCTATATGCCTTTCTGGCAATACCTAATCCATCCCTGAAAAGTTTAAGCAGTCTCATTTGGATCACCTTAGCTTTTAAAACAAAAAGAGATCAGTGGGCTGAGTTGTGAGTAAAGCCCTGTTGGGATTCATTATTGCAATTGTCATTTAATATCTCAGGTTGCCTTTTTAGTGACAGATCTGGGGAAAATCATAAATGATAAAGGACCTTTATTAAGATGATTTTTAAAGCAAGCTCTCTTTCTAGGATAAATGGGAAATACATAATTTAATATACTTTTAAAAGTATGGGCAATTATAGTACAAAATATGAAATTCACATATGAGCTACAGCTCCATTTACACTGGACTGAAATGTAGTATAGTACATTGTAGGCATGAAAAAGAAGTAAGAAAGTCTAACTCATCAACTATCAATGATACCATAAATTAATTAAATGGAATCACAGAAGTCAGAGGTGGAAAACCCTGTGGCTATGTCCACACGTACATCGTTATTTCAAAATAAGTTAATTCGAATTAAGGGAAAAGCTCAAAGTGAAATAGCATGTCCAAACACAGGACTTGCTATTTCATTTTAGGAGAGGGGCACCACGGGAGGTGTGGCAACATGGCCCCTCCCTGGGCATGCCCCCACCAAATATAGGCTGAAAGGAAGGCACCTTAGGAAGGAGAGGGGCAAAAGTGTTTCGATTTAAAGACATTTTAAGCTATTTCGAAATGATGGAGCCTGTCATTTCGAAATAAGAATATGTCATGTGGACCTAATCTCTTTTATTTTGAAATAACCAGTGTTATTTCAAAACAAAAGAGACGTGTGGACATACCTTATGGGTCTTGTTTAGTTCCTCCACAAGGTATGAACTAAGAATGTCTTATATAGTATAATAAGTGTGGCGAGGGGAGGTCTAGTCTGCCTTTGCAGGTCATGCACTCTGATCTTGTGGCCTGGCAGTCTTAGTCAGTCCCCCTCAATTCCTCCCCTCCTGGGGGGGGAGGAAGCTTGGCTGGTAGGAAGGGATCGGGGGGGCCCTGACCGAGGGACCTATTGAGTAGCAGCCTCCAAACTGAGTCCGGCAGTCCATGGCCATGCCGATCCTGGTCTCTCTGGGGTTGAGAAGGTCCCACAGCCTCCTGGCCTGAAGTCTCAGCCTCCAGGGTCCCTTTCTTGCTTGGGGTTGGGGTTGTTCCACCTCCACACCCTGGCTCAGTTCTCCAAGCAACAAAGTCCTCCTTCAGGCCACAGGGCCTTATAGCCTTGCTTCTATGGTTTTCTCCCAAATTCCCCTGTACCTTTTTGGTGCTGTGGCAAACCATAAGCAAACCTTCCAAATGCTCCTCTAGCAGCTCTACTTTTCTCTGACCTCCCTTCAGCTGCCCCTGCCTGCCTGAGAGGATGTCTTTTAAGCAGTGCAGGAGGTTCGTTGATTGGTTCCAGGTGCCCCAATTACCCTGGAGTAACCCTGGCTAACTTAACCCAGGGAAAAAGGATTTACTAATCCTGGGGCTAATATATACCCCTTCCACCACTCTCTTATACCCATCCAGTTTGACCCCGTCATATATCATCCCTCCCCGCCCCCCCCCAGCTCAATCCCACTGGGTTGGGCAACTTGGGATGTCATGCAGTGAACCCGAGACAGGCCATCACCATTTCTATGGCGGCTTCCAGATCTGTGTTGTATGGTGAACCAGAAGGACTGGCATGATAGGAACCACCTGGTCACCCATGCATTTTTTTTCTTATTCCACTTGATCTGTTGGACGGGAGCATGTTCCATTACCAGGGTCAAGTGGCAGCCCAGAGGTAACAGGGGAGGGTTTCCATGGCCCACTTGACGGCAAGGCATTCCCTTTCTTCTGATGCATTTCTCTGTTCCCTTGGGAGGAGTTTTCTGCTGAGATACAGTGCTGGATGTTCTTCATTTCCTACCACCTGCAACAGAACAGCTCCCAATCCCACCTCAGAGGCATCATTTTGTAGTATAAATTCTTTGGTAAAGTCTGGGGCAAATAATACAGGGTTACTGCAGAGGGCTGTCTGTAAGTCCTTGAAGGCCTTTTCAGCCACATCATGTTAGGGCCCAAGGCTTTTGTTAGGTCTGTCAGAGGACTAGCTCTGGAAACGAAATGGGGGATGAAGCACTGATAGTACTGCACCACACCCCAAAATGCTCAGACCTGCTTGTTTTGGTTAGATTGGGGCCAATTCTGGATGGCTTCTAGCAGGGGCATTGATACGGCCTCCCTCTGGAGCCTGGCTGCTGCAGGCCCAATGCAGCCCCTGCTGGGGCCCAGGGATCTGGGGTCTGGCTGCCAGCCCGATGCAGCCCCCATTGGGGCACGGCCACACCTGCCTCGTGCGATCCCTGCTAGCACCCATAGGATTTGGGGCGTGGCTGCTGCCAGCCCACTCAGGGCCATCCCTTAGGGGGGGCGGGGCCCAGAGCCAGTTGACCTTTGTGGGCCTCCTCCTGTTGGGGATTGGCACAGTGCAGGAGGAGGGGTCTCACCCCCATGTGCCCCGTGGAGAGGCCCTGCTGAGGGGCTGCAGAGAGGAACTGAGGGCCTCCAGCCAGGTTTGTATTTCAGGGCACCCCTGCCCCTGCCAATCCTTCCACGCAGGCCAGAAGGCCTAGTGGCCACATCACCAGCCGCTGGGGAGGGGCTAGGGGTCACAGACCGCCCTCTATAGGAGCTTTCTTCTGGTCTTGCCCTGCTCCTGGCCGGTCCATCCTGGGGGTGGCATGGGCTCATGTGTGGCCAGGGCCCTGCAAAGTTCCAGCTACATGCCACACCACCTTGCTCTGCCCCAGGCTGGAATACTGCTGCAGAGCCCAGCAAACAGCGGGGCCTGGGGTGATAGCCCCACCCCTAGGGATGGCCTTGGCCCAGCCCTCTCTGGTCCCGCCCACCTGGCCCAACCCCAAACCTATTTGGGGGCAGCAATGCCCTGGCTTCCAGCTTGTTTAGTTGGGGTCTTACCCAGAGGCGTCGCTGGAGCTGGGCACTCCAGGGCATGTGCCCTGAACCCCAGCACCAGTGCCCCAGATCTCTGGCCCAATCGGGCTGGGGACGCAGGGCCCGGCCGCCCACGGCCACAGTGGCCCCGTCCCCACCCAGGGATCCGGGGCCCAGCCACTGCAGCCACAGCGGCCCCGTCCCCGGCCAGGGATGTGGGGCCTGGCCACCCACAGCGGCATGGCAGTGCCTGGCCCTGTCCCCGGCCAGGGGGCAGCGCCTGCAGGCTGGGGGTGGGGCCTACAGGGCAGGGGCGGGGCCTGAGCCCATGCCCCAGGTCCTTCCCCCAGCCAGTGATGCCCCTGGTCTTACCACACCTCTTCCTGCAATGTACCCAAGATATCTAGCCTCAGCTAGATCTACAGCAAACTTTGCAGGGTTTGCACTGAGACCAGCCTACCACAGGGTGCCTAGAACCCCTTCTACTTTCTGCAGGTGGGTCTTCCAGTCCAGGGTGTATATGACTACATCATCTAGGTATGTGGTGGCATAGCTAGCATTTGGTCACAGCAGCTCGTCCATCAAGTGCTGAAAGGTGGCTGGGGCCCCATGGAGTCCAAATGGGAGGACAATATACTGAAATAGCCCTTCTGGTATGACAAGGGCAGTTTTTTTTCTTTTGCCTCTGGAGTTAGAGGGATTTGCCAATACCCCTTGGTTAAACTGAGGGTGCTTAAGAATCAGGCCTTGCCCAACCAGTCCACAAGCTCATCTATATGGGGCATTGGATATGTATCAAACTGTGAAACCTCATTTAGTCGGCGGAAGTCATTGCAAAATCTTGTGGTGCCATCAGGTTTGGGCACCAATACGATTGGGCTAGACCACTGACTATGTGATTTTTCTATAACCTCCATCGTTAACATCTTTTCCAGCTCAGACATAATTTCCTTCCTCTTGGTTTCTGGGATCCTATAGGGCCTCATCATTACCCTGGTGCCAGGGTATGTGATAATAGTATGATGGATTTCTGTTGTTCACCCTGGCCTCGTCAAGAACACATCTTGGTTCTGGGCTACCATCTCTACTGCCTCAGCTTGCTGATTTGGTGTTAAGTCAGGGGATCTCTTTACTTGTTTGGGTGGTTCTGCATTCTCTGTTGTGGTCACACATACTTCTCAGTTTTTCCAGGGCTTTAATAAGTTAATATGGTAGACCTGTTCTTGCTTTCAATTCCCTGGTTGTCATACTCTAAAGTTGGTTTCCCCTGCGGCTTTAAGCAATTCATAGAGCCCCTGCCACTGGCCAGTACTTTACTCTCAGCCGTGGGTACCAGTATCATCACCTGGTCTCCTGGCCAGAACTATCGAATCATGGATTGTTGGTTATAGTAGATCTGCTTAGGCTTTCTCTAGATGCTCCCATACAATGGAGATAACTTGGGCTATCCAATCTCTCATCTGCAGCACATGATCGACTACATTTTTTTCCCAGGGTGGGCTCCTCCTCCCAAATCTCCGTGGCTATGTTTAAGATCACCCAGGGGTGGAGGCCTGTGGTACCTCCCAAATGGCAAACATAATGTACAGCAGCAAGGTGTCCCAGTCCTTCCCATCTCGATTCACTATCTTTCTTATCATGGCCTTGAGTCCTATTGAACCTCTCCACCAGGCTGTCAGTCTGTGGGTGATAGACAGATGTTTGTATGGTTTGTAATGTGTGAGAGGTGGAATTTCCCACTCCTCCTTGTTTTCTTTTTGTTATGGCCAAACTCCCGCCTTGAATGAAATGTGGCTTGTCAGGCCTCTAATTGGGGAAAAAGAAACAATTAGGTGATGTTATCTCTTGACAGCAGGGAGTAATGGCCTTCAAGAAGAGTTATTGCCAGTCCGAGTGGAACCAGACTTGAAGAAAGTAATAAAACAAACTATATCTTACAGCTGTAAAACCTGAGTTACAGCTGCAAAACTTATGAGTTACAACTGAAAGACTTATGAGTTCCTCTACTGACCAGACCAGTGTCAGTAAGTTTCCATGCCAACCAGTGATATGCTAATTTTCAGGGATTCAGGGCATAAAGCCGGGGTTCTGGTCTAGGCACATTGGAGAGATGATAGGTTGGCAGCCTGTCGTATCACCCCGGGACCTGGCCACCCCCCAGGCCTCTCTCCCCGCCTGTAGCTGCAGGCGTTATCACCCCTTGACTGATCACCAAGGAAGTTTGTAGGGGTTTTTTTTGCAGATCTTTTTCTTTTTCTGTTTTTTTTCTCCTTTTTTAAACTCTTTTACTAAGTTTTCAATTTTCACCTGTTCACCCTGGAGTGGAGGGCTAGAGCCCCCATCCGAAGGGGGTGGCAGGGGGTGTTCAACCACTGCAGCTGGTCGCGGTGGGCTCTGATTTCTAAGGCCGCAGATAGGAGCCTGAAGGCTGTCCTGTGAAGCGCTTGGTCGAGCCACTTTGACACCGGTCCAGCCAAGTGCATGGAGCTTGCAGTTGGTAGACGCCAGACCACTGGGCTACTGGGTTGACGGCAACAGATAGGAGCCCGAAGGCTGTCCTGTTGGTCCGCAGCCGGAGCCGTATCAACACCAGGCTGTTTTATTACATCTTGCTATCTCTCTCTCGCTCAAAAGAAAACAGATCTGCTGTTCGTCACTCCGGAAATAACATCCCGATGTGGTAAATATAATTGAGTCAAATTTAAAACCTAAATTGGGAAAGTCCTTTAAGGGAGTGAATACATGTATCCTTATTCTAACTTTACTAACTTCAGCAATTAAGGTTAAATTGGTGTTTGTTATTACTAATCCCTCTCCTACACTCTCTGGGCAATAGCAGTTGTGTAAAAGCAAAAAACAGAGAAAAAGTCCACTTGTATTCCCCGCCAGGCACCCCAGCTGACCCTTGTAACTCCTAGCCGCAAACAACCCATGGCTAGCCTCACTGGGTAATGACCCATAGTGTCTGGAGAGCAAGGGGGAGAAGCAAGGTGTTCGTGCTGTCCTGGGCTGAGTTTTATGTATTGGTGTGTGTGAGAGTAAACTGAAGTCTCTTGCCCAGGAATTGTACTCTTTTTTTTTTTTAATCATAACCCTAACACCCTAAACTGTACCAACTAGGACCGGCATCAGGGTTTTGCCTCAGGCTTAGGCACTAAACTTGAAATAAGAGTACTGGTAGTGTTAGTCCTGTATTAGTTGTTTAGTAGCTTGGTAATCTATACTTTAAAAAAATTTTAAATGGCCTAAGAAAATAGACTTGTAAAAGCATACATTGTGTAGAAAGTTAGAATAAGGTAATTTGTGAAAAATTGTAAGCCTGTTTGTTTAACTTGGCTTAGTAGTATAAAAACATATTTAGTTTGTAGTTATAACCCACTAAATACTCATAGTTTATTTACATATAGACACCTACATATAAATATCTAATAATAAAAATTACATAAATAGTGATTTAAGCAAAATAAGTCATGTTGGTCCTTTGTATCCTGATTGGGACACCTTCTCAGCTTGGAAGGGTCACCCCCGTGTGCCCCCCGGTGCCACAACATGGCGTCACGAACAGGATAAAAAAGTAAAAAAATTTGTCCCTTTAAAAATCAAAAAAACCAAACCTTATAACACCTAATGTATTACCATAATAACTAAAAAAAAATAAACACTGTAATTAAACTATTAATATCCAGTCAAAAAAACATACTTATAAAATACAATTAAAAGCAAAAAACATTTAATGCTTCCTAAAAAAAAAAATACTAATAAACTAAAACCTAAAAAACAAGCTAACAGCCACTCAAAAAACCCAAGTCCAAAAAGCTAATTCTAAACCAAATTAAATAATAGCCCAGTTTAACAAACTATTTGTTAAAAAAAATACCTCCACAGTATATAAAAAAAAATAAATCCCTTTAAATATTAACTCAAAACCTAAAAAAAACTGTTCAAACAATATACTAAAAACCTGCTAAAAAAAGTAGAAGTCTAAAAATAGCTACCCTGAGCAAAAACAGTAATGCTGTAATAAAAAAATTAACAACCAAAACTAAAAAGCTAAGACAAGCTGTTATCAAAGCTCTATTAAAAAGCAGCTCCTTGCTTGCTAAACTTTTAAAAACTGTTTAGCAAAAAGCCAACAAAAAAAAATTACAAAGCAACAGCTCCAGAAGTTTTCCCCAAAACTTCCTTTTTTTTTCATTTTGTTAAGGTGTTTTATTCACTTTTAAACATTTTTGTAATAAAAATATTAGTCTTATTTAAACTTTTTTTCTCTTCTTTTTTATAATTTTATTTATCTCAATAAAAGTTACATAAAAAATAGTTAACCCAAAAAATTGTAGTTTAGTCTCTTGCCTCTCAATTAAAACTCCTTCTTGCAGTGCGGAGATCGTGTCCCCTGCACCCACTCCCCCACAACATAATGTAACAACATGCCTAAGTCCTTCATTAGTTTTGACATAAATGGGGTCCCCTGGTCCATTAATATTTCCTTGGGTAGCCCCACATGGGCAAAAATTTTTACTAACTCTGTCACCCTAGTCTTAGAGGTGGTGTTTCACAGGGGACAACCTCTGGGTACCTGGTGGCATAGTCAAGAATGATGAGTTTGTGTTGGTGGCCTTGTGTTGTTTTCTCCAGGGGACCATTAGATCCATGGCGATCCACTTAAATGGGATATGAATGGTGGAGAGGGGCACTAATGGGGCCCTTAAGCAAGATCGGAGGCTGCGTAATTGGCACTCAGGGCAGGTGGTACAGTATTGCCGTACCTCTTCATGTGCCCCTGGCCAAAACAACATCCTTAGAATTCAAGCTGGGGTTTTTCCTACCCCTAAGTGTCTGCCAAAGAGGTGACTGTGGGACAAATTCAACATGGGCTTTTGGTGTTTCTATAGTACTAGGAGCTGCAGCACCTTTTTTCCCTCAGCCTCTGTGACTTGATACAGCAAGTCCCCTTCATTATTAAATAGGGCCCTGGACCTCTGGTCTCTCCCTCCACTGGGACTCTATCTAACTCAGCCACTTTCTTTTTGGCATTGTTATATCTTGGGTCCTCAGCCTGATCTCTGCCAAAGTTTCCACATAATGGGCTTAGCTGTCCAAGCTGCACAGGGTCTGGTTCCACCCCTCCACCCAGTTCAGTGCAATTTGGCTTGGAGTCTCCTTCAGGTTCCTCTTCCCTCTGAGCAGCCTCTCTAACTACAGCCGGGTCTGCCTACCTACCATGGCAGGCTTTACTGCCCAGTAAAAAAACAACAAGGAGTTGTGTGGCACTTTAAGACTAACAGATTTATTTTTTGCATGAGCTTTTGTGGGAGAAGATCCCACTTCCTCAGATGCTTCGAAGATGAGTGAACTTACAGAAAGGAATGAAACTAAATGCAAGGGGGTGTAAAACATAGGATCAGGTCATACAGTAACAGCAAATCAGAGCAGTTTTCAGGTTCAAATCACGGGAAGCCTGAAGTCAAATTACCTTTTGTAATTGGAAAAGAACCCATAGTCTCGATTAAGTCCTGCTTTCACAGAATTTAGCTTGCATATTAATTGGAGTTCAGCTGTTTCTCTTCAAAGTCTTGATGTCCCAGCTACATCTCTAACAACAGCCGTTAACAAATCAGTCATCGAGTGATTAGGAAGATGGAAGTGCTCAGCAACTGGTTTCTTTGATTTCTGATATCAGCTCTGTGCTCATTCAGCCTCTTATGCAGCGATCTTCCTGTTTGTCCAATATATAAGGTGTTGGGGCATTTCTTGCCCATGATGGCATAGACCACATTAGTAGATGAGCAGGTAAATGAGCCTTTGATGGAGTAGCAGGCTTGATTAGGACCTATGATGGTGTCTGTTGTGCAGATATGTGGGCAGACTTGGCAGTGTGTTTTTTTGCAGGGGTGTGTGCCTGCTTCAATGTTCTTGTTGTTAGATCTGTAGTTGCTGGTGAGTATCTGTTTAAGATTAGGGGGCTGCCTATAAGCAAGGAGTGGTCTGTCTCCTAATGCTTGAGAGAGAGAGGGATCATCTTTTAGAATAGGCTGTAGGTCCTTAACATCTGTTGTAGAGGTCTGACTTGAGGATTGTATGTGGTGACTAGTGGTGTTCTGTTGCTTTCTTTCTTGGGTCTCTCCTGTAGTAGATGACTTCGGGGAACCCATCTAGCTCTGTCAATTTGTTTTCTTACTTCCCCAGGTGGGTACTGTAGTTTCAGGAATGCCTGATAGAGATCCTCAAGATGTCCGTCTCTGTCTGAGGGATCAGAGCAGATGCGGTTATATCTTAGGGCTTGGCTGTAGACAATGGATCGTGTGGTGTGTTTAGGATGGAAGCTCGAAGGATGCAGGTAACTATACCGATCAGTAGGTTTTCGGTATAGGGTGGTGGTGATACGTCTATCCCTGATTTGTACTGTAGTGTCAAGAAAGTGAATCTCCTGTGTGGAGTGTTCCAGGCTCAATTTGATGGTGTTGGGACTTAATTGAGACTATGGGTTCTTTTCCCATTACAAACGGTAATTTGACTTCAGGCTTCCCATGCTTTGAGCCTGTAAACTGCTCTGATTTGCTGTTACTTTATGACCTGATCCTATGTTTTACAGCCCCTTGCATTTAGTTTCATTCCTTTCTGTAAGTTCACCCATCTTCGAAGCATCTGAGGAAGTGGGATCTTCTCCCACAAAAGCTCATGCAAAAAATAAATCTGTTAGTCTTAAAGTGCCACACAACTCCTTGTTGTTTTTTTCCTGGACTAGACTAACATGGCTATCCCTTTTGAAATTTACTCCCCAGGCCTGGATTCTGGTACCTAAAGCCTTAGCTACCCTCCTTTCAGCCCGGGTCTTCCAGCCTTTCCCAGGAAGAGGGAATAAATCCTGGGCAATCTCCAAGAATACCAAGGGTTTGCCATCTGGCAGCACTAGTGTGTTTGTTCCAGGCTCTCCTCTTTCCCTGAACCCTTGGGGGGGGAAGCAGGGTTCTGAACCCAAGGAAATCTCTCCCTATAAGGACAGGATACAGGAGACTGCAAACCACCCTTGCTGTTACCCTTATGACTCCTTCCTGAACCTTGAAATCTACTGGGATAGTTGGAAATACCCAACTGTCCCATGAACATAAGTTACCCCACTGCACTTGGCCTGTGCCAGCTGACTACGCTTCACAAGTTTCCTTGAAATAAGGGTAATGGCACTCCTAGAGTCCATTATGGATAGGGTCTTGACTCCATTTAGTTTCACAGGCCTGATATACCTATGTGGGGTTAGTGCAACACCTACAAGGTGAATTAGGCTGCAAGAGTCTGCCCAATTTCTCAGGTTACACTGCATAGGCTCTTCTGCATTGGGGCACTGGGCTGCTATGAGTCCCCACTCCCCACATGCATAGCATTAATAGTTTGCCCTAGGAGCCCCTTTATATTTTGGGCTTGGGTGTCTGACCCCATTTTCCCTGCCCATGTCACTCCATCCCTTGCTACCTACTGCCTGACCCTCTGCTTCCTTTGTCGTCCAACTGACCCTCCCTGGGTTCTCTGTCATTGGGCACCAAAGCCTGGGGCAGGTCGTCTGACCCTGGGCAAGTCTTCTCTGGCTGCTCGGAACAGGCCTCTGGCCATTAACCGTCCTTCTACTAGCACAACCAGTTCATTATAAGAGGCGGGGTCATATTGGCCTACCCAGGCATGGAAGTCTAGTGGTAACCCCCTCATGTACTGGTCAATAATAATGATTTCAAGCATATTCTCTGCTTGGTGGATCTCGGGTTGCAGCCAACTCTGTGCAAGGTGGTCAAGATTGAACAGTTGCTATCTTGGAGCCTGGCCCTCCTGGTACCTCCAGTCTTGATACCTCTGCGCCCTCATGGCCATAGTGACTCTGAATCAGCCAGGGTCTCTGTTTTTAACTGATGATAGTCAGCTGCAGCTTCTGTGGGTATGTCACAGTAAGCCTTCTAGGCTTCTCCACATAAAAAGGGGGCAGGAATACTAGCCTACTGGGCCTGGGGCCAAGCCTCACAAATAGAAATCCTCTCAAATGTAAGGAGGTATGCTTCCACGTCATTTTCTGAAATAATTTTTTGCAGGTATGGAGTAGCTCTTAGTTCTCTTGTCCTGTCAGGCCTGGGGCTTTGGGAAACCAGGGTCTTCAGTTGGCTCACGACCTCTCACAAGAGGGCCCAGTCCTGGTTTGCCTGGTTGACCAGCAACTGTTTGGGCACTCTGGGCTCTGTTGGCCTTTTGCTGGGCTGCCATAGGCTGTACGCGTGCCTTTACTATGTCCTCCATTATGGGAGGGGTGGTTTCTCATTCCCTGCTCTCCCTTTCTGTTTAAGCTGCTGCACAAAATCCCTCCCCTGACACCAGTTGTGGTGAGGCAAGGTCTAGTCTGCCTCTGCAGGTCTTGCGCTCTGATCTTGTGGCCTGACAAAGTCTTGGTCAGTCCCTCTCAATTCCCCTCCACTTCCACCTAGGCAGGGGTGGGGTCAGCTGGCAGGAGGGGATCAGGGGTAGCAGTCTCACCCTCTACCTTGGGCCCCAACCCAGAGAACCTATTGAGCAGCAGCCTCCAAACTGAGTCCGGGAGGGCTACTGTCTTCCCTGGATCACCAGTCCATGGCCACACTGATCCCGGTCCCTCTGGGGTTGAGAAGGTCCTACAGCCTCCTGGCCTAAAGTCTCAGCCTCCAGGGTCCTTTCCTTGCTTGGAGTTGGGGTCACTCCACCTCCACGCCCTGGCTCGGTCCTCCAAGCAACAAAGTCCTCCTGCAGGCCACAGGACCTAAAAGCCTTGCTTCTATGGCAGGGGTCTCAAACACATGGCCCGTGGGCTGCGTGCGGCCCCTAAAGCTATTTCCTGCAGCGTGCAATGATACTATTGTTACCAATATTTGCAATATTGTTGTATGAAAAGCTTTCAGTGGTGCAGCCCTTGAGCTAATGTACTAGTCCTCATCAGGCCCTCTGCTAGTCTTCATCAGGCCCTTGTGATGATTTGAGTTTGAGACCCCTGTTCTATGGATTTCTCCCCCCCCCATATCTTTTTGATGCTGTGGCAAACCACAAGCAAACCTTCCAAAAGCTCCTCTAGCAGCTCTGCTCCTCTCTGACCTCCCTTTAGCTGCCCCTGCCTGCCTGAGAAAGGCTTTTAAGCAGTGCAGGAGGTTCTTTGATTGGTTCCAGGTGCCCCAATTACCCTGGAGTAACCCTGGCTAACAACTCAGGGAACAAGGATTTACTATACCTGGGACTAATATACACCCCTTCCACCACTCTCTTATATCCATCCAGTTCGACTCTGTCACATAAGGTAGTTCCTCGTCCAGTCTAGTTTTAAATATTTCAAGAGATGGGGCTTCCACCTCTTCCCTTAAGACACTAGTCCAGAACCCAAAATATCTCTGGTTCAGGAATTTTTTATTTACTTTAACCCATTACTTGCAGTGATATCCCTGCTTTACCACTCTCCAACATAAAGAAATTTGTTTTCGTTCATGTTCCCCAAATACTTGCTGGCTACCACACAGAGGAGAACATCAGAATCTGTATCTGGAAGTGGGCAGAAAGGAGGTAGAAATGAGCCACCCAAATTTCCTCTCTCCCAGAACTCAGAGAAGCTACTATAGGCCCTACCATACAAAGGCTTAGTAGAGCAGCAGCACTGAGAAGGCAGGAAGCATGATCTCCATACTTCAGTGCACACATACCTTGGCCCCAAACTAGTAGCACTTATACACAACTAACTCTTGGTGCAGATTTATTACTGCTCTGGACAGGAATAATGTGTGCTGAGCTGCACCTTCCTTAATACAGAGACACACCAACTAGACTGCAGCATTAATGCACTTCTATTTTTGTAGCGGTTGACCTTAAACACTTCCATGTAGTCCTAGTCAGTTCTGTCCCCTCTTTGTTATTGCTAAGCATAATTAACTTTAAAGTCTTTCCTCATGGGGAAATCCAACCACCTTTCTAGTTTGCATTGCTCCCTCTTTGCATTTCTTCCAAGCAGTTAGTATCTTTGATACAAAGGTTTCTAGAAGAGATCTAATCAGAATGGAAGACAGGATAATTATTTCATTAATGAACACTCTCGTATGCAAATTTGCAGTCCTTTTTGGTAAATACAATTCTAGAAACTTAAATTTCCCTCAAGGTTTGAAGAGTGAAGACAATTAACAGATTCAATTTTATACTGTAGATAATGTTCATTATTCACACAGTAACAAGCAAATTTGCATTAAGCATCTCAGTATTTTTTTAAATGAGCAGAAAAGTAGCAGTGTCACACATTAAACTACCATCAGATAAACTCAGCATCAGCAAATAGCCTTGTGTTTATAACAAATGCTGGTTTTAAATTTTTTCTGCGTTCATTTTTTAGAACAGAGGATCCAAGTTCACTGAAATAATGATTTTTAATGTCCTGAAGTTCAGATACAGACTTTTAGTTTAGCATGAGAGATAGGGACTGACTGCAAAATTTGGGCCCCAACCCAAGTACAAATTTCAACCCACATTTCTAAAGTTCAGATGTGCTTGAATCCAGCAGACTCAGACACATCACCATTTTCTTGCAGCAGCAGAAAATCTGCTCTTGATTATTTTCTTGACTTTGTTTAGTTTAGAAATTAATTATGTTTTAGGATTTCTTTGCCAGCATTCCTACTTCTATATAGATTTGTTGGTCAATGTAATGTCTGAATTAGATCCAACTACTAGTTCAACTTGGAGTCATTGGCTTCCTAATGGCTGTTCTGCTAAGTAGTTAAAAACAGGATGGACCTCTGCCCTGGCTTGCATCAGTTTTAATTATTTTGGTGAAATTCACAGCAGCCACACGAAGTCTGGAGAATTCATCCAGGTTCTATGTTGCAGAGCAAGAAGGCAATAGATCTACCACCATGGCATAAGAACTGAATGTGGTACTGCTCTATGAGCCCTACCTTATAGAACTACTATTTCAGCCTATCATAAACCAGCCCTAGCCCTTCCATACCACTTGCAGTGTTAAGACAACCGGATCCACGGGAACATAAAATGGCGCCCCTTTGCCCTGGTTCATCCCTGTCTTGCAACCAAGCTTATCTTCCATGAAGACCTACATGTAATCAGGAGATCCTTTCTGCAGTGGGAATAAGGTGACCAGAATGCAAGTGTAAAAAATGTGGGAGGGAGTTAACAGGTGCCTAAACAAGAAAAAGCCCTGAATATTGGACTCTCCCTATAAAATTGGGACATTTGTTCACATTTAGTTGAAGGAAGGTATGCATATACCCTGTTACACAGCTGCTCTGTCTGTGGTATCTCAGTATCACCCATATGGGTGAGTTAAGTGGTGTAGTTGGACAAGGGTGAATGTTGCTCTTTAGTAATAAGGTTTCCACTGGAGCTGGCCAGAAAATGGAATTTCAATTATTGGAGAAATTGAGAATGTTTGAGATTTTATTTCGTTCTGAATCAGAACAAAACTGTCAGCATCAGAATTTCTTAAGAGATTGAACATTCCCATTTGAGACACACCAGTGTCATTGCTGCCTAGCCTTGCTATTCCTGTCTGTCACTATTATTCATAGACTGTATGGTCAGAAGTGGCTAATGTGGCCATCTCATCTGACCCCCTGCCCAGTGCAGGTCACAGAATCTCACCCACCTTCCACTGTAATAAACCTCTAACCTATGACTGAGTTCCTAAAGTACTCAAATGTTTTGCACACTTTACGGTACAGAGAATCCACTAGGAAGTGAGCCAAGCTACAGAGGAAGGCAAAAAACCTCCACAGCCTTTGCCAATCTGGCCTGGGGAATAGGGCAGTCATTTAAACCCTGAACATGTGGGCAAGATTCACCAGCCAGACACTCAAGAAAAATTTCTCTGTAATAACTCAGAACCCACCCCACCAAGTGTTCCATCTCAGGCCATTGGCATATCCACCACCAGTAGTCAAAGACTGGTTATTTGTCAAACTAAGCTGTCCCTTCACACCAGCCCCTTCATAAATTGATCAAGCTCAGTTTTGAAGCCACTAGGTTTTTTGCCCCCACAGGTCCCCTTGAAAGGCTATTCCAGAACTTCTCTCCTCCGATGGCTAAAATCCTGTATCTAATTTCAATTCTAAATTTTCTGATGGTCCATTTATATCCATTTGTTCCTGTGTTCACACTGGTGCTGTACTAAAATAATTCTTCTCTCTCCCTGGTATTTATCCATCTAATAAATTTATAGAGAGCAATCATATCTCCCCTCAACCTTCTTTTGGCTAGGCTAAATAAGCCAAACTCTTTCAGTCTCCTCTCATAAGGCAGATTTTCTATTCCACAGATCATCCTTGTAACCCTTCTCTGCACATGTTCCACTCTGAATTCCTGGGGGGGGGGGAGGAGAGAGAAACTCTTGGGCTGATAACAGGAGAGGATGCAAGGGCAATGGGCAAGCTGGCAGGAAACCAGGCAGGTTTCTACTAGTATTTTGTTAAAATCAGTAATTCCTTGTGAAAATTTCAATTTTGACAAATCTGAATTTTCCAGCATAAACTTTCATAGCAAAATTTCAAACCAGCTCTAATTACTATCTTTATGTATGCTCTCCTAGAAGAAAAATATTACAATTTCACTGGCATTTCATATATTGCACCTCCAGTTGCTATGTTAGAATAATAAATACTGTACAATTGTTTTTAATAAGTTTGCACAAGTATGACTGATTGAAACTTGGTAAACAAGTCTATTGCTGATGCACAATAAGGAATATAATCCAGCTCACTCAGTCTCAGCTGTGATGGTTCTGCAGGACTACGAGGAGTAAATGTGTATATGAATCACTAAAATGAACACATTAGATTCCATGAAGGTGCAATGGGAAGAGATGTTAAGTATGAAGTTGCTGCTTTTATGCAAACCCTCAGAGTTAAGCTACACTCTTAGACTATGATTTTGTACTTACTGTCTTGTGACATGAAACCCAAACATCAGCTGCAAACCTGAGATATACTAATTCCGAATACTACTTCTCTCCAGCATGCATCAAGACACCACAGGATACGTCTGCCTTTTGATTCAGCCTGCCAAGAAAGTAGACGCTGGTTGGTACACTCTGTCTGCAAAAAATGAAGCTGGTATTGCTTCTTGCACTGCTAGACTTGATATATACGGTAGGTGTTCTATTACTGACTATGAAGAAAACCAAACAAAACTTGTAGGGTTTGCTTCTTATTGTACCTATTCCAATTCCCGCTGAAATCAATGTAAATCTTCACTGACATTAATGGAAATTGAATAGACCCATTATTAGTATAGTGTTAGAGCATGACTGCAACCTAATATGGCCACAAGGAGGAGTAAGACCCACACAGACCATGCATGGCAATATTAGCTGCACGGTTTAAAGTATAATATGGCGGGCCCTGGAACCCTCCTAAATTTCTGGGCCTCCCTTCCTGCAGGTCCAGGCCCCCTTCACACACCACAGCTACTGCCCCCCCAAAATGCCTGCCCCCCACCACAACTACTGCCCCCCAAATGCCTGCCTGCACCCCAGCTACTTCCCCTCGAACACCTGCCCCCCATCCCAGCTACTCCCCCCAAAATCTGCTCTGCCACCCCAGTTACTGCCCCTGTATCCCAGCTACTGCCCCCAAAATGCCTGCCACCCATCAGACTTCCTCAGCCCCCATCCTCATTCCCTAAGCTCCCTGCCCCCATGTCCCCACTCCAGCCCTCCTAACCATCCAAACCCAGATCCCCTGTCTTCACTCCACCCCCTTCAGCCCCCCCAGTCTCCTCCACACCTCCTCAGGCCACCATCCTGACCCCTTCTTCCCACTTGTCCATGCTTTCCCCACTGGCTACTCTCCTGTCCCCAAACCCAGCCCCCATATGCACATCACTGACATGGCCAAGGAGCCAGGCCAGGGTCAAGAAGGCTGCAAAGCTAGCGAGAGGGGACAAGGACTGGAGACTGGGTCCAGGCCCCATGCAAAAGAGCAGAGGCAGCGCAGGTGCTGGGAAAGGAGGGACGGGTGGCTGGGCTCACCCCAGCCCACAGCCCCTCCCCTAAGCTAACCCTAGGGGAAACGCCCCAGAACGCTCTGTTCTGGCATGTTCATCTATTTGAGGGGGCCCCAGAATGCAGCATTCCGGTGCATTCTCCTATTTTTAGGGGGGCTCAGAACGCTGTCCCCCTAAAAATAGAGGGCCCTGGAATGCCGTTCCAGGGCATTCCCCCTTGCTTTAACCCCTGGTTAGCTCTCTTGCATCACAACTAGGCAATTGAGAGGGAGAGCAGTAGCTATGCACAAGACTCAGGAGATCTTGGCTTTCTTCTCAGCTCTACCACAGACTATTTGACTTGGTCAAATCACTTAAATCGGTCTGTTCCTCAGTTCCCCATCTGTAAAATGGGGACAAAACATCCTCTGTCCTATTTATTTTAACTATAAAATCATTCTGGAGCAGACTTGTCTTACTGAGTTTTTGTACAATGCCTAGTTACAATGGACCCCAGATTTCTCTTGGGGCCTCTCTGCATTAGTGTAGTACAAATTAATAATAACAAGCACTTTATCCTCTGGAAGCAAGCAAAATGATGCACTGCTTCTTACACTGGGCTAAGCAAACAAACTAAATTTAACCCACAAGTTTTTCAGCTAATTCATTTATAGTGTAATTTCATAACACACAGCAATGTAAATGAGACATTTTTATATGAAAGGTTAAGGTTTCGTTGCATTTCAGTTAATAACCTGTCATATACACTATTTAATAATGTCCCATGAAATTTAATAAATTCTCAAGAAAATTTTTTCATCAGTTTTTATTGCAAAATGTGCAGTAAACAGTAAAGAGATAAAAGAACAAGTCTGCAACACTGTTCCCACTGGCTTCATTCACAGACAGGATCAGTACAAATACAGTGGGGAGACAAGCCGCCGCGACCGCGCGTGAAATGGACTGTGTGTAAATGGGACCAGGGTTAAAACTAAAGGATCTATTACACTTAATTGCAGCTAATAAAATATACTGTATTTACTGAATGTTTGGTGACAACGCGATTAATCATGATATGTCTTTCCACAATGGTGCTCACTCCATGTGTTTCCCTGCCTAGGGCAACTTCTGCTTTTAGATACCGTGCGTTACTGAGTCCCGCACGTTAAGTTCCTAGCTTCGGGGGACGTGACCGGAGCGCGCATTAACCGGAACTGCGCGCAAACCGATTGTGCGTTAACGGGTTCCCACAGTATAAGCAAATACCAGCATAAACATTTGAGGTGTCTAAGATATACATTTATGGAGAAAAATTTCACAGGGAATCAGGTTTTCTGAGCACAAGGCTACTTTCTGCTTATATAATTAGATGAAACTATTAAGTCAAACAGTGATGTTAATTCTTTCTCAAGCATGGCCCTTTTCTCCACTGTCTGTACCTCTCAGATTGTTCAATTTAGTCAGATGAGAACTGTGCAATTCAGTGGCTAGAACAATCAGAGAAGTGAAGGGAAGAAGTAGAACAAATGGGCATATTTTTCTATCAAAGTTGCAGTACATATCAAAAAGTGTCCTTGTTGGGTCTTTATGAAAACAACCAGTAGATGATGTCAGGGATACAACCACTAGAGTGCCATAGCAATTGCTCTAAAAACTGATAGATTACTGAACAACTTTGGCAATCAAACAGTCTGTCCTCAGCGGAAGCCAGTAACAATGTTGAAAGGCTCCTTTATTCAGTATCTTGGTCTTCTCCTCTATGTCAGGGCTGGATTAAGGCAAGAGCTTAGGGCTGCAGCTCCAGGCACTGGCCTAAAGGGAGGGCCCACAGCTCCCCAAAAAATCCAGTGCTGCTGAGGATAGCACAGCACTGGCTGGCTTCTCATGGCTCAGGTTGGCTTGGTGGGTCTCTTCTGCCTTGCCCCTGGGGGCCCTGGCACAGCAGCCCAACAACAGTCTAGGCCCAGGAGGCCTGCCACTAGAAGCTTCCCCACCAGTCAGCCCTTATCCCACAACTGGAGCACTGCTGCACATGCTAGCTTGCCCTGCCCCCTAGCACCCAGATGATGGGTGGGATGGGACCACCACAACCTCTGGCCCCAGGGTCCCAATAACGGTCGGTTGGGCCCCCATCCAGCACCAAGCACTAGCTCCACACTGCTGGCAGGTCTGCTGGGTGGTTCACTGTGTCTGAGCACCACCCTGCCCTACCCCCAGGCTGGGTGCTGCTGTGTAAGGGGGCAAGGACCCATGAAAGTGGGCAGCCTGGAAATCCAGGGCCCCTAAATCCAGCCCTGCTCAATATCTTTAGGCTATATCCATTCAATTTATCCATTTAGAAAAGAACATCTTGAATATAAGAGTAGGTCCAAATTCTGGTCTTTCAGGAATTTGTTCTGTTCATTAATAGTCTTTTCTACAAGTAGGTATTAGAGCAGGGGTTCCCAACCTTTTTAAGGCTGGGGACCCATCTGCAGTTAAAAAAAAATTTGCAGACACCTCGAGGGTGTTTGGCGCCGCTGCAGGGCAGAATCAAGCCAACGCCGGGCAGAATCAGGCCCACGCTGCTATCCTGCCAGGGAGCTGGAGCTGCCTTGGCCTTGGCCCCCTGCCCCAGCCCAGAAGCTGCCAAGATCATTGCCCTCTACCCTGGCCCAGGAGCCAACGCAGCCATGGCCCCCTGCTTCTAGCTCGGGGAGCTGGAAGCGGCCATGGCCCTCTACCCCCTCCTGCCAGCAGAGGCAGCTTTTGAGGTAAGCAAAGCAGGCGGTCACCTAGGGCCCCCAGGTTGTAAGGGAACCCCCTAGCAGCCACCTGCTTCACTTACTCCTGCATTCGCGAGGCGCGGTGGGGAAGCGGAGGGCAGCAGACGACCAGGACTAGAAGCTTTGTCGCCTGCCTGCCAGGCCGGCCTCTCTCCAGTGAGGGCAGAGCAGCGCTCCCTGACTACTCCCAGCTGGCTGTGCCTCCCCAGGGGAGGGAGGAGAGCGGCCGGCGTGGAGCTGTAGCTTGCCGGAAGTGGGGCCCCCTGGAGCGGCACGCTCCGAATAGTTCCAGCTGCTTCCAGGCCTGTGGTGGCCAGGCACGAAGGGGCGTGAACTCTTTGGAGCTGGCTGCTGCAGGGGGCCCCACTCCCAGCAAGCCACAGCGCCGCACTGGCCGCTCTCCTCCCTCCCCCCAGGAGAGGCGCAGCCAGCTAGGAGTAGGCGAGGAGCACTGCTCCGCCCTCACTGGAGAGAGGCCGGTCTGGCAGGCAAGTGGCAAAGCTTTTGGACCTGGTGGTCCGCAGCCCCCCGCTTCTCCCTGCCCCCCGTGAGAGTTGGGACTGCAGGGAGGGGCGGTTAGGGTGGAACTGGGGGCCCAGAGACCTGTTGAGGGCGACACTGGGGACCCACAGGGGGCCCCATAAAGGGCCTTCGCCTTGAGCTCCTAATTGCCTAAGGCCACCTCTGCCTGACAGCCTGTTCTTTGCCCCCTTCTGCTGCTGGTTCCCTATCCCAACCCCCCAAAAACCCATTCCCCCTCACCTGGCCACCAGTGGTGCTGCTGCAGAGGGCCACCCCCAGAGGCTGCTCTGCCTGAGCATGTTCTTCATACTCAGACAGGATGGGAGTTTTCAAATCTCCCTGCCTGGGGCAACCAGAAGTCTGGGTCTCCACTGCACCCAGAGACCCCGGCAGTATCCGGCCTCAGCTCCCAGCCTGTCCGCGGACTCCCTGGAGCCATATTGTGGCCCACCAGGAGTCCGTGGACCAAAGGTTAGGAACCACTGTACTGGAGCATTTCATTTTTCAACCACTTAGTATGCGTCCACAAGAACATGTACAGTCATCATCACCTGGTGTTGAACACTGTCTGAAACGCTGATATTTAGCAGCTATAAACATTTAAAGTGAACAACTACTGTAAATAACATAGCTATTATCTGTATCTGGTAATATATTAAAAAAATATTTATCCTGAGTGCCTAAGCTATGTAATAATATAGCTCACATCCACTTTGCAGATCATTTCTCTGTCCTAACCCTAACCTATCTAATAAGACAGCTCACATCCACTCCATAGATCATTACTTTGCAGCATTAGCCACAAATTGAGAATTTTCAGTCCTTATAATCCACACTTTAAAAGGAATTACTAAACTACCTGGGAAAAAAAGAAAACAAGCAGGCAGCCAGTAACAGTGGAATTATCCCACTTCTTTTGTCAGTTTCTGCCATTCAGTGGCCTTATGGAGATCTGCATTTTATACTTTAATACTCAGTGATAGACATTAGGAACCAAAGAGATTTTAAAAAATGATTAAAATAAATGAAATAAATATATCTAAAGCTTCTCAACTTTAAAGCATATATACCCGAAGGGTGCAAAGTGTAAGAATAGAAAATAATTCTTTAGTTGGTCCATGTAAAAGAAATGGTGCATCAAAATTTGAACTGTGTATCAGAAAACATTTTCTAATAGACTCTATGTAAAATCTACCAGGGGAAGCCTCATCATTTGTGCCATTTAGAATAAAGCTGGAACAAACAGATAAGAGAACAATCCAGCTCCAACGTCTCTCAACTCCAAATTTTAAAGAAGGAAAAACTTACATAAAATCAACAGAAGGGGTATCACAAGGGAGGGAATCTGATGGAGACTGGGAGAAAGGACTCTTTATACCAGAGGTGTCAAACATGCTGCCTGTGGGCTGAACGTGTCTTGTAAACCTCTTCCATCCAACCTGTGATTGCACTTGACAGGACTACACTCTTTCCCAAACAGAAAGAGAGAGAGGTTTCGCATACCAGAGCTCCGCAATGCTGCAAAAGTGTCAGATCTCGTGACATCATGCAGTGCTGGATACGCAAGGCTGTGCCCCATGAGAGTGTGGTATCGCAGAACACAGGTTCACATACACAGCACTCCACGATCCCGCGAGAATGCCATAGTATTTTCATTTGTGCTGTGTACAGCCCACCTGAAGAACATTCAAATCAAATGTGACCCAGTGTAATAAATAAGTTTGACACCCTGGTTTATACAAACTAGTCTGAACCTTCAAAAGACCAGAGTAAAGTTCAGTAGAGAGAGGAGATAAAGGATTCTACACTTCTGTAATATAATTAGTTCCTAAATTTGCAGGTCTCTCACATAGTACTGCTCATCCAGCTATCACAATGCAGCAACTTAAATACTTACTGTGTCCCTACTTATCCTGGAAAATCACCCTTTCTACACCTTGGCTCCAATTTCCAGTAAACCATTTTATTGACTCTACTATTTTTATTTATATTTTAAAAAATCACTGACAATGGACTACAAATATCTCCAATGATTAGTGGCTTCATTTTTCTACTTAATTGATCAGTGTATAATGTTGAATATTAAATGACTGAATCTGAAGTCTTTAGAAATTACATTTGTCAGCTTTGGGATCAACTACATGTCAAAATTTAAGATGGGTCTACTTTTTAAAGGTCAGTTTTTCCAAAATGGGTTTCAGATTTGCACATCAGCATCTGAATTTCTGCACCAGCTATTATAAATATACACAAATGATTTCTGGTGCAAAATTGGAGGTTATGTGAACAAAAGCAGAGTCTGGTTAGGGTGCTGAAAGAGGCTTTTTAAGTTAGAGAACTATATTTTTATAGAACAGCTATTAGTATTATAATTTACTTTTTAAAAGTTCTGTGTTACTTTTAAATGTGCAGGTACAAATTGTATTTTACATTTTAATATCACTGACTAATTAGCTGTTAGCAACTAGATTTATAATTAGGTAAATCAGTATATTTCTTTTTATTTTACTTAACAGTTTGATAACAAAATTGATAATTTGTTCATAATCACAATCTACATAGGGTAGCGGCAGTGAGAATTAGAGATAGACCACATCAGAAAATATTTCTCTGAAAAAAAATATATCTTCCCCTGAATTTTGTGGTTTGGTGGGAGGAGGATGAAAGAGTTTTCTGTTTTGTTGATTTCTATTTGCTGATCCTACAGACTCTTACTATTGACTGTAGTGGTTACAACCATGAGTAGTGCCAGGGAGTTGAATCCTGGTCCTATTGTCAGCAATGGAAAGTTCCAGAGAGATAGTTGTGTTAGTCTAGTTCAGCAAAACAAACAAGATGTCCTGTGGCACGTTTAAAGACTATTAAATGTATTTATTGCATGAGTTTTCGGGTGTGGAATCCCACTTCATCAAACACTTTAAATCGAAAACATACTATGAAAGGGAAAAACAAATGCAGTGAAGTAAGTCACAAGAGCAATTCAGATTATTTCAGCTGATCAAACAAGTTGTTTTGATTCAAACAGTGTAGAACAACAGATAAGAAGTTGAGTTGAATGCAGTAGAGCCAGGATTTCACCTATTGGCTCCAATAGGATTTTGCATGGTCGTAAAGCACTTATCCTTACTCAAGTTTATCTGAAGGAACAGACCCTACATTATATTTCATAACAAGACTTATTAAGGTTCCCATCTAAAAACATGGAAAGCAGCACTTTCCAAATCTGTGTGCAAATTCTGTTGTCTTTTTATGTATAAGCAAAAATAAATGTTGACTTTACTGGAGTTATGTTTTCTCTTTATTGTTTTTGGTTTTTTTTAGCCCAATGGCACCAACAGATTCCACTACCAATAAAGTTTCGACCTAGTGGTGGGCGGTATGCAAACCTCAATGGTCAAGGACTCGACATTTTTTCTGCCTTCTCAGGTGTTGAAACTCCAAAGTTGTTTTCATCACCATCCCAAAGCGTGGTGGAAAGTGAAGAACTTTAAAAATTGACGGTTCCAATTATACCTGCAGAAAAACTAGAACTGTGAAGAAAAAATTAAAACCACAGAAGGTACAAACCAAGAGACTCTAGGTTTACAAGCAACTTGTTTTTAGTAAGTGTTCTGCTGCTGGAACTGCTGCAAGTTACATACTGTGCAAGAATTTTGCATTGTATTTTGCTACAGGGTGATTATGGCATAGGCTGGAGTGAAAAAAGGTCAGTACTATGTCTTTTTCTGAGAATCTTAGAATGACGAGACATAGTTTTTAGAACTTAAAATCAATACCACTTTTTACTGCTTCAGTTAAAGCTTAACAAGCAAGGTTAAGGATTTGTGGTTTTTAACTGGATATTGCCAGTGAAAAAGACTGACAATGTGATATTTCTGAAAGAGGGTAAAGAATATGAATGTAATCCTAAAAGGATTTGCCTAAAGAAAAGTTGGAACATGATTTTTATATATGATCATTACTAGAAGAGAAGACAAGGCTAGGTGAACACAGCATTTCTTGGAGGTACAGCTATATGCAGTCTATATTTATATTTTTGTGTGTGTACTATGATTTGTGTACCCATGGAGTTTTCAATCATACAGTAAGATGATAATGCATGTGCTTAGGCCATTTGTATATGAAACTAAACATCCTATCCTATATTATATGAAGCACATATTGTAGAGATCACAGCTGAAATTACTGTATATTTCCATATGTGCTTAATATTAGTTCCTTTACAGTTTTAGTGACTCCCTAATTTTAAACGCACAGAGCACAGATCTTGTAACTTTATGGTTTTTAAATTCAAGTCTCTTCTTCCACCTGAGCTCTTCTTATAACCAAATGAAACAGTACATTATATGGCTAATTTGCTGAACTAACTAAGTAGGAACAATGGCCTGGTCAATTAAAACTTCATTCAGGATCATTTAGAAAACTTATATCACAGTTTCTATTGTTAAAGCAGGGAAAATGCATCCATAAAATGCAAAAACAGTTACTGCATTTAAGAAACATTGTGGTTGTTAGTATAAATAGCAAAAGCACATATTGAACCCTGATAAATAGTAGGTAAAGCAGGAAATGCTATGGGAGCTATAAAAAAAAGTTATTTAAGAACAGTATTAAACAAGCATGTCTGGATATCTTTACACTTGGCAGAATATGATCTTAATTTTTTGTTATTTCAAATAATGATATTAATGTTTATTTAAGTGTATTTAAAATTTGTATTGATTTAAATTTCCACAATTGCACAAAATTATGAGTTTTAAGCATTTATTTTTGTCAAATGTTAAAAGTTACAGGAAATTCTGGAGGGTGTCACACAATACTTACTTAATCACAGTATACACGGAGATTCCGAAAGTTGAAAGTTTTATAACTATTTAAACATATTGTCACTATATATTACATTAAGTATCCCTATATCAAATTCAAGCAGCATTTTTGTTACTTTGCTCATATGTAGATTTCAATTATCAACAATGGATATACTTTTTCACCAATCTGTATATGGTGAAATCAGTATTTACTTATAAATATCTAACTCTTTCAAGCTTAAGTAATCTTATACAGACTAAGTTATTTAATAAGAAACTGAATCTATACAAACTTTCAAGGTTTAGAAGAAATGAATGAAACATACTTTATTGGCTAATAAGTCCAAGAGCAATCATGTTGCTTGCATTCTATACATGGTTTGAAAGACAGGAAAAGCAGCACATTAACTTCGTTCGCACATGTAAGTATCATACCATAAGGATATTTTATTATTGATGGTAATATTATACTTACTAATATTACTGACAGCAGCAAGCATTCTCACAGCTTTATAAATTCAGAGAAAGATGTGATCCCCGCTCCAAGGAATTTAGTGTAAATTAAAATGCAAAGACCACAGACCAAACATGTGGCCTGAATCTCTTCCCTCTTATGCCAATTTTATGCTAGTATAACTCCACTGACTTCAGTATAGCATCTCTTGATTTACATCACCGTAACTGAGACATGAGTCACACTCATGACAGGCAGGCTGGAGAAGAAGGTCAATGGGTACAATGTTTTCCAAAACATACAGAGTCCTGTGGCACTTTTATAGACTAAAAAATTTATTTATGACATGAACTTTCATGGGAGAAAACCCCACTTTGTCAGAGGCTTTTAAGACACTTCTATTCATGCAATAAATAAATTTGTTAGTCTTTAAAAGTGCCACAGGACTCTTTGTTTGTTTTGCCAAACTAAACTAACATGGCTGCCCCTTTGGAACTTCCAAATATAGGTTCTGTATTTTGGCAATGGAGAGGAAAGGCAGGTATTATCTGAAGACTTTGCTGGAAGAAGTGTTTTAAAGGAGAGAGATGAATGAGGAGAACCTCTGGTGATTCAAGAGGCTCTTGTCACCTCTCGCAATGGGAGGTAGACTAAATTTGTTCCTTAAAATTTGACAGCTGATAACACTTCTTTTCACTCTTATTTACTAGCTAAGGGCCATGGTCTCATTCATATCAGCATACAGGGAACACTGAAGTCAATGGAGATAATTCTGTGTACACAGTATATGTGACATTCAGAGTCTGGTACTAAACTTGAAGTAGTCTCTGTAGATCAAATTCTGTTGCCTTAATCCAACAAAACTTCTATTCATTTAAATGGGAGTTTTCCTATGTGAAAGAACAATATTTTGTCCACTATAAGTAACTTGTATCAAAAAGATACTGAGAGCTTTACCAAATAGATTCATTCTTGTTCAGAAACAATAAAATTAATTTCCACCCTTGTTAGCAGCTACAGAATCCTTCTGCTCCACAATACACTGAGCCCCAAATGGGAATATGAAAAGGAAGTTTGGGTGCACAGATATTAATGCCAATAGATTTGACTGTACTCATCCTAATGAAAACGTTGTAGAGAAAAGCATACATCACGTGATGGTGACTGTTGAAAAACTATATGTATTTTAAGCAGCAGAGGGCAACAGTGAATTATCCCACTATGATGAAGTTAATATTACCTGAAGGAGAGCTAGCTCTGTGTAATGATAGGGTTCAAGAAGCATTAGAGATTCTGCGATTGTGTTTTCTTCCTGAAAAGCTTGCTCAGCATTTCATTGTTTTATTTTATTTAATGAACAGTAACTAATTGAACCTTCCACAAAAGGAGGTATGTTGGTTTATTCAGTCAAGGCCACAACAATAACAAAAATCCATGCCAGAATCTTCACACTGAAGTCAGTACGTTGTTATCATCTAAACGTCTGTTTAACAACTAAAATACTAAGTAGAATTTTCTACCAATTAAATCTGGTGACTCTAAAATTGTATATTTTAAAAAACTGAATATTTTCAAATGTATACATTTGTAGCTTTATTTAGCTTCTAGTTCCTTTCCAGCCTTATAGCCTCACATGTGTTAACACAAAGAGGCTCAGTATTTCAGAAGATAGTTTGAGTGGAAGTTTTTGTGTTCAAAATTTGAGAATGCACAAGTATTGCACTTGGCTGCTTTGAAAATATTAAATATTTCAAAGGAAAGTCAACCCTAAGGAAAACATGACTGGGCCTTTTGATCTTTGAAGGCTAGGACTGAAGACATTTGTTAAATGCTTGATGTGTGCAAGTGTGGAAGGCAAAATAGGGCACACACTTTGGAAAATTTGAGCCAACATGTGCTGTTTTTTCCTGAATTTGTAAATAATTGCTGCTTGTAACTGTTAGTAGTAAGCTACTATGACAATAAATCAATTCTAATGTTAATACCAGAAGAACTAAAACAGTCTCTGAAAAGTGATTTTTCATGCCCACTAAAATGGTATCTGAGCAAATAGACAAAGGACGATTTAATTAAAAACTTTAATCTGTTAAAGTAAATACTGAATAAATTATTCATTTTAATTGCCTTACTAATTCCAACAGAAAATGTTCACTGTGAGCCTTAAAATTGTTTTACTTTTTTTCTTGATTTAAGAGGGCTTTTTTGTTTTATCTAATAATACAGTCATCCTAAATAGAAAAAAAATTGCAATTTTAAAATATATATTTAAAGGCACATGAAAGAAAAAACCCTTATTGTTCAATAATGTATTTTCCCTCATCCTGCTTAAATAAATTCTTCGGAGTTATATAACAAAGTGTGTCTCTTTGACATGTCTTCAGAGAATTTTTTTATAAAAATACGTAACAGAACCATGGGTCTCCTCAGGGCTTGTTTTCAAGAGCAGGTAAGTCAATGGAGACTCCATGCACAAAACTGATGCAGGAGTAGGCTCTAAATCATTTAGAGGGAAACCCTAAAATACTATTAGACGTGTTTATTAGTCATGCTTGTAGCAAGCAATAATTTTGTGAAGTACACCCATGGTCTTTTTTAAAAATAAATACAGTGGACACATTTCAACTAGGAGTAACTCCTCGGGTTAAATTTGCATGTTTAATTTGTTCTCTTGCTCTGTGGATGAAACTGTTACCCCCTCCACCAAAGTCTTTGCACAGAGGACCAACACAGGTAGACAGAGAATGGAATCTATCTTCACTACAGGCTCAGATCTACAAGATGCTGAGCACTTTAACCCCATCCAGCCAAGTATCTGCATAATATTAGGCATTTGAGTAGTAACATGAGAAATCCATGGGACTACTTGCTTAACTTAAAGTCATGCATAAGCTTAAGTGCTTAACTGGATCACTTTTTTAGAATGTTCATCACCTTAAAAGATCCAGCTCCAAGTAAGAGCCTCACAGTCAACCTGGGGCCACCCAGGAACTATATTAGCCACTAAAATTCATTGTGCCTCAGAAAGACAATCCATGAAGTCAGTAGATCTGCTAGCCATGCTAATCCGAGTCTAAGCTACACACAATTCCACCCTAAAACTCCCATGAAGCCATTGAAACATTAAAGAGCTTGGCTGAAGGACATGAAGGAGTCTCCAAAAGTTCCCTATAAGACTTTCAGTGCTGAGGGGAATTTTGGACCTGCCAAGTCTTTGTCAGCCAAGAGCATTTCTCTCTCAGTCTTTGGTTGTATGTCTAGCAGTGAGCATGGGGAAACTGAATGAGTTAATCAAATATACAATACTGATTACTTTACAGCATTTTCCTCTTCCTTGGGTGGTTTTTTACTGTGATTGGGTCCACACACTTTTGTGAAGAGGCCTGTTAACAAACTTCACAGTGATTTTGAAATACAATGCAAGTTTAAAGCAAATAGTGAGGGATGTTGGATGCCACAGCTATAAGTATAAACAAGAACACAGATATGCTCCAGTATATTTCTTAGTCCTGATTTTCCCTATCTTTTTATGATCAAATTCAGGACATGTAGTAAGTCTCTGTGCCTGTTACTTGAGAAGCAGTATGTTTGTGCTACATTAATAGCTCAGCTATAGTTTCATGGGCAAAACTGATTCTCTCATATCTTATCATTTTTGTTAGGATACTGGCCAGCGCATAAGCTACTGTGAAATTAACATACTTGCCCCTTGAATCCACCACAGCTACACAGAGACACTTATTGTATTACACATACTCAAATTCTGGGCCATATTGCACCATCAGTGAAGCAGAGTTCTCCATTAAAATCAATGGAGAGTTCTGCTCAGAAACTGAACGGCACAATATAACCCTTTTATGATGGTGACACACAGCTTTCAAAAGATTAGTCAGAAAAATCCAGAAAAATGCTGAAGACACTAATATGAAATGCTGGAAAATATAACTATCTGCTACTTATGGGAAACCAATTCAGAGTATGATCAGACCCTTCTTACTCGTAAAAGAAAAACATGGTCACTTTGAGCAACTTCTGTATGAATTAACATACATTTTGCATGCTAGTTTTCTGTATGATTTAAAACTAAACTACAAGTTAGGAGAAACATTTATGTACACTGTCTATCATTTAAAAGGCACCATTTGGTAAAAAATGTAATTAAATTATGAGTTTTGTGTTTTTTTAGACAATATTTTCTTGCAGCATATTAATCTTGCTTTATAAAGTATTTAAGCATTTTTTAAAAAGTGTGATATGATGAGTGGCTGAAACAAACCTGTTTAAAGATAAACTTGTGTAGAGGACATGGACTGTTTTTTCAATAAATCAATGTTTATTGTTCTCAATACAATTCATTTTCTTGAACTTCTTACCGTGCTAGATTAGATACATACCTTTAGAACACAAAACAGGATTATTCTGTAAATTCTTACTGAAAATATATAAGAAGTCTAGATCAACTTAAAAATGAGAGAAACCTTAAAATTAGTTTATTAAGGAAAGCTGCATCCAGAAATTTGGAAGCCTAAATGTAAGTAGCGCTCTTCATCACAGAGTGTAAAATGTACTAGAAAACAAAGTTTTGCTAAGTGGGCATTTTTTTCTCATTTGGTGTTTATTGATCTGTATCATGTGAAATAATTTTCCCTTGGATGTTACTGGCTAGCTCTGCTTAACAATCAACAGGACAATTTGGCTGTTAGGTTTTCACAGTATACATCATAAGCCTAATCCTGCTCATTTTAATCACACAAGAGAGTTTCTATGCTATTGGTTTCATAGGGCCATAGTTTGAGGAAGGCTAGTGGCATTTCATTATTAATAATTATTTATATTATAATAGCATCAAGAGACCTCACTTTAGATTGAGGCTCTATTGTGCTGGACATTGGATGCACACACAGTAGGAGACAGCCCTGCCCCAAAGAGCTTACGATCTTAATGGAAAACACAAACATATGGCGAACAGGGAAAGAGAAACAGAGAAGTGCTTAATGGTCACACAACAGGTCACTGGAAGAGATGGGAATGGAAGCCAGGTCTCCTGAGCCCCAGTCTAGAGCCATGTTCACTGCCTCACTTTTGGCCCACAATAGAGCCCAACATTACTCCTTTTAAGCCAACAGCAAACTTCTAGGTGATATTTATGAGTCTCTTGCATGTGGCAGCCATGTTACTGAAAAGTGATGACTCAGTTATACAGTATACTTTGTGTCTATAAGTCAGTTTCATCCCACCCTAGTTTCACAATGGTGCAGAGAACATTCTTTTATTTAGCAACGCTCTTTCAAAATCAGAACAGCTACATGAACACCCCTACCGTACCAGACGGGATCATTACTGATGAGAGAAGCACAATCTTTTTGTTTTCTGTTTGTCCAGCACCTAACACAACAGAGCCCAGACCACTCACTGGGGCCCTATGCAGTATAGCCATACAAACTCGAAATAAATAAATGGGCTCTCCTCAGTGCAGACCACATAGAGAGCTGTCAGCAGGGAAAGAAAGAAAGAATCCTGCCCACAACTCCAAAACAGTCTTGTAGAGGAGTAAGAAGAGATTATGCAGAGGTCCTGATGCAAGCCAAGTGGGCTTCCCCAGGTACAACTCCTCCATTTCTCAGCCACAGAAGGTTCTCAAAAGTTACTGCAACTCTCAAAGTTCCAAAATTACAGCAGCAACCTTTGTGCCAAGACAAGCAACTGGAATCCAAATTAAATCACAGAGGGCAGCAATGACCTCATAAACAATCTCTACAGAGCCCTGCCAATTGACTCTGGTAGGAGTAATACTTAGGCCAATGAAGAACACTTTTGAAAATTCCATCCTGTACACTCCAGCAATCAAAAAAAGGTTACTTATTTTTCTGCCAAGTGATTATTCATTTAGAATTAGGCTTTCCAACTTAGGAAAATCAGCAAATAGATAAGCCCATATCCTTGTCTATGCTTTAAGATTTGGGTGTTGCAGCTCTATATGAAAGAGTGGCTTTCTGCTCCACTTTTTCCCCAAAAAGGTTAATAATAATAAAAAGTATGTAGCACTTTTTATAATTAGAATATTGTACAAAAAATAATGAATCCTCAAAGAATCTCTCAGATGTAGAACAAACAAGGAGTCCTGTGGCACTTAAAGAAAGACCAACAAATTTACTCATTGCATGAGCTCCTGTGGGAGATAATCCCACCTTGTCAGATGCTTTGAAAATAGGGGAACCAGCAGAATGGGAGAAAATAAATGCATGGAAGTGTAAGCAATGCAACTAGGTCACACTACAACAGCAAATCAAAGCAGTTGTTATGATTTAAACACTGGGGAAAAGCACATAGATGAAAATGAGGTCAAATCACCTTTTAGAATTTCTAATGTAATCTATTTTGACCTGATGCTGCACTTTCCATGTCTTCAGATTGCTGGAAATAACATGAATGGATGACAGTCATCTCATTGAAATGTTAATTCTGAAACCTCCCTGGGCAGGGGCAGCTGCAGTGAGGACAACTCTGGTAGATACAGGAAATATTAGGTACAGCAGCCCCCAAGCTGGGCTCGCCAGTTCCCGCTTGGCTGTGGGGAGCCCCAGATATGTGGGGCCATTATTGGTGCCTCCTGCCATGGAGGACCATGCACTGTTTACTAAGGGGATGACTACATTCATAATTATCACAGCTTACACACCTGTAAAAGCATAGAAGTGCCATTTGACATGGGAAGGGGGTCTCCCACTCTCTCCCCCCAGGTTTTGAAGTCTGATCTCAGTGAACGTCCTAGCCCCAGGCAGAGCTCTTAGCCACACAGCCACCTGAGCATGGAATGGAATTTCATTTTGTTTATGAACACAGGCAGGGAGATTAAGAATCTAGAAGTCTTTAATACTGGAATCCCTCTGCAGGAGTGGGGGAAGTTCGGAGCAGGTACTGAAGAGAGAAAGCTGGGGACTCAGAACAAAAACAGCCAAGCCCTCTGACCTAAGCTTACATTCAGAAGAGAGGGAGATGTTACAGATGAAAAGAAGGAACTAAAACCAAGGGAAGAGAGAAGAGTGGTCTAAGTTCCCACTCTACCTATGGTACTTCTATATCCCCAGCAATCTAGTATCTGAGTGCCTCAAGTCTGACATTTCTCCTAACAGCCGCTTTGTGAGACAGAAGTGTGCTGTCATCCCCATTGTACTGAGGATAGGGACCAGAGTTTCTGAGGAATTTAGGCATCTAGTGAAATTTTCAGAAGTGCTGAGAAGGTTAGTTGCTTTGTAAACCCCACTAGATGCCTTGCTGCACATTTAGGTGCCTAAAAACATTTGAAACTGTCCCAAAGGCACTGGCATGAAGTCATGCAGTAAGTCAATGGGGTGAAAGTAAAACTTGGGTCTCTCAGGACCCTATCTACGGAACCAACCTATGTCTCAGCTGCATGCTGCAAGAAAAGCCTATGATAGATTGGAGCAAAACTAAGAAAGTCAGTTCCCTGACACCAGCAAATGGTCTACTGTGACTGGGAAGAATATCATGGTTGATAGCATAAAAAGCAGTGCAAGGGACAGGAAGTATAATGAAAGAAGAATGAGAGTCAGATGAGAAATCACGTAATCCCCAATGAGTGACAGATTCTGGCTCATGCTGGGTTGTGGAGCAATGGCTGCTGTAAAATATTACATTTTAACTGAAAGCTTTTGTCATTTTTTTTCTGAGTTTGAGGAAAAGAAGTAATGAGAGAGGACATGGGAGTATCAGGTGTGTCTGTGGCTCAGATTCTTAAGGCTTCAGCTCTATTCAGATTAACTCCAGAACAATGAAGAGAAATTGTGTCCACAAAGTCAATGAATATTGTAATAATTTCATCATGTCAGAAAATGTGGCCCCTGAGCCAATGCATTTAAAATGTGTAGCCCTGCACATATTTAAGCAAGAAGTACAGAGTTACTGAGCACATGTTAATATTTATGAGCAGAGGTTCCAATGACAACAGAAATAGAAATAGAAGTGTTAACCCGATTGAGGGCTGGAAGATTTGACCCTCTAATTTTTTGTCAAGGAAGACCTGCCCAGAGCTCCTGTGCCTGTTTATTTTCCTTTCCTGCCTGACGTGACTCAGCTATACCTCAGAAAACTAATTTTTTCCTCAACCTTAAAACGTGGAATTTTCTTGGTGTTTGGTTTTAAATGCACTCCTGTGAAAACTGCAGTTCAAAATCACTATATTATTGTGTCTTTAAACAGAAGTTAAAGCACTGTTGCCAACTCTCATTAGTATGTTATGAAACATATGATTGTTGTTATCTTCCTTAAAGTCTCAGCTCCTGGAGTCAAGTGGATGTGTGATTACATCAATCTCCTTCTTAAAGGAAAAGTAAGTTTCTAGCCCCCATGGTTGTGGAGAAACCTTCAAACCCCAGTGAACTCTAAAGGCTCAAAAATCAGAAGACAGATCAAAACACACAACCTTCTATTTTTACATAAGCTTGTGATTAAAACAGTCTTACCACTTTCACTTAGCTTGACTCATGATTTTTGAACATTTGGGATTAGCAATACTGTGAAAATGACCTGAAAAGTGTCAGTTTCATTCCTGTTAAAAGTCTGTTTCTATACTATTATTTGTAGCATAGTAACAACTGTAAAGCTGCAAGGGCAGTATAAAATCCCAGGGCCTTGCCCTAGGGGGATGATGTCAAATGATCTAATCCAATACCTGGTGATCTGCAAAAAGTAAGTAGCTTAAGTGATAGACAATAATCTAGATTTTTCTACAATTTTTTATTCACGCGTTTGTAACAAAGCAGGAATATACATTACAATTTTAAATCTAACCCTTAACTGATTTGACACAAGATGTCAGAACATGTTAGTATTAGAGATGAGTGGGTACAATATTTATTGAATTTTCTTTCTTTATATAGGAATTAGATACAGTGCTCCTGTCAGCTAATTTCTAAATTGTTATTTGTACAAGGGAAAAAAGCCTAATTTTCAGGTATTTAAATAGCCCTTGGAATCACAGTTAAAGATGTACACACACCACTTCCCACCCCAAAAAAATCTGAAATGGTGCCCCAATAGCCCCCCCCCCCCCCCCGCATCCACAGGTTCACACAGAGAAAGCAAAGATTCTATAATTCTGTCTGTTGGATCCTTGGAGCCTAGAAACTATCACCAGATATAACAAATGACAGTGACTGCCCACCTATCACAAATTGGCATGAGTATGTAGCAGGGAAAATAGTGCAAAAGGGCTAAGCTGATAGAGTACTTTAAATTACATAAAGTTTAAAGGAATCCCAACTAGATGTTCCTTTCCAGTCTTTGGGGGTTAATACTGTCCTTCCCCAAAGAACAAGTAATATTTCTCATCTGAGAGAGACTCTGCATTTCCTCTGGCTTCCCCCAAAGTCTCTCTTTCATAAGGGGGAGTGCCCAAACCAAGAACTATAAACTGACTGCTAATGTTGAGCTATATTTCCCCACAAGCCTTCAGCTCACAGTAGAAAAGGGTGTTCCATGCCATGCTGCACTTGGAACTTTGGTTTCAGCCCCTACACAGAAAGCAGCCTGTTTTTCTCTTCCTAAATCACAAATTACCACCCAAGACCTCATTTTCAGCACCCATGCTACTGTCCCACAGGTAAGTCTGAAGACTGAAACCCTGGAATGGGATTTGAGCATTTTTCTGGTGCTGAACATATTATTTAAGGACAAGCATTAATTTCCCATTGGTACATAAATTTGTTACAAGTATATTTATAGTAGAGCAATAAATATTTAGCAAAAAAAGTATTTCTCACATCAATATATTAAATTTTAATTTTAAAAGCAGAGGCAAACCACTGTCCAAAAGTGAATACTTAACACTTCTAGAAGAGCATGACTGAATAGTCCAGGCAACAGGCAATAATGGCATTTCTGATTTCATGTTAATTGTTTTTACAATTACATTTATATAAAGTGCAAAAACCACTAGCACACTTGGCAGTCTTAGACATAGAGGTCTCACAAGTGGCCACTGATTTTGGGATGTGAAACTGATTTTCAGAAGTGTTGAGCACTTCATCGCTCCTACTGACTCCAACTGATGTTGTGGATGCTCGGACTTCTGAGGAGAAAAAAAGATCAGGCCCAAGATGCTTCAAACCCCTATGCACAGAAAACAAGCCATCCAGAAATGGTCTCTTCTGAAAATCTGAACTTGAATGCAAAGTGCACAGTGCTATCTGTTCACTCATAGAAAAGACATCTCCAGATCAGAATTAAAGCACGCTGTCAGACAAACAAGGGGAAACTTGTTTTATTGCCAGCTGTGCTGTAGAGAAATCAGAAATCTTAACTTCTAGTCTAGTATTAGATCCACCTTAAAAACAAAGCCACTGCAAAGTTATGTAGCAGAGATAGGGCTTTATACTACTAACTATTATTAATTGCTTCTACCTTGCTCATATAATTTATTGAGTTTTAACTCCCACTGGTATAATGACGACTAAGATGATGAGGATTTTAATTTTCCTGTACTGTAGCTTAATAGCAGGTATGGATGCAGTGGCCTAATTTACAATGTGTTTTCAATCTATTGCATTAAAGTGTTTTCAAGGACATGATGCATTTTAAGTCTTCGGTAACATGATGGCAAGATGTTGATCTCTTTATGTTGATTTGCTCTTCTCATTGTGAGCTTAATAGTGGTACAATACAATTCTTCGCATGTCAGTCGTATTCTGCTGGGAGATAGATAAAAATAATATATGGACTATACAGGAATGGGAGGAGATGTGTATGTATGTGACTTACTTTTACACTGACTATGTACAACATATAGTATTTTATATTTCCCATGAGATTAAATGTGAAATAGTTTTTGTAAGTGCTTTATCATTTAATTACAAGCTTGTAGCCCACCAATGCTGTTTCTATTCTCTAATATTCTCATATTAACATGTGTATTACCCCATGTATCTGAAAGAAACTTAAAGGAATTTTTACAGAGGCAAAGTCTGCATATTATGTACCACATAACCTCATTATCTAGGTGTATTCCAGTAGTGCCTACAGGCTTCCCATCAGGATGGGGACTCTCTCTGACAGGGGATTATCTAAACCAAGAGGAAGACACTGTTTCTGCCCAGAGGCTACAGGGATTTAATGTGGATAAATCAGCATAGCATTTGCCCATTTAATACTAGTGGAAGTTATGTACATGAATTCCCTAACTATTATAGGGAAAATTTTCTTCAGTGTATCCACACCACACAGCATTAAATGGACAATGTGATAAGAAAGTCCTTCTGTTTACATGCATTCCTAATAAAATCAGTAGCACAATCTAAGAGGGTCTGCATTCCCCAAGAGAGCAGAATTTGACTCCATGTATATAAAAATGCTTTCCCTGTGGACATTTTATACGGACACATGTAAACTAATTAATTAGAAGTAAAACTGTTCTGATGATCTACTATCAATGTTGTTGACGACAGATGTTAGAAAGAGGACTGGCAATGCATGATATGCAGCTAGAGAAGCATAACACGCACCAGCATTTTATGGGCAGAGTAGTTCACCCAATATTATTTCTGTCTGTCTTTGTGTGTGTGTGTGTGTGTACATACATACACTAAACTTAGGTTTAGTGGAGCCCAATCCTGTGGCCTTTCTTCCAGTCAAACTTCCATTGGGTTAAGTTCTTCCTGGGCAGCCCATTTGACTCCTAAGAAATCTGTTGGGATGCAGTGTAGTAACTAAGAGCAAAATTTTGATCATTTATTTCTGTGAGAGTTCTGTCAGCATAAAGACTGCAAGATCAGAGCTTTTGCTTCTATCTGTTCTCTCTATTCAGAAGTCTTGTTCACATCAGGACACAGTTTCTACTAATGATTTTGCTCTTCATTCACAATTCGGTACTTGTTGAAATAACTTCTATCATTTGAGAAAAAGTTACAATACAAGATATGTCAGGAGCCTGCAATGAACTTGACTGCACCTCTAGCTTCAATCTTTTTACCCTACAAAGCCAGGACTGTCAAGGAGCTGGTTGCTGGAAATTCCCATTAGCAGCACCAGCCAGAAAAGCCTTCAGAACCGTCATCCTAACATCACAATGGATGTCATCTGCACTTAAAACTATGTAGACTATGAACTGTGCTATAATCAGCATTACCTCCCCAGCTGCCCTCTTCTTCCTCCTCACGTTCACCTCCCAGAACATTTCATCAACTTCATCTCATCCTTTCCTCCTCTTTCATTTTTTCTCACTTTCCACCTACATCCCCCCAAAAAGGAAAAAGTTTGTAGAACAAAACAAGACTATGCCAGGCTTCAACCTTTCCCTACGTTTTATTTCATACATTGCAAATTCCTTGGGAGCATGGACTAAGTTTGGCCAACTGTTTGTACAGCACCTATCACAATGATTCTGACTGCAGTAGCAAACTAGCAAAGGCAAAACATTATTTCAGACAGTAAGTACCAGGTAGCTGCTTTTTCTTCAAAAGAACTGAGAAAAGCCTAATTGAGGTAGTGTAACATTTACTGTAGCAAATCCCCAAAGACACAATACCAACAGTAGGACTCCAATCATTTCAGGTAGTCAGGAAGGTCATTTCACATGAAAAAAACATTTTATTTACAACATTTATTATGGTTTCCAGATACCAGTGAAGAGAAAAAAAACCCCACAAAGCATTCCAGTCACTAAAATCTACCAAATTTAAAAGCTAGATCTCTCTGTTCATGTGAGTATTCACTTTATAATTATAAACATCTGCTTTCACTTAAACAAAAAAATTACACATGCTACCTGAAATTATCTCATTTCTGAGAAATTAAGTGGTATTAAAATAAACTTACACAAACCATACATTAAAAGTTTAAAGTTAATTAAAATATTTTCAAGTCAGAGGACTATCTTTTTCATAGGATCCACTGGAGAGGAAACAAATATATCTTCAAAGTAAACATAAAAATAAAAAAGACATATAGAAACAAATTCATCCTTTGAGTGTGACCCTGGATCAAATTGGCTTCTGGTGCATAAAATATTATGTGATGATTCATCAGAGTAAAGATAATGCATACTTTCATAACATTCAAATGAAATATGAAGGGATTTTTACAAATAATTCATAAATAAAATATGCAGTACAAATTTATTGTACACATTTAATTAATAATAGGGAAACAAACAATCTTCTTTGACACTGATCTAAAAATTTCAAAACAAACTTCCTTTGGCAACATCTCTTATGGGTAGCAAACAAGAATATAGCTATCAAAATGACAAGATTACCTTATTCAGGAATTTAATTCTTGCTAACTTTTCAAAATTACTCATTTGGTCTGTTGAATGATACTAGTCCATAACTAGCTCTAATTAGCTGTTTGAAAATGGTCAGGTGGATAACTGAAGATTCTCTGTGCATAAGAGTCATTGTCTGTTCCCATTTTCTGTCCCATGTAAGTGTGATAGCTCTCCTGATCGAAATGTTCACAGTGAAAGTTAATCCAGTCTCTCTCAGTGCTGTATCTCTCCGCTTCCGCAAGGATCCTAGTTAGAGCCATAATGTAACTTAATGCCATCTGAAGGGTCTCATATTTGGAAAGCTTTTTATCTTGACCCCACTGTGGGACCACTTTTCTTAGTCGATCAAAGGCTGTGTTCAGTCCTTGCATTCTTCTCCTTTCCCTAGCATTAGCAGCCAGTCTCCTTTTGGCAGCACTCTCCATCCTTTCTGAGCCACATTTCACTACACAGTCTGTTCCACTTTTGCACTTCGCAGCTGATTCTAAATCAGAATCCACATTTGATTTGGAAGATTTCATATTTGATACCACTTTAATCAGCTGGAATGTGCTCAGAAAAACAGTCTTAGAACAGAGTTCTTGTATCTCTTAATTGTGTTCCCAGAAATCACTGTGAAATGCTCTTCTTTCTTCACAGAATTTCCAAAAAACAAACAAAAAACCCAACAGTTTTCTAGGAGTTTTACAATGGTTACAGTTCAATATCAAAAAATGAAACAGAACTGTAGTTAGCAACTTATTTGTTATTCTCATTCTTTACATTTCTTTAAACTTGGCAAAGAAAGAAATAGATGAGAACTCCATTTTTAAAACGTCAGTGTCTGAAGAAAAGAAATCCATTTAATCCAACAAGGTTATAAATGGATTAAAACACATCCATTCCAATGGTTAGTTCACGTCAACTGGCAGAAAAAAATGCAGGTCTTCTTAGGATGTGCTTTGTAATGCAGAGCTGTGGCAATCCGAAAACATCTTTCTCTAAGAGAAAAAGATTGTTCCTTCCTCAGTTTCTGTGGATACGCAGTGATCATATTTTATGGACAAGAAGAGGCTTTATAAAAGCAGCAGCAAGGGCTAAACAGGTGGCAGCAGGTGGGCAAGCGGCCCTCTGCTTCCATCCCAGTACCTTCCCACCCTGGGAACCACAGGGGGGGAAAACGGAAAATAAAGACACCCCAGCAAAATCCCTACATTATAGACTTCATCTGTTGAAAAGTGTTCCAAAGCCATGTCTGTCCAGCACTAACAAATGTGCCATCTGGACTAGTGTCTGGCTGGCCCCACAAGAATCACAACAGTCAAGCAAAAGTCTTTTCAGTGAATAATCTTTAGCAACTCAGCAAAATCTCACTCTCAACATGTAACTAAAAGTATTTATTAAAAACTGCTAGGGGTAGAAAAGGTAACTGTCACAAGGATAATTAATTTCATGCTTTGTGAAAATGTATAATACAGTTTTGCAATGTATAATGTTGACTTAAGTTGATTGTTAATCTATCAGAAAAGGTTTAGGACTCTCAATTTAAATATTATTATATACCCTGCGTGGAACATTTTAGTTGGTAGCACTGCATTTCAGTGGATACTGGAGTGCTGCAATATATTTAATTTTTAATAAAATAATTGTTCAAAGATACTGAAACTTGGAAAAATCTTTCTTGGAAAAACATTTTCATAATAAATTAAGGTGTAAATGTGGCCTTATCTAATGGAAAATTCATTCAAAATATGTGAGGAGAGCGTGATATAGACACACATTCCCTCCCTCTTTTGGTTATCCATACAATAGACAGTATATACCAGTGTCAAAAAGTACATCGAATGCAAACATGCAAACACACAGCATATATAAATGTAAAAAAAAATAAATAAATACATAGAATGCTTTTCTTGGAATACCTACAAACCGGTAAAATGAATAAGAGGCTCAAAACAAGTAAAATTTAAAAAAACAAAGGTAATCTGTTCAACATCACCAAAAGATCATTTCTGATTATGATGGCACAAAGAGAGATCATGTTTAATTTTGGCATTTAATATATTTTCAGCATGTTTTTATTGCTCTTGCCAAACTAAGATTCACAAATTTACAAAGAACTTTTATAATTTTATTCTGTCTTTCCTTTATGAAATATGCAGATCAAAAACACAATACACTATGATTTATTATGTGTATTGGATTTCAATCTTAATTAATTTGTTACCAAGTATTTGTAAATTAGTTATTTTGCAGTAGGGATTGAATACCATATATTTATCTAAAACTTTATACTAATTGGTTCCATGATGACTCCACAACCACACGTAGTTGTAAACAGTTGATTAATCCCTAGCAGAAGCAATGACAATGAAATGAGGTTGAATAATCTGAAAACAATAGGATGCAATAGAACATTAATGGACTCCAGCATGACAGATGTTGAAAACAGACTGTTACACACAGTTGCTCTCCTCTTAATATTCTGAATCCTAAATGGTTTTGATCATGGGTGGTGATGGGTAGCCCACACATTATTCCACTATTAAAATACCTGCCGTGTTTTCAATTTTTAAATAAATATCTTGTTGACATTATACGAGACTGCCTCACTTATCTTTTTCTGTGTGCATTGACCTATTCTCCCCACAATCAAAAGAGCTCTACTCACTACAAAGTAAAATATTACCATCCAAATGGCCCCTTGTGATCCCTAGTTTTTGGTGCTTTTGTCTAAGAGAAAGAGTTTAAAAAATAATTTCCAGAATGATGTGGGGTATCACCATTTAGACTCCGAGGTACATTCTCTTTCAATGAACATTTTACTACAAATGAGAATTATGTATGTACAACAGAGAAGCCGCCTATCTGAAATCTTAATGTTATCAGCATATCTGTTTCTGAGTATTACAATTCACACATCCTAAACAAGACTATATCAGTTCCTTAAATATTGGCTCTCAAAATAAATTAATGAGAAAGGAATTTCTGATTCTTAGGGGCTCTTAATACAAGAGGTCACAGTTAAGTGTTTTGTAAATGAATAAAATATTGTGCTTAAATCTAAATATATTCTCATGATACTACTTTATAATTCTTAAAATATTACTCATGCTTTTATACTATACATATGAAAAAATGTCACTTTAAATTACTATGTTGACCTAACATAATGACAGTTATTTAATCAATCAAAATTTTAGACAATAAAATGAAAAAAAATTTAAAAAAATACAAGCTAGTGTGCCAGTACAAACCACCATGAAGTGTTTTTTTTTAATTAAATACTTAGAAATGTGGAAGTTCTGAATGCAAAATTCATTAGCAAATATATATAAAAATAAAAGAGCTCTTTCTAGGGAATCAACAGCATAATGCTAACTGCATTCACCAGAGAAATGTAAAATATATACATTTTTTATTTTAAATTTCTCTAGTGAACCCAAGTAGTATTGTGCTTTTGATCTTTCTCCCTTACTTTGGACACATAGGTCTGGGGCGAATCAGCTGTGAAATAGGTTTATATCTCTTACTGGACCAAAGATCTCCTTCAGCATTATTAGAGCATGAAAATTCTATACGGAGCACACTATGCTTTTTAGTATCAAACAACAGTTTTAGGGTGGATTTTGTCTTGATTTATAATGAAGCCCCAACAGGACTTTTTAGGGTGTAGCTCAGGGTAGAATTTGTCCTTTCACTTTCAGATCCAATCATACGTTGCGTTGATCAAATTTAAAAACTACTGCCTTTTTTAAATGGGGGGGATGCATTTATTATCTGAACATACTATTATTGTATAGCTGTTGATGTTCACTAGCAGAACTGTTTGTGCCCATCTGACAGAGACAAGGTGGATAAGGTAATATTTTCTATCCATCTGGTCAAGTTTTTTACTTCTCAGCAGGAAGATCTTTTGCCTACTACCAACAAATGTAGTTCATTTGCACAGTCCACTATCCATATTAAAGTAAGAGATCTGAGACTGGAAAATTAGTTCTCCTTTACTGCTTCCTCAAGAAAACAGAAATAGAGGTGACAAGGAGGGAAATTTTCCTTCTCCATTTTTCATCTTCTCTCATATGGTTTGATTACCTATACATTTCGGTCAGTCTCAGATATTACTTATATTGCTTTATTTGCCTTTTGCATTCAATTTCCAACTTCAGTTCACTTTGCACATATTGCAAAATGTGCAATATGCTTTGCTGTAATTTTCTCCATAGTTTCTCAAGTGCTTTGTAACACCTTCCTTGGATTCATCTTCGAAAGGGTAAAATTAAATGTTTGATCTAGCCTGCCATGATACTGTGGTGTTAGAATTCTTTTAGCGAAATGGGTTCTCAGTGAGGGGTATGCATACTGCTGGAAGTACAGAGAGATCTTCCAGCAGGTACAACAACTCATCCAGATATTTGCCTAGTTTTACAACAGGCTACATAAAAGCATTAGCCAAGTCAGTACAAACTTAAAATTTCAGACAGCCAAATAAGAAAGAAAGCAATTTTCCAGTAACAGTGTGCTGTGACCCTTCTGCATTTTTATGTCTGATTTTGTAAGTAGATAGCTTTTAAGTGAGGTGAAACTTTGGATATACAAAACAAATCATACTCCTGAAAGGGGTACAGCAGTCTAGAAAGGTTGAGAACCATTGCTTTTTAAACAGCTCTAGCTACAGCAGTCCTTTCTATGTCTTACATACTACTGTTTCTCAAAAACTATCTTTTTATCTTACTTAATAGCAATATATCAATCCAAATCAACAAATCAGAAACAGCAGAAAGAAGTGCTGGATATAGTCAGAGAACTAGATTTCAACAACATAGAAAGGACCAAAATCTACATTTAATTGCTCAAGTGTAAACCTAAAGTAACTGCCCTGGCTTTAGCAGAGTTACTCTGCATTTAAACTTGCATAACTAACAGCAAAATTTTACATGAAATCTCATGTTTTTCTGTTGAAAACATAAAAAATACAGCCCGGAATACTTCATTCTTAGTACAGTCATAAGCAAAACTTATCAATGTTAACTATACTCTTAAATAACATTGGTACTATGAGTACAAAAATGTACTGCTAGTAATTAACATGCAGTTGATATTTTCATTTTCTATTAACTGTTATATTACTGCTAGTGTTTGAGGATTTAATCAGTAGCTCTAGGGTTTTGAGATATATTTGAGGTGTCTGCAGAAAGATTTAAAGCAGAAGAAAGTCTTTTAAACTTGCCTGCTGAATATCCCAGTTAATTACTCAACTGCTAGTGATTATAACTGCTAACAAGAGGAACTTAATACTGTATTACCTACCTATATTACCTTAGCAAATATGAGTTAGCCCACTTTGTACTGGGATACCTGGGACTAAACCCTAATTTTAAAAGAAGTGTGTAAGCCAAATGAAAAACATGCCATTCAACTGCATTTCAGAAAAAAGCTTAGGAACTTTCTCAAGCTATATTAAGAATAGGATGTGTGAAACATCAATGATAATAGCTTTCTTACCTTTTCTTTTGGGCCTGAACTAGCTCTTTTATTTCCTCTCATGTCGATCCCTTCCAAATGCTTTTCCAGAATACTTTCTTACTGGTGAAGTCTCTTGACTATTGCAGGAACCTCAAAGGCAGATTATACTGCTTAACTTAAAGATTAGTGCCCCCATATACAGTTTAATTGAAAGCAGGCAGTTAACTTCCAAAACAAAGATTTCCTTAAGGGCCTAGCTTCAATTAACATTTGACTTAGTTCAGCATAAAAGCTCAGGACAAGGAGATTGGACCAGACTGGACAGGATAACTGACACAGATCCACAGCATGAGAGTAAATTATCTGCTTCTTCTTTGGCTATTTATCATTTTTTTTCCTACCACCAGTCATAATATGCAGGCAAACAAAAGAATTCAAAAGTGAAAGTCACACTGAACAGCAGAAAAGATGTAGACAACCATTCACTTGGGAAGATGAGCAGAACTGCACTGAAATAAGATGAAAATCCCTTTCAGTAACTTTTTCCAAGGCATCTTTGACTTGTGCAAAGCTTTCTTTTCAATAAGTACAGGGTTCTTCCAAACTTTAATTTGCCTTAAATGCTCTTAGAAGTGAGATTCTCTGACTATCCAACAGTTTTATGAGTGAAAGAAAATTCCCCCAATCATGTTAACAGGATCTTTTCTTTTCTCTCTCTCTTGCCAGATCACCTTCTGTTGCTCCCCACTCACCTACTGTTTTACTTCTTAAAGTAGGACTGCAGGCCTGCCATGTGGAAGCCATAATAAACAGCTCCCTCAATGGCCCAGATTGGATTAGTACCTCCCATGTAATTTCTATGACCAAAATATTCAATTTAGCTTTGTTTTAAAATGTATTTCTAGAATATGAATATCAATATAGTCCTCAAAAATAATACTGAAAAATGAACTCATGCTTCCATGAAAGTTTGTGAACTACCAATTGCCTAAAAGTTGCTTATCCAAATTATTTGTTGAATAATATGCACAATGAATATATACACTGATCCCATAACTGGTTCACACAGAGGAAAAAAAGGGTAGGTTTATCGCAGGGGTCTCTAATGCCTAGCCTGTGGGCCAAAAGTGGCCCGTGGAGCTTTTTCAAGTGACCTTTTAATAATTAATTCTAATGTAAATTAAATTTAATTTTCAAGTTAATTAAATAGACTGGTGGCCCTTCCAGGCTGTCAATTATATTTGTGGCCCTTGAACCAAAAATGTTGGGAACCACTCATTTATTGGGTATTTATTTTCTCTCTTCATAGGATGGCTTTACGGTCTCTTTGCACTGTTACAGTAACAGAAAGGAACCTTGGCACAGGCCATTTGAAAGCCAAAAAATTGTGCAGAGCACTCAGCACTATGTAGAATGTTATATGTTCAAAGCACAGCTCCCACTGACTTGACACAGACAGGTCACACTGAATACCCATGAAGAATAAGCAATTAGTGGCCCCCTACAAAAAGTTTTATTTAAGGGACTTGCATAGCATCATACAAGAACTTCATGGATACATAGATGGAATCCAGTTGTCTATACGACATTCAACTTCCTTAACCATAAAACCATTCTTTGGCTTTTTCAATCACCGCCCTCATTCACACCTTCCAGCTTCTGCAACAAATGAAATAATGGTCCTACAAACAACCACACAGTACACAGACCCTATTTCATTCATCCTTTCTGTGCTCTTGAATGAGGCATGGACCCTCTGGGAAAAACAGTATGTGATCATACAATTAAAGACTGCATCATAATGCATACTCATAATGGGGATGAAGTCAGGTTGCAAAGGCTGCCTACATGGTGGCAGTTTTCTCAATTTTAAGTGCTTGTCTTTGCACCTTTAATGCCTTTTAACCACAAGCCTCTAATATAATTTGGAAGAAACTGAAATTAAAGATGGAATCATGCTGACCCCCCATATCGGGGGTTGCCAACAGAGCACTTCAAATTTACAGCACAGACCTCTACCAGGCAAATTAATGCACTAAATGAAGACGCAATAGCAAGTTGTAATTCTCTCTGTGGACCAGCTGTTGAAGCAGGATCAGACCCACTTCGCTAGTGGGTTTCACAGCTATTTTCTCACAGGAGTGGAATGTAGAGACTCAGGAATTCAATTCCAGGCTCAGTAGAGAAGTATTCTCTAATGGTTACAAACACTTCTATCTCATCTCCTGCCTGGCATCCATATTCCCTTCCCTAGCTACTGCACCCTTCTTCTTCGCTGCTCCACCCATACCCTTGAACACCGGCAACCCTCTATCCCTCTATTTTTACCATGCCTATTTTCTTACAACTCTCTGTCAGCCACCTTCAAGGGGAGCACTGGAAGCACAGCGGAGACAGTAACCCAGTATTCATTTTTATTCCTAGCACCACAGCTGCCTTCATCTGGGATGAGCATATTGCACAGAAAGGCCTGGCCTGCTCATCCCTGGCAATCCCAGGCTGCTAGCATGCGCAGGTAAGCCACCAAATTCTAATAAGCCAATACTGAGCATGAGAGAAATAAGATTTTTCAGATACTTACAACTTGGCTAAAAAATGGGGAAATCTGAAAAGGGAAGACAAAAGACAATCTTTCCTCTCACTTTTCAAACCACTGCAGCATATTACAGCTTTGCAAAAAAAGTGGATTAAGAATTGTTTTTAATTGGAGAAAAGAATGTGTTTTCCCTAATTTTGTTTTAAAAAATGACTGAGTCATTTTAATTGAACTCTTCCAAGTAAATACGGCAAGGAAAATATCAGACTGAATGGTTTAAGTCTGGCAATGTTATAAACAACTGTAACCAAAGGCTTAAAATGGAATTGTTTGGCAACCTCACGGGATGCTAGAAAGCAGTGTTATCTGTTCTGTCTACAAAACAAGGTAACATGCAGAACAACTTCCCTCACATTAGCTATGTAACACGAACAAAAACTTTCATTCCACTTCTTCTACGTTTACCACAGACAGTGAAAGCTCTGATTTATCATCTTTATTCTATATATGTTCCAGAAACAAGACCATCCCAAAAATACCACTGTGAAAAACATATGGTAGCTGTAATACCCCACAATGCCTATCTAATTCAGCCCCTGATATGTGACAATTACTTGCACAATATATATATATATATATATGAAAATGAAAATAACTTGAATGTTATTACTGTCTTAAATAGCAAATTCATTAATAAAATATTATTACTACCCTAAATAACAAATTAAAGATAATTGATTCCCTGTATAATTTCTTCAAATGTTTTCCGAGACAGAAATATTTTTAAAAATTAATTACCATTTGCACTCATGATTTAAATGGCCAAATGTATAATTTTCTCAGATTCCATAAAGAAAATTGTCCAATTCTATGCTACAACCTGAGTGTGTATAAATCTGTAATTATTTTAATCGACTAACAATGGAATTGTTGAGAGAGAGTTAAAATTTTCATCCTGGAATGACATTACTCAATCATGGGGTTTATATTCTATTCAAAACCTCCTTTTTTTGCCTGATATAAACCTCACATTAGTTTGCTTAATCCTGAACTGTGTAGCACTCCAGCTTTAATAGGGTGAATACCAAAATGCACTGATTATGCCTATACCAGACCTCTTATTTTCAAACAACACAACTGAATTTTACTTGGTACTTGTCTTTGTTAAGAGGTCAGTCAAAGGATGGTATAATTTTCTATTTTTTTTTAAAATACTCTCTTCGAAAGAATTCTATATGTTTGGGACTCCTGAGGTAACATCCAGTGTGACACCAAGCTTATTGACAGTAAAATATAAATTCTTACCAACAGACATATATATGGATCAAATATAACACTTGGCATTTGCTTATCCAGACTGCCTAATACCTGAAAGGTAAAGTATGCCCTGATTTACATTTACTGCAGTTTTTGGCAGCAGTTGAAGGGAGATATACAAGCTATGTAAAATAACTTCTGTATCTCCCTTCAACTTTCTATTGCCTACTGACTGCTGCATCTCCACTGTGCTGAGTCAACAGGACATGGCCTCTGGTTGACCCAGCAATAGCCACTCTTTTTCGGGGGGGGGGGGGGGGAAAGATTTACAGAATTGACTTCCTGATCAATTAAATGGGTCTTCACTGATTGCTCAATTGATCTGGAAAGATTGAACTGATGGTGGCAAATTTGCCACTGCCAGTATAGTCTTGCTCCTAATCTTTGGTCTTCATATGGACAAGTGTTTCGTCTAAGAAGCTTTAGAAGAAGGAAACTTCATGGAATCAGATGCGACAAGTATAAGCGTCAAATGTGTCCCCAAGATACACCATATAAAAGCTATTTTGAGTAAAACTGGCTTGCAGCTTTTAGAATCAAAAAGGTCTTTATTCCCCCTCCACATCAGTATCAGTGCCAGAAGAGCATTTGCAGAAATGGCTTAGGCACTTAAGGTAACTGCACCAGGTAGGGTGACCAGATGGCACAATATAAGGGGCTTTGTCTTACATAAGCAACTATACCCCCCTCGCTCCCTTGAAAATAAAAGTCACCCAACTTTTCACATTTGCTATCTAGTCACCCTAATCCCAGGAGACTTGTTCTAAGCTGTAGATTGCAAGCAAAGATAAACACTTCCCTGCAGTCTGACCTACCGTATATCATTGCGTATAAACCGAGAATTTTGTGCCTGAAAATTGGCTTCAAAACAGGCACTCGGCTTATACTCGGGAGAATACGGTAGACAGCCCTTTCCCTGACCATGCGGCAGGCCGGAGCCCCAGTGTTGCCAGGCGGCCATCTTGGGCAGTCGGCCCGGGCTGGGGCTGGAGGAAGGGGGGGACCCCAGCGCCTGGAGCAGCCAAGTAAGGGGGTCCTGGGGGGGGGTCAGCCTGGACATTGAGGGGGGGATTCAGGGAGGCCAGGGAAGGGGCGGCAGGGCTCAGGCATTAGGGGGAGTCGGGGAGTCCGGGGAAAGCGGCAGGAGGACCCAGGATTTTTGGGAGCCCAGGGAAGCAGCAACAGAGACCAGGGATTTGGGGGTGGGGTGCCTGGCAGGCTGGGAAGAGGGACAGCAGGGGTTGGGGGGTGACAGGGAAAGGGTGTTGGGGAACAGGGGAGCAACAGCACGGAACTGAGAAGGGAGCAGGGGAGGCGGCAGTGACAAGCCAGTGGGGCAACAGTGAGGAAGGGGCAGAGCCAGGGGGCAGCAGTGAAGAGCCGGGGGGGAGCAGTGAGGAAAGGGCAGAGCAGGGGGCAACAGCAGGAAACTGAGAAGTGAGGAGAGGGCAGAACAGGAGGGCAGGAGTGAGGAATGGGCAGCAAGGGGGGCAAGGGAAAACCAGCAGCAGAGATTTTGGGGTAGGGAAGCTGTCAGAAGCTCCAGAGGAAGCCAGCAGCAGTGGGTGGGAGGTTAGGGACCAAGGCCAAAAGAGGACCTCAGCTTATGCCCGGGCCACCAATTTTAGCTTCTTTTTTGGCCTCAGAATTGGGGGTCAGCTTATGCCCCGGATCGGCTTATAGCCGAGTATACAGGGTGGGTGCCAAGTCTGTGAAAGATGAGGCTTAGGACACACTCCTCTCATCAGTATCTCCCACTGGCTATCTTAAGGCTGCTCCCTCCTAGTGTGTTAGCTTTCATGGATCCTATTCTTGGGCACCTATCTTTCCCTGTTCATTATACAGGTAGCTGAGGCACCTAACTCAGTTGTGGATTCCAGTGATTTTCTAGATGACTCAAAGTTAACTGTTGCAAAGCCCAGCTTCACAATGCCTAAGTCTGGTTTTTGATCCAGGCCTAAACATAAGAAGGCTTCACAGAAGATATGGGTTATGATGAAGGATCTGAAAGCAGAGAGCGAGGCTGTAAAATACTTGGGAAGTGGGATGAAAGAACAGGCATGGTAAAGAATGGAAGCTGAAGAGTGAAACCTTGCTCTGATCCTACAAAAATGTACATGTATGATTAATTTTATTCATTATAAGCAATTCCATGGACATCAGTGAGACTCTATACACACTGCATAAAGTTAAGTGTGTTTACAGGTCTTTACAGGATCAGGACAGAGGAAGCAGTACTATAAGAGGATGCAGAAGAAGAAGAAGGGGCATAGCATGAGAGTTGAGCAAAAACATAGACAAGAACTGAAGTAAAAATGTTGAATGTAATGTGGAAAGACGTGGGAAGCCAATGAGGGATTCAAGGTGAAATGGCTGTGTTTATAGCACTGATACTCAGATTGAGGCTTATAAACCACAAGTGGCTCTTTAATGGGCCCCTGCAGCTCTTCGCAGCTCGTGATATTAAAACACTATGATTTACTATGAACCACTCTAAGTTGTTAATCAGTCAGGATGTTTTTACTATGTTATTAATCAAGTGTAGCTGACTAATTTTGCTATATAAAATATATAAAAACTAAACATTACTCCTCTCATGCTGTTTAAATATGAATATATTGTATTATAGTGAATAAAACAATTAATTCACACTACTGTTGCTCTTTTGCATAATGATGATCACTAATTTGGTTCCTGAATAACTGAGGTCTGAGCATCACTGGTTTATAGAAAGTGAAAACTGACCTCAGCAATTACATTTTTGATAAAGTGGAAAGATTTCATTAATATAGCATTAATCTGAGAATTAAAATGCACAAAATCACAGATGTTCAAATTCCAATATTCACACAGCAATATTTACTTGGACTAATGGAACTCTTATTTATATTTTTAAAACTACACTAAAAATCAGTCATCCAGAATATTTCAACATTATATAAAAATGTGACTGAGTTGATATTATTACATTGGCTACGGCTTGGCCCTATAATTTTTTAATCATTTTGACTTTTGTAAAGTTAAATCCTTAGTTTCGGTGTTTATTAACAGAGTTTAATAACACTATAGTTGAATTACAATCAAATTTCCTATATATAACCCATTAGAAAGAAATCTCCTTATTGTCCAAGATAAACTTAACAAATGACAGTTTAACACTGACTGCCAGAAACAAAGCATAATGAAACTGAGCAATGTAACTTATTGACAGATACAGAGATGTAAAACCATAATGGGGGATGATGCAAGGATGCTGTAAGATTTTTTTTTTTAAATCAAGCAGAGTTATGTTCTTGTGCAAACAGGCATAAAATTGTATATCCCCTCCCCATTTCTCACTGATTTCCAATTGCTACAGTTTGCCAGATGCTGTTTGGTCTAAGTGCTGCCTTGACCTCCACTAGTGACGCTGGCCCCCTTTTGCTTTGTTGCACTGTATTTTCCCAGCAGGGAGGTCCCACCCCACTAATATTTGCTGTTGCAACTTTTGCAGAAGGTTTATAGGCTACCCATATGTTGTAATATAAGGACCAGCCTGACTGGAATTAACTCAGAAGTGGCGTCCAGCATTGTGGCTGGAGCTGTCCCAGAAGAGATTATAAATGGCCCAAAACTAATTAAATATTTTGTCTCCTGCTGGTAAACAAAAGAGATTGAGGGCAAAACCATAAAATGTCTGATTTAACTAGGATCTGAAAGTGGCTTCACAAAGGCAACCTTGAAGTCAGCGATGCATGCTTTAAAGCCTCTAATGGGTTAAAGTAGTCAAATAAATCAGACATTTAGTTTATTATTCTCCAGTTTAGATACAATCAAATCCAAAGAATTTCATACTGTCATTGATGGGGATGGGAATCAAGCTATTTATATGTAGCTTGAAAACTTACTTAATATTAATTTTTTACAAATGAAAACAAATAAAAAACAAAATACTATCCCTGCATAAAAAATGAGGAAAGTAGCAACGGCTGGAGGATTTGTGGCTGATGTCAAAATGGTGTTCCAAAAGGCTGAAGTTAAAGGAGTCTTTAAAAAAAATTAAGTTTAAAAAATCTTTCTAAATGTGACACAAACAAAACAAAAAGCCAGCTCAAATACCTGGACTATGGCATAAAGGTCTTTGACATGCAACATTAAGATTACTTTATTCCGTTTTCTCAATTAAAAAACCCCAACAATCTCATAGTGTTTCTAAAGGTGGAAGAACCTCAGTCTAGTCCCTTGCTTCAATTATTCTTTCATTTTTTATCCAAAATCCAACAGCTTGCACAGGCAAGGCTTAGGCACCCTACATCAGAATGTCTCACAGCTCAATTGTAAGACATCTCTCCTGAAAGATGGGAGATCCCTCTTCAAATCCCTTCCCCTTCTCTGGCAGAGCAGGGTAATTGAACCTTGATTTCCCATATCCCAGATGACTGCTCTAACCACCAGGCTATAAAAGGTAGACTGGAGACACTACCACCACCACTTCCCTCTGATACAGACATGATCCAGTAGCTGGTCTCTGAGTATGCCTGCTGCCTGTAATGCCTTGAGATCCACCCACAATTCAGGTGTCAAAACACCAGTCTTCCCTTAGCTCATGAATCACTCTGGGGGTTAGGTGGGAGACAGGTGTTCGGACACCTTGAGGAAGGCAGCAATGTGCATGCCCAAAGGCAGGAATATAGGTACATAGGGAACTTTCCCTCTGAAAAATGTAGCCCTGAGGGAGTTTAGGAGCCTACAGGGTTTGGCAGGAATTCTGTGTATTGCAGTGGAGCCAAAGAGGGACTTGGACACCTACAGCCAAAACTCACAGTGGCTTAAATCTGGGCATTACATGCCTAAATATCTTCATGGATCCCACACTAAGTATTAGATTCACTTTATAAAACTATATTATGTTTCTAAGCATTAAGTTATTTTATCTTAAGGATATTCTGTTTGGAAGTATATTTTAGGCTAGAAGATGACTGAAATAATTCCTTATGGCCTTGAATGTATGCGTCAATGAAATGTACCACAACCACCAAAGCTATATGAGAAACCAGAATGGATCCAGTAAGATCTTAAGAATGCAAACAATTTTGGAAAAAAAGCAGGTACAAACCAAAGCCTCCATTTACACCTTGAAATGCTTCTCTTTACATATAAATTTCCCCTCTTCCTTTTCCCAGGGGAATGGCAGCGAGTACACTTTCATCCATATCCCTGTCTCTGTTAAACACTCAGAGAATACTGATGTCATAGAATTCAGATTTATTGAAAAGACATAAAGGTGAGTATCATTAAAATGTTGATGACATTGCATCCCACAGCACACCACAGTTTTCCTCACTGACTTCTTATGAATACTAAATGAGATGGATGGCAAGATGGAAACAAAGAATTATAGAAATGTAAACATGGCAGGGACCTATAGAACTCACCTACTCTTACCGCCTGCACTGAGCCAGGAACAAATATAAAAGTACATAACATGAAAGACATCATATGGGAAGACCTCTGGGAAACTCAAGAAAATATCCATACTATAAATAAATCATTTTTTCTAGATGGTAATTCACTCATTTTATAAAAACCAATTATATTTTAACTATACTGCCCCATCTCATGCTTATAGAAGGCCTTGTTTTGGGTGCACCAGGGGAGCAGGGAAAAAGGAGCCTTTCTCCCTTTACATTCACCCTTGCAAAGACCAGACATAATCAGTCTCTCCTCTCAGAAGAGAACAGAGTGCTCCATCCTATAGCTTCAAGAGATTCCAGAGCCCTCAAAAGGGGTGGGGAAGAAAAGGAAGAAAATGGAGCCACGGTCTCTCTCCTACTTTGTGTATTGACCAGCAGAGAGGGGCAGGTGAGGGATGGGCTCACACTACATCATCCTAACAGATGTAAAGAGAGAGCATAGCTCCACTGAACCTTCCTTGCCCCTTCCCACAGTTTTAGAGGATGATGGACTCTGCATACTCCCCCATGTGTCTGAGAATTCTGGCAACGGGTGCATGTCCTGAAGTACATCCCCTCTTCTAGCTCTCTCTGAGGTACTGTGACTGCATCCCTCAGCCACACCTGCACCTTGATGACACAATTAATCCCTTTGTTAGGAAACATTAAAAAGAAAGAAAAAGTACTAATTAATTGCTCTTCTGGCTGGAACTAATTCAAAGGCGTCTTGTAGTATCCTGGGATGCACTGTACTCTGCTTTCCAGAGAATCAATCAGTCTAAGATTGATGAAGGGCTGCTAAGGTCAGGTGTACAAACACAGAACCATCTGCAAACTCTCCTGGGCTGGTACCTGCAGTGGTGCAGTTTTCCATGAGCAGGTGTTTGCTTTTAATCTACATCTTGTTTTTCTGCTGAAATTGTTATTTTATTCAGCAAGAGTCCTTAGTTTCTTATTAAATGTGCATATTGTCTATTGCTGCTATTAAATATTTTAATTATGTCAGATGGGTTTTTATAGTTTTAATAAACATATTTCTTAAAAACAAAAACCCACATCAAGAAATGTTTGTGTTAAACACATGGGTGAATGCGCATGTCCTCAGAAATTTGATATAGAGTTTTTCTCAAGCCTGTCTGTTCACTTTAACAAAAGAGGCATTTGTTCCGAATGGTAATAACATAAGTAGTAGCCATTCCTTCTAAATTTGGTCAAATGCAATGCTTAGCATCATTAAGATTAATTATTTCTGTTAGTGCAATCAGAGGAAGTGTCCAAAAATGAATAAATGGGCATAAAACTGACATCAGAAATCACAACATTCAAAAACCACTAGGTGAGCACCTCAATCTTCCTGATCACTACATTGATGATTGACTATCTGCACAAAAGACACCATCAGAGGACCTAATCAAACCAGCTACTCCATCAAGGACTCATTCACCTGCTTATCTACCAATGCGATTTATGTCATCATGTACCAGAAATGCTCCTCTGCCTTATATATTGGACAAATAGGACAGTCTCTGTGCAATAGAACAAATGGACACAAACTGATATCAGAAATCACAACATTCAAAAACCAGTAGGTAAGAATTTCAATCTTCCTGATCACACCATTTATGATGTGATAATAACTGTGCCCAAACATCTAAACAACACATCAAGGCTTCAAAGAGACACTGCAGAATTGGAATTCATTTGCAAATTTGCCTCTACCTCTTCAACTAAATAAGGCCCTTGGATATTTTTCTCATTACAACAAGTGATTTGACCTCATCTTCCTCTGTATCCTGTTCCCCAGTGTTTGAATCTTAACAGCTGCTATTACACTGTCAACTAAGCCTACGACTTACACTTCCCAGCATTTATTTTCCTCCCATTCTGTAAGTTCCCCCCATCTTCAAAGTGCCTGGTGAAGTGGGATTGTCTCCGACAAAAGCTCATGCAATAAATAAATTTGGTAGTCTTCAAAAGTGCCACAGGACTCCTTGTTTATTTTTTTTTCCTTGTACTTCAAATAACTAATCTTTGTAAGTTACCTTTCTCTATGCTGTTGTAGGTATTAAAACTAAAATGTTCACAAACAGCCTCTGATTTGGAGTTGTTTCCATTTCAGGCAACCTACTTGAGGCATACCTCAAAGCATTTGGCCCTTCCTGCAGCAATAAGCAATTAAACACTCTATGCTTAATTAAGAACTCTAAGCCTTTTAAGTTGGCCTCCCAAAAAAAGAGGCATTGAAAACAACAAACCCTTTAAAAAATATAGACTGTCCTACTCTGAGGCTTTCATAATTTCATATAATTTTCAGATAACCCTTTCCAGTTTGTTCATATCAGCAGGAGGTAATTCAACTTGTGCTACAACTAGTCAATCAGTGTTCTCTTTCAGGCCTCTCCAGTAGCCAAAGATACATTCGTTTTCATTGCTTTTACTTATAAAATTTTATTATCTATATACATTTTCTGATTGTACATAGTGAAGGAGTGTGGTCTCCCACAGAGATGGACAGGGAGACCAAGAAGCAGATGAGTGGGAAAGGAAATATAACAGGTGAGCCCTCCAGAGAGAGCTGCAGGCAAATGATGTCTCTCAACCTGCGTTGATGCCCTAGCCAACCCATGGTAACCCAGAGGAGTTGCCTGCTGCCAGTGACGCAGAGGGCATGGTGCGGCTACTCATTGCACTTTACCCCAGGAAGACTGAAGCAACCCTGAGGCCCAGGTACTCCAGGAAAGGGAGGGTGGAAAGGATCCCGGGGAAACCAGACAACTGTCAGTTGTGTTGTGCTTTGGCCTGCAGTGGCGTCAGCGAGTAGCAGATGGATCCCTGGTGACCTAGTGGTGGAATGCTCTGCTGCTATTAGGGCCCTGGACTGGGACTTGGTGGAGCTGGGAGGCCTGTAAACCCCTCCCTGCTTGCCATGCCTTAAGTGGGAGCCTCACCCCTTGTCTGTGAGCCTCTAAAGCTAGCTGATGCTCACCCTTCTGCCTGAGGGCCCGAGGCCACAGAGTGCTTAACTGCTTATTGCCTGCAGTAGGTGCCAGGACTAGAGCCCTGCACAGATACAAATACATGGATCCGTACCTGACCTGCATCCACAAGAAATGGTCCGCAGATAGCCGTGTTATATCCGTGGGTGTGGATATAATGCGGATATCCACGGATGTCCGTGAATTTGCAGGGCTCTAGCCAGGACCACACCTCCAATTCTCTTTCAAGGTCTCATACTAACAGGAACACTATAACACAGATGTGTGGCCTACCTCTTAGATAGACCAGGAGGGATGACCCAATGCCTTACATTGTGATATGTAAAATGTTCAGGTAATAATATAAAAACTTAGGAAAATTATATTTTGTTTAATCTTTTTCTTTACAAATCTGAGAATGAATTGAAGGCCAACTCCTGCAAAAAGCAATTCAGAATTGTGAGATGCAGGCTGCTCTGTGTTGGAGACATTTCTCTTTTTAACTGAAGTAATTCAGTTTTTACTTGCACTGGGGTCAACCTTAATTTTCAGTTTCCATTTTGTACCCCTGAGAAGCTTCCCCCTGGTTCTGTAATGGGCCTCCCACACCCCCATCACTCACTGATAAACACTGAGAAAAGAAATGGTTTAGTTTCCCAGCAGCATCTCTCTCATCCATTGCTAAGCTTCCCTCACTACGCCTTATAGAGGAAATGGGCTCTCTCAGTATCCTCTTGCTATAAGAAGATTTGCAAACTCTTGTATTGCTTTTATTTGCAATTTGTGCAATTATCTTTTAAATTTTAGTCTTGACTTTTATGTTTTTCTGTTTATGCTCACTTACCTGAAAAAAACTGTAAGAAAGGATTTTCATGAGCGCATGAAGTAAATCAGTTAAAAATTGCTTATTGTATGCATTCTTGGTTCTCTTTATCATTGTCTTACAGTCTTTTCCTGCACTTTGGCTTCTGCTATAGCAGTAACCCTCTTGATTTATTTCTTTTGCTCTTTTTTTTGTTTGTTTTTGTTTCTCTCTCTCTCTCTCTTTTTAAACTTTGCTTCCTTCCTATGTCAGCCAGTGACTTATTTTAACATTGGGTAACTTTGAACTGCCCCCTCCTGGATCCTTTCATGGCCCAAAATATACAAACACACACTATCCCTGCCCAACATGCTGCTTCTGACTCACAGCCATCCCATCAGCACATCCCTATGCCAGAGACTCAATAAAGTACGCAGCATAAACCTGTTCCACCAATCCTATGTCATCCTGGGAATCCCAGATACTCCCCAGAAGTGTGCTAAGAAGCCCCATGTATCAGTTGAATCTCTGTAAGGGAACCACTGTGGGACCCAGAATGTGGACCACTGCATTTCTTCCCACTTTCTCATCATACTGCCCTGTATTTAACTCAATCATCAGTTAATAAAATCCACCATTTACTTTGATCAAGACCTCATGAATTATATGCTTGCTATTAAAAATAACCACACACATTTTATTTTGAGTCACTGTGGTCACTTCAGGCATCTGACAAAGGGGGCTGGAGACCACAAAAGCTTATGCCCAAAGAAATCTGTTAGTCTTTCAAACGCCACAGGACTCTCGTCGTTTTTGCTGTATACAGACTAACATAGCTACCAATCTGGAAATTTAGGCAGACAGTACTAGATAATTCCACCACTTAAAATAAATTGCTTCACAGTAAGCTCCAAGGGTGCAGGAAAAATCTGTCATAATGATTTCTATAACAAAACATTGCAGCGTTCAGACATTATTATTGATATTCTAAGGATACAATGTGTTATGCAAGATGTGGTATGCACTCTGAAGTTCAAATAGATATCAGCCACTAAATTTTAATCAAGCTGACTGCAATGTATTTAGTAATTTCAAGAGGAAGGTGTGATTAAATATGTAGTTGTTCTGTTCTTTAGAATACATCTTTGGGTGTTTCAGTTCTGTATCCTTTCCATTTGTTTTGGGGCTGTGCAGATGGCCTATGGTTTCTGCATGAGAGATGCAAGGCAGAATTTAGGCTTAAAAGAGAGTGTCTACAGACTTTGGCCTAAAGATCAATTTCCATTTTTTGCTGACCAAAAATCCGTAATATATTAAACAAATCTTGGTGGGTAATTAGTATCACCAAGTCAACAACATAATATTTCACGGAAAATAAAGTTTGTTGTTCAGAAAATGAGTGCTCTTATTCTTGCCCTGCTCAGCAGCCTACCTGGTTTCACATATGGTTGCATGTTTAATTAGTGATCCTTCTGTAAGTGTCTGCAATTAGCACAGTGATGATTAATAAAATAACCCCTTTAAAGCTCCATTTAGCCACCAGAACTGCACAATCAGGTATAATTAATTCATCATTAATAAATCATGGCTGATTAACTAATCTGTTGATTACAAACACATTACTGCACAGCCTCCCACCTGAGCTCTGGTGATTTTTCTACACTGTACAGAAATGGAGAGTAAGAAAAAATAAACTACAAAAAATCTGCATTAAACAGCAAGTATATTGGTTTGGTCAGGAAGATTTAGATACTTGACATATTTAAAAGTTACTGGGCTTTGTTGATTATTAGTCCCTTTGGGGAAGAAAACTGGACTATCTATTTGTTAACCCCAGACAGGTGAACAATAACTGCTTTTTTAAAGCAGCTATATACTTATTGAATTTTTTAAACAGCTTTTCACTGTTGGATTATGAGACACATCCATTCCCTAAGTAAGCATGCCTAAAGTGGGGAGCATAACAGAAAAAGCTATGTATAGAGCCCCAGCTGGCCATGGTCTACTGTGCTCCAACATGGCCACTGCTCTTGAGGGCCCATGGCTTTGGGGGGGGGGCGTACTGGGGGGGTCATCCCACTGCACTGCCCCTTCTCTCCTTGAGACTGCAGAGCTTCTTTTTTGTGAGACAAGGGTAGGACCTTCAAAAGGCAGATCCTGAACAGTCTGCTGCATCTTCAGAGACAGACCAGATGACTGAAGCCATGAACTTCTGCACATAGTGTAGATGCCATGGTTCTGGCTGTCAAACCTACCCTATATAACACAGCTTGCAGAGAGGCCCTAGCTGCCAGTTTACCCTCTATTAATATAGCCTAGAATTCCTGCCTGGAAGTCTCTGGAAACTAGTCTAAGAACTTCAATACATTGTCTCAGAGGGAGAAGTCACATCTGGCCAGTAAGAGTTGCGAGTTAGAGAAATAGGAAATTGTAGGCCAGCTGTGGAATAACTTTCTATTAAGAAATCTAGTCTGTGTTTTTGTCCTTTGGGGTAGAAGATGACCATCCCTACAGTGTTCTTTCATACACTGCTGAAACAATTAAGGAACATTGCAAAGGGCAGGTTGAACAAACATTTGTTGCCCTGAGAGGGACACAATACATTCTTGAAGTCTTGTTAGATGTCAGAGGCAGAGATGATGATGTTTACCATGCAGATTTTGTAGGTTCTAGAATGGCTCCATCAACCCATAGAAACATTCAAGTAGGTCTGGCTGAATGCAGTATATCCATTAGTTTATAGGAACTCTACTGAACCTCCTCAACCTGAATATCAATATCCACTTATCTTTATTAATTGCTGGTGGGCTCTGTAGTGACCCTAGACAGATGAAGAATGTCCAGATGTCACAGTCTTATCAGGAGGAGTGCAAAGGAAGCTGAGTTTCAGCCTCCTGTATGGAAGTGGTTCAGGGTGCTGAAATCTGAAGCTAGTCTTGAGGTTCCTGCTTGGTTCCAGCCTCATACTAGGAATAACATCATGGGCCTCCTCATGGAATTAGCCTGACATCTGCTTGTGGATGTATACAAAGAATGAACTGGGAAGGATTTGCTGGTAGAAAGCATGTCCCATGTGAACCAGTAATGGCATTGTAAGGCTTGGGACCCCAACCACAACTATGCCAAGAATCCATGTCTCTGGACCATCTTCAGAATAGAACACTTTTCAATAAAATAAGCATCTGTTTCTATCCTGGCAGTAATGGGCAGGGGAGCCTCTCTTAGACTCTGAGGGAGACCCTGAATCTTCTGACCATGGAGGTGCTATACCAGATGGTGCTGAGGTATGATGGTATTTCTCTGAGATGTTGGTACTGAAGAAAGCATACAGGATTTACCCTGGATTGAACCTGGTGAAAAAGCACTGGATGGTCTGAATATGTAGCCATCCATGTTATTGAGGGCTCAGCATGTCATTGAGGTCAAGTCCAAAGATGCAGCATCATAATCAACTAGTACTATTAAGTCTGCCTCCGACACTACTGGAGAACACATCACAAAGGAGTAGAGCCCTGCAAACATTTGGATATCCGCAGATATCCGCATCCACAGATACAACACGGATATCTGCAGACCATTTCTTGCAGATGCAGATCAGATATGTATCCACAGATCTGTATCAATGCAGGGCTCTACAAAGGAGGCAGAGCAGGTCCTGTGCTGCCACATAAGCTTCCAGGGGTGTCAGGACTGAGATAAGTCCTTGCTGTTGTTGTTACTGCAGTGAAAGGCACAGCACCACAGCATGAGTCAGATCAAACGCTGGGGCACCAGTCAATGACCCTTGATGAGAACAGGTCAGTACAGGGATCTCTCTTTCTGGACAACACTACTTCCTGATGGTTAAACTAATGGACAGCAGCAGGGATTTGACATTCTAAAGGAGTCTGGCTCCTCTGAGGAACACCAGTCTAATCTAATGTGTTGCTTCTTCCTTGGCTGTGCTTCTTTCTTGGCACCACAGAAGGGCAATGATGCTTGTTTCTGACATGATGTTTGGAGGGGCAGTCATAACTAATCAGTATATATCATTTGTGTCTGAAATACAGATTTTGTGTCTGAAGATATAGAGCTGGTCTACACCAGACAGTTTTGTTAACAAATGTCAATCTTATGTTGACAAAACAGTGATAGTGTATAGACTGACATCCACTTCCCACTGACGTAATTGCACTGCTACGCTGACAGAGTAAAACCACGCCAACAAGACATGCAGGACTCATGTCAGTTTAATAAGGGTGATGCAGTGTCAATGCGTCCCTTACATTAGCTGTGGTACTGTCATTCTCATTTCACCATTCCCAGCTGCAAGCAGGGCAGCTGGTCCCTGCTCCTGGCTACAACTGGGAACAGAACCCAGGGCACTTCGCCACTCACCCCCCACAGGGAGCCTGGACAGCCTTGTCAGTTTCAGAAGTAAGACATGAAACTAACAGAGCTACCACTTCCCAGCAAGGAACAGAGAAGACCTCCCTGCCTTCCTCTGGCTCCTGGCCAGGAACCAGAAGGCGAAAAGCCCCTGGTGCTTTCCTCTGGCTGGGAGCAGAGAAGCCCTGGGCTATTTTGCAATGGGGGCAGCCTTGTCAATTTCATGACTCAGTAAATGGTAGGAAAAAGTATGTATAGTAAGGATACTTACCTATTTTTTTAGTCTATTTAACAATTTATTCACCAGTTGGCAGCAGCTTATAAGAATATTCAAAATATTCACTATTTTTCTGACACAACGAAGCTCGTTTTCTGTTTCTGTGACATGAATGGTATATAACACTTTCCGTAACAAGTTCCAAAGGGGCAGTTGTGTTCATCTAGTTCAGTAAAACAAGCAAGGAGTCCTGTGATACTTAATTTGGTAGTCTTTAAGTGCCACTGGACTCCTTGCTTTTTCCTGTGACAAAGCATTCTTGCAGTAATGCACAAATTTGTTGATTTTCCCACCTCCTCTCACACACTGTTCTTTTTTATTTTTCTCTCAGAAAAATATGTGACAATAAAAAGCCCCTTTGCTCCCATATTTCACAGCTGTATGATTTTGGGCAGTGATCTTGCTGGGTCTTACAAGTGAAACAGGATCATGTTTGGTCAGTACTTGACAACTTCCCCACTAAAACCCAGGAGATATAGAAAAGAGTTTTCATGGCTTAGTAGGTACTTTTGGCTATGTCTATACTACAGGGCTTTATTAAGCCAGCTTAATAAGGTCTACTTTAAGCCAGTTTAAAGTAGACCTTATTAAGCCAGCTTCGAGTGTCCACACTAAAAATGCCAGGAAACTGCCCATGTCCACATCGGCAGCTGCTAAGTCACCCTAGGAGTGGTGCATTGTGGGTAGCTGGCCCACAGTGCACCACAGCAGAAGTGCCCCTCTCTCCCAGACACTCCTTTACTACAGAAAGTGAGTGACCAAACTACCCTCCATGCTATGTGTGGTAACAGGGAGGCCAGGGAAGTCTCCCTGACGTACCCAGCAATGTGCCAGCACAGCACTCCACACCCTCCCTGCATTGCCCAGACTCCTCTAGCTCTGGACCAAGTGCTACAGGGCAACTGCCAGTGCAGGGGCAGGGTGCAGCAATTGTTAAGACTCAAACACAGGGAAACAGCACATAGAGAAAGGTGAAGTCAAATCACCTGCTGTCATGGGAAAAGAATCCATAGTCATGATTTAATCCTGCTTTCACACAATCTAATCTAATCTAAAAGAAATAGCAACTGACAGCAGACACCCAGGGGTTTAGCTATCTATGCGTGTGGGTCAAAAAGCAGTAACATGGAGGTTACTCACCTTTGCGCAGTAGCTGAAGTTCTTTGAGATGCGTGTTCCTGACATGCTCCATGTAAGGTCTTTGTGCCGCACCGCACCCCAGAATGGAGATTTTTTTCCTAGCAGTGGCTCTGTTGTCGGAGAGAGAGAGCGAGAGGCGATGATGACTGGCTGTGGGACTTTCCGCCCTGCTGACGTCATCACTCTGATCTCCCCGCACTCCTCAGTTCCCTTGTACCACGGAGGCCTGATATGATATAGACGGAAGGAACCTCCGAAGTAGAGGGGAGGAGGGTGGGTGTTGGTGCATGTCAGGAACATGCATCTCGAAGAACTTCGGCTACTGCACGAAGGTAAGTAACCTCCATTTCTTCATCGAGCAGTGTTCCTGACTGCTCCATGTAAGGTGAATACGTAGCAGTTTCTGTGCTTGGAGGTGGGTACTTCGAGTTATCAGTCACGGGCCAAATTCAGGACTGCTTGTCCCAGAGCAGTGTTCATAGCCGATATGCGATCTAAGGCATAATGCTTAGTGAAAGTCTCTGTTGATGCCCATGTAGCAGCTTGGCATATCTCATGTAGAGGTACTCATGTGAGAAATGCAACTGAAGACAACATGGATCTGGTGGAGTGAGAACGAATGTTCTGTGGAGGAACCAATTGTGAGACTGTATATGCGGTCTGGATACATGTCGAAATCCAGTGGGATATTCGCTGCTTGGAAATAACCTGACCCTTAGACCGCTCTGCAATTGACACAAAGAGTCTAGAGGTTTTTTGAAACGTTTTGGTCCGTTCAAGGTAGAATGCCAAAGCTCGTCTTACATCCAGAGTATGTAGGACCATGTCGTGTGACATAGCGTGCAGTTTTGGGCAAAAAACTGGAAGGTGAATAGTTTGATTGAGGTGAAAGGTGGACAATACTTTGGGAACAAATTTAGGATGTAATCTTAAGGAGACCTTGTCTTTGTAAAAGATGGTGTATGGTGGATAAGCCATGAGAGCAGCAATTTTGCCTACGCGTCAAGCGGAGGTTATCGCTACCAGAAAGGCTACTTTCATTGATAAGTGTAAGAGGGATGTAGTAGCAAGCAGTTCGAAAGGGGGTCTTGTCAAAGCTTTTAATACTCTTGTGAGGTCCCACGGGGTAGTCAGGGGACGCACGTTTGGGAATAGGTTTTGTAAACCCTGCATGAACCTTTTTACCATCTGATGAGCAAACAATGAAGAATTGTCAAGTGGATCATGAAAGGTAGGGATAGCCGCAAGATGAACCCTAATGGAGCTTATTGATATGTTGTTCTGTTTCAGGTCCATGAGGTATTCAAGGACTCAAGGGATCAGAGCTGTAGAGGGATCAAGTGACTGCTGGGCGCACCAGGAGGAGAACCGGCACCATTTGTACAGGTAAGTATTCCTGGTCGAAGGTTTTCTACTATTTAGTAGAATGTGTTGAACGGCGTGTGAGCATTGTAGCTCTAGACCAGTGAACCATCTAGGTTCCAAGCTGTCAGATGAAGTCTGTTCAGGTGGGTATGTAGTTGTGTCCCGTTGTTTTGCGACAATAGGCTCGGTAGAAGAGGTAGCGTGATGGGTGGTGCTTTGGACATAGCCTTGAGCAGGGTATACCATGTCTGAAGGGGCCATGCCAGTGCTATGAGCAGCACTGTTGCTCTGTCCTCCTGGATTTTCCGGAGGGTTTTGAGGATCATCAGAATTGGAGGAAACGTGTACAGTAGACCCCATCCCCAATGTAAGAGAAACACATCGCCGCTGGATCTGTGGCCGATTCCTGCGCGGGAGCAATAATGCTTGCACTTTTTGTTGTTTTCGGAAGCAAAGAGATCCCTGACAGGAAACCCCCAGCAGAGGAAGATGTTGCATAGGACATCGTCATGGATTTCCCACTCATGCTGAGTCGGGAAGGAACGGCTTAACGCATCTGCTAATGTGTTGTCCTTGCCAGGTAAGTATTCTACAATAAGGTAGATGTCGTGGTGTATACACCAGTTCCAAAGGGTCATTGCTTCTAAGCATAGACTTGTGGACCTGGTTCCCCCTTGGCGGTTGATGTAAAACATACATGTTATGTTGTCCGTGCGGATCTTGATGTGTTTGCCGGCGATGGTGGGAAGGAAAGATTGGCAGGCTCTTAAAACTGCCCTGAGTTCGAGAAGGTTTATGTGGAGGAGAGTTTCTGCATGCGACCACCTGCCTTGTGTGGTTTGATGTTGAAGGAAAGCTCCCTACCTGATGAGAGGGGCGTCGGTGATGATGGTGAGAAGTGGCTGTGATAAAAGGAAGGGAACGCCCTGTAACAAATTGTTTGGATCCTTCCGCCAAGACAGGGTGTGCTTGATGTAAGCTGGGATGGTTAATAGTCTGTTGCCAGACTGGTTGAAAGGGCAACATCACGAAAGAAACCACAACTGGAAAGGACGCATGTGAAGACGGGCGAATCTGACCAGATAAATTGTTGCTGACGTGCGTCCCAACATTTTCATACAGGTACAAGCTGGAATGATGTTGGATTTCTGGATTAAGAGGATGAGTTGAGTGATCTTGTGAAATCTGTCAAGAGGGAGAAATGCCCTTGCTAGAGGTGAGTATATTTGTGCCCCTATAAAATGGATCTCCTGCACAGGCCTTAGTGATGACTTTTTGTAATTTATGTTTAGGCTGAAGGACAGGAACAAAGTTCGGGTAAATCGTACTGCCTGTTGAGCCTGTACACATGTGGAAGCCGTCAGGAGGAAGTCGTCAAGGTAAGGAAATATGTTGATGTGATGCTTTCGGAGGAAAGCAGCTACCAGAGCCGTGAGTTTGGAAAAAACTCTGGGTGCTGTGCATAGTCCGAAAGGGAGTACGTTGTACTGATAATGTTTTGCGAGGAGGATTAAACGTAGGAATCTCCTGTGGGCAGGAAGGATGGGAACATGAAAGTAAGCGTCCCTGAGGTCAAGAAAGGCCAACCAATCTCCTTGGTGTAGAGAAGGGAGAATAGTGTTTAGTGTCACCATTTTGAACTTTTTCACTTGAAGGTAACGGTTGAGATGTCTGAGATCTAAAATCGGTCTCCAAGCCCCTGTTTTTTTCTCTGTGAGGAAATATGGGGAATAGCAGCCTTTTCCCCACTGTTGTTTCGGTACTTCCTCGATTGCTCCAATATATAGGAGGTGGTGGATTTCCTCCTGAAGGAGCTGTACATGGCTGGGGTCCCTGAAAAGGGATGGGTAGGGGTATTGGGATTTGGGGCATGAAATAAAAGGTATGGAATAGCCCCTTTGAATGATCTCTAGCACCCATTTGTCGGATGTTACTCTTTGCCATTGATGAACAAAGGGGTGTAGTCTTGTTTTTGAATATTAGATGTTGTAATGGTGACTGTAGCTGATAGTTTATTAGATGGTCGGCAGCTCTCTTGACCGAGCCATCAAAAGTGTTATCTAGATTTAGGGGTTTGCATAGTGTGCAGGGTCTGATTAGTTTGTTTCCTGCGAGGCTGGTGAGACTTTGATCGGAAATTATCAAAGTGTCGATTAGGTTCAGTCTGTGATAGTCTGGAATTGTAGGTTTGAGTCTTGGGAAACCTGTTTGAAGCTGCTGGGGGGTAAATACCCAGTGTACGCAAGGTAGCGCGAGAGTCCTTTAGGCTGTGCATTACCTCATCTGTCTTCTTTGCGAATAAATTATCTTTTTCAAAAGGGAGGTCTTCAATTGTGGATTGCATCTGTCTGGGTAGATCGGCAGAATGAAGCCAAGACGCGCATCTCATGATGATTGCCATACCGAGTGTCCTGGCAGCAAAATCTGCTCCATCTAAAGACGCCTGGAGGGCTGTTCTCGCGACAAAGTAACCTTCTGAGATTAACAATTTAAAGTGTTCGCGTTTATCATGCGGTAAGTCTTCAGCGAACTCCATGACTTTGCTATATAGGTGGTGATCATAGTTAGAGAGTAATGCAGTATAGTTTGCTATTCGAATTTGCAGTGCTGCAGAGGTGTAGACCTTCTTTCCCAGTGCATCCAGTTTTTTATCATCCTTGTTTGTTGGATTAAACCTGGAATAGGATTGTTTAGTTCGTTGATTGGCTGCCTCGACCACTAGGGAGTTAGGCTGAGGATGAGTAAACAAAAATTCATTGCCTGTAGAGGTAATGAAATATTTTTTATCCGCCCTCTTATTAGAAGGGGGGTTAGATGCTGGCGTTTGCTAAAGAGCTATTGCGGGGTCTATAATCCCAATGTCCATCAGGAGCGCTAGTTTGCTGGGCATTGTTGTCTGTAGCATTTTGTATAGTTTATGTTGATTTGTGGGGTGACAGTCCAAAGGGATATCCATGATATCTGCTGCTCACTTAAAGAGCTCACGGAATTGCTTTAAGTCATTCGTTTTGGTATCAGGACTGAGAACCTCTGCATCATCAATGTGTTCAGAGATGGATGATGCTGCCGTGGAGATATCAGGTTGTGATTTTTGTTGCTGTTGAAGATTTAGGATACCCTGTGCTGAAGGGTAAGCATTTGAAGGGCCCTGTAAAAGGTTATTAAACGGCCAGTTAGCATAGGTCACCCCTGGTGGCGGAGGACAGAAGCACCATGGGGGATAAGACCACAGGAAAGCGGCTGAAGGATTTTGTAGTACTGGCTGCTGTGCCTGTGGAACTGCTGTTTCTATTAGCCTGGGGCTTGAGGACGCAGATGAGGACAACTGGTATGAGGAGCACGGGGTTGAAGGTGAGTTGGAATGTGAAGAGTCCGACTGAAATAGAGGAGACCCTGGTGCAGAGTGAATGCTAATGTCATCCCTGAGATCAGTGTGCTTCGTTTTACTAGCACGTTTTCTGTGAAGCTGGGGCTCAGAAGGCATTTGTATAGTGCTGTCATTTGACGCGTCTGACTGTGAAAGAGTTAACTGCCCCGAAGTGCTGAAAGAAGTCGGTGCTGGGGGGAAGAAATTGCAGGACTGGAAGAGGCGTTGCCCCCAGTGCCGCGTACAGCACGGGCATGGTGCCGAGTAGTGGTGTTGCTGGTGTAAGCGGCACCGCTGCTTGTGGAGCTGGAACCATGGGTGTGCGCTCTACCAGCGCCGCTGAGGCAGCCACGGCTTTCGGAGCCCTGGTGAAGCTTTTCTTGGCAGATTTTGTTTTAGTGGAGTCTGCGAGGGTTGCCATACCCGCAGGAGGACCCTTCTGCAGCTCCTTAGATGCCTTGTCAGAGGGTTTGGCTTGTTTAATAGGGACAGGAGATGAAAGCGCAGACGCCGCTTGTGCGCTCCCCCAGAAGACTGAGGCGAGGCACCTCAATCTGATGCGAGGCGCAGAGCCTCTTCTAAGAGAAGTTTCAATTTGTGCTCCCTTTCTTTTCTAGTCCTAGCAGTCAGATTGCGGCAGTGTTGGCACTTTTGTGACAGATGGCTTTCGCCTAGGCATGTAATACAGGCTTGATGGACATCCGACACTGGCATGGCTTCCTTACAGGAAGTGCAGTGTTTAAATCCTGCCGAGTTAGTAAATTTAGCAGCATGAATTAATGCTTGTTCAGCCATGGTAACTTCTTCTCTTTTTTTTTTTTGTCAATTTCAGGTAAGGAAAGCTGTGGAGAGAATACAGCTGGAGCCACCATGGACTCCGTCCGGAGTTGGAGGCGGTATGAGGGAACTGAGGAGTGCGGGGAGATCAGAGTGATGATGTCAGCAGGGCGGGAAGCCCCACAGCCAATCATCATCGCCTCTCTCTCTCCCCAACAACAGAGCCACTGCTAGGAAAAAAATCTCCGTTCTGGGCTGCGGTGCCACACAAAGACCTTACATGGAGCAGTCAGGAACACTGCTTGATGAAGAAATAATAATTTAAATGGGAATATAATTCCTAACACTGTTCCCTGCCAGTGGACCCATGCACCTATAAACAAGTTTCAGGATACAAACCGAAAATCATAACATTGCAGTTAGCACATGCTGAGGGACAGCTAAAGTCTTTATTCTATGTCTGAAATAAGAAACAGCATCTCTAGAAATAAAGCTCCTAAAATTCTGGTGGGTCTTTGGATCACTGATGACTCACAGAACAGAATGGCTATATCTGCACTACAGGTTTAATTTAACTTAAAGCCCCTTAAGTTGACTTAAACAAAGCCCTGGCCACACTGACAAGGTATGAAGTTGACTTAAGCATTTGCTTAAATCGATTTAATAACTCTCACTTGAAAAGTTGACTCGGCAATTAAGTTGTCTTTATTAAGTCAACTTAAGGCAATGTAGACCAGGAGTTGGCTTAAGTCAACTTAACTGTGGTCTCCTAGCCACCTGAAACAGGGATCAGGGGCTGGAGAGAAGGGACGCAACAGGGATCCAGGCTGGGGAGAAAAAGGACATGGCGGGGGTAGGTTGTATATTTTGATACGAAAAACGACAGTGGAGCTCACCCTCCTCTACTTCTCAGGAACTAATAGATGCCGTTTTTTAAAAAATCAAGCACAAAGCAACTTTTATATTTAGCATATTAAAAGACCAGCTAAAACTGCTCTAGTCTTCTTAGCCTCCTCCCACACCACTCCCAGTGGTTCTTTGGGAGGACAGGAAGCCCCAGGTTGTTAAGAGGCATCAGCCAGCTGGTCACACATCCCCTCTCATGGCCAATGCCCCGGCCGACTGGAAGTTGTTGGGAAACAGGAGCCCTCCGCTCAGTTGCTCCAGCAGCCCTACCCTGCTGTGTGTGTGGAAGGAAGCCAAACCCAACCATTCGGGTGGATTGTTTCAGGGCTGCAAACCCTGCTCACAAGCATGGTGAGAGACTCAAAGGATGCAAATACAGCAGACTCCCCATTGCACTGAATCCCGCCTCAACAGATCCTTCATGTAAACCTTGGTTCACAGCTAGAAGAAAATGTTGCTTCCCTAAAGATGGAGTTTCTCTTTTTAATTGCTTTGGAAAGAGCCAGCGCTGACCCCAGCCTTGGTTTCCTGAAAATGAAAATGATCTATGGTGGCTCTCTGGTATGTTTGCATGTAAATGTCCTGCAGCTGGGGAAAAAGGTGTCTGCTCCAGTCTGGAGGAAATCTCACAGATAAAGCACATCAGTTAACGAGATTGGTGTTGGCAAAGCAGAGTGCGGAAGTCTGCCCTGTGCCAGATCCCCACCGCATCCCTTTTCCTCCCCTCCAGCCCCAATCCCTGCTGCATCCCTTTTCCCCCCAGCCCCAATCCCCACCACGTCTCCCTTTCCTCCCCAGCCCTGATCCCCGCCACGTCCCTTTTCTCCCCAGCCCAGATTCCAGGCACCCTCCTTTTCCTCCCAGCCCCAATGCCCGCCACGTCCCTTCTCTCCAGCCCCAATGCCCGCCGCGTCCCTTTTCTCCCCAGTCCCGATCCTTGCCATGTCTCTCTTTTCTCCCCAGCTCCCAGTCCCTGCTGCATCTCATTTTGCTGTCCAACTCCCGGTCCCTGCCATGTCTCCCTTTTCTTCCCAGCTCTCAATCCCCGCTGCATCTCCCTTTTCTCCCCAGCCCCGATCCTCGCCATGTCTCCCTTTCCTCCCCAACCTGGATCCCTTCTGCGTCCCTTGCTCCAGCCCCTGACCCCCACCACATCCCCCTTTTCTCCCTAGCCCCCATCCATGCCAAAATTTGGATCTTGTGGGTTGGGAAGAGAAATCAATAGTGTAGCCAGGTATTTGTCATGATTATTTACAAAGAATATACAAAGAATTATTTCCTGATTGCAGGAGAAATCAAACACAAGGAGAGATTTTCTGTGCTAACAGTTTCAAGCCTCTTTCAGCCAGCATTCACCTCCAAACACACTCTTTTAGTGCAAGGAAGTGTAGGTCATGGGATCAGGCCACACTGTAACAGCGAATCAAAGCAGTTGTTAAGATTCAAACACTGTGGAACAGCATACAGAGGAAAATGAGGTCAAATCAGCTGTTGTAATGAGAACAAAATCCAAAGTCCCTATTAGGCCCTGAAGCAATGCAATATCTCTGCAGCTTTTCTTTGAAGCCTTGATCTGGTATGAGCATCTGTCTGAGCATCACAATTAGTAAATCGTCAATGGAGTGAACAAGAAGATTGAAATGCTCATCCACTGGTTTTAGAATGTTGTGATTTTTGATGTCAGTTTTGTGCCCATTTATTCTTTTGCACAGAGGCTGTCCTGTTTGTCCAATATATAAGGTAGAGACACATTTCTGGCATGATGGTGTAAATGGTGGGCTGTGTAGTGAAACATTAAGCTGTTACACTGCTTAGCTACTAGCTCGTCTGTGTGTAAAATACTTTATTTAAGCTAACCTTAACCCTACCTGGCAGTGCATTAAAGGATCTTCAGTTGAATGCATCAGAGGCATATCTTTCTTAGAAGTAGGCTTTGCACTCAATTTGTATCTGATATGGAAGTCTGACCTGCTAGTAGCAGCCCAACAGTCTATTGCGTACAAGAAGTATGTGACAGGTTGGCCCCAACTTCCCCTTTGGTCCATTTTACCACCTATGAGTGAGTTTTCTCCCACTAGAGGAGGTGTATCTCACTTCTGTAATTAATTAGTGTAAGTTTGTGTTTCTATCACAACTTTGGATGTTGGATCCCTATTATACAAGCACTGTCTTCCAGTACTGTGGTATGCCTCAGTCTCCAGGTTTAAGTTTTATCCCAGCTCTAAAAACTCTCAGTGAGGATCATTCACCAGCAGAAAATGTCTCAGTGAGGGTCATATTTGAGACTAAGGCCAGATCATCAGGTACTTCAAACCCTGAAAGAAATGATAGAGAGATAAGACTGCATCACCTCCTCCTGAAGGCCACCCTGTGTTCATGTTTGGAGCACCTTTTCCATTGACACTGTATGTGACATACTTCGTATAAATGTAGTTGTAATTGTATAACAGTGGTAGTGACAATGCTATACATGCTTATATTTCCAGCATACAACATCACAACTGAGTACTATGAAGTATGTAGATATGCCATAATGGGATATAATACAATCAGACATTGCTGTTCAACTGGAAGGCAGACAGGCATGATCACCTGGACAACCACTTTCATTCCTAGATCTGTCACTGACTCACACACTGGCTTTGTGTAAGTAACTTCTCTGTCTCTTTCTCTACCTGTGTAACAAAAATAATTACACTTTCCTACCTATCTCACAAGAAGATTAATTAGTTAATCTTTGAAGAGTGTCTTAAGGACATGTGTTCCCTATATATAACTTACATATCTTTATAAAGTGCTAAGTACTATATTGCTTAGGTGAATAGTTACTAAGCCTAAGCGATATATAATTTACCTAAAATAGAGCCCATCAACAAAGAGTGAATTCACATTCTTTAAAAATCTACACATGGGAAACTTCTTCCTACTCTTTCAGATACATGACACCAATTATCTGCATAAATTTGCTTTATTATCTTGCAGTCACATAAATTTGAAACATTAAAATATGAATAAGGAAAATTCTTGTTGCATTGCAAAGAATTTTTGTTAGGAAAACAGACTTACTTTTTAAAAAATCAGCTGCAGGGTGCAGTTGCCTGATGAAGGAAGTTACTGAGAAGTTCAATTCTCTTGCAATTTTTTGTTGTGAATCTTCATCCATTCCTAAGATTGAAACAATGAACAAGTTCAATAGAAAGCGAGCAAATACAGCACCAGATTTTTCAGTAAAATAACTAAGACATCACACATTTTCTGTTATCATAAAGTGATTTACTAGAAAAGATATTTACTTATTATGCTTTTCTCTTTTCATAATGAATGATAAGTACTGCCACTATTATGATACATGGGCAACCAGAAATAGCTGTCTGTCTCATTATCTTACATATCTATTGATTAAGAAAGAGAGATCATCCAAAATTTTAACACCCTAACACTCAATCCCATCCATGAATTCAAAACTTTCTTAAAACTGGGATTATAGTTTAGACGCAGGCTCCATCTAACATCAGTTTCTAATAAGTAACTACAACTCCTTTCTTGTAGTTCTACACAAACCCCATCTCCTCCATATTATTCAATATCCTCTACTAATGGTCAACAATTCTGGCATGCTCTCTCTGTGGGTACCTACTCAAATATCTTGTATAATTTAGTTTAGGGCACCTCTTACTGGAGGTAGTCACCAATGGAAGACATTTGAAAAGAGTGACATTTGCTATGAATCAGAGAGGCTACCAAACATGCTGAAGCTATCAACAAGATGCTCTAACTTGCACTGGGGATCCATGCCAGTAGATAGTAGAAACTCAGAGTTATGAGCATCAGTTAGGAAACAACCTATCAATGATGCATCTCATTTGAATCTGGAAGTATGCTATCAGGAAGCAGCAGAGACAACAGCAATAAACAAGCAAATGCAATACAGTACTGTATTAAATGTAAACTACTAAAAAAAAAACAAAGGAAAAGTTTTAAAACAACGATTTGACATGGTACAGAAACTTTCTCCATTTGTTTCATTTAAATTAAGATGGTTAAAAGCAGCATTTTTCTGCTGCATACTAAAGTGTCAAAGCTGTGCTAAGCCCATGCTCAGTTATAAACTTTTTAAAGAACAACCATAATGCAGGTTTCAACAAATATGCCATACACTTAAATGCTAGTCCCAGAATCAGCAACAAGTGTTCTTTGAACTATTAACAGCTCTTTAGCAGCTGCTTTGTGGCTCCCTGGGTGAGTGCTGGGGCTGAAGGGGACCATTTAAATCTCACCCATCTTCGAAGCATCTGAGGAAGTGGGATCTTCTCCCACGAAAGCTCATGCAAAAAATAAATCTGTTAGTCTTAAAGTGCCACACAACTGCTTGTCATTTAAATCTATCCTGCACTGGAAGCAGCTCAAACCCCTGCTTAAGCACAGGTAAGTGCTGTGCTGGTGGGGGAGGGTCTCAGTAGCTTGGCATGGTCTGGGGAAGTGGAGAAGGGACTTGGCTTGCAGGCATATGTAATGGCCGGAGGCTGCCAGGAGCCAGCTGCCCTGGGCTTGAGGCTGAGGGATGCCTGCTAAACTGGGAACCAGCATAGCTGGCTGCACAGGGGCCCCCACACCAGCTTAGGTGCAGCCTGGACTTCTGAGTTCCCTTACCTGCCTGGCTGGGATAAGGTATTCTCTTAGCACTGCAGTATAGTAAGTAAGAGAGTGGGAGCTAGGGAGACTCCTGGAGGGGGGTAATAAAGAAAAGCAGTAGGTTAAACTGCTTTGGTTAATTTTCACTGACTTTGAACCATCTTGTCTTTTAAATTAACTTTAGACGTAAAAACAAAACAGAACAAAACCAACAAACAAAAAACCCACACTGTTTGTTACTTGTAAATATTAGTGCCATTGTTTGTTTTGGGGAGATTTTTGAATGCTATTCTGGTTGCCAGAGTGATGTGGAATCCAAACAGTGGGTTACTCACCAGTAACCGTCCTTCTTTGAGATGGGCTGCTCGGATCCATTCAGTAATAGGTGTCTCCATGCTGGAGCGCCAGATTGGCCAGAAAAACTTTTGTCCTAGCCTGTCAGGAGAGGGTAGGCAGCCTCCGCCCCTCACGCCACCCCGTGGATATATATACGGCAGCCTCCCGACCCCTCTTCAGTTCCTTAGAGTCTCCAACTCCAGATGCAGGGATAGAGGGGAGGGACCTGAATGGATCCGAGCAGCCCATCTCGAAGAAGGACGGTTACTGGTGAGTAACCCACCGTTCTTCAAGCGCTGCTCGGATGCATTCAGTAATAGATGACTACTAGCCATGCTGATGGATGGCAGGTGGAGTTGGGTCTTCCGCCTTCAGCACAGCAATACGCCCCAAATGGGAAGAAGCTCAGCAACCCAGAATCTAACCGGAGTCAAGAGACGAATAGGCTCTTGGCATGGCATAGAAAGATCAACAGCTGAGGGCCAACCCAAGACAGGGGCAGGGCCAAACCCGCCGAGGCGTAAGAGAGTGGGCAGGATGGGCCAAGGTCACCACAATGAATATGGAGACCGCAATGTGAAACCATAGAGGGTTGCGTTGGATGTTCCACCTAAGTGGCAGTACACAAAGGTATGAAGGCCAGAGGAAAGGTGTCTGGCCATAGGACCTTTCCGTGTGGGCTCGTCGAGAATGCTGGAGGCCAACAGGAGCAAGTTTAACCAATCATTGTGGCCTGCATAGGAAGTAATGGAGGGAATGAGCAGTATCCAATGGATTGAGCACCTTGAGGTCTGAGCCAGGATCCAAAGGATCCAAAGCCTGGATGCTTGCTGGCTACACAGGTAGCCACAACAGGGATGAACCTTATCCCCTGGACTGGACATGGCCAGTGCCAGCGGGGTCTGATCGACGAAGGTAGTAATAATCGAGAACAGTCTCCCAAGACACTACAAGCCCATACACTGAAAGCAAAGGCCTACAGTGAAACGGTGGAAGGCACAGGTATGCCAGCTACAGGATCTCAAGTTAGTGCGCAAAGTGCACTCTTCCAACTAAGAATGGTACCAAACCCCGGGTTTCTTGCTGGAGACGCACTCCAGGACACTAGCACCCATAAGGCAATGTAATGGCCTGGACGGTGCTGATGGCTTAGTACCCATAATAACCTTGATAGCATGAGAACTCATGGAGAAAGAGAAGGAGTTCGCTTGTCCTGTAATCCTGTGGGATTCCAGCAACAAGAGGGTTGTACGCAAAGGGGCAGCGGAAGGCGGGGACAATGCCAACTACCCCTCGCCCACCGAGTTGAGGTGGTCCAAGGGCTTGAAGGGGTGCCATACTAGGAATACAGTCTTGCGTGTCCAGGGCACCACCAAAAGGGGTAGTGCCACGGCTACATAGCGAGGCGTGAGCACCAGGGGAAAAGACACGTTGATGCAGAGTCACCCCCGGAAGTACAGTTGTCAGGGGCAGGAAAGAATATCTCCTGACCACCTCGGAAGAGAAGCCACCCGCAGTATCAACTGCAGTATCGCAGAGGTACCTTGAGGTTAGAGAACCCAATATGGAGGCTTATTGCCAGTCGGGAACTGGAAGGCCGTCCCCGGACTGGGGGGGGGGGGGACAAGCCTCTGAATTTCTTAGTGTTCCAGAGACAGAAACTCTAACCCGTTTTCCTTATATATACATAGATATATATAGATATATATAGGCAGCATATATCATCATGTTCCTCAGAGAGGTGAGGGGAACAATGGCCCTGGTGGGGTCGCCACCAACATCGCATGGAGGTGCACCCCCAGTTGAACTATAGATCCCCGAGCAGGTCAGAGGATCGGTGCACACCCAAGGGGCAGTGTCCTCTGCCGGGATACACATGACCTGACGGCAGGGAGGTTAGGGTGGGTAGTTATAAGCAACTCATTGAGGAGCTTCCAAGCTCGGAGTGCGGCCTTCTGTCCGGGTATGTCGGGGGACTGATGCCGCGAAGGTGGACGCTAGGGTGGAAGGCCCAAAATATGGTGTGGGCAGCTGTGTCCACCGCGTTGTGGGCCGAAAGGAGGAGGTTGTGAGAAATTATGTTACCCTCCTTTAGAAAGGCATCATACTCTTCCCTGGCCTTGGGTGGGAGCAAGCATCAGGATTTCGTGACTGACTCCCACACGTCCAGCAAGTATCTGCTGATAATAGCTTGGTTGTTCGCCACTCGCAAATGGAGGCCACTGAGGAGTGTACCTTACGGCCCAAGAAGTCCAATTACCTGGCTTCCTTGGAGGATGGAAGAGGGTTGCTAGGGGGTTCCCCAGGGCCCAGTGTCATCTGTACCACTTCCCTCGGGGGAACCGGGGGACCAGCGAGAGAAGGGAAATCCAATGTGGGAACCCAATATTTAACGCCTGCCGTATCCGAAACCGGGGCAATAGAACTTGGGCTCTGCCACCGGGAATAGGCAAGGTCCCAGACACATGGGTGGGGCGGGAACATTAGGGGTTCTGTGGGGGCAAAGGCCGGCCTGAAGAGGGCATCAGAAGGGGGACCCAAGGGCTTTACCTCCATTCCTAGATGGGCCATGGCCCGGCGCAACAGATTGAAGTGCGCCAACAGATTTCCCGTATAGGACTCCAGTGCCGGGGAGAGGGCGGTACCAGGTGCTCGCTGAGGTGAAAAGGGGTTCTCACAAGGGGGGCATTCCTGTGGCTGGTAGCGAAACGGCGACGGAGACAAAGTGTGGCACCAGGGCTGCTTAGAGCCCTTTGAAGGACCTTCCTCCGGACTGGAGGAAGGAGGAGGGGACTGAGACTCCTGGAGCAGTATTGGCAATGGCAGAGTGATGTGCTGTCGTGGAGATGGCTCTACAGCGCCAGCCCCCAGTGGACTGGGAGACGGAGGTGGCAAGGGCGAATGCCCCTGGTAGGCCCAGGCCTTGGATATGAAGGTCAATTTGCCCCTTCTGGTTGGGAGTGGGGCAAGAGGTGTGGGGAGCAAGAGGAGGGCTCGCGCAGCCTCCACCACTTCCGGGGTGGATGGCACAAGGAGTGACTCTGTGCGGCTCCATGGTAAGTTCTCACCCAGGGGAGGAGGACTGCCTGGGCGGGCAAGCTCCCTTTCCTGCAGCACCGGGCTCTGCAGTGCCAAGGGTAAATGTGGCCAGCGCTGAAGTGAGCTTGGTGCTGGTGAGGCTGGGCTGCCCAAAGGTGACCTCAGACGGTGCCGAGGTGCCGGGGCACCAGGTTGGTGCCGTAGCGGCGCTGGAGATGATGGCGAGTGGCGCTGGGGCAATCCGGGTACTGGTGGTACCGGGCTGCCTGAGGACGACCTCAAGCGGTGCCGAGATGCTGGGGCACCGGGTTGGTGCCGGGGTGCCTGGGTCGGCACCAAGGTTGTGCGGCTGTGGCGGCTACCAGCAGTGCAGTGCCGCACCGGCTCTGGTGCCGAGCTGCGTCTCAGTGCCGGGTGGGAACCTGAAGTCTCGGGTGAAGAGTGCCAGGCCTCCTAGAGGCTAGGGCACAGTGCTGTTTTTCCCTCTCCTTGACTTCATGGTTTGAAGGAGAGATAGATGGAACAGGCTGAGACCATGCAGTCTTTGCCCAGGCACCTGAGGCACTTCCCACAGGGGTTGTCCCAGGGGAAGGCCTTGCCGCACTTGATGGAGGGTTTAAACCCTGGCATGATCGTAGGATGTTCCGGTCCGACGGTGGAAGGCTCTTGTGGTGGAATTAAATCCACGAAGAGATACTCCCAATCAGGCAAAAGCTCATAGACAACAGATAGACTGCTTGCAATTCGCAAGGAGCGGACGTTCCAGATCCGATGCGCAAGGCAGAAGAAATGAAACTGAGGAGGGGTCAGGAGGCGGCCGTATATATAGCCACGGGGTGGCGTGAGGGGCAGAGGCAACCTACCCTCTCCTGACAGGCTAGGGCAAAAGTTTTTCCGGCCAATCCAGCACTCCAGCATGGAGACACCTATTACTGAATGCATCCGAGCAGTGCTCGAAGAACCTTTAATTCTTCTTTGAGTGCTGCTCACATCATTACAGGTGTCTACACGGTAATCCAGAAAACCTATTAGCCCTAGCCTGTCAGGTGAGGGTCAGCAGCCAACGCCCCCTCCGTGCCACGACCACAGTTATATATGTGACCCTGACCCTGAACCTCCCATTTCCTTCTTTCCACTCTCAGCAACAGTACTGGAACAGTCCATCCTTACTTTTAAGCAAGTGTCTGTCTCTTTATCTAGGTTTTTTATTTTTTCTTGATTAAGTATGCTGGGATTTAAACCCTGTGGGGTTTGCTGCAAGGTGTTACCAATTGACAACCTCCACAATAGGTGCCTTTCCTCTCTAGGTGAATCGTATCTTACAGAAAAATGTCCCATGTGCAAGTACTTCAAAAGAAGAACTCGCAAGGACAAAAAATGGAGGCTCCGGAACCTCATCCAGGATCGGGTGGTGCTACCGGCTTTACGTACCCTGCCAAGTCAAAGAACTTGCTGGTACTGCATGCCAGATTGGCACTGGAGAAGACCCGGCACCACTCTCCAGCTTTACTAAAAAGCCACGATTGGCCTCTGATTCAGCACCACCTCGCTGCCGTGCTGCTTGTCTGTCATCCACCCCACCTTGGGGAAGGGAGTCGGTACCATCCCCTCGACACTGGAGGCATTCACAGCAGCATGAAGATATTATCAGAACTGACACCCCTGGCACCGCCTGGGTGGTACAGTCCAGAGGTAAACCAACCCTTTCAGCTAAAGAATGGCCCTTGGCAGTAGAGGCGGAACCAGTCTCAGCACCGTTATCAGCCTCTCCAGTACTGCAGGAAACCACTGCCGCCCTGGGGCCGGAGGGGGGTTTGTTGAATGGTTATCCTCCGTCTCCAGTATCAGCACGTGAACCCTTGGTACCGTGTTCACAGGGTTCAAGAAGAGCAAGATCATCTTTAAGCTCCTCAGCACCATCAGATGACAAGCCACAGCACCGCAGGTCCACATCATCCCTGGTACCGGCTCATACCATTGAGGAACCTGTGGGAAAACAGCACCAGAAGAGATTCCCAACTCCTCACCGCCACAGCGCCTCATCCCTCAACGCCAGAGAGCATCCAGTGACGAGACCATCCCTTTGCTGACCCAGCTGGCACGGGGGGGGGGGGCAGAAAGTAGACCCCAGAGCAGCTCCCAAAGTGAGGATGGCTCTTGTAAAGCAAGTGGTTGCACCAGAGCTTCCCGGGCTTCCATCCCATGATCCTTCCAGGAATGGACCAATGGTTGGCTTAATTATCACTCGGAGGACGAGCCAGCATCATCGCGACCCCTGGTACCATCACCTCCTCGAACCCTCGGTTCATTAGATGACTCGGACGACAAATCCAACTCCAGCACCACACAGCACCGTAGATAGTGAATCCCTTCTTCTTCATCACTGGATGAAGCTACTTACCAAAGGCCTTTGGTGTGCAGGGATGATCCTCACACCCAACATGACCTCCTTAGGGGCATGGCAGCAAACTTGAACCTAGACTTGGGGATTGTCCAGGAGCAGTCCAACTCCCTCTTTGAGTTGGGGAAGCTGCCCCACCTGCAAAAATCTCAGTCCCTCTGCATGAGGGGGTATATTCCATTGTAAAGGCACAGTGGCAAAACTCCTCTATTGCTCAGGTGTCCAAGGTTGCAGACTGCAGATACCATGTCCCTGCAGATAAATTCTCCTTCCTTTTTAACCACTCTACCCCCAGGTCCCTCGTGGTGGATGCAGTCAATCGGAGGGAGACGCAGGGCCAGCCTAGCTCTATTCCTAAGAACAAGGAGGTGAAGAAACTTGACCTCTTTGGTAGGAAGTTCATTCCACCTTGGTCCTCCAGCTCCTCATTGCAAACTACCACGCCCTGATGGGAAGGTATACCTTCAACATCTGGGGCACGTTAGAGAGATTTTGGGATGTGATCCCTAGGGAACGTTAGGGATTTCGAGACTTTGGTTGAGGAAAGGGTTCTAATCACCTGCAACACGCTTATGGTGTCATGGGATGTATCTGACACTGCCTCTCGTAATATGGCCTCTGAAGTGCCCATGCGCTGGGCTGTCTGGTTACAGAGCTCCGGCTTGTCTCAACAGATGCAGCAAACCATTCAGAACCTCCCTTTTGAGGGTCCAACCCTGTTTGCTGAATCCACGGACTCTAAGCTGCACAGGATGAAGGGCTCTAAGGCCACTTTGAAGTACCTATGCATGTATGTGCCATCAGAAACTAGGTGTCCGTTCAGCCCCCAGTTGCCTCAACAACAACCTCAGCAACAGAACTATGCCCAAGGTCACCGTCAAAGACCATACCAACAGTCACAGTGCCCATATAGGGCTCTGGAGAAGGAAAGGAGCTGTTTGGGTAAGGGCGCAAAACCTCAGCCCAAGCTTCCTGCCAATGAAACAGCAGCTCCTGGTCAGCTGCCCAAAAACACTGGTTTTGACAATCAGCCAAAGCGCCCCTATCCCTCTGCTCACCCACCACAGTTCTGTGCTCAGTTGGCCCACTTTCTACCTCAATGGGCCAAAATCACCACCAACCGTTGGATACTGGACACCATATCCAAAGGTTACTCAGTCCAGTTCAAAACTATAACCCAAGACAGGAAACCGCCCCCTTGTCTGCATCTCAGAAACCCAGAGCTAGACTTTCTGTTACAAAAAGAATGCAAAAAAACTGCTCTCCACAGGGGCCACAGAAAAGGCCCCAAAGAGTCAGTGGGAAAAGGGGTTCCACTCCAGGTACTTCCTACTTGCCAAGCTAAATGGCGACCTGACACCCATACTGGACCTCGGGGCTCTAAACAAGCATCTAAGGAAAATAAAGTTCCAAATGGTGTCCTTTTTGCAAATCATCCCTGCTCTAGATCTAGGGGATTGGTTTGCGGCCCTCAACCTAAAGGAAGCTTACTTCCATTTAGCGATAAGACCAAAACACCGAAGGTTCCTCAGGTTCGTGGTTGGGACGGAGCACTTCCAGTTCACATCCCTCCCATTCGGGCTCACCTTAGCGCCCAGATTGTTCACAAAGTGCATGGTGGCAGTAGCAGCTTATCTGAGAAGGCAGGGAGTAAAGATCTACCATTACCTCAGCGACTGGCTAATAAAGGGAAAATCCAAGCACCAGGTTTGCCACAGCATCATGTTGGTGACAAGACTGTGCAGCTACTTGAGTCTTTGCATAAGCCAAGAAAAGTCAAAAACAACCCCAACCCGCACAATAAGAGTTCATCAGGCCCTTACTAGACTCCAAGAAGGGCAGAGCTTCTCTATCCCATTCAAGGTTTCAGTCCACGTGTTCCATCATTTTTGAACTCCAGAGGGCCACAATCACCACAGCCAAGCGATGCCTACAGTTGTCGGGACACATGGCAGCTTCGACCTCAGCTATCAGAATGGCCAGGTTGAGAATGAGACCGTTCCAGCTCTGGGTAGCCTCAGTCTTCCATCCCCAGAAGCACCCCTTGAACAAGGTACTATATGTCCCATGCAAAGTTCCAGAAACTCTCAAAATGTGGCAGGATCCCCCTTTGCAGGGGGAAGCATCCCCTTTAAAACCTTGACCCCCTCAGTGACTCTGATAACAGATGCCTCAGACACAGGATGGGGGCCACACATCACAGGGGGCTTCTCAACCCAGGGAAAATGGACCCCCAGGGACAGGTTGCTCCACATAAATGTGAAGGAGCTCCAAGCCATTCATCTAACATGCAATGGTTTTGGACCTGGTGAAGAGGAAAACGGTCCAAGTTCTCACAGACAACACAGCAGCCATGTTCTACACGAACTGACAGGAGTCGTCCACTCACTGACTTTCTGTGTGGAAGCAACCAATCTGTAGGAATTCTTTCATACGACTTCACTCCAATAGCAGCACATGTGCCAGGCATAGAAAACGGTGCAGCAGACTCACTGAGCAGAACTTTTTGATCACATCACAAATGGTCACTGCACGAGAAGGTTCTGTCCCACACAATAGACCAGTGGGACCCACCACAAATAGACCTGTTTGCTACTCGCCAGAACAGGAAGTGTCAATTCTTCTGCTTGATCAGAGGTCGAGAGAAGGGCTCAGCCTCAGACACCTGCCTAATCTCATGGGGGGGGGGGCACTGATGTACGCTTTTCCCCCAGGGACAGAGCGAACGTGATCCTGATAGCTCCAAACTGGCCCAGACAGCACTGGTTACCGATTCTGAGGGACCTGTCAATAGGTGCCCCAGTTCCGCCCAGGGGGGACCTACTGACAGAACTCGGGCATGCTGCAACATCCGAACCCAGGACTGCTTCACCTGACTGCTTGGCAGCCGCATGGTGAAATGACTCTGAGAGACTTTGCTCTGACAGAATTAGGGAAATATTGGTGGGTAGCAGAAAGCCCTCTACCAGGGCTAAATATTCAGCTAAGTGGAAGCTCTTCTTCCTTTGGGTCAGGAACAAGGGGCTGGTGCCAGAGTCAGCCCCTATCCACTTGGTTACTATCTCTTAACCCTTAAGGATAAGGGCCTATTGACTTTGTCTCTACAGCTCCATCTAGCAGCAATGTCAGCCCTTCATAGCAGCATGGAAGGCTTCCTGGTCTTTTCCCACCCAACCACAACACGGTTCCTGAAGGAGATTGATAGAATATACCCACAACCTAGAGCTCCCACTCCTCAATGCGTCTTAAACCTGGTGCTCCAGCTTCTGAGAGCGCCCCTGTATGAGCTCTTGGACTCTTGCACCTTCCTACTCCTATCATGGAAGGTAGTCCTTGAGCCCTCTCTTCAGAACCACCATATACAAGGTTCTTTGCAGATAAGGTGCTGTTACACCCACACCCCCCTTTTCTCTCAAAGGTGGTCTCACCGTTCCACCTGAACCAGGACATTTGTCTACCAGTGTTCTTCCCTGACCCTCAGGTCCCTGAGAACCAGAGAAGGTGGCACGCATGGGTGTCAGATGAGCGCTTCTGACATACACCGAGCATATGTGCCCATTCCGCAAGTCCTCTCGACTCTTTATTGTCATCACAGAGAGGAAAAGAGGACAGCCAGTAACTATGCAGTGCATTTCCAAATGGATAGTAAACTGTATTAAGGACTGCTACAAGAGGTTGGGTACACCCCTCCCAGACAGGGTGCGGGCCCACTCAACCAGAGCCCATGCTTCTTCTTCAGCCTTCAGGGCACAGGTCCTGATCCAGGAGATCCATAGGGCAGCCACGTGGTCGTCGGTGCATACTTTCATGACGCACTACACTATCGTCCAACAAGGGAGAGAAGATGCTCAGTTGGGCAGAGCCCTGCTCAATGTGGCTAAGCTGTAACTCCACCCAGTGTTCTCGGTATGGCTAACAGTCACCTGTAACTAAATGATGTGAGCAGCACTCTAAGAACTGTGGATTACTGATGTAAGCATCCTTCTTTGAAATGGGCTGCTTGCATACATTCAGATCACTCCCACCGACCCCACTACTGGAGCTGGCAAAAAGAAGGGACTAGGAGGGTCAAGATCAGGGTCAGATATATAGCCACAGTCGTGGTGCAGAAGGGGCATTGGACACTGTCCCTGACCTGACACGATAGGACTAAAAGGTTTTCCAGATTACCATGTGCTGCAGCACATGGACACCTATAACTGAATGTATGTGAGCAGCCCATCTCAAAGGATGTTACATCGGTAACCCACCATTCTTCAGAACTGGAAAGCGCAGAAAGTAGTGTGCTACCTTGAAGAAGTCTATGAATTTTGTGTAAGGTTATCATGGAACTATTATGGAAAAGGATAAATATCCTTTTGTGTGAGGACTGTCATGGCACTATTATGGAAAAGGATAAGTATCCTTTTAATGAATATTGTTAATTTTACTTCTCAGGCTCACCTTTATTCATAGTCTTAAATTACTATTATTCTTGTACTATTATTGAACTTCAAAATATTCTTGGACCCATGTGTTCCTTTGTTGTAAGGTTTCTCTTGGCTTTGGTGGTGTACTCAGTTTATGTTAGGGAAGATGAGTTATGGTGGAGAAAATTGAAAATGACACAAGAGGGGGGAAAAAAACAAGCAGTGTTGGCTGAACACAAGTTATTTTGTTTGTTTATTAAAGGGAAGCTGTACATAGGAAGAGTACTTAGTGAAAATTATGGCTCAAATATTTCAGTTGAGTGATAGAATTTTTTGAGCAAGATTCGAATGAAATTGGACACTTTTATGGGTAACATGAAAGGGATTATAGCTGACACTAAAACAATTTGTTAAAGAGGGGATATTCAACCTCCATGCTTCAAGAATCAATCCAATTTGTACCTATTGGAGGTTGTATGGAGATTACCCCACATCTGTGTCCTGTAGTGTTGCTGACATTTTTCTCTTGTACACCTGTTTCTGGGCCAAGGCAGAGACAGGACACTGGAGTTATTGCCAAATGCTTTGTTTCAGTTCTCTGTACCCAAAGACCTCTTTATATCTAGTAAGTAATATAACAATTACTTTTTGTTTGAGAGGGCCCTCAAGTTTCTTTGAAAGCCAGTGTATATAACACTTAACATTCAATTAAGACTTTCCACTGACAAAGCTAAAATGAAATGAATACTTCGCGTATAGGACCATAACATTTTGGTCTTTTTCCACTGCTGAAGGCAATTGTTCTTCCTCTCTTCTCCCCTGTTCCCTCCCAAGAATTAGAGCTCACTTTTATTGCTAAATGTTAACTAAAAGTAACTTCAAATAAATGGTTTACTTCAAAGCTTTCATTTTGCAATGTCATCGGCCAATTAGTTTTCAGTAAAGATCTAAAAGCTGTATGTTTTAAAAAGCAAACTTATTAGAACACATCATGTATTGTTAAAATGTATATGTAAATTGGTTGTTCACATCAGCAAACACCATTTTTATTAAAAATTGAAATGCATCTCTGTTCTGTTATTCAGTTTCTTACTTAGCAGTCAACACCCCTTGTGGCTCTCAAACCACTAGGTTATTGAAGGAATTTTTAAAAATGGCTCTTATCTTTTCGGTTACCGACGCCTGTGCTAGTCCCAAAACTGAGGCACTTACATATTTGGCATATTAGAGGTACCCCCTGCCACAAAAATGCCACCACCACCACCACTTTCAGCAGCAGTGCAGGGTGAAAAGGCCCTCGGCCACTGAAAAAACACCACCACTATGAACACAGGTGGCGGCAGCAGCACTCTGGGTTCAGGTCTGCCACCACAGATACACACAGCAGTGGTCCAGGCAACAGAGCTCCCCCTCACACACCCTAAAAAGCCATGCACTGCTGAAGGCGCCAGCAGCTTTTTTTTCTGGTCACCAGGGAGCATTTTACCCCCTGGAGCACCCCAGCACAGCTACATGCCTGGGTACAACTCCTGAATACCATGGTGAAACCGGCACCTGGTTTTTGTCAAGCCCTGCCGTAATGTACTGTTCAGAGATACAAACACCTCAGAAAAGGAGATTCTTTGTAACTCTGAGGTTCTGATTACTCATGAGGATCAGTTCTGACTCTTAATCCTTACTAATAAAATGAAACAAAATGAAGACACAGCAATAGATCAAGGGAAAAAAAGAAAAAACAGTGCTTACCAAGAATATTTTGAAACACTGCCATCTTGTGGCAGTTTTGAAAAACACCAAGATCTACTTTCCCATTTTTCTGTGCTTAAGTTTTTTTAAATACATCAGCTGATGTCTAGACTGAAACATATCAGTATTGCTAACTCTCAGGATTTGCTCCTTTATCCTTCTCACACCACCCTTCATCTAAGACACGTTTAGTCCAATTTCATGAGGAACCAAGGGTTTTTTGGGCAATTGTTGAGAATCAGGCCTAGTTTCTGGTGATTTCACATTTGTTTTTAATGTTTCCATTTATATCTCTTGATATAGTTATGCTTATAACTTGACCTTAACAAAATCCAGCCATGAATCCATTGACTTTCCTTGAATTGTTCTTACAGTTTTAGGACATTAAAGCAAAAGACAAGAAACAATGACAGCTTTGTCTCCCACTGGCCTCTTGTGGTGGAGCTTAAGCCTCACCCAGTGCTCCCTCTGTTTCTTGGCAACAGTGAAGCCATCCGACCATGTGAGTGGTTGAAGGTGGTGTTTGCCGCCAGGCCTAGGGTTTCCAGACACCAAAGCCTGGCAAGGAGAACAGAGTAGTAGTATGAAAAAGAGGACACATAGAGAAAATACAGTATTAATGGCATATTCTCGTGTTTTTAGGGGTCCCTGGAATGCTTGCCCCCTAAAAATTGGATGTTCTGGGGCATTCCAGTATCCTTTAAGCCCTGTAAGTAAAAAACCGGGCAAAATCATGTATTTTTAAAATACCTGCCGGATGGAGGAGGTAAAGGGAAAAAGGAGGACATCTCCTCTTGCCTGACGCCAGGTAACCCTAGCCAGGCCCGAATACCCCAAACTGCACCAAGGCCTCAAGACCGCCCCCCACCCCGCTCCCAGGCGGGTGCCATGTGACCCCCCGCCCCCCATTTCTGCGAGCGCGGAGCGGACTGTCCGTTACCTCCCCAAACCCCGCCCCGTGGCGCCGCGTGTCTGCGCGCGCCGGGCAGGCGGCAGCGCGGGAAGGCGACAGGGGAGCCAGAGTCCGGGGGGGGGGAGGGGTGCGAGGAGAGCCAGGCGCGTCGGGGCGGGAGGGAGACGACAGCCCGCGAGGGGGAAGCGGCCGGCGCCTTTCCCGCCTTAACTCAGCGTGGCCGCTGTCGGCCTCCGTTACAAAGGCACAAACCCCCACTACCCGACCAAGACGCATGCGCACATCCCTCCCTCGCCTCTAGAATCTTGCGGGATCGCCTCAGCAACACTCCGCACCGCCCCCCGCTAGTCTCGTAAGGTCTGGGAATGAACCCCTTACGCACACGCACTTAAGCCCGCTTGTTCTACGGCGCATGCGTCTTCACACCTCCTCTAGCCTGTTATTGTCGAGCATCGCCTTTCCCCTGCGCATGCGTCGCTCTGTTCGATTTAGGGGGTCTGCGCATGCGCCACTCGCCGCACCTTTGGCGTAAGTGGGGCTATCGCGATACGTATGTGTGTGCGCCCGCCGCGACGCGCGCCATCCTACCGCCTTTCTGCGTAGTTTGCTCGGCGAGAAGCGAGGAGGAGGAGGTTGTTTCTAGCGCCGCAGATCGAGCAGCGTGTGAGGGTCTCCGGTGAGTCGGGGGAGAAAGGCCTGGCCTAGCCGCCGCCCGTCCTGCCCGCTGGCCCGGAGGCGGCGGCGCCGGCGGGAGCAGGTCGGAGCGCGGCGGCGGACGGACACTGCCCGTGAGGGGCGGGGCGGGGCGGGTGAGGGCGCCGCCAGCCGGGAGAGGCCTGTCAGTGGCGGCGCCGCCGCCGAGGCCTTCTTCCCCAGCTCGGCGCGGCCGCCATTTTGAGTGGCGGCGCTGAAGGCGGCGGGGCCGGGGTGCCGGAGCCCGTGGGGCCGGCGGGCAGGCCCGTGAGGGGTGCGGAGGGCGGCGACGGGATCCCCGCGGAGGCGGAGGGCTCCCCTGGGGGCCGGCAGCGCGGGGGGCGGAGATGGCCGAACAGCGCGGTAAATGGCGCCTGGAAACTAGCGGCCTTGTCCCCGCCCCGGGCGGCGCGCAGTTGGCGGCGGCTAGTGACCGCTGAGGCGGGAGCTGACCACGAAGGCGGGGGCAGCAGGCGGCGCGGCGGGCTCGCCATTGTCAGCCCCGGGCCCAGCCTGGCGCGTGGCCGCTTGTTTGGTGAGCCCCGCCCCCCCCCGCCGGCCGCGTGCGCCCGGAGCAGCCCCCGCGCCTGGGGGATTGTGGGGCGGCGGGCGCTCGGCTGCTGTGCGAGTTAATCCAGTAACAGACCCGCTGCGTTTTGAAGACCAAACCGACTTGTGAGCGCTAAGTTGTACTAGTTACCAGGGTCTCTTCCGGTTTTTAACTTAATACATTCTGGAGAGAGCAAGAAAAGATGATTCTCGTGTCCTAAAACGGTCCATGGAGTGGCCCAAGTTAAAAATGGGGCATAATAGTTGGTCTGTTGATTTAATTTCTGAAGAGTTTAGGGGGATTTCTGGGGGGAGGATAGACTCTGTCCCCTGTAAGCAAGGCAAGGGAAGGCGCACACACCTCTGCGAGACGAAACCAAGCAAAGGAGTCCTGTGGCACTTAAAAGAAAGAAACTTATTTATCGCATGAGCATTTGTGGGAGAACCCCTATCTTCAAAGCATCTGATGAAATGGGGTTTTCTCCCACAAATGCTCATGCAATAAATAAGTTTGTCTGTCTTTTAAGTGCCACAGGACTCTTTGCTTGTTTCGCTGAATAGATTAACTACCCCTTTAGAACTTGTCAGATTAAAGGGATTTTATGCTGAGTTTTGTCTGCTTTATGTGGTTTAACTCAGTGGTTTTCAAACTTAGGGTCAGGACCCAGCACCTGGGTCACACACCTTCAGGCATTTGGTCATGGCACCCTCTGCTGCCACCACTAAAAGACTGGAGTGCATTACTCAATTGGGTCAGGCGCACAAATGATTTTTTCCAACTGGGTCCTGAGGAAAAAATGTTTGAAAACCACTGGTTTAGCTAAGTCCCCTGGGATGCAGTACTCCGCCACATTTCATGTCCTTTTGGAAGCATCTTACATAATACAACACAGTACAATTTCATGGTGTAACAGAAATAGAGCTGATATGTAGAGCTTGTAGCTGAGGTAAAACAATGTGTGCGGACTTGACTATTTTTGAGGGGTAGCAGTACATTATGATTCTAATATAATTACTTTTCTTTTTCGGTCTGTGTGTGTGGTTTTTTTGTAGTGTGTCGATTTAAGTAGCAAGATGGACTGGAGCGGGAAACACAATGGTCCAAATGATACAGCTAGCGATGGAACAGTACGGCTTCGTGGACTGCCATTTGGTTGCAGCAAAGAGGAGATTGTTCAGTTCTTTCAAGGTATCTCTAGTATAATCAAAGTACAGCGACTTAGTTTTTATATTTCTGTTTCATCGGTGTTTCACAGTTTAACTTTTAGTACTCAGTTTTTTGGGGTGGGAGGAAGAGTCTTGTTTTAAATTTAAGATTGTTTTTCCAATCTGTGAATTATGTTCTAATTAAAGTACAAATAAGATTTTAGCTTCAGTAAAAGACTAGACTATCTTTCAAGGCAGTAAATGTATCGTGCATAATGAAATAACTATCTTAGTTAATTAGAATATGGAGCACAGTTAAATTATTTAAGTGGTAGTTGTATCATCATATAATGCAGGCAGACTTATTCCTGTATAGTTTAAACAAAAAAACACTGCTAGAACAAATGTGGCTAAACACATAATTTTTAATGAAAAATCATTGGCTTGCCTTGTTGGGTTAGGGGGGAAACTAAGCTATTTTTTTTGTTGTTTAGATTTGCTTTAAGTATTTGCTACAGATGGGAATGTTTCAGCCTTTAACACTGTTCCCCTTGATGGGGTTATTTGTCCTTGGGTTAAAGGGTTGGAAATCGTGCCAAATGGGATAACATTGACGCTGGACTACCAGGGGAGAAGCACAGGGGAGGCCTTCGTGCAGTTTGCTTCAAAGGAGATAGCAGAAAATGCTCTGGGGAAACACAAGGAAAGAATAGGGCACAGGTGGGGATGGAGAGTTTGGGATGGTGTTAAATCTTTATTTTGGGGGTTGTGGGTCAGTAATGCTTTTGGGGTGGGTTGGGGTCCATAATATATTAAGTGGCTATTTTAAAGAATTTTTAATTATGATCCTAAGTTTAACTTGGAAAATACAATAGATTTGGGGGGTGGGGGAAGACAGTAATACTATGTAGTTTGCTAAAATTAGATTTTTTTGTTTGTCTTTTTGTGTAGGATATTTGAAATAGTCATTTTTCAACGATATTTTCATATTGGGGGGAACAAGTTTCAGAGACTTCTGTTGTATTTAATTCTTAGTTAGAATTTCAGTTAGTAAATCTTAGCAATGTAAAGTTTTCTTTTGATACACTTAAGAATCCTAAGGTTTTAGGTGAAGCTTAAGTTGTATGGTATCTCTAGTCACTTTCTATTGGACTATGCATCTAGTTGTAGAAATGAGTTAATTTTGTACAACCTGTTGTAACTTTCATAGAGCTTATGCATGAATTCTTATTTGCACTTTGAAAATCCTCTCTTACTTAGGTATATTGAAATCTTCAAAAGTAGTAAGAGCGAAATCAGAGGATTCTATGACCCACCAAGAAGAATGATGGGACAACAACGACCTGGACCATATGATAGACCATTAGGAGGAAGAGGGGGTTATTATGGAGCTGGGCGTGGAAGTATGTATGACAGAATGCGTCGAGGAGGTGGTGGATATGACGGTGGTATGTGTATCTAATGAACAAAGGTTCTGTTGTCAGTTTCTTCATGTTTCTGACATTTTTGTCAAGAAATGCAGAAATGGCAGTAATTTCAGTACCTACAAGGTTTGGAAAGCGTGTTTGAAATCTGGACTGTTACCCATGATGCCCTTACCTAAGGGACTTGTTGACAATGATGATGTATTATAAAGGTAATGGAATGGTATGAGAACACATCAGGAAACTACTTTAAGTTGAATTGAAATTTAATGTGCATGTCTTGAATTGATGCTGCGAATGTTTCATTTACACTTGATGTTAGCCTTTCTCAGCAAGTTGCCAAAAGTTGCAAAAATGTTGTGTGAATTGTTTTGTAATCATAGTGTAGTCACACACTTTTTCTTTTTAAATTGTGCAGGATATGGTGGCTTTGATGATTATGGTGGCTATAATAACTATGGCTATGGAAATGATGGCTATGATGACAGAATGAGAGATGGGAGAGGTAATATCAAGAATTAGAGTTTGAACATTAATGATGTATTGAAAACTGCCCCCCAAAAAAGGATATTGGTCTCCTTCATGTGAGCAGGAATTCCAGATTCCATTGAAATGGAAAAGTACCTGGCATGTACAAATGTCAGGATTAAGATGGGGTTTGGGATAGCCTGTACTCTCAATGTCCCAGTCAAGATACGCATGCCTTTGAAATAGCAATCAGTAGTAGTAATTGAATCTTTCCAGCCTTTTTTGAGGTTCTTAAGTGTATTCTTTTTATAGGTATGGGAGGACATGCCTATGGCGGAGCTGGAGATGCAAGTTCAGGTTTCCATGGTGGTCATTTTGTTCATATGAGAGGATTGCCTTTTCGAGCAACAGAAAATGATATTGCTAATGTAAGTATTGTAGGAAAATTACTGTTGTGCTGTGGTTTTTCATGTTAGTGTCTATCCCAGATATTATCAGGATTCTCCATCTTTTTGTTCTAAGTATCAGCAACTAATTTCATTTGATCTATTGTAGCTCTCAGGAAATGGGAACAACTGCTTATTTTGCAGCAACACTGGACCAAGTGTTTCAGATCTCACTGGGAGAAAACCACCATTGTACAAAATATCAACTAGGTTTCATGGGACTAGCAATGTTAAAAACACTGCTGAGACTAAAGATTAGGATTTTCATTGCTAGGCACTCAAACTTTCACTTAAATGTTACTGGGCATTGGGTGCTTAACTCCCTTAAATGTTATTCCAATACACACATTTGTTCTTTTGACTTGAATTTTGAGAAAATAAACTTGGTTAGGGTTAGTCAGCTGGTTCCAGTCACACTGGCTAAGATTTAATTTCAGAAAGTTCTTGGTAGACTGAATTATGAGCTCTCCTAACTTCTCAAAATACCAGAATCTTACTAGCATGTTGTGAAGCATTAGGTTGTGATGTGGTATTGATGGCAAACTTACAAACCAGCACAGTGGTAGGTAATTTCCTGGGCAAAAATGAACTGTTCTCAGCATGGTTGGTTTGACTAGCTGATTACCTTCTGGTTTCTCTCCACCATATTCATCAATAGCAGTTACTTCTCAAATAAATAAATACTTCTAGCTTTTCAAAAGGTGAGATTCCCAGCCTGTGTTTGGATGATGCAAAGCACTTTTTTTTTTTTTCCTGGTTCAAGCACGGGATACCAGCCTATCACATTTGAAAATCAATACAGTATTAAAAGATTTTAAGGCCAGAAGCAAGCAATCAGTGTACATATGAGGACTCAGTAATTTCCATATCAAGCCCAATAACTTAGGGTATGTAATATTTTTTGAGATATGAGCTTGATTTAAAGACTAAGTGACAGATAATCACTATGTCACTTGCTGAATTGTTAGTCATGATTTGGGGAAAAAATGTACCTTTAATTCAGAATGAAAATAAAACCTTCGATTATTGTCTTAAGATCTTATGGTAAAGAGCTTGCTGCAAAGAATTGGTGCAGAAGCATACTTAAGTAGGATTAGTTTGCCTGATGTGAACCTGTGAACTAGTGATTTTACTGGAGTGGGAAGGCTACCGCTCAAAAATGCCTTTCATTTCTTATTCTAGACTACACTTTTATTTGGTACAGGCACCAAACACCACTTAGCTTACCGTATTTCTCAACGTCCCAGATACATACGTTACCCAGCTATCTCATTACACACCAGTTCTGCACATACATGATTAACGTCATGTATATGCTGAAAGTGTTTGCAGGTAGGAGCTTTAATGTGCTGCAGTATACAAAAGTATTTCAAGTTGTCAATGAGCTACTTAAATGACTTCAACTATGAAAACATCATCTAACTGAAGCTTTTGTAGTCTCACCAGTGTTCTCTTCTGGATGGAAAGCCATTGTCTTATTGGAACTGTTCAGTCTGATCATATTTCCCTTTAGCTGCTACTCCCAGTATTAAACCTACAGAGGTCACAATTCTACCACTCTACATGTTTATGCTTCTTAAACTTGATCCAACTACTACTGTTCTATAATATTAAATGTCAAAGTATTGTTACAGTAAATGTACCAATCTTTGGAAACTCCGGTGCAAGGGACACAATTCAGAATGCTGTTTCTGGCTCTGACCTTTTGTTTCCTTCAATGGATTATTTAGCTTTTCACGTCCAGGCAGCTTGGTGGACAAATAGTAATACTTAATCTGTGAGCCGGTTAAGTTTTATGAAGTGAGGTCCTTCGGTAAATCTTACTATGATAAAATGAGGCAACAGGCATGGAGAATATAGACATATCTAGAAAGCAAATTAATCTAGTCATTTTTTTTAAGACAAAGGTTAGCATGGCGGAAGAAATCAGAAAACAAAAATAATTTAGTAATCCCAAACACTTTATTTTAAACCTGTTGCTTATCCTAGTGAGCTCTTTAAAATCATGATTTGAATATTTTTGCAAAAGCTGTTTAGCAGTGTTCATTTCCTAATACCAAAATAATATTTAAGCATTGTATTTAATGTTTAATCTTTTAGTTCTTCTCACCACTGAATCCTATAAGAGTTCACATTGATATTGGGGCAGATGGAAGAGCAACAGGAGAAGCAGATGTGGAATTCGTAACACATGAAGATGCGGTGGCTGCCATGTCTAAGGATAAAAATAACATGCGTAAGTATTGCAGTGCATGAACTTGAACCATACCATGACCAACCCTAACTAGTCTTCTGGGTCTTAGTGCGTCCACTTGATCTGAAAGTTGTGTCACTGGGTATTATACACACTCTTGCTGATGGTGGTGATGAAAGGATAGCAGCATGCACTCCACTCCTTTCTCCTGTTTTCTTTCCATAAATTCATGTTTTATTGGTAATAGGAAAGAGAAGCATCTGTTAAGGTACTATCAACACAACAAGCCTACTAGCTTGATGGATAGTGGCAGTAGAGTGAGGCAGGCTTTTGCCTTTAGATGGCCAATATCTGCAGTGTCTGGATGTTCTTGGAAATATGAGGTTGCATCTAGGCTACGTTGTGATGACACTCGTGTGATTTCCCTATTATTCTTCCATGACTTGTTGAAAGTCTGAAGCCTATTTACCAATAGAGCTATTGCAGCATATTCTGCCCTGCCATTTATATCTCAGCACTAGTATGGAATGACCATGTGTAGTGTAAGAGATCTTCTGTTTGGCTAACTCGTTTTCAGGCTACAAGTAAGGGTGTCAGTTGTGACAGTGGGATTAATGAATAAAGACGGTTAGCTGCTAGGAACTGGTCTGGCACCACTAATTCACTTGGCTAGACCATTGTAAACTTTCTGTACTACAATAATTAGTTCTGCTGTTGTTTAGTGTCTCGTATTTTATTTAATTCTTTAACCTGTGAACTGAATACCAAGTGCTATTTTTCCCCCTCCAGAACATCGATACATTGAACTGTTCCTGAATTCAACTGCTGGAGGAGGCTCTGGAATGGGCGGCTATGGCAGAGATGGAATGGGTATGCATGTTTTCAGATTTCAATTAACTAGCAAATGAGGGTTTTCATTTAGATAACACTTCTTGTTCTACTTTTCAGATCAAGGAGGTTATGGCTCTGTTGGCAGAATGGGAATGAGTAGCAATTACAGTGGAGGATATGGTGCTCCCGATGGCTTGGGTGGATATGGTAAGTGGTAACTGTTAAGTGAACTTGCTATATGAGTCTTAAAAGTTTATAATTGAAACTTGGAATTTTTTTTTTTTTTTTTAACCAGAGGGTGGATGGCTTCATTATAGGCCATCTTCCCTTCTATTTGTGAATGATTCAAACTTTGTGGCAACTGTAGCAATTGCTTACATGCAGAAGTAAATAGTGGGGAAGTAACATTCCAGAGGAGGAGCTGTCAGTCTAGTTCCGCAAAACAAACAAGGGATCTTGTGGCACTTTTAAAGATCAACACATTTATTTATCACACGAGCTTTCATGAGAGGAAAATCTTGCCACATCAAATGCTTGAAGATGAAGAACTTGCCAAATGGGAGGAAAATAAATACAAGGAAGTGTAAGTCATAGGACTTGTGATAAATCTGGGGAGGGAGGATAATGTATGTAGTAACTTGTACAGCTTCTTTTGAGCATCCTTTAAAATAAAGGGATCCATATCATCGGACTGAGCAAGTCGCAGGATCAGATAGAGAGCTATTTTTGAAAATAACTTAATATCAATTACTTTGCAGGTCGTGGCAGTGGAAATAGTGGTGGATACTATGGGCAAGGCAGCATGGGTGGTGGTGGATGGCGTGGAATGTATTGAAGAGTGACTTTGCTTCTCCAAAATATCCTGGAAGAAAACAGTATCTGGTCTACTAGACTTTCTTACGAAATTTAATTTCTTTTGTATTTTAAGAACTTTATAATGACTGAAGGAATGTGTTTTCACAATATTATTTGGTAAGCAACAGATTGTGATGGGAAAATCTGTTTTCTGTAGGTTTTATTTGTTGCATACTCTGACTTTAAATAAATTTTTATATTCAAACCACTGATGTTGATACTTTTTATACTAGCTACTCCTAAGGACATATTGAATATTCAAGAATCCAGTTGGTTTAAGATGTACTTTTGGTTTATTAAAAGTGGTTGTACTGTAACTTCTCTGAAAACTGATTCAGTTCTCTGTAAACATGCTATAACCTTAGACTGAAGGTACACCTGTTAACAGGGATAAAATAGAAAAGTCATTTAGTTTGTTTTTGGTTACAGCCTACTCGAAACTGACTTTCAAGAAAAGTATCTACTAGTTGCAGACCATATTAAGTCATAGGAATGGAGGCTAAAAGTTGCTGATTTGACTTCTAGTTTTTGTGTGAAAACCTGTCTTCAAATGCATAAGTTGGGTGTCTGCTGTTTCCACAAAAATTGGGCAAATGCTGTTTGCTGATGCGTGCACTAATGCTAGAGGTTAGTGCAAGTTTCACCTTTTTATTGATCAAAATCTCCATTTCTGTATACTTACACACCACTTCTAGTTTAAATAAGCAAGCATTAATAGTTTCCACATCTAATAAACAGGGCAGAATACTGAACTGTTTGTTCTCAATACACAAATGTATCAATAGTAATAGGCAGTACATCAAATTGTCATTTTTTCAGTTCTGAAAAGAAAATAGCTTAAAGTGGTGAATAGCTAATAGCCTCCATCTATTCAAAATTTGGCAACTTTTTTCATCGAGGAGAGTACTTGACCAATTTTAGAGTGTTGGCATCCAGATATCCCCACAAATGAAAGCAAACATGCAAAACTAATACCTGCCAAAATACTTACAACCCCACCACATCTTTGTAATACTTTTGTGCATTTGTGCAATGTAAGATGTTCAGAACCATGTTGTTGGAAGACACTAACAATGCTGTGTAATGAAGAAAAAAAGTATTTCATAATTTAGTCAGCGTACTCTTCCAAATTTTACCTAATTGTCCTCAAATGCCTCCCTCAGATTTGTCATATGTGATCTTGGGTATTGAAAGTCTGTCACTTGTTTTTGCTAGTAATGTGTTATGTATGTAATAAATGTCTTATTGTGGGAGACAACAGAATGGAGTTTATTTTGCTAGGATGTGTTGGTGTCAAATTGACTTAAGACATCTATAAAATAGCCTAGAGACTAACAAGGCACAAGACTTGTCCATTGTGTAGTGGAACACATACCATTCTTTCATTTAGCTTAGTGATGATTTTTAATCACATAATTCATAACCATCTGCTCAAAAGTGATAGAAAATGAAAGAGTAAAACACTTTCATGAATGAGTTGACATATCAGACCCTTACTCATATGTCAGTACAAAAAAATTAATCAGATGTTTGGAAGTTTTAGATATTTCAGGAACAAAATGGGTTCAAGTGGTATAAAATGAACTCCTAAATGTAGCTGCACCCTTTTCTCGTTTCTTCAACTTTTTCCTAAGCAGAAGCAGCTCTATAATATATGATGGGACAGATAGTGACACTGGGGGTCTGACATTCTTAAGCATCTGCTTTTAAAATATGTAGTTATAATTTATGCATCTGCTAAAAGAGCTTTCTTTATACAAGCTATTGCATTATGACTTAACATCTAAAATTCAGAATACTGTACCAAAAATGAGTTCATTGTTATCTGGTGAAGCAAATGGTGTCTTCTGTGATGTTTGAGGAACTGGAATGACATCAACTCATTCCCATCTGCCTGTAGTTAGGTCCCTGGCCTATTTTCAGTCAGTGAATCCCTACCCATCTGATACTAAATTAAACTTACTGCAATTAAGTTGGAGGACTGTCTAAATTTGTTTATTTCTACTCACTTTAGCTTACAGAGAGAGACAGTCAACAGCTAATATCTTTCACTGAACTGTCTGTTGGCAAGAGCTAAGCTTTCAAGGAAGTCAGTTGGTACTTCTCCAGATCTGGGAAATGACTTGCAGCCTTTACAATAAGTACTTTGCCCATTATGCCACTTGTTTCCATTTTAAATCTGAGATGCCTTAATACTGGAGGTTGAGGGCAAGTGACCAGATTCTCTCAAGCAGGTATGGCCTGGCCCAGCCCAGCCCTTGGTTGCATGTTTGTTTGAGGTCCTTTATTCCTTGGATGAGGAAGCAGAGCTAATTGCCCCCCCCCAGGAAAGCTGACAAAGTGCTCCTGATTAGATAAGTTCCAAAGGGCAACCACATTATCATTCAGGGGAAAAAAAGAAAAAAAAAGGCAAGTCCTGAGGCATTTAAAGACTAACATTTATTTGTCACATGAGCTTTTGTGGGAGAAAATCCCCATCAGGGATCTCCCACAAAAGCTCATGCAACAAATAAATGTCAGTCTTTAAATACCCCAGGACTTCTTGCTTTTTTTCATTGGATAAGTGGGGGTGGATTTGGTTACATGACTGCCATGGTGCTGAAGGAGTAACAAGCCTGCATAGCAGTTTAAAGAGCCACATCTGAGAGGGAAAAGGAGAGCAAGCAAACAGCTGCTCTTACCTGTAGTCTTAAGGGACTTCCCTCTCCTGCCCCAGGCCCATGGGAACAATGAAATTTAAAATAGCTGGAGCTGAGGCTCAAGGAACAGCTGTTACCCTTTTTTAAATCTAGAAGACCACTGTGAGAGATGAGTTCTATACCTATTTTTTAGATTACAATCCCAGTGACCATGGGTACACCCCCTCAAAGGGATGGATGGATTTCAAATAGAAAATTTACACCACGTCAAACCTCACAGCAGGAGCAGTGTGAACTTAGCAAACAAAGGTAAGACCAGGCAGAGCACTGGCACATAGCCTGAATGTATGCAAGTAGAGGGACATAAACATGGATAGCAGATCTCCAGCCTGAGTCAGTGCTGGTGGTGATGAAATGTTTCCTGAAAGGGAGAAAGACAGACACCTCCAACTTTTTTTGGTTCAAAATACTTAGCCATGGACTTCCATGCAGACAAAAGTATCTCTCAGAACCAGTTACTTTACAAGGTAAATAATCACTCTTTACTGTCAAACCTAGCCACCACAAGGAGGAAAGAAAGGAAAAAAAAAAAAACCTCCTTCCACAGAAATGGAGAGCTCAAAAATGGTGGCTGGCTTACCAGTAACCATTGTCCTTCAAGGCGGGCTGCTCGGATTCATTCAGAAATAGGTATCTCTATGCCAGAGCACCTGATTGGTCTAAACTCTTTGCCCTAGCCTGTCAGAAAAGGGCAGGCGGCCACTGCCTCCCACAGCTATATATGTGGCTGCCACCCGACCCCTCCCCAGTTCCTAGGAGTTGCCAACTCCAGATGCAGGGACGGGAAGAGGAATCTGAATGAATCTGAGCAGCCCATCTCGAAGGAGGACGGTTACTGGTAAGTAACGCACCTTTCTTCTTTGAGCGCTGCTTGGTCACATTCAGAAATAGGTGACTCCTAGCCATGCTGATGGATGGTGGGTGGAGTTGCCTCTTCCACCTTCAGCACAGCATGTCTCAGACTAGGGTAGTTGTCCATGAGCGGTCTAAGGAATCGACCTCAGGACTATCATCTAGGCAAGGGTAACCTGGGATTGCAGGACCTAACCCAGTGGAGAGTAGACCCAGTTTGCCTAAGCGCCAATTGTCGCACTTGTGCAGGAGGGCCCGAGGTAACCTTACGCATAACCATGATACCAACGCATCATGGCTATAGTTGAGGAATGCGACTGTAACCGCTCTGCCTAAGAGCGTATTGGCAGAGGTGTGAGAGTGCTAGAGGGCTTAGTGTTCTGGCAGCAACGCAAAATAATGTACCTCCTTTAAGGAAATTCAAAAGGCCATAGGATTGCCTGCCTGGAAGCGGTAGGTACCGACACTGCAATAAGCAGTGGTGGGGAGGGAGACCGTGTTTCCTTCGGTCCGGCAGCGTGAAGCACTTGAAACCCATGAGTCCAATGGGAACATGGATCTGGCGTGCGTAGCGACCATAGAAGGGATGGGCTACCAGAAGTGGGTAGGGACTAGAAGACCTGCTGTGTCCTAGATAGAAAAGGGGAAAGTGCGGACAGCCGGAGGCAGCAGCCGATGACCTGATACAGCCCACTTGGGAATGAAGCGCCCGGATCAGCATGGGGAAGGGAAGGTGCCTGACCCACCCAACAGCCCTATACAAGGCAGCCCAGGGGAAGAACTTCCCATGAGCCTGATGAATTTAACCCAGGCCTACGTGAGCACACAGATGATGCTGTGACAGTCCCTGTTGAAGAGGACTGTCAGTATCAATAACCTTGTGAAGGCACAAGAAAGTGGAATTATGGTTATTTCTCCCCCTTTTCTTTTTTGAATTCGATGGGTGATGAATGGCCAAAGGAGTATAGGAGTGAAGGGTTAATTGAGACGAAGCGATGCCCAAAGGTAGGCTCACAAGTACGATAATCCCAGGAGCCAGATCTCAGCAGCCTACGGGGCTAAGCTCACATTGGCTTACGTGACCTCCTACCACTGGAAAGAGCCCAACTGGTATGGTGCCAACCATAGGCCTGGTGATGCACAGAGGTGTGTGTGTGTCAGGATTTGGGCTCCCCGAAGGAAGGGTCCCTGTGGGGGAAAATGGGATATACCAAAGAGGGAGCAGTGTTGTCCGTGGGGGCGGAGCGAACATCCACCACCCTGAAGGTGCACATCCTGCAGTCTCCTGTAGACTTACGGTTTATCTGACATGTCTTCTATAAGTGTACTACTGTTGTCATTAGATCCTACCCTGAGAGTGAATTCTATCAGGGGATGGCTAGCTCCCGAACTCCCAGTGGCTAGTTGGGATCTTGATGGGCGTAATACAAGGTCTATCCAGCAATAAAGGCCCCTAGTAGTCACCTAGGACGGAAACAGAGAACCAAGTAGCGACTACTTGGGCTAGAGAACCCTCAGAGCATGATGAGGAAGAGGGAGCTGTACCCACAAGGCACCCAAACAGGGTTGTCCCAGAGCTGGGCCAGGATGACCACAGCGCTATGGTCATCCCCAGGGAAGGAGCTACAGGAGGGGCCCCGCTGGGTAGAGAAGGTGATGACTAGGGCCAGACTAGTACCCCACCTGCGGGAGTCGTCTGCAGGCAATACCAGTGGAGCCCAGCCAGGGGTGCCCTTCACCATTCTTGGACCCATAACTCTGGGGATAAATACACTTTGCCTACCCACTGAACTGACTGGGCAGTTTTGACTGCAAGTTTGGTGAGGAAGGCAGAGGGACGAGTGTGTTCAGCTCTGACCAAGTGGCAAAGTGGGAGAGGAACATTGGTATTATTATGTCATCTCCTCTTATGAGCATGACCTGAGAGCCCTTCTCCCTAAATTGAGTGGGGATGGGGAAGGGCACCTCAGCGGTGGGGTAGTACCAGTCCACTTCATCAAAGAAACCCCATATACAGATGTTCGGGCTTCATGGCGCATTCCGGGTAGCTGTGAATGACAGGCCCAGAGAGGGAAAAGGAACCATTGTTCATTAGGGTAGACTAGAAATGAGGCAGAGGCCCAGTTGGTGTGACCCTCAGCAAGTCGTTCACCACACCGTAAACCCACTGGTAGTAATGACTGTAGGGGTTTTATCACTGACATGGAGTTGTGAGCGAGTTATCAAAGGCCTGTGTCCCTAGGCAGGGTCTGGCCTGTATGTCCGGTACCTGAGAGGTGGAAGCAATATGCCTGCTCTATGGGTTCAGGAGAGGGCTTTCATATCCTGAGTTGGAGACACATACCTTAGGACCCTGGGGTCAATCAGACGTGAGCTATATTTAATCTAATCCCGTTAAAGGCAATCAGAAAAAAGGACAGTTACTTACCTATAACTTCTGTTCTTCGAGATGTGCTACTCACATCCATTCCCATTAGGTGCGCACGCGCCAATATGCCCAGTTGCCGGAAAGCTTTTGCCCTTAGCCTGACCTCCCAGGGGCAGTGGCAGCGCCCCCTAGCATGGCGTGTGACCACCCCTCCTTAATAGCCACCGCTGCTCCATCCCTCCCCTCAGTCCCTTCTTTCCGGTAACTCCGAAGTGGGGACGGAGGGTGGGTGCGGAATGGATGTGAGCAGTGCATCTTTAAGAACAGAAGTTACAGGTAAGTAACTGTCCTCCTTCTTCTTCGAGGAGCTGCTCACATGCATTCCCCTTAGGTGAATAACAAGTCTTACCTCAGACAGTGGGCAGAGTTACGGCCTACGGGCGCGGAGGATGGCTTCACCAAATGGCGCGTCACCTCTCGCCTGCTGGACCAGGGCGTAGTGAGAGGTGAAGGTATGCACAGACGCCCATGTCACTGCCCAACAGATGTCCTCGACAGGAATCCAGGCTAAGAAGGCCGCGGAGGCCACCTGCACTCTGGTTGAGTGTGCCCTCATGGATCCGTGTGGCAGGACCTCAACAACCCGGTAGCACTCTTATACAGGACACTATCCAGGACAAGATCATCTGCGACATCACTGGATTGCCTCTAACTCATTCCGCAACTACCACAAACAGTTGCGTCGATTTGCGGAAAGATCCCATCCTTCTGATGTAGAAGGCCAACACTCTCCGGACATCCAGAGTATGCCACTGTCTCTGCTCGTCTGAAGCATGTGGTTTGGGAAAGAACGCCGGAAGAAAAATGTCCTGGTTCAAATGAAAGTTGGATACCACCTTCGGGAGGAAGGCCAGGTGGGGCCGGAGCCATACCTTGTCCTTGAAGAACACCATGTATGGTGGTTCAGACGAAAGAGCTCCGAGTTCTGATACCCTTCTGCCCGACATAATGGCAACCAAGAAGGCTACTTTCTGAGAAAGCATGGTGAGAGGACACGTGGCCAAGGGCTCAAAGGGTGGACCAGAGAGCACTCGGAGGACTAAACTCAGGTCTCACTGAGGGGTGGGTGCTCTCACTCTGGGAAACACTCTGTCCAGACCTCTCAAGAAATGAACAGCCATTGGGTGTGAAAAAACCCAACCTCCATCTAGTGAAGGATGAAAGGCAGAGATGGCTGCCAGGTGGACCCTCAATGAAGCCAAGGCCAGGCCTTGTCGGTTCAAGGAGCAGAGGTAGTCCAGAATGTCCTGGATGGGTGCCGCTAACAGATCTACCCCTCGAGTTCGGGCCCAACCAGCAAAACGCTTCCACTTCGCCTCATACATACCGAATGAAGTGCTTCCTGCTGCCCCGCAGGATGCATCTCACCTCCTCTGAGCAGGCCAGCTCCTCGGTATTCAGCCACGGAGCTTCCAGGCAGTCAGGTGGAGTGAGGTCAGATTCAGGTGAAAGAGGCGACTTCCGTCCTGCAACAGCAGGTCGTACCTGCAGGGAAGCTCCCGAGCTGGGGCTACTGATAGCTCAACTAGGAGGTGAAACCAGTGCTGGCAAGGCCAGGCTGGGGCGATTAGGATGACATTGGCCCTGTCCTTCTTTACCTTTAGCAGCACCCTGTGGAGAAGCGGCAACGGGGGAAAGGCGTAAAGGAAGTCGCCCAACCAATCCAAGAGGAGAGCGTCCAGGAGGGAGCCCCGTTCCAGACCTCTGCAGGAGCAGAATAGATAGCATTTCCTGTTCTCCCCGTCACGAAGAGGTCCACTCAGGGAAGGCCCCACTCACGGAAGATGGATTGTGACACCTCAGGGTGGAGAGCCCACTCATGTTGCGAATAGAAACACCTGCTCAGGTGATCTGCCTGGCTGTTCCTCACTCCCGGGAGGTGAGAGGCAACTAAGTGAAAACCGTGCTCTATCGCCAAGTCCCACAGGCGAGTCACTTCACGGCACAGGGCTGAGGAACGAGCCCCTCCCCCCCCAGTGATTCACATAGTGTATTGTGGTCGTACTGTCTGTCAAGACGCGCACAAAGCAGCCACACAGTTCCTCCTGGAAGACCGCACAGGTGAGCCTGATCGCCCTCAACTCCTTTACTTTGATATGAAGGGGAATCTCCCCCGGTGACCAGGTTCCTTGAGTGCTGAGGCCAGAACTCAGATGAGCCCCCCACCCCATGTCGGAGGTGTCCAAGATCAGCAAGACTGATGGGGTCACTGAATTGAAGAGAATCCCTTCCATCACTGCTTTTGGGTCCCTCCACCACGCCAGCTCCCGCAGAACATGATGTGGGACATACACTACCTTGTCCCAATGGTGCCTGATGGGGCAGAAGGCTGACCTTAGCCACAGCTGGAGAGGCTGAAGATGCAGGCAGGCAAGGCAGATCACTGACATGGCCACTGCCAGGTGGCCCAGTAGCCTCAGGCACTGTCTGGCCATGGTGGTAGGGCCCTTCTCGAGGGCAGCAATGGCGTCGGCTATGGCAGCGAACCTGCTGGGCGGGAGGGAGGCCTTGGCCTGGGCAGAGTCCAGGGTCACCCTGATGAACCCTATCCTTTGAACCGGAGACAGCACTGACTTCTGTTCGTTGACTACTAAGCCGAGGCGGCGGCACAGGCCCCATATTGTGCGGATCGCCACCAGCAGCTGGCTCCTCGAGCACCCCCTGAGGAGCCAGTCGTCTAAGTAGGGGAAGACCTAGACCTCTCTCCTTCGTAGGGTGGCCGCGACTACTGCCATACATTTCATGAATACCCTCAGTGCCACCGCTAGATCGAAAGGGAGGACCGTAAACTGGAAATGGCGGGAACCCCTGGTGAACCGCGGGAACTTTCTGTGACAGTCCATAATTGACACATGAAAATAAGCATCTTGCAAGTTGAGGGCAGCACCAATCCCCAGGGTCTAGGGAAGGGATGATGTGGTTGAGCGTGACTATCCGAAATTTAAGTCTCCTGAGGAATCTGTTTAGGCCGCGGAGGTCCGGAATGGGCCTGAGGCCTCCTTTGGCCTTGGGGATCAAAAAATAGCAGAAGTAGCAGCCCCTCCCTTCCCCTCTTTTTGGGACTGGCTCTATGGCACCGAGCATCAGAAGTCTTTCCACTTCCTCATTCAGTTGTTGTTCGTGAGTGGTGTCCCTGAAGAGGGACGGGGGCGGGGAGATGCCTAAGGGGCCTTACGCGGAACTGGAGGGCATAACAGTGAAGGACGGTCCTTAGAACCCACTGGTCTGTCATAACTGAGGCCCATTCGTGGAAGAAGAAGGAGAGCCGGTTGAGAAAAAGCAGGATGGGAGGGATCTGAGTCCGGGGGGATGGATCGCCGCCCTCAGGCATCTTGTCAAAAGCGCCTCCTCTGGTTGCTGGGGTGGCATCTGCTTGGGCGGGCAAACCTAGACGGGGAGCTGGTGCGGCCGGCATGTGAGGATTTCGGTCTTTCCTTATATCTGGGTCTGGAGTGAAGGCCAAAAGGCTGGCGTGGCTGGGACCAAGGCTGTTGCTTGAACTGCCGACAAGGCTCCTGCGGAGAGCAGCGGCCTAAGGATCAGAGAGTTAAGCGGAAATCTTTTAAGCCATGCAATTTAGTATCTGTCTTTTCAGAAAACAATGAGGTCCCTTCAAACAGCAGGTCCTGGACAGACTGCTGAACCAGCGGGGGGAGGCCCGAAACCTGCAGCCAGGCCACTCTACGCAGGCACACTGCTGAAGTGACCGCACTTCCTGCCGCGTTGATGGCATCCCAAGCGGCCTGGAGAGATGCCTTTGCCACCAGAGAACCTTCCTCTAGGATGGTGTTAAAATCCAGACATCTGTCTGGGGGAAGAGAGTCAGAAAAATGCGCCAACAAGCGCCACAGGTTAAAATTGTACCGTCCCAGTAGGGCCTGGTGGTTCACAATCCTAAACTGCATGGTTGCTATTGCATAAATTTTTTTACCAGAAGCATCAAAAATTTTAGCATCCTTATTTCATGGTGTTGCTGTTGGTTGGCCCTGGCGTTCTCTCTGGTTAGCCGTCTCTATGACCAGAGAAGATGGGGCGGGGTGTGTATATAAATACTGAAAGGGAACCGCCGCAACATAATATTTTTTCTCCGCCCCTTTACAGGTAGCCGCCACCGAGGCGGGCGTCTGCCAAATCTTGTTCACAATCTTTAAAACTCCCTCATGTACGGGCAATGCCAACCTGGAAGTCCCCGGGGAAGACAGCACATTGAACAGTTAGTCTGAACTGTCCTTCACCTCCTCAGCCTGAAGGCCAAGATTCGACGCTAGTCTGCATAGGAGGTCCCGATGCGCTCTAAAATCATCAGCTGTTGTGGCCGATTCCTGTGACATCAGTTCCTCGGTGGAAACCAACTGCTGGCTAGACAGCTGAGACGGCGAGGGGGGAGGCTCACGCCAACCCTGTTTCACTTGGGTCACGGCCTCGACCCCCGGACGATCGAGTGAGAGAGATGACAAGGAGGGTGAGACCCTACAACCATACGACCACAGGTCCCTTTCGAACCAGGCAGAATGTCCCACCTGTCTAGCTTGGGTAAGTGGAGGAGACCCATGCTCTGGGTGACCTTCCTTTGAGGAGTTGTGCTGGGAGTCCCCCTACCACGACGGTGAGAAATCATGGAGACGGTACCAGGGCCTCTTGCACCTTGGGTGTTTCTTTAATCGGTGCCGGGGGACCGAGGAGGAAGATGACTCAGTGGAGGGCTGACGTCGTTTCCCCCCAGTTAAAGAGCCCCGGCGCTGCCTGCTCAACCTGCCCTGGTGCAGGGAGTGCCGCAGTGAGGGAGATGGGCTAGGCTCCGACTCTGGGGGGCTGCCGTGCGCCACACGCCTGGGGCGCCATTGGCACCACACCAGCGGTTCCGCAGCCGGGCTCACAGGCTGCTCTGGAGGTGGACAGGCCACCTGATGCCACTCGGGGGACAGCAGCGGCGGTTTTCCTCTGGACGACGGCCGGGAGTGGACATCCGATGGGACCAGGGCCAAAGGCAAGGCCACCAGGGCCCTTGGCACCTCATACGCCTCCGGCGTGGATGGAGCGGGCACTGGCTCCGCTCTTGTGCAGCCCGGGCTCAATGGAGAGTCAACCTGCTCTGGGCTGCTGCGATTCCGACCCACACAGGCTTCTCCGCACAGCGACGGTGCCGCTGGTGCCGACTGGTCGAGGCACGCAGGTGCACTAGGAGTCCCCAGCTGAGGTAGCATGGCACCCTCAGGCTTGGGAGCCGGGGCTAGCACAGCCTCCATGAGGAGGGCTTTCAGGCTGGTGTCCTGGTCCTTCTTCATGAGGGGTTTAAAAGCTCTGCAGAGTTTACATTTCTCGGCACAGTGTGCGTGCCCCGAGCACCTCAGGCACTGATCGTGGGGGTCACTTGCAGAGAACGCCTTGCAGAAAGCGGCACATGGCTTGAAACCGGGCGAATGAGGCATCCCCAACTAAGTAACGCTAAAGTAAACTAAACTACTAACACTACTACAAACACAAACAACGAAAAACAGGTAAGCTGATCTAGCTAACTAAGTTCCGGGCATATGGAATGCAGTGATCTGGCAACCGACACCAACAATGGAAAGAAGGAACTGAGGAGAGGGACGGAGCAGTGGTGGCTATTAAGGAGGAGTGGTTGCATGCCATGCTAGGGGGCGCCGCCACTGCCCCTGGGAGGTCAGGCTAAGGACAAAAGCTTTCCGGCAACTGGGCACATCGGCGCATGCACACCTAAGGGGAATGCATGTGAGAAGCTGCTCAAAGAAGAAAGGTTGGTTAGGGCAGCAAGTAAGAAGGGTGGGAAGGTTGCCAGCCCCCCCCCCCCCACTTTCAGGATGGGGAGATGTCTTCTATGGGAAGGAAACAAGGGTCAACAAGCAGGCCTCCAATCACCTGGTTGGGGGGCAGGGAATGATAGGCTTTGTCCACAGGGAAGCGTGCAAGAGTGACCTCCCCGGTGAGTTGCCGAGGGGATGGCTCCATGGTACTGGGACCCAAGGGGGTGATGGGCTCTGGGGCTTTGGAGCCCAAGGCCGGTGGCAGGGAAGAAGAGTGCTGCTGCTTGTGCTGTGCCCAGGCCCTCGACATGAAGGTCAGCTTCCCTTTTCTAACTGGCATTGGGAGGGAGATAGACACAGCAGGAGCAGCAGCTTGGCAGCCTCCGCTGCCTCTGGGGTCATTGGGATTGGCACTGACCCTGACTGCTCCCAAGGGGAACCCTGTGTCAAAGAGGCAGGGCTATGCTGGCACCGCGGTACCGGGGTTGAATGCTACTGGTCCTGGGAAAAGCCCCATGTCGGAGACCCGCGGTACCGAGGTCAGTACCAAGCTGGTCCTGCAGCCCGTCGGCGTAGTCCTGGGCAGGTTCTGGTGCTGAACTGGCACGTGGTGCTGCCGGAGGTTCCGAAGCCTCGAGGGAAGAGTGGTGAACCTGGTCAGAGGCCAGGGCACGGTGCCTTTTCTCCCTGTCCTTGATTGTCCTTGGCTTGAAGGACAGACAGATGGAGCACGTGGTGACCATGTGGCTTTTGCCCAGGCACCAGAGGCACTTCTTGTGGGGATCGTCCCACGGGAAGGCCTTGCCGCATTTGCAACAGGGTTTGAACCCCAGCATGGCATACGATGGAGTAGCACGATGTTCCGGCCCGAGAGGAGAGACCTTCTTCAGTGGAATTAAGTCCACAAATAGGTGCTCCCATTCAGTGGAAAAGCTAATAAAGCAAACAAGGGACAGGCTGCTTGTGAGGCACAAGGAGCAGGTAGTTCCACAACCAACCTGAAGGCGGAAGAAATGAAACTGGGGAGGGGTCAGCCGACAGCCACATATATAGCCACAGGGTGGCATGGGGAGCAGTGGCCATCTGCCCTCTTCTGACAGGCTAAGGAAAAAAGTTCCGACCAATTAGGCGCTCTGGCATGAAGACACCTATTTCTGAATGCATCTGAGCAGCGCTCGAAGAAGAACATCAAGAAACAGTTGGTTACTCACTGTAACTGTCCTTCTTCGAGATGGGCTGCTCACATACATTCAGTTACAGGTGTCTAAGTGCTACAGCGCACGGTAGCTCGGAAAGTCTTTAGCGTTAGCCTGTCAGGTCAAGGCACATGGCCAACGCCCCCTCCACGCCGCGGCCATGTAGGTGACTGACCCTGACCCTCCCAGTCCCATATACCTTCGCCAACTCCGTTAGTGGGGATGGTGGGAAGGGCCTGAATGTATGTGAGCAGCCCATCTCGACGAAGGACGGTTATGGTGAGTAACCAACTGTTCTCCTTCAAGCGCTGCTCACATCATTCAGTTACAGGTGACTGCTAGCCGTACCCAAGGATGGTGGGAGGAGTTACAGTCTACCCACACTGAGTACAGCTCTGCCCACAGCAGCACCATTTCTCACCAGTTGGGCAATGGCGTAGTGCATCGTGAAGGTATGTACCAATGACCACGTAGCAGCCCTGCAGATCTCTTGGATCGGGACCTTAGCAAGGAAGGCCGTGGAGGACACTCGAGTTCTGGTAGAGTGGGCTCTCACAGTCTCTGGAAGAGGCGTGTTCAACCTTCTGTAGCAGTCTTTAATCCAATTCACAATCCATTTGGAGATGCATTGGGAGGATACTGGAGAACCTCTCATGCATTCCGTGACTGCCACGAACAGTTGGGGGGTCTTGCAGAAGGAACAGGTGCGCTCAATGTAGGTTAGGAGCGCTCTCCTCACATCCAAGCTGTGCCACCATCTCTGTTTTTCTGTCATCTGCGGGTCTGGATAGAAGACCAGCAGGCAGATTTCTTGATTCATGTGGAAGGGGGTGGCGACGCAGGACCACCTTGTCGGGAAAGAAAACCATATATGGGGGTTCAGAGGATAGGGCTCATAGCTCTGAAACCCTTCTGGCCGATGTAACGGAAACCAGGAAAGTCACCTTCCAAAACAGCACTAGCAGGGTGGCTGAGTCTAAGGGCTCATACAGTGCTTCTGTGAGAGCCCGTAGCACCACGTTCAGATCCCACTGTGGGGTGGGGTTACAGACGTGGGGAAAAAGTTTTTCCACTCCTTTCAGGAATCTATGGCAGATGGGGTGTGAGAAGAGTGGGACCCCATCTGTCGTTTGGTGAAAGGCCGAGACTGCTGCCAAATACACTTGCAGTGATGACAGAGAAAGACGTTTCTCCCTTAGATCAAGAAGGTAGTGTAAGGTTGCCTGTACAGATGCGGAGATAGGGTCTATGTTTTTATCACGGCACCAAGCAGAGAAGTGGTTCCATTTTGCGATATAGGTGGACCTGGTAGAGGGTTTTATGCTACCAACCAGGACCTTTTTAACCCTATCCGAGCAGTGCCTCTCTGGCTCACTGAGCCAGAGAGCATCATAGAATCATAGGGTTGGAAGGGACCTCATAGGTCATCTAGTCCAACCCCCTGCCAGAGGCAGGACCACTCCCACTTAAAGCATCCCAGTCAGGGTTTTGTCCAGGCGGGCCTTAAACACCTCCAAAGACGGAGACTCCACCACCTCCCTTGGCAGCTCATTCCAAGACTTCACCACTCTCCTAGTAAAAAAGTTTTTTCTAATATCCAGCCTAGACCTCCCTAACCGCAACTTGAGACCATTGATCCTCGTTCTGTCCTCCGTTACTACCGAGAACAGTCAAGCTCCATCTTCCTTAGAGCATCCCTTCAAGTAGTTGAAGGTTGCTATCAAATCCCCCCTCAATCTTCTCTTCTGCAGACTAAATAAGCCTAATACTTTCAGTCTTTCCTCATAGGGCTTCTGCTCCAGCCCTTTAATCATTTTGGTTGCCCTCCTCTGAACTCTCTCTAGCATGTCCCTGTCCTTTTTGTAGTGGGGAGCCCAAAACTGAACACAGTATTCTAGATGTGGCCTCACCAGTGCAGAATAGAGGGGAATGATCACATCGCTCGATCTGCTGGTAATACTTCTTTTGATGCAGCCCAGTATGCCATTGGCCGTTTTGGCAGCAAGAGCACACTGCTGACTCATATCTAGCTTCCTATCCACCATGACCCCCAGGTCCTTTTCTACACTGCTGCTATTAGCTGAATGTTTCCCAGGCTGTAGCAGTGCATGGGGTTTTTTTGTCCCAAGTGCAGGATTTTACACGTATCCTTATTGAATCTCATAAGATTTCTATTGGGCCACTGTTCCAATTTATCTAGATCTCCCTGAATCCTGTCCTTGCCCTCCAACGTGTCTACCATTCCCCCCAGCTTGGTGTCATCTGCAAACTTACTGAGAATGCAGTCTATTCCATCATCCAGATCATTGATGAAAATGTTGAACAGAACCAGCCCCAGGACCGACCCCTGGGGCACACCACTCTTGACTGGCTGCCAGCTAGACATGGAACCGTTGATTCCTACACGCTGAAACCGTTGATCTAGCCAGTTCTCTATCCACCTTATAGTCCACCTATCCAACCCATACTTCCTTAATTTGCCAATGAGAATGCTGTGGGAAACTGTATCAAAAGCCTTGCTAAAATCAAGGTATATCACATCAACGGATCTTCCTGCATCCAGAAAACCAGTCCTCTGATCATAGAAGGAAATGAGATTGGTCAGGCATGATTTACCCTTGGTAAATCCATGCTGACTGTTCCTGATCACTTTATTTTCCTCTAAGTGTTTGGGGATGGATTCTTTGAGAATCTGCTCCATAATTTTTCCAGGGATTGAGGTGAGGCTGACTGGTCTGTAATTCCCTGGATCCTCCTTTTTCCCTTTCTTGAAAATAGGCACTACATTTGCTTTTTTCCAATCCTCTGGCACCTCCCCCGTTCTCCATGAGTTTTGAAAGATAATGGCCAGCGGTGCTGCTATTTCGTCGGCCAATTCTCTTAGCAGTCTTGGATGCAGTTCGTCCAGCCCCATGGACTTGTGCACATCCAGCTTCTTTAAGCAGTCCCTAACCTGACCTTCCATCACCAAGGGCCTGTCTCCTTCTCTCCCATCTGCCACACCCATGGTAGTGGGCTGGGAGCTGACCCTGCCTGTGAAAACTGAAGAAAAAAATGCATTGAGCACTTCAGCTTCTTCCTCATCCTGTCACAAGGATGCCTGCCCTATTCAGTAAGGGGCCTACACCATCCCTGATTCTCTTTTTATTACTAACATACTTGTAGAACCCCTTCTTGTTATCTTTTACATCCCTTGCTAGCCACAACTCCAGTTGTCCTTTGGCCTTTCTGATTTTATTCCTGCAGTCCCTAGCAATATCTTTATATGCCTCTTTGGACATCTGACCAAGCTTCCACTTCCTGTAAGCTTCCTTTTTATGTTTAAGATCAGAGCAGAGTTCCCTGCTAAGCCATTCTGGCTGCCTCACGTTTGTTCTTTCTCCTAATTGGAATAGCAACTTCCTGTGCCCTTAGCAGGGTTTTTTTTAAATACAGCCAACTCTCTTGGACTCCTTTCCCCTTCAGATTAGGTTCCCAAGGGATCCCGCCCATCAGTTCCCTGAAGGAGCCAAAATCTGCTTTTTTGAAGTCCAGGGTTTTTGTTTTGCTTCTTCCCTTCCTTCCTTTAATCAACATCCTGAACTCAACCATGTCATGGTCACTACTGCCTAGCTTGCCATTTACCTCTGCGTCCCTGATCAATTCTTCCCTGTTTGTGAGCAGCAGGTCGAGCGGTGCAAGGCACCTAGTTGGTTCCTCTAGCATTTGTACTAGAAAGTTGTCCCCAACACTCTCTAAAAATCTCCTGGATTGCCCATGCACTGCTGTATTGGCCTCCCAGCAGATGTCAGGGTAATTGAAGTCCCCCATGAGCACCAGTGATCTACAAGCTTCCGCTAGTTGTCCATAGAACACCTCATCTACCTCCTGCTTCTGGTCTGGTGGTCTATAGCAGACACCCACCACAACATCCCCCGTGTTGCTTTCTCCTCTCAGTGTAACCCACAGACTTTCTATTGGCATGCTTCCACTTCCATAATGGAGCTCTGAGCAGTCATAGTGCTCTTTCACATGTAGTGCTACTCCTCTGCCTCTTCTTCCCTGCCTGTCCTTCCTGAACAGTTTATAACCATCCATGGCAGAACTCGAGTCGTGCAGACTATCCCACCACGTCTCCGTTATTCCTATGATATCATAGTTCCCTGTCTGCGCTAGTATTACCAATTCTTCTTGCTTATTTCCCAGGCTCCTCACATTAGTGTATAGGCACCTAAGATACCCGGCCGATTGCCCTATTTTGTCATGTTGATTTCCAATTCTATTACATAAACCTCCTTGCATTTTTTCTAGGAGTTCTCCTCCCCCACTCTCCTCGCGTACTGGGGCTTCAGTAGAGCCCTTAAGACATTTGTTTGATTCCCCCCCATGTTCCAACTACCTTCTCTTTTATTGCTGGTGCTACAGTCCCAGCACCCCCCAAGTTCCATTCCTTCCCCCAGATCACCCACATTCTCACTTACCTGTGGGCTTTGGTCTCCTTCCCCCGTTGAACCTAGTTTAAAGCCCTCCTCACTAGGTCAGCCAGTCGGTGCCCAAATAAGCTCTTCCCCTTCTTGGACAGGTGAAGGCCATCTCTGCCTATCAATCCTCTGTCCTGAAACAGGACTCCATGGTCAAGGAAGCCAAATCCCTCCTGACCACACCATCTTCGCAGCCAGGCATTCACCTCCAGGATACATCTCTCTCCCCTCAGGCCTCTAGCCTTGACTGGAAGCATTCAGGCTGTCAGGTGCAGGAGGCCCAGGCTGGAGTGCCAAAGGTGACCCAAGTCTTCTGTCAGAAGGTCCGCCCACTGTGGGAGGCAGAGTGGGGTCCTGACTGACATGTCTTGTAGGAGGGGAACAAGTGTTGCCTGGGCCAGTCCAGGGCTATCAGGATGATGAGTGCCTCATCTGTGAGGACCTTCAGAAGCACCCTGTGAATCAGGGTAATTGGCGGGAAGGCATACATTAGGACTTCCAACCAACTGAGGAGAAAGACATCACTGAGAGACCCCTCCTCCCGACCTCGGAGGGAGCAGAACCAAGGGCATTTGTGGTTCTGCACTGTAGCAAAGAAGTTGATCTGAGGAGGTCCCCACCTGATTGTCAGTAGGGAAAAGACCTCGTTGTGGAGGGACAACGCGTGGTCTGCCAGCAACTTTCTGCTAGGTGAGTCCTCTATGCCATTGTCCACCCCGGGGAGATGGGCAGCAGTTGGGGTGAAGTGATGGTCTATCGCTAGTTGCCACAGCTTGGTTGCTTCGTCGCACAGGGCCAAGGAGTGGACCCCCCCCCTTGGCGGTTCGTGTAGAACATGGCTGCTGTGTTATCTGAGAGGATTTGGACCACTCTGCCCCGGATCTGGTCCAGGAAGGTCATGTAGGCCTGTCTGATGGCCTTGAGCTCCTTCACGTTTATGTGGAGACTGTCCTCTGGGCCCCCAGAAAGGTGGGCGCCTCACCCCAGGTTGGAGGCATCCGTTATCAGGGTTACTGCAGGTTTGGACTCCCTGAACGGGATTCCCTCATCGCGAAGTCGGGGTCCTGCAAGATTTGGAGGGACTCCAGGGCATGCTGGGGTACTGAGATTATCTTGTCAAGGCAGTCCCATTCTGGTTGGAAACTTGTGGTGAACCAGAGCTGGAATGGTTGCATCCGCAGGCGGGCTGTTCAGATTACCAATGTGGCCGCTGCCATGAGCCCCAGGAGCTGCATGCATCTGTGCACTGTGGTCAGCCCAGGTGCCTGGAGCTCCGCAATGATGGTGAAATGGACCGAAATCTTGACAGGGGCAAGGATATGATACCTTGCTGAGCGTCCAGGAGTGCCCCAAGGAGCTCTATGTCCTGAGTGGGGCAAAGCTTGGACTTTTCCAGATTTATGTGTAAGCCAAAGAACTGCACAGGTTCATTACGATGTTGACATGGTCTTGTACTTGTCACCTTGACTTGCCCACTATAAGCCTGTCGTCCAGGTAGAGGTAGATTCTTACACCTCTCCTGTGTAGAAACGCTGCAACCGGTGCGACACACTTTGTGAACACCCTGGGGGCTAGCGATAACCCGAAGGGGAGGGTGGTAAACTGGTAATGGTGTCAAGCCACTACAAACCTGAGAAACCGCCTGTGGTGGGGTCAAATGGCTATGTGGAAGTAAGCGTCCTTTAGGTCGAGGGCCGCAAACCACAGTCCTGGGGATAGGGAGGGAATGATCTGCAGTAGCCAGATTATGCGAAATTTTATTTTATGTTTTTGTTGAGGGCTCTGAGGTCTAGGATGGGCCATAGATCCCCCTTGGGTTTGGGGACTAGGAAGTAGTGGGAGTAGAACCCTTTCCCGCGTTCCCTCTTGGGAACCTTTTCGATGGCTCCGAGGGAGAGTAACTTTTGGCATTCGGCCATGAGCTTTCCTAGGAGATCGGGGTTCTCTGGGATTATGCGAGGGGACAGTTTCTTGTCCTGGGGGGTTGAGAGGAACTGAATGTGGTATCCTCTTGCTACTGTGTCGAGGACCCATTGGTCTGAAGTGACCCAAGTCCACCGTGGGGCAAAGTGGCAGAGGCGGTGGGGGGAGAACAGGGGCCATGGAGTGCTGCCCTTGGAGGGACCATCAAAAACGCTGTTTGTGGCCTGACAAGCGGTCCGACCCTTGTCTGCGCCATCCTGACTGGGAGGCGCCCAGCTTACCCCCTTTACCTGCCCGGCCTTTATCCTTGTCCAGGTCCCCGAGGTGGCGCTGGGGAAACTGGAGAGATCTCAAGAACTGGTTCTGCAGCTATAGCTGTTGTTTCCGTTGCTGTATCTGCTGTTGTAGCTGGTGTGACTTCAAGGAACGTCTAACAGCTTTCAGAGTGTAGATCTCAAGGGACCTCAAAGTGGCCCTCGAGTCCTTCATACCATGCAGCTTCACGTCTGTGGAAGATGCAAAGAGGTCAGGTCCTTCAAAGGGAAGGTCCTGGATAATTTGTCACATATGCGTGGAGAGGCCAGAGTTCTGGAGGCAGGCCAAACGACGCATCACCACCGTCGATGCCATTGTGCATGCCACTGTATCCACTGCATCCCCCAGGTTGCCACAAGCACATCCCTGGATGCTCTCTCCCCCTCATCCAGCATCACTTCGAAATCTCTCAGGCAATCTTCCAGGATAACCGATCGGAGATTTCGTAGATCTTCCCACAGGCTGAAGATGTAGCGCGTCGTCAAAGCAGAATGGTTTGAGATGCGCAACTGGAGGGCGGCCGAGGAGTAAACTTTTCTACTGAGTAGGTCGAGCCTCCTTGCCTCCTTGTTCTTGGGGGTGGTGCTAGCTTGGCCTTGTCTCTCCCTTTGCTTGACTGCGTTAACCACCAAGGACCTCGGGGCCAGGTGGTGAAACAGAAAGGAAAACCCTTCTGGGGAGACGGAATATTTCTTGTCCACTATTTTGGACACTGGCGGGATCAAGGAAGGCATTTGCCAGCGTTCCTGGACAATGGCGGAACACCCCGCTGTGCAAGGGAATTCTGACCTTAGCCAGCAGGGCTCGACGACACGTGTCAAAAAGGGAGTCATCCTCCACCTGGATTACCCCTAGCTTGAGCTTCAGGTTCACTGCCATGCGGCAGAGAAGGTCCTGTTCAACACGAGGATCCCCTTCACAGTCAGTGGACATGTCAATTAATCTCTCGTCAGGCGATGAAGATGATGGGGCCCTTCATCTGCTTCGTTGTGTAGAATCAGGGTCCGGCTCGTCGGAGAAATCCGAGGACTCCAGTGCAGGCAAACTTGCATATCGGGAGGAGGCGTTGTCTGCTGTCACGTTCAGCCAGTCGAGGGTCCATTCGTCGTGTGGGGACCTCGACGGCGGCATAGGTGTTATGAGGGGGCCCGGTGCTTCCCCCAACGTGTGCCCACACCGCACGCTCGGTGACATGGAGCTTTTGCAGGCATGCTTCCTCGGGTGCTCCTCCTGGGTGGGGAGAAAATGATCCTCCGAGGATGACCTGGATCATCTCCTCCCCTGATAGGCGGCAGTCCGGTACCGAGAATTCCTCAGGGAAGCAGTGGGGAGCTATAGAGCCCAGTACCGGGTTTGATGGTGCCGGCTTAAAAAGTGGCGAGGAGGCCCGAGACAGTACCGGCATCAGTGCAGGTGTTAGCGGTGCTGAGTCCAATGGTACCAGAAGTGGTGTTATCGGTGACAGTGCTCGGTCCAGCGGTACCGGGCTTGGTAGCGGTGCCAGGCTTGCCGGCGGTGCCGGGCTCGTTGGCAGTGCCGGGCTTGTGGGAGGTACCGCGTCCAGCGGTTCCGAGGAAGGCAATGCCAATGCAGCCGGCTGCCTCGTGTTTTGCACCGAAGCCAGATTTGAGCGCCCTTGGCGAGCCAGTGTCTGAGCCCTGGCCCTGCTAGGGGTGGCTGGGAGGCTACCAGGGGACCGGCAGGATCGGTGCCAGGAAGGCACCGTGGAGGGCCGACATCTTGGGCCTGGTACTGGGGATCAGTGGGAAGCTTGAGCCCGGGCCGATCGAGGGTCCGGCAGAGAGCTGACAGCTCGGCTGCTTGTAGGCGGGGTGGCTCCGGTCCCCAAAATGAGTTGGAGACGGCACCCCCTTTCCAGCTGAGTCCTCCACTTAAAGGATCAGCAGATGGGGCAGTCTGCTGTGATGTGGGACTCACCCAGGCGAGCAAGGCACTTCTCATGTGGATCATCCATCAGGAAAACCTTGCAGCTTCCTAAGCATGGCTTGAATCCTGGCATTTCAAATTTCGCACGAAAGACAGGCCCTTGCGTTTCGCAAGATGACGCTGATCCGAACCAATGCTCATGGCAGACAAAGGAACTGGGAGGTTCAGGGTCATGGTCACCTATATAGATGCGGCCGTGGTGTGGCGGGGGCTTTGGCCGTGCACCCTGACCTGACAGGCTAACACTAAAGACTTTGCAAGCTACTGTGCACTGTGGCACGTAGACACCTGTAACCGAATGATGTGAGCAGCACTCGAAGGAGAACCAAGGTTAGCCCCATGCACTGTGGCAGGACAGTAAACCAATTAAAATGGATTTCCAGTTTTTGATCTGGTGTTACCCACATGCTATTCTCATATTATCCAAAATCAGGGCAGCTAGGATAGCGGGTTTTATCTATTTATAAATAAATGGCAAATAGTTTATTTTCCTACTTAAAGCACACTGGAAGTCAAGAGTGTCTGCTACAAATATTAACTTTTTCCTATAAAAATAGGAAACCTTTCATTTTTCGGAGATTTAAGCAGAAGACAGTGCAGTAATTAAGCAATGTTGAAATTTCCAGACTGATACAAAATTCTTATTTTAAAAGATACTTTTTTAAACTACATGGGTTTTCCATTTTTTGATTACATCTTTCTATGATTAAAAGTTACTAAAATAGTACAAATCATTTACATAACAGGCCAAATCCTGCTCACTTTATTCATGGTCTTATCTATAGTGGGGCCAACAGGGCACAGCCCCAGGTGGCCCATAGCAGCTCAAAAGAGCCATGCAATTGAACGGGAGGGCTTTGGGGTGCTGGCTTTGAGCGCCACTAATGGGAAGGAGCGCATTCCAATAGGAACGCTCCCCAGGCACCAAAACACCATGTTACGGCTCTGACTTTATTCACAGTTTCACTGATGGGTAATACATGCAGAAATAAGGGGAGCAGCATTTAGTTCAGTGGTCTCCAACATGTGAAGCCCTTAAAGCAATTTCCTGCAGCCCACAACAACAGTATCATTACCGATATCTGCAATATTGTTGTATGGAAAGGTTTCAGTGGTGTGGCCCTCGGGTTAACATACTAGTCCTCATGTGGCCCTCGTGGTGATTTGTGTTTGAGACCCCTGATTTAGCTCATCATGTGAGGCAACACTAAAGACACAAAAAGCAGAAACTCAAGTGTTCAAAATATTTAAACTGATTAAGTAAGCTGTGATTTAGTTACAGGTCAAACATTTTATTTCTTCAGACAAATTACATGTTACAAACATCTGAATTATTTTTTACAAAAATCTGAACATATCTTTTAAAAACATTTTTCTTTACAAAAGTGATTAGCAATTACAAATTCTTGGCAAGACCTGTAGAACATTAATTGCATCACTACTCTCCAAGGCTAGAGCTAAGCTTTTTATGTACAAAAATTATTTATGAACCTTAGTTAAAAGGTGGAATTGTTTCAAAGCCATCTTGGCTCCTATAATAGGGGCAATCCAAATCTGTGCATAAAGGAAACAGTTTGATAACTCTTTTGCTAGTCAGCGCTGATTTGAGGAAAATGAGGACAAAATTCAACTAGGATGATGATAAATGCCCCTGTCAAATGGAAAGAGTGAGGAAGTTACCAAGATTAAATGGGAATATAGAACAGTGGTTCATTCCTTTTAAATGTATGGCACTTGAGTGTTGAGCAACTAAGGACCATGAGCAACTATTCTGCTCTATAGAAATGCAAACTCAGATTAGTGGTGTAAGCAAGAACCTATGAGGAATGTGTTATGTTAGCAATGTGCTCACAGTAATACTGATAAATTTAAAAAAATGAGGGTGTGCCAGCTCAGGTGTCTTGGCCATGTAAAGCACAGTCCTGTCAGATATGAACTGTCCCTACAGATCAAAATCAAAGGCAAAAGGCTGACTTAAAAAGTGAGAGTTGTCATAAGGAAGACATGCAGTACATGGTATGGTAAGAGGATATGGCACTGAACAAAGAACTTCAGAGGCAGAGATCTAGAGAACAGACCCCATCTGATGGGATTAACACAACAAAGAGAAAGGATGCAGATTCTAAAGTAAATTCTGCAGCTGGACCTCAATCCTACAATTAACTCAGAATGCAACACACTTACTGAAAGATCAGGGCCTATGCACTAAAGAAGAAAACTGTTCTGGCAGAGCTTTCTCCTGCCCCCCTAAAACATTAAAAGTTTGGATTCTTAGTAGTCCCAATAGAAATGGGGTAGTGAGCAAAGTGCAGCAGACACCTATGCTAAATACAGCCTATAAGGATGTTGTCATATGTAATGAATGAGGGGTACATTGTTATTTAACTGACACCAAAAACTACAGGATTAGGTGTATATGTTCTAGTTACAGAAGCAGTTGCCATGCAATATCCATTTTAAAAAAACAGGATGTATCATGTCCAGTCATGCCAACTCAAAACCTCTAAATCACAAAGCTTGAGTTCTCCGGTTTGAGAGGCAGTGGGAAGGGAGAACAATCTTTCCTTCTCTCTAGTAGAGCAGAATGGCTTTGTAACCCCCTGGAGTTCAAAGCTGCAGACATCATCACAGAATTACACATCTTTAACAAATATACTTCTAGCACTTACAGCTGTGAAGAACTTGAGAAACCAATGTAGTGAAATCTGCCTGTGTTTGCACACCTTGAAACAACTTTAAGATGTGAATTTTTGTATTCATTTACATAGCTCTGAAACCTAGAGATGACAAATTAAATGTCAACAATGTGAAATATTTAATTGCTAATCACTTTATAAGAAATATTAGCAAATGTACCTCTGACAATATCCAACTGTCTCCCACACCCAGGTGCTAAAACGCTCAAGTGTTTCTCCAGAGCTGGCAAAATCTCCAGCTTTGCTCCCGATGACATCTACAATATTCACAAGGAGCCTGGTGGCACTTTTATTTATCACATGAGCTTTCATGGGAGAAAACCCCACTTCTTCAGATGCTCATGTGTCACTCATAACATCAAAGCTCATGCAATAAATAAATCTGTTAGTTTTTAAAAGTGCCACAGGACTCCTTGTCTGTTCTGATGAGCTAGACTAACTTGGCTACCTCTTCTGAACTTACAGTATCTACAATATAGTTCTGGAGACCGTACAAAATTCCTTTGATATATCAATAACTCATACTAAAGGGAAACAAATACAATATTAAAATAAATAGGTTACTATACTGATTATACTATTCATTTTCATATTTAAATTAAAAAACACTATTTTTTACTTTTAAGACATCTGCCATAAAGTCTTCTCTACCACAGCAGAGTGTCACTGAATACAGGAGGTTTGCTGCAGAATTAAGTCCAGCTTACTGCACAGCACAACAGCTTTTGCTAGGACTGCCTGTGAAGAGCATAGTAACTGCCTGTAAGCATAGTAACTGTTGCATCTCTTTACTGCAACTTAGCAAATATTCCAGTGCACTCACAATCATTTGCCTAAACTCCACACTGTCAGTGAATCTCCTTTCATCTCTCAGCCCACTTCCACATTCCACTCTCCCTCCTCATGCAGCGGTACCACTTATTGTGCTCTACGCATTCACAAAGGCAGAACCTACACCTAAACAAGTCCCTTTCATCTGTCTCTCTTTGCTAGCGTATATCATTTAGACGCGAAGAGTTTATCAGTGCATGTGTTATCCAAAGTGTATATAAACAACCCATTAAGACATTAATAGATTGCAGTATCACCTACTGGAGCCAGATACTCAGCTATACCAAACAGACGATAATCAGAGCTAAAAGGGAGCACCATCAAGAACTATTAACAGCTCCCTGATCCCAGGGCTAGGTTTGTCTTCTATGTAATATACCGTTGGCCTTGATCTAGGTGATAGCAGACCCCAAGGGCAGCTCAGGCACTCTCAGTGACAGAGGGATAGGGTGCTTCAGTCACACTCTTTAAGCTGAGGGCTGTCATATAGGTTATTTTACTAGCTGTATGGTTTATGGACCCTTTGCACTGACACAAATGGGCTGTAACGTGGTGGAGAATCTGGACTGTGGACTGTAAAGATGCTTTTGGTAACAAAGAAAGACAAGACTTCTTTTTTAAAGTAATATTCATATGAATATAAATAAACCCACAGATTAGGGCTGCTACTCCTAATACCAATTCTAAGAATATCTACTGTACAAATACTTTAGTATCAGTGCAGATAAACTGCCCGAAACCCAGACAGCACAGTACAATTTCTGTTTAGAAAGGGTTCTTGTACATTTAACAATTCTGACACAGTTCAGATCTCACCCTGTTTTGCTCCCAGAATATCCTCTTTTCACGCAACTCAAGATTTCCATTCTACATCATCAAGTAGGGTTAGAGCAGAAACTTCCCTATTACATTCAAACAAGTTTCTACTCACCAAATTTGAAGTTATGAAAAAATCAAGAAAGGGTCTTAATACTATAAGAATTTTACACACAAGCATTAAGATCCCATGGTTAAGCCCTCCACAAATACTAGTGGAGAGGTTCACATTCAACCCTAATTCTGCCTTCTTTTTGTACACATTATTATTTAGACTTATTACATAGCATTGTTACACAGCTTCTTGTGAGAATAAAACTTCAGTCTAAGGAGTGCTGTGCATGTGGTCTAGGTCAGCTTGACTAGATAACTGGTCAACCCCTCAGAGGCAACAGGAAGGAGCCACTCTCCTCTGCACCCTATTAACACTGCAACCACACAAAGCTTTGGGCTGGTGAAGTTCTTTATCTCCTCAGGAGGACAGCATCTGGTCAGACAATGCTAAGAACCTCCATCAGCCAGAGCCTTCCCTCATTAGAGAACACTGAAGTCAAAAGGAAAGGGGTAGTGCAAAGGCTCACAGTGATTTTACAATGTGGGATAGAGATAGAAGCACGGGCCTAGTTGATTTTACTAGGTCCATAGGAGGCCGTATTTAGATTCTTCATACTTTAACATGTCTAGAGGAGCTTTTGTCCAAGTCCCAGTTCTCCCTACCAATTCTCAGCAATTTATGAGTTTAGCTGTGAAGCCAAATAAACTATACACAAACGTGCACTTCTTTCTTTATATTAACACTTAACAAGATAAGCACATGATTTTTCAAATCACTCATTTAGTCAAATCATGCCATTTGCTCCTGAACAATGTTATGCCCAGCTTCAGTGACAGCTATTTCCTTTTCATACTTCACCTTCCTAAGCTCAAAATAAGCCTTGCAATTATTTCTTATGAATTAAAAAAGAATTTCTCATTCTCTACTATCCTCATAGTGAAAAGAGGCAAAACTGTTTCTGCTCAAGGTTTCCATAACAGAATTAATTTTAAGCCGAAATCAAGTCTAGAAAACTTTTGCTCAAAAGGTGAATATGGAAAAGTTACAAGTGAAAGCATAAGATAGAATGGAAGATGTTATGCAGCCTAATTATAGCTGTCACCACAGTTAAAACAACTGATGATCAATTGTTATTACAAGTCATGTCCTATTTAGCATTAAAACTCTCAAGTCTCATTTAATTGGATAGGCTTTTTTAAAAATGAGTAATAGTTGGCTTTAAAATCTTTAATATGAATGCTAGAGCCTTATAATTCACTCTTGAAAGTTGACTGGCTAAATAAAACTACATTTTACTAACTCATTACTGAAACTTGCACTTAGGCCTGGATTAGTGTCCATTTTATTGAAACATTCGACTTTTAAAACATATATTTTGAAATACATAGTGTAAACATACTATGCAGGACAGTGTTGTTAACTCTCAAGATTTTATTAAGACTCTTGCAATTTTTATTGTTTTCTTGATGCTCCAGCTCCTGGAATCATTTGATTACAGGAGAATCCCATGAGCATTTTTTTAAAAAATAGTATGTTTTTAGCTCTCACAGCTACAGAAAACAAACTGTAAAACTTAATCTATGTGCAGCTAATGCCTCCGAAACCAAAATTCCATTAGGTTTTTTTTTTAATGTCCTCATATTTAAATCAATTTCATTCTTTCTGTGCCTCTCTAATTATTTCATAATACTTTGGGTTGGCAATGCTGCGATGAGAGCAGGAACAGAAGGATATTAATGCACTAACTACACCTTAAACCTCTAAAAATTAAGTGTCTCTATGTAAGCTAGGGGATGAAATGTTAAAAAGGAAGACGGAATACTGCTAAACATTTCTGGATTTTTCCTTTTTCCTCCACTGAATAATTAAAAATAAATAAAACATTCTTATAGAACCATTATGAAAGGAAAATCAGTGTACCACAATGCCTCAGTTTGAATGACCCAAAAAGAGCACAAAACAAATTTAATTTATATAATCATTTCCTCCTAAAGATGATTTTTAATGTAACATATTACTAAGGATCCCAGAAATCTGAATATCAAAAGTATTTTTAAAACCTGCAGTACGATGAAATGAAGTGTTTGTGCATGAAGCAGTGATTTTTCTCTAATGCAATAAGGCAAATACATAATGTATACTTATGAATCATTTAAATTTAAAATGCTAGCCTGATATATGTGTGCAATTCCCATTGACATCCATGGAAGTTATTTGCATATATCTGAGAGTAATTTTGGCCATTAAAAGGGTGTAGCTTCTTTTTAAAAAACAGCCAATTTTTAAAAATATTAGTACATAACTAAAAATAAGGCAAAGGTTAACTGTGAAAATACTTATGCTCAATTAAACAAGATTTGATTTGGTATATTTTACAAAATTGTTTAATTTGTAATATATTATTTTGAATTAGCCTGCACATTTATTCAAAATGAATTCCCACTGTCTGTGTTCGGGTAGGAAACATAATTAGGTCCCAGTCTAACTTTTCTATATCCTTTAAGTACCGTTACTTGAACTCTGCTGAAGAAAAGTTTCAATCTGCAATACTCTCTGCATTAGAATTACAGAAAAAGTTTTTTTTCCTTTCCTGCCTGTTGAGTGAAACAAACAATCAAATACTAAAGGCTGGGATCTGTAAAAGAACACAAAGGTATTGGACAGCCACTTCTCACTAAGTTTTAATGGAAGCTAGATGCCTACTCCTTTAGGCTATGTCTACACAACAAACAAGAGCTGGTCTGCACTGGTCCTTGTGGAACAAGCTGCTGGAGGACTATTAGAGTGAACACAGGCAAAGCAGCGTCAACAATGATGGTACACTGATTCGGTACACTAACTATGGCTCAGTGCTGCTCAGGAAGATGGTGTAACTAAGTCATCATAATGGGCTGCCTACATCAGTGGGAGACTAAGCATACACAAAAGCAGAACTACAACTTTGTCTACCACTTACCTTGAAATTCATTACACAGAGTAGCTTGCATAACTCCTGTTGACTTTGTAACTCCTCTTCTCTGTAGTGTCTTCACTGCCCTGGGCCAATGAGAAACATGCTCCTATTGATGCAACACTATGCCACTTTTGGGGGTGGTTTACTGTGTCAACTTCCAGGTTTGACTGAGCATGACTTTACTGACACTCAATCGAATGCGAAAAATCAATCTTCATGGTGGTTTACATCAACCTAACTTTATAGCATAAATTAGGCCTTAGTGTATTTTGAAAATTCCAGTCTTAACTGCTTACCTGAACTTGTTAATACTTTACATTACACTGTTTTACATAATGTGTTAAATAGCAATAGTTCATAAATATTTTGTAAAGGAATCTTAAGGCATGTTAGAAGAGCACCTCTGTATAAGAAACGCATGGCAGGAATCACAGACTCGTACAGGCTTTGGCGAAGATGGTAGAGGCAGTTCATTGTCAGAACAGGCATTACAGAAGATTTCACCACAGTTCCTACAATGATGCTAGATAAAAATGGAAAAAACAAAGGATATTTTAAATTGCACACAGAGAGCACGTTATACATTTGGTAACAAGCTGTTATAACAAAAACAGAAACAGAATTATTTCAAATTAAACTTTCAAATGCCAGAGAAGAAGTGTGATGTCCATTTTGTAAAGATGACAGAACACATCAAAAGGTCTAATTTGTCATGTTTTTCTAGACAAGCTACCAATCTATGAATCCCCTATTTTTTTTCCTAATGTAGGTGAAGTGTAACTAAATTACCAAAATCAAAAGAAAATACATTATAATGTTACCACCACCTTGGGCTTGATTTTGGCCTCCAACACCTATGCATGCATGCATCATATCTACTGTGAAATAACATTCTAGCAGTGTCTTGAATTACCGTTGAAGTTAAATATGATCTAAATTTCAAAATAAAATGATCTATGCAGAATCTCATTTAACAGCTGAAGGGATTTAAAATAAAAAATTTAAATGGCAATTTAATTCAAAAGCAGTTAGAGAACAAGCAGAAATACAACTTTCCACAAGCTATTTTAAAATGAAGGATATTAATTCACTTTTTTTTTTAATCTCTTGTATAGATACGTACTGCAAACACTTTCTAAATATGGTACAAATTTATATAATCAACTGTAACAATTTACTTAAGTTAGTAACAGATCTCAGTACATTTAAGTTATTTTAGGGCCTGATCCCAACAAGGTGGTCTGCACAGACAAATCTGAGACTGTCAGTGGGGCTCTGTGCACGCACAGCTATCTGCCCCCATGAAGCACCTTGTATATGTGACACTATCTTGGTCTAGGGGACTGTTTATCATTATTTTTCATATTAATATTTCATATTTGAAATAATCCACATGTGATATACCATGTTTGGTATCAACAGAAAGGTTGTAACTTGCTAGGAATGATTACATGTTTTATATGTAGGTATCATAGCTCTATTAGAAGTTAGGATTTGTATTTGTTTTATGTGTGCTCCACATCATTTGATTCTAAGGCAATCCCAGACTGGGCATCTGCAAAACCACTGTCCTCCTGATGGCCTATCAGGGGACCTCCCAGGTACAGGGTGCCTAGGAAGAAACCTGTTTGACTGGTCACCCAGATTGATCATGTGACTCAACTCCATTTTGATTTGGCAAGGACTCTGAGAGCATGGGAGAGCCAAAGGTGATAAAGGCAGTGGCCCCATCTCCATTTTGTCTTCAGTCTGTCTGCAACCAACACCCTCCTCTGGAACTATTCTTCTGGGACTGAACAAAGGTCTGAGACTCACCAAGGTGCTGGGTGTATACGAGAGGAATTGGACGCAACTGCAAACTGCAAATTCTTCAATGACTTGATTCCTATGGACTCTAAATCATTTGTATGTATGTGATTCACTTTGACCCTTTAACATCTCTCATGTTTTGTTTGTTCTCTTTTTATATTAAACCTTTATTTGTTGTTACTAAAGGACTAGCTGGCAGCATGGTATTTTGGGCAACATCCAAGCCTATATTGTTCTGGGTGATGTGGCTGGTCCTTTGGGGTCAGGAGAACCTATTTCTTTAAGAGGTGACTATGTGGGAACCAGAGAAACTGATGTGCAATAAATGGGGCTGTTTCTATTTTGTTATGCTTGGTGATGTCCAGAGTGGGGAATCAGAAGCATGTTTTGTTGTGGACTGGGAGACTGGTTTAAGTACCGCCCATCAGTGGTTTGGGGGTTTGGCCCCTGGTTTTGGCACATTCAGAAGGTTATCCCAGGAGGTCCAGGTCACGGTAGGATCAGGGACCAAGCTTGCATATACATAACAAACAGAGCCAAAGAAGTTCAAATATAAGCATTTTAGAAAATGTCCCTAAAATAGCTATGTACTAATTCGTGTGTGAGATTCTCTGCTGCCCCCCTAAAAGTTGTAAACTGAATATTTTCTTCATATGTCATTTTAAGAATTGGAGCTGATAGAGATCTCTGCTCAATCTTACCTTCCTTTTGGAAAGAGAAAACTCCTTTTCACATAACTTGCAGTGTGTAGCTTCTTTGTCCTTCAACCAGACCTGTCCCTGGATATGGGGAGGGAGAGAAGGGGGAGAAAGGTTTTTCACAGAACACCAAGTATTTGTGCCATATTCAAACTCTGAGGCTCTCCTGGACAGGCACACTAAAAAGAAGCACTATTCTTTATTGCTTGTATTATAGTAGTACTTGGAATTGTACCACAGTCATGTCAAATGAGAGCAGCATTCCACTATGTGAATCACTATATAAACACATAAGAGATATAAGAGATGGATCCTGCCCCAACAGAACTTGCACAGGCTGTGACAGTCTGCATCCCAGGTTCATCTATTTTACAAAACTATAGTAAATTTTGAACAAAGCATGCCATTTGCGGTATCACTTGAAAACTCATAATCTCCCAAACATTATTGTCCTGGTAAAACGTGTGGGGCAAAATTGCATGTAAAGTTATAAGATTCTACTGTATAATGTTGTGACGTGTTCCAAAGTTAGAAGAGTGGCCCTAAATTATGAACCATCACCTAGCTAAGCAGCCATTCTTCATCAGGAAAAAGGATGTAAGCAAGAACTTTACAAACTGTCAAAAGAATAACTGGAGTTCTCACGTAAACAGACTGGCTGATACCTAAAATCCAGCTGGATATAATCCCCAAGAAGAGGAAAATGGTATAAAAATAGAAAACACACCCAACATAAATTACCTTTCCTCATCTCCCCTCAAACATCAACCTTTAAAAAAATAAAGAAAGCATCAATGAACTGGAGACAGAGGAGTCTTAGCTGAAGTAATCCAGCCAGACTGCTGTAAGTTTATTGAGAAAAAACATTCTCCATTGACGAAATGATGGACCTTATGTGAGCCTATATTGTCCAGTACAAGCTCTGGGACTGAAGGTGGGGTGGGGAGTGGGGAATAAATAAAAAAAAACAACAACAAGGAGTCCTGTGGCACTTAAATACTAACAGATTTATTTATTGCATGAGCTTTTGTGAGAGAAAATCTCGATAGGGGAACTTATAGAATGGGTCCCATCTTCAGAGCATCTGACAAAGTGGGATTTTCTCCCACAAAAGCTTATCTAATAAATAAATCTGTTAGTCTTTAAGTGCCACAGGACTCCCGGCTTTTTTTTTTTTTTTTTTTTTTTTTTTTTTTTGAACTAGACTAACATGGCTGCCCCTCTGGAACTTGGTACTGGAAGTTGCTGTTGACATCTTCTATGTAAATCATGAATGACTGGAAAAGCCACTCATATGACTCAACTGGGAATGACTGTATGTTTGAGGCTGTGTGTTGCTTGTCCAATTAAAGTAGTATAAAAAGCACCTCAGGCTGGCGATTTGAGGGGACACAGCTATTGAACAATTGAACAGGTTGCACTCTGGGTAATGTCATATAAGCTTCATATACTAAAGGGATAAAAAAAGGGGAGAAAGAGAGGTTATTTATCTTGTACAGTAATGGATCTCTTTGAGATAGTGTCCCTGTGTGTACTTCATTTTAGGTGCACTTGCACCTCTGTGCCTTTGATCAGAGATTTTTGGTAATAGGGCCCATGTATGCACTATGCACAGCCTCATGCCCCATACTGAAGTTATATTGGGAAGCACAGATGAACCGCCCTCAGTTTCTTCTCTACTAGAAAGCACGCAAAGGCAGCTCTGAAGCAGAAGGGAACAAGGCAGATTGTGGAGCACCCAAAGGGACATACATTTCAAAGAACTCTAATAACTGTGCAAGGTAAGAAACCACTACTTCTTTTTTTGAGTACCATCCCTGGGGGGTGTTCTGTTTTAGATGACTCTAACATGAGAGACCTGGGGGAAGGGATGGAACTTGGGGGGTGCCAGGACTGTAACACCAGGGATAAAAGAGAGGGTAGTTGGAAAAGGGGGGGTGTCAAATAATTGTCTTAAGTATTCTAATGAAGCCCTGATACCTGAGGCGAGTGGGGAAGGACAACGCCGGGAGAAAATGCAAGGAGCTAGATGCAACAGAACTGAAAAGTGACAGGGGAAAGTAAGGCAATCAGCCTGGTATTTTAGGTGCCCGTACACAAATGCCAGGAGCCTGGGAAAAAAGCAGGAAGAACTGGTAGTACTGGTGCAGACAAGGAACTATGATATAATTAGAATAACAGAGACGTGGTGGGATAGCCTGTATGAGTGGAGCTCTGTCATGGATGGGTACAAATTGTTCAGGAAGGACAGGCAAGGAAGAAGAGAGGGAGGAGTGGACCTATATGTAAAAGAGCTCTATGACTGCTCAGAGCTCCATTATGGAAGCAGAAATGAGCCAGCTGAAAGTCTGTGGGTTAAGATTAGGGGAGCAAGCAACATGGGGGATGTTGTGGTGGGTGTCTGCCATAGACCGCCAGACCAGGAGAAGGAGGTAGATGAGGCATTCTATGGACAACTGGCAGAATTTTCTAGGTCACAGGCCCTGGTTCTCATGGGGGACTTCAATTACCCTGACATCTGTTGGGAGGCCAATACAGCAGTGCACAGGCAAGCCAGGAAGTTTTTGGAGTGCTGAGGACAACTTCCGGGTACAAATGCTGGAGCAACTGACTAGCGACCTTGCACCTCTCAACCTGCTGCTCACAAACAGAGAATTGACTGGGAAAGTAGAACTGAATGGCAACCTGGGCAGCAGTGACCATGAGATGGCAGAGTTCAAGATGCTGATTAATGGAAAAAAGGAAGGAAGCAAAATGCAGACCCTAGACTTCAGAAAAGCAGATTTTGGCTCCCTTAGGGAGCTGATGGGCAGGATCCCTCGGGAGGCTGATCTGAAGGAGAAAGGCATCCAAGAGAGCTGGCTATATTTTAAAGAAACCCTGCTAAGGGGACAGGAAGATACCACTCCAATGAGCAGAAAGAACAGCAAATATGGAAGGCACCCAGTGTGGCTTAACAGAGAACTCTGCACTAAGCTAAAACATAACAAGGAAGCTTACAGGAAGTGGAAGCTTGGACACATGACTAGGGAGGCATACAAAGCTATTGCTCAGGACTGCAGGGATAAAATTAGAAAGGCCAAAGGACAACTGGAGTTGCAGCTAGCAAGGGATGTGAAGGGTAACAGGAAGGGGTTCTGCAAGTATGTCAATAACAAGATGATGATCAGGGATGGTGTAGGTCCCTTACTAAATGAGGCAAATATCCTCGTGGTGGAGGATGAGGAAAAAGCTGAAGTGCTCAATGCTTTTTTTACTTCAGTTTTCACAGGGAGGGCCAGCTCTCAGCCCACTACACTGGGTATGGCAGATTGGAGGGAAGAAGAGAGGTCCTTGGTGATGGAAGGTCAGGTTAGGGACTACTTACAAGTCCATGGGGCTGGACGAACTACATCCAAGGGTGCTGAGGGAGTTTGCCAATGAGATAGCAGTACTGCTGGCCATTATCTTCGAAAACTTGTGGCAAATGGGAGAGGTGCCGGAAGACTGGAAAAAAGCAAATATAGCGCCTATCTTCAAGAAAGGGAAAAAGGAGGATCCATGGAATTACAGACCAGTCAGCCTCACCTCAGTCCCTAGAAAAATCATGGAGCAGGTTCTCAAAGAATCCATCCTGAAACACTCGGAGGAAAACAGAGTGATCAGGAAGAGTCAGTATGGATTCACCAAGAGTAAATCTTGCCTGACCAACCTCATTGCATTCTATGATGAGATGACTGGATTTGTGGATGCACGAAGAGCCATTGATGTGATATGCCTTGACTTTAGCAGGGCTTTTGATAGAGTTTCCCACAGCATTCGCGTCGGCAAGTTAAGGAAGTATGGATTGGATGCGTGGACAATAAGGTGGATAGAACACTGGCTAGATCAATGGTTTCAGCATGTAGGAATCAATGGCTCCATGTCTAGTTGGCAACCAGTAACGAGTGGTGTGCCCCAGGGGTCAGTCTTTGGGCCGGTTCTGTTCAACATTTTCACTAATGATCTAGATGATGGGATAGACTGCACACTCAGTAAGTTCATGGATGACACCAAGTTGGGGGGAACGGTAGGCGTGTTGGAGGGAAGTGACAGGATTCACGAAGACCTGACAAATTGGAGCAGTGAGCCAATAGAAATCTCATGAGGTTCAACAAGGACAAGTACAAAGTCCTGCACTTGGGACAGAAAAACCCCATGCACTGCTACAGGCTGGGGAGCAATCAGCTACTTTTAGCAGCACTGTAGAAAAGGACCTGGGGGTCATGGTAGATGGGAAGCTGCATATGAGTCAACAGTGTGCTCTTGCTGACAAAAAAGCCAATGGCATACTGGGCTGCATCAGTAGAAGTGTTGTCAGCAGATCGAAGGACGTGATTACTCCCCTCTATTCAGCACTGATGAGGCTGCATCTGGCATACTGTGTCCAGTTTTGGGCTCCCCACTACAAAAAGGACATGGACAAATTAGAAAGAGTCCAGGTCAAGGCAACAAAAATGATCAAGGGGTGGAGCACAAGACATACAAAGAGAAACTGAAGGAACTAGGCTTATTTAAAAGCCTGCAGAAGAGAAGACCGAGGGGGGATCTGATAGCAACCTTCAACTACTTGAGGTGATGCTCCAAAGAAGATGGAGCTCAGCTGTTCTCAGTGGTAACAGAGGACAAAACAAGGAGCAATGGTTTCAAGTTGCAGCTGGAGAGGTCGAGGTTGGATATTAGGAAAAACTTTCTTACTAGGAGGGTGGTAAAACTTTGAAATGGGTTACCTAGGCAGTTGGTGGAATCTCTGTCTTTGGTGATATTTAAGGCTCAGTTAGACAAAACCCTGGCTGGGATGATTTATTGAGAGTGGTCCTGCTTCTTTTTGCAGGGGGTTGGACTAGATGATCTCATGAGGTCCCTTCTAACCCTATGATTTTATGACTCTCTGTCCTTCTAAAGTGGTGAGATTTTCAGAACAGAGTTCCTCACTGAAACAGGAACTGCGTTGTTATTGCCACCTCTGATCTTGTAGCATGAATTAGGGCATAGTGCCTGGAAAGGTTATGCAATAAACACCTTGTTGCAACTCTGCAGATTTTAGCAACAGTAACATCTTTGAGTATTGGTCTCTTCTGACCTTAGAGTCTGTGAGTTGGGCTAGAGATACAGATTGTGGTCTAGTAGAGGGGCAGAGTGATCCATCCAAGGTCTCACAGTTAGCCAGTAGCAGACCTGGGAATAGAATCTAAGTCACCTTAGATCAAATCCAATGCCTCATCCACTGAACCATGCTGCCTCTCACATGACAACAATCTAACGCTTCAGAGTAGGAAAATGTACAGCAGCATTGTCAACTCAACTTCTTTTTGACCAATTAATAACCAATAAATCACAACCCTGCTTGAGATGTGAATAGATGCACACAAGGAATTCTTTCAAACAACAGTTACATGCAAATGATTTTACCTTTCATTATTTGGACTGCACTAGTTTCTAGAGTACAGTAATCTTTGTACAGGTCATCTACATAGATTTAGGACCCCCACATTGGGGACTAAGGCCCCATTGTGCTAGGCATGTAGAAACTAATAACAAAATGGTCTACACCCTAAATAGCTTCATAAACATTTAAGACACAAGTCCCAAAGGGGTAAACATGTTAGTCTCGCTCAGCAAAATAAACAAGTAGTCTGATGGCACTTCTTAAGACTACCAAACATATTTTTTATCACAAGTTTTTGAGGGAGAAGTGGGACTTTCTCCCACAAAAGCTCATGCAATAAATAAATGTTAGGATTTTGGAAGTGCCACCAGACTCCTTGTTTGTTTAAGATACAGTCCCACTTCCAGAAACTGAATAGCTTCAAGGATGTTTCATCAGGCTTTCTTATACAAATTTACATGAGTGTTACTGTAATGAAATTCTTTTTGACAACAGATTATCATGCAGTAATTTATAGTCAGTAATAATAATTCCTGGGACTAAATAAAATTGGAATTTAATTTTACCAAGGAGATAATAGCTTATTTCTCAAAACAATATAGTGTCTTGAAACAAAAGATTAAGGTATTGTGACACTTAAGAATGGCCATATTAGGTCAAACCAATGGTCCATCTAGCCCCATATCATTTCCTCTGACTGTGTTTACTGCCAGGCACTTCAGAGGATATAATTAGAACAAGTAATCCAACCTGTCAGCCCTTCCCAGCCTCTGGCTAACAGTCATCGATCCATTGATCTATTCTCTGTGAAATGATCTAGTTCTTTTTTTTTAACCCTGTTATAGCCTTGGCATTCACACCACCTTCCTTTTTTTCATCTTAAACACGGTGCCTAATAATTTCATTTAGTGACCCTCTAGTTTTTGTATTTTGAGAAGGAGTAAATAACACTTCTTCAATTACCTTCTCCACACCAGTCATGATTGCATAAACCTCTACAATATCCCCCCTTAGTTATCTCTTTTCCAAGATGAAAAGTTCCAGTTTGATTAATCTCTCCTCATACATAAGCTTTTCCAAACCCCTAATTATTTTAGTTGTCCTTTTCTGCACTTTTTCCAATTCCAATATGCCTTTTCTGAGCTAGGGTGACAAGATCTGCATGCCATACTCAAGGTGTGGCCATATCACAGATTTATAAAGAGGCAATACATATATTCTCTTTTATCCCTTTCCTAACAATTCCTAACATTGTTAGCTTTTTTGATTGCTGCTGCAAATTGAGTGGATGATTCCAGAGAACTATCTACAATGACTCCAAGATCTCTTTTTTGATTGGAAACAATTAATTTAGACCCCACCATCTTATATGTATAGTTGGGATTATATTTTCCAATGTTCATTACTCTCCACTTATCAACTTAGAATTTCATCTGCCGTTTTGTGAGATCCCTTTGTAACTCTCTGCAGTTTGCTTTGGCCTTAACTTTCTTGAATAATTTTGTATCATCTGCTGATTTTGCCACCTCACTGTTCACCCCTTTTCCAGAACATTTACGAATATGTTGAACACTACTGGTCCCAGTTCAAACTTTTGTAGGACACCATTATTTATCTCTCCATTCTAAAAACTGACCATTTATTCCTACAAAAAAAACAAGGAGTTGTGTGGCACTTTAAGACTAACAGATTTATTTTTCGCATGAGCTTTCGTGGGAGAAAATCCCACTTGGTCAGATGTTTCGAAGATGGGTGAAGCATCTGACGAAGTGGGATTTTCTCCCACAAAAGCTCATGAGAAAAATAAACCTGTTAGTCTTAAAGTGCCACACGACTCCTTGTTCTTTTTGCTGGACTAGACTAACACAGCTATCCCTTTGGAAATTGACATTTAGTGCTACCCTTTCTTTCTTATCTTTTAACCACTTACTGATCCATGTGAGGACCTTCCCTCTTACCCCATAACAGCTTACTTTGCTTAAGAGCCTTTGACAAGGGACCTTGTCAAAGACTTTCAAAAATGGAAGGACACTATAGCCACTGGATCACCCTTTGTCCACATTTGCTGACCCTCTCAAAGAATTCTAGTAGATTGGTAAGGCATTATTTCCCTTTACAAAAACACAAAGTTAAAATTAAAAGCAAGTTAAAACAAGTATCAAGTTCCCACAGCAACATTCCATGCAAAATTGAAGTAGCTCAGAAGCAGCTAAACTTCAGCGCTATTAAGTGCTTCAGAGCATGTCTGTTTATATCATCCTGGAGCATAAGACCATATAAATAAGAATCTACTCTAAATACTTAGCTTTGGAGAGGCAAATCTTCTCTCATGTTTAACAATTTTCAAGAAAATATTTCATTTTAAAAAACCTTCACTCTTTTTCCCTCCAAATCGTACTAACCTGTAATGCTTTGTTTGCTTCTTTTATATCTTCTATTTTAAGTTTTGATCTAAATATAGAAGAAAAATACAAAGTTTAGACATTTCTTGACAATATTTAGTTACAGTTGAAATTCTTAAGAAGTCAAAGTTTTTTAAAAGTCAAAGGCAAATTATTATGAACTTTTGGCTGATATTTATATTAAACAGAAGCATTCAGAAACCCCAATCAAGTTCAGGATCCCAATGTCCTCAGGGCTGTACCAACACAAAGGAAGACACAGTATATTCCCGAAAAAGTTGCAATTCTTTTGAATGGTAGCTTGCCTAGATGAGGGAAACTAGCACTGGTGTGACTAACTCTAGGTGCAAACCCTGAATGCTGACACACTGCACTGGTGCAAAATGGGATTTGGAACATAGTCTCACCAATACAAGCATGGTTTCATTTCACTGCAGCACAATGTACCTGGGTCCAACCACACCAGGGCAAAATAAATCAATACAGACAGGGCTTTAGGCTACATGATGCTACTGTTTTGACATAAGATGTAAAACATGGCATCATTAATAATGGCATGACTATTGACATTAGAAAACTACAGAAGAAGTCTTAAAAAGGAGAAAAAATTCTTTAAAAATACCAAGCAGGAAAGTGTTAAGCACACAACTGTATTCAAGGCCCACTGCTGATAAATGGTCTGATGAATACTTGGTCTTTTGGAGTTGCATCACACTTTATACTTTGGAATCCCATCACTTGTGGAGAGGCTGAGCACATGAACACATCTAATGACTACTTGCTCAAAGCTTCTGTGTTTATATGCCAGTGGCCTACATCTCCAAAGAACAGGGGTCAGGAACCATGTATGCAATACTCGCAAATTATAACAGATTGTCCTGGTGTAGAACCCAGAATTGTTGACTCCTAAATGAATACTCTTCAGTGGAGTTCACACAAATACTCAGACTTACCCATCAATGTTGTGAATGCATTTATTAATAGATAGGAAGAACTTTACTAGACAAGTCTGAGAGTATCTCTTAGATTGCCCAAAGTGTTTTTAATTAGGATTGATTTTTATGAGGACTTGTCTTCATGACTGTGCTGCAGCAGCATCAATTTAGAGGGGATGGGGAACATGCAGTAAGCCGAAACAGTGCTCTTCCATTGACGTCTATAATCCATGTAAACACAGGGTGGAAGCTACGTCAACGGAAGAGCACCTCCGGTCAATAAAGCATAGTGTGAACACCACTGACAATCAATCCAAGGTACATGAACTTAAGTTACACTACCTACATAACTAGTGGAACTTAGATCAACACAGCACAGTAGTGAAGACAAGCCCTTATACCGACATAATTAAGCCTGTCATCTGATTGCTAAAGGCTACCCACCACCCTATTAGAAAGGTCAATCTGTTCAGAATGCAGATAGACCCAGGCCACTTGAATGCAGCTGTCTTTTATGAAAATTGTCGGATAATTTCCTCCCAGGGAACTGCATAATTTTCATTTGAAGGCGCTAGTCTTCCAACTCCTAACTTCCATAGCCTCAATTTACTTGGTAGTTATCTTGAAATTTACATTGCAAAAAGTATCCAAATAAATAAATAAATAAGTACTCGCTTAGCTTGGAGGCCAGTTCTTGGAGAGCTTCTTCTTGGTCATGACACATCTTCTTCAATTGCCTATTTTTGTCCTGTAGTTTAAGGAATTCCTTTATAAAAAAAAAAAAAAAAAAAGGTTTTGGTTTTTTGTTAAAGCAAGAAGAAATAACATTGTACACATTTATTACTTAGAAAGTTATGTTTAAATATTAGAGCTGCACACATTATCCAGTATTAACTATGAAGTCAGGGGTTATAGTCACTATTATTTTGCTCACTTCAAAAACACAAACAACAGTCCCATAAACAAAGTTGTGTGATGATGGAGAAAGGGAAGATATGTCCGCATAACTATCACCAGTGATTTTGTCTGTGTTCCAGGTCCAGTAACACTGTGACACTTCTGCTTCCTTCTGAAATATCTGAACTTTTCTGTAGTAAGTCCCCAAATCAAAGCTCAGTGAAGTCAATGGAACAACTCCTACTGATTTTCACAGGCTTTGGATTGGGCACCAAAAAATACTAAGGAAAATTCCATTCTTGCACCATTTCCCTAAAATGTGAGAAAGGTGTGATTCATGGGATTAAGGCAGACCAAAAAAGGAGCTAAATGCACTTTTAACAGTGCTAAATACACTTTATCCTTCTCTAAATGTAATTCATGTTCTAATATATTCACTTCTAGCATAGCCCTAACAAGAAATGCAGGAACAATTAAGAGCTGAGGCTCATATAGCCTTTACACCCCCAACACATCACTGCCCCAGCATCTTCCCTTGGACACAATTGTTTTGCCTATTAGTCACTAAAAATATTGTGTGGGCATCTGAATCAGAGACTCATAGGATTGGAAGGGACCTCATGAGGTCTAGTCCAATCCCCTGCCAAAAAAGGACCACTCCCACTAAATTACCCCAGCCAGGGTTTTGTCTAACCGAGCCTTAAATACCTCCAAAGATGGAGATTCCACCACTTCCCTAGGACGTGCTTCACTACTCTCCTTGTAAGAAAGTTTTTCCTAATATCCAACCTCAACCTCCCCAGCTGCAACTTGAAACCATTGCTCCTTGTTCTGCCCTCTGTTACCATTGAGAACAGCCGAGCTCCATCCTCCATGGAGCATCCCTTCAAGTAGTTGAAGGTTGCTATCATATCCCCCCTCGGTCTTCTCTTCTGCAGGCTAAATAAGCCTAGTTCCTTCAGTTTCTCTTTGTATGTCTTGTGCTCCAGCCCCTTGATCATTTTTGTTGCCCTGCACTGAACTCTTTCTAATTTGTCCACGTCCTTAAAGAAGCGGTTTAGTAGGTGGAAAGGTGTAAAAAACCTTATTAGAAAGGGTGTCCTGTTGCCATTTAATATATATTTGCCTTGTGTATAAATTTTATGTTCACTTCACCTTGAAGCCTTGAGGTCTTTATAAGACTGTAGCAGACAAATTGTGGCGGTCAAATCCTGTTGCTGAAAAAACAGTATTCATGCACCTTAGAGTACAATTCATGTGACACTTTTTTTCCTATCTTTCTGGCATTTTCACCTTCTCATTTTCCTTTTAACAATGAGATTACAAACACCCCAAATAACTGGAGACACCCCCCCTTTTGGGGGGCCCTACTCAGGTGGCTGCAATCTTAACTGTTTTGGGAAAAAATACATTACTTGGAACAGATAAGTTGGGGATTTTTTCTCTCATGAGTATTGAATTTACATTTTTTCTTTCTACTCTGTATAGACATGTATTGCATTGTACAATTTAATGATCTTAGATGTCAGTTTTCGAATGCAACACTCCCATCCTTTTACTTAAAAATTAACTGCATTGATTCTCTGGTTTCAAAATAGCTAAGTAGTGATGACCAATTAATAACATATACATAAAATAATTCTTTTCTATAGATCACTTACCAGTGATAATTTGAAATAAGCCAATTTCACCTGGGTTCTTTATTGCAGATCCTAAAGAATGTTCTAAATTTGTAAACTTTTGGACAATAATTCTCTCCTTTCACTGTCACTTCCTTAAAAACTAAGCACATATGCTCTTCTTTCAGATTGTTTGTTCCTTTTAGAAAAAGTAAGTAATTGCTGTTTTTCAAGATGCATTACTTATGTCCATTCCAAATCAGGTGTACACACACCATATGCATTACCAATGGAAGATTTTTCCCCAGTTGTACCCATCAGGTCAATGCAGGCATACCCTGGAATGTCACCTCCATGGTGCCATGTAGAGGATCTCTCCAACCCTCCAGCTCCTTCTTGCCAGTATGCTCCAACAAAAGGAGTAGACGGGTGAGTTCTGGAATAGACATCAGCAACACATCTCGACAAACACCACCTTTGTGATTTTAAATTACGTGATTCCCAAACAGGTCTATAGAGGAGGGGTTGGAGCTCACCAAACCACTAATTGGAGCACTGCCCTACTGAAGGCCACATCATCTCTGGCTTCCTGGGTGATAACAATGCAAGCGAAGACCTCTCTCTCTCCTACTAGCATGAGGTTTGGGGAAGAAAACTGGTAGGAAGATCTCCTAATTGTAATGGAATTGGGAAACCATCACACCAGAAGAGCTAAGTGTGGGCATAGCTGCACTTTGTCCTTATGACATACTGCATATGGGAGAGGAGGCAGTGCTCATAGGGCAATGCTTTGAGCTCTCACACCCTGTGTGCTGATGTGATGGCAACTAGGAATGCCACTTTCCAAGAAACGTACAGTAGGGAGCAAGACCCCAATGGCTCAAATGTGTGGTTCATTAATTTCAAGATCACCAAATTAAGATCCCGCACTGATGTTGGTCAGCAAACTGTAGGATATAACCTCTCTAAGCCTTTGAGGAAAGGGACACTTACTGGGTTGGCTAAAACTGATCTGCTCCCACCCCTGGGAAAAGCCAAGGTGACTGTCAATTGCACCCTCATAGAGGCCATCACCAGTTCTGTCTGCTTGAATTGCAAGAGGTAGTCTAAGATGGCTGGAAGTGGCACCTGACTTAAAGGAACACCGCCCCCCCATGCCCAAATCGGAAACCTCCTCCATCTGGCCACATACGCTGTTCTTGTGGATGGCATTCTGGTGCTCAGCAGAACCTCTTGGACCTGTTCCAAGCACTCAACCTCCGTGTCATTCAACCACATAGCCATCATGCCGTGAGGCGAAAGAACTCTAGGCTGCGATATCATGACTGTGGTTCTGGAAGATTAGGTCTGGCAACATGGACAGGGTAATGGGCATCCATGGACAGTGGAACCAGAGTCATAAACCAGAACTACCTGGGCCATGCTAGGGCAATGAGGATGACTGAAGATCTGTCTCTTCTGATTTTTAGAAGGACTTTGTGGATGAGGGGAAAGGGAATAAATTCATAGAACACCCTCCTCCCCCAGGGGAGGAAAAAAAAAGTCTGCTACAGACCCTGGGCTGAGTCTCAGTACAAACAGAACCAGTGGCACTTTCTGCTGGACTGAGCAGCAAAAAGGTCTACCTGGGGAAACCTCCACCTCAGGAAAATATCCCTGACTGTGTCTGCTCACACTGACCACTCATATCCACTGAACAAGCAGCTGAAGTGATCTGCTAACACATTCTGGGAGCTTAGGGATATGTAGCTTCCCAGTGAATGGAGTGTGCAATACAGTGAGTGGTTCCATAATCTCATAGCTTCCCTTCCCAGGGAAGTAGAATGTGCACCCCTCTGCTTCTTAATGTAGAACACTGATGCAGTATGTCTGTCAACACTGAGGTGTCTTGCCTCTGCAGGTGAGAACTGAAGGCCTGATAGGCCAGTCGGATCATTCACAGCTCCTGTACATTCATCTGAAGGGACAACTGCTTCTGAGGCTACAATCCCTGGGCCCTTATGTTGCTGAGGCATCTATAATCAGAGTTAGGGAAGGGTGCGATCTCATGAATAGAACCCCTCTGCATACCTAGGTTCAATCTAGCCAAGATGTTATCACCGACTGTGGAAGAAAAACCACCTTGTCCAGATTGTCTCTGTGGGGCCAATACACACTAGACGCCATTTATAGCTGTAGTGGTCCGAATCACAGCCTTGCATACTGAACCACGTACACACAAGACCATGTGGCCCAGGGGAGTCAAGCAGTTCTGGGTTATTGTGGTCAGGAAGGCACCGAGAGTCCTTATAATACCTCCTATTGTCTGGAACCAAGACTCTGGAAGCAAAGCTTTGGCCTGTATCAAATCTAAGTTTGCTCCAATAAACTCTGTTCTCTGATGGGCACCAGTGTTGACCTGATTTCATTCAGCTGAAGCCTCAGACTGAGAACACAAGCACTACCTGGGTTTCCATCTGCTCGTTGGAGCAGCCCTTCAGCAGCCAGTCAGCTAAGTACAGGTAAACTTGAACCCTGTGTTTCCTGAGGAGGGCGGCAACCACCACAATACAGCTGGTGGATACCTTTGCAGCTCCCGAAAGGCTGAATGGGAGAACTGTGAATTGGTAGTGCCCTGTACCCTCCAGGCCCAAGATGTCCTCCGTGGAATCCAACTCCTTGTGCACCTCCTCTGCCTGTATGCCAGGGGTCTCAAACTCATGGCCCAAGGGCCGCATGCAGCCTCTAAAGTTATTTATTGTGGCCAGCAACAACACTATCACTATCAATATTTACAATACCGTTGTATGAAAAGGTTTCAGTAGTGCAGCACTTGGGCTACTGTACAAGTCCTCATGCAGCCCTCATGGTGATTTGAGATTGAGACCCCTGCTGTAAGCCCAAGTTATGGGCCTCCCTTCTCAGGATGGCTTGGTGGGCCCTACTGTCCTTTGGGAGGATGATGCTCCTGCCATTGCCTCCTCTGGTGATGAGGTGGAGGAAGCTCTAGGTCCCAGCTCTGCCTCTGGAGCATCCTGAGCTTTCAAGTCCTCCTGACCTGAAACCTCCTTTCCTTCCTTAGGCAGCTCTGCTGACCAGGATCCCTTGGTTCCACAGTCCTTGTGTCTGCTTCCACCATTGCAGCCTCTCAGATACAGGCTCTGGTAGATGGAGCTATGATCTGGGATGTCTGCCACCCTATTCTTTGAGGTTACAGAGTAGGGGTCCCTGTGCTGGAACCCTTATACTTGGTATATGCCCAGGGAGTCCAAAAGGGCTATTGCTGGGAGGCCTGCCACAGCAAGGGCTTGGACCCCCTGGAGGTAAGAGGCTTCTGTCCTCCCTCTTCAATAAGACAGGATCTACCTCAGAGACTGAAGACCACGAGTCCAACCTCAGCAACCACAGCCGTGCCAAAGCAGTCAATACCAGTGCATGGTGGTTGGGGGGAGTTGCGTATCATCAAGGCAATGGAGACTAGAACCAAGAGATCCAGTGCTAGGACACTGACCAGCATCTAGATGAAGACTGCTGTCACGATTGAGATGGATACCAAGATCTGTAGTGGTGCCGGGATGGCAAACGATGTCTGGACGATGAATGGCGCCCCAATCAAGGCTGGTTTCCTAGCATCAATCGGTGCCTGGATGAGGAACAGTGCCCGTCAGCGATTAAGGTGGCGGTGGTCAGTGCCTTTCTAGCAGTAGCCTGCCCCTCAGCAGAGCCCCAATCCTTGGTACTGGAGGTTGCAGGTCTTGGGTTCTGCTCCAAGACAAGGACTGGTGCATTGCAATGGTAATCAGGTTCTACACCACCTCAAATGTGCCCAGAATGGAGGCAGATCCAGCTCCTTCACATTTCCTTCCTTTGCCAGGAACCCAACTCTCACTGGCTCCTCTGGGCATGTTGCTGACCCAATGTTGGGCCATGAGACAGGATCTCCTGCTACAGTTTCAGGATTGAGTCCTCTGGGGGGGAGGGAGTGGCTCACCATCAGCAAGAGTTTCCTGTTGACTCTGTATCTTTTATGTGGCACCAATGACTGAGATTGGTGCATGGCCTTTCCTGTTGGTGACAGGCAGCGTTTGGGATCCTTCTTTGGTGCCAGGTCACTAACCAACACTAGGGCACTATGCATCAATGCCCGAGTGCCAAATCCAGAGGTTGAGGTCCCAGGACTGCCTCCATCAGGAGTTGTTTTAGTCATTCCTTCCTCTCCTTACAGTGTCACAGGCAGAAGCCCCTACAGATCTTTCACGGATCTGTCTGGTGTGATGCCCCAAAGACATTTCAAACAGGAGCCATGCTGACTGGCTGTCAACACAGACTTACAGCAGGATCCACAGAGCTTAAATCGCTGAGTCTGAGGCACACCCCAGGGACCCAGAGTAGCTGGAAGACCCCTTAAACACTATGTATGCTAATTATACTTATCAGTTAGCTAAACTATGTACAGAAGAACAACACTGAGGACTAACCATAGAACACTGTTGTAATAACCCTTGGGGAGGAAGGGGTTAACATTCTGGTCAGTGAGTCCCAGGACAGCCAATAGGAATGAAGCACAGGTTTTTGAATTGTAACAGCAGCCTGGCCTGGGCCTGTTTGGATGCAGCAGAGCTCCTGGAAGGATCAGGAGGAGGCCAGAGGGGCCTGAGGAAGAATCCAGCAACATCCTTACCAGAGATAAGTTAAGTTTGGTATTGACCAGGCGTGAGTAGAACAGGGAATGTTTATTTAGACGCGGTCAGGGTATTTTCTTTGTTTTTGGCTTGTTTTTTGGATTTCTCTGTGCTGAGCACATGTACCCCCTCCCAATACCCTGTAACTACCAAAGTTAGTTCCCAGAGAAGCAACTCTCTGTGTTTATTATCTGTTCTTTTTGATTAAAGAGTTTACCTTTTAAGTAAGTTCTGGTTCTGTGTCCTGAAAGGCAAGAGGTGTGTGTGCCCGTGCCTTAGACTGCACAGGCAGCTACTAGAGGGAACCCTGTTCCCGTTCCAGCTCATATTGCAGCTGGAGTTCAGTCACTTTCCTGAGAGAGGAATAAAGAGGATTGCAAGTACCTCACAGGGAGGAATTCCCAAGTGCGCCTTCCTGTGTCTCAAGAGGTTTTTTTTGCATTTGGGTGGTGGCAGCGATACCACTCCAAGGCCAGGAATTGGAGGCCTTGGAGACTTTTAAGAGCAGGCTTTAAGGCCAGTGGCTTTTCTGGCCTGTTGCAGGCCCCCACCTTCTACACTCAGAGTGCCAGAGTGGGGAAAAAGCCTTGACAACTGTGCCAAAGCAAGCTATAAGAAGCTCCAATGACCATCATGGGGGGGTAAGGAAGAACTGGAGCATCAGCAGGTCAGGAGGGTCCTACATATGGAGTGATGGAGGCTCCAGTCCAGGGGATGCCTGTATTGAACTGACATGTACCTCTACGGAAAATTCTTCCAATGATCATGCATTTGGTGCACATGTACCTGATTTAGAAGGGACATGAGCAAGCACTAGAAGAACTAGACCTCTTCCTAAAATGCAAAAATCAAGAATTAATTCCTCTTCAAAAACTGGTGATGATATATAACAGCAACTAAGCATTGTGATGCAAAGGTTAATAAGGAATGAGACAAAAGCAGCTACATAAGTGAACATTCAAATGTGATGTCTTCACAGGAAAGAGACCATTGCATGGGGAAGGCATGAAGCTGTCTATACACCTGTTGAAGTCAGCAAACAACAGCCTATCTAGAGAATATGGCTAACATTAACTATTGTATCCAAAAGTAGATCTGCGGGGAGAGAGAAAAATAAGGTCATTTGAAAATATTTAAAGATAATTAAAGATTATAGATACTAAAACTAGTTTAAAGATGAAGCTTGATAAATTTATGAATGAGTTTATATGGACAGGGTTGCCTGTGATAGCAGGGGACTGATTTGATGACTTGAGTCCTGGCCAATTGTATACCCATCACAAGGTTACATAGTCTGGGTACTAATACAAAGGTAATGGCATGTCTGTAAGAGGAAAGGGATGCTCATATACTATGGTGACAGACAGTGTACCAGCCATGAAAAAAATACCAAAGGTGCTCCTCGGGAAATTCTGAGCCACTGTGAATGCACAAATTTCATGTCCCTCAGCAGATTTTTTTTTCCTCCATAGAAAATATGTTCTGTTGGACAAGCACTGCACTTTTGCCTTTTACTGTCCAGGGGCTGGTATGGCACCAGAACAGAGGACAGACATTCCCTGATGGGAACAGCCCATCTTTGGACAGGGAGGAGAAGAGGCTACATTTCTCACAGAGCCCTGCCCACAGAACCAGGTGCAGGAGACGGACAGTGGAGGCTGCTGGGGGATCACGGACTAGAGCTCAGAAAGACTACTGAGGGGAATAGGGTGGTGGTGCAGGGTCATATCACAACAGGGACTAATGTGCCTGACAGAAGGGGAAGAAGCACTTCTCCTACCAACACCCAACAATCTCCCAGGTTCACTCCCAGGCTCCTTCCTAGCAATTACTTCCCTCTCTCACAGCTCCTCCACTACTCCCGACTCCACCAAGCGTTTGCACTGCTTCTGAGAAATGCAGGAAGTTTCTGTATTGAAATTAAAATGAATTGTTACGCAAAGCTTTTCATTAATTTACCTAGTAAGAAATCCTTTTGTCAAAAGTATTTCCTGAATTATCATATGCAGAACTTTTAAATTTTTGGCACAGAATTCCCCCAAGAGTAAGAGGAGAGCTCTCACGGCTTTCCTCAATAGCTGTCAGAAGCATAAATGAAGAGATGATGCAAGAAGACAGGATTTAAGAATACAAGCATTTTAATCTCAGATCTATCACTAGAACGAAGTTTTGACCTACACTACATGAAACTGGTTATAACTTCAGTCCTTTGTATCACCTTCCCTCAGATTTTGTTTTGGTTTCTTAACACACTAATAAAATTTTCTTAGAGATTTTTTTCCTACTTTTTAACTGGTATTTACATTAACTGACTCAAGATGAGAAATATGAACCCCTGGGCAGAGAAGCAAAATGTACCTGACATTTGGTGCTCAAGTCACAGACATACCATAGGTCAGAAAACTGCTCATTCTAAGAAGTCTCTCCTAAGATGCTAGCTACAGCCAGTAAAGGATCTAGGAAAAGTATAGTACCATGCATGACAGTGCATGACTTTTTTTTTTTTAAATGAAGATTCAGAATCTAATTAGAATTCTTATTTAAAGATTTGTGAACACTCATTCACCTTACTATTTGGGCTCTTCACAAAAATATAGCTCAAACACTAAACAGCACAAAAAAGAGATCATAAAAATCCCAGCCACTCTTGAAATCTGAAAACACCGGCCAACAAATTGCTATCTCACTGTCAAACAGACAGGAACAATTAGCCAAATGCCTTTCCAAGTGGAGCCTTACCTCTTGCAGACTATGAAGGGCCATCTGAGATGGCCATACCAACAGAAGAGGGGCTTTGAAGAGGGCTTTGATACCTGTCCTGGAGAATACAGAAGCAATGTGCATGAACACATGCCAATTTAGTTGATGATAAGTGCTTCAATGGGCAAAATTCAACATCAAATTATCTTAAATAAAACACTAATCTCCTTGCATTTATCAACTGTGGATTTTACTAGTTAACCTAGCTGCTCTACATAGAAAATATCCTTAACATTTACTTAATCCTGAAAGACTAAAGAAACTGAATTGAAGAATTTAAATCAATGGTTTATGTCTCTGTAATAGTTCTACTGGTCCAAGTAAGAAAATCCACAACATCTATGGGAAGATTTTTTTTCAATTATTTGAAAGTAACTTAAAAGTAGGTTCCTAAACTCCTATCATACTGAGTGTTTTAGATAGGTATGCAACAATTTATCATTCCTTTCAGGAATATCCTTCTATGAATAAATTGCTGTAACTCTTTTTAGTAATTAGCATCAGATCATGCATTAACCTCATAACTGTTCTCTAATCTCTAGCTTCCTCTATTTTTGACTATGTAATTTCCTCCAGCCTGAAAAGATTTAAATTGCATTACACTTGAAATGACATTTTGAAACTGTGCAATCCTTCTATGTTTACCAAAAGTACTATCTGTTAACGTCCATATTTTTTTGCAGTTTTTGAGGTTAGTGAGACACTTTTCAAGACCACTCTCTTATCCACAGTAGTTTGTCAGTTAGACCTATTCTCCCTTACCTGTGCCTCCCCAAAATAAGAGTCTGAGGATACTCAACTTGTATCCTCGCAGTAATTTCTGATTTTTTTTATTCTGTTTGTGGTTGTTGACATGATATTAATTATTTCAGAATCTGACATTACAATAAATTAATTATCATATAAATCAACTAACTCCAGTGGAGTTATACCACAGATGTATTTTGACTATTTTGTCAAAGAAATGCCTCTGGAAGGGAAAAAAAAAAACAACACAAGTTTAGGTGTGCCAAAAGGATTTCAGGAACTCCTAAAAGATCCTCTAACATTTTCCAGTACCAAACTGTGAATGGCAGGACTATGTCTGAAACAGGAAAGTACAGTATCTATTTCTGAAAAAAAATCTTAGTTCTAATTCTAAAAGCAGCAGAAGCAACTTACAAATTAATTTCATTTCCGTTAGATGCTGAATGACCCAAGCAGGACATATATCTCTCTTCCTTCATAAACTTGCTTCTTTTCAATAAACTTCCAAGCTAAGAAAATGTAAAGGCACTATAAAAATTAGTGATAGAAGATTTTTAAGGAGTAAGTTCCAGAGGGACAACCACATTAGTCAGTGTACAGCAAAAAGAATGAGAGTCCTGTGGTACTGGCATCTGACAGTCGGCTAGAGCCCACAAAAGCTTATGGCTGAAGAAATTTGTTAGTCTTTAAGGTGCCATGAAACTCTTGTTGTTTTTAAGTAGCAGGGCATACAGGGCTAGGATTAGAACACTAATCCTCACCGGCCTATCATAAGTTTATAGTAAAATATCCTTTAGTATCATTCAGAAAGGAGAATGTAGATTTCATTATGCCTTATGGAAAATACAGAATCTTTAACTCAAGACTCTACAGAGAGTGAAGGGAATGATTTTCAATATTTTTAATTGTATTTTTACGCCTAAACATATGTTCTATCAAGGGTCTGCAGTCTGTGACAGTTAAAATTTATAAGCCTAGCAAGCTCACTTTTAAATTAAAGTGAATTTGAAAAGTTTTTCTCCAAAATGTACCTTTTTAAGACAAATTATTTGCTGGGTCTCTGCTCTCAGATGAGATGAAGTTTCTTTTTCCTTTTGCAGATCATCTTCCAAGGTTTGTCTCCATTCCTTTTCTATCTTCAAATCTGTTTCCAGTTGAACCCTAGAATTGTAAACCAAAGACTATCATGGTACATTTCAGTATAATCTTTTAAACAATCTTCTTTATTTTCTGGTTTCGCTATCAGTTCAACCAAACAAATAACAGTAATTTGCTATTTTAATTTATTTACAAGTTATTATTTTTAATGTTGTTAAATCTATATGCAACATCCTAAAAAGATTTCATACACAAGTATAAGAAGTTATAAGAAAATAGAGGGCTTTCATTCAGAGAAGAGGTTTCAAATGCTGTGCTGTGGAACACTGGTATGCCATGAGAACTATCCAAGTGTGGCATGAAATGTTGTGCAAAGATAAGGAAAACCAACGTAAAACAAACATCATTTCATCTTGAACAACATTCCATTCAACCAAAATTACAACTCATAAAACTCATGAAAATTAATCATCTAATTAAAAATGAGGTATTGATCTTTCAATTCTAAAATGTGAACATTCTAAACACAAGCGACCAAGGGGCAAAACAGAGAAGACATGTATTTTTTTCTGGTGGATTTGAAACATTAATGCATTTGGTCCTTCTTTAGCTTGTTGTGTGAGCTGTTTCAAACCTCTCTAGTAAGACTGTAACCATAATAAATTTAAGTAATTATGACATTTATGAGCAATCAATTCAGTTGGAAAAAGCAGGTGTGCTGTGGAATTGTTCATCTCACTATGTGTGCCGTCGTACTGAAAAGGTTGGGGAACCACTGATTTAGAGAGATTTTGAGGATCTCATACCATTCTAAAGATCTGAATTTTGCAATCAATTAATGTACTGCCTTAGTAACCTATTCTTTGGCAACTGAAAAATGCATATTAAAGAATCTTCCTGCTTGTCTTAAGTGTTGTGAAGTCTTTTTTAATAATACAGCTCTCGTGTTTGAGAGAAGATGAGTGATGAAGTTAATTTTTAGCTCATAAAAGCTATTATATTAGTAAGACTTTAAATGGAAAGTCTCTGTTTTCTATTTTAGACTGGAGATTACAGGGACAAAATTAAGAATATCTGACTTTCAAGGTATCTAGAATACAGCATAAAGGATTTTGAATTTGTGAGGAGGTGGCACATTCTTTTAAAGCCGGGGGCACGGCATTTGACTAAAGAACTGTTGTTGATGTTGATTTCCTTGCTAATTGTAGGTTTCTTTTGTGTGAGGAGAGCTAAACTGTTGAGGAGCTAGTGGAGACTCCATCCAATGGTCAGAGTGGTAAGGATTGAACTGGGGGGGGGGGCGCACATCACCAGTGGCACAAAAGCACTCTGCCTCACTCTGGGGCACAACCCTCCTCCCTCGGAGACACTGCTATACAAGCAAAATCTCCAGATCAAGGTGTGGGGCGAGCCACACACCTGTAGTGGAGCAGTCAGGGACACTGCTCTAAGAAGAAAAGCTATTATATTAGTAAGACTTCAAATGGAAAGTCTCCATTTTCTATTTTAGACTGGAGATTACAGGGACAAAATTAACAATATCTGACTTTCAAGGTGTCTAGAATACAGCATAAAGGATTTTGAATTTGTGGGTGTTTTTGAGATTCCTACACAACAGATGATATAATGGAGGATATCCTTTTTACTAGTCATAGCTACTGAATTCCAGTAAAAGGGACTGAGGCCAACGTATCTGTGAATCTACAGTTGCATTTCTGTCGTCAGTTTAAATGGACAAAGAATGATTCCTTACTGCTTCATAGAAAACAAAATAATTGCAGATGAGAGTAAACTGCTGGATCTAGATCCTACTCACTAATAAAAAAAAAGAGAGATCTGACTCTAATTATGCAAGTTTTTGTGGAGATGTGACATGCTGCAGCCCCCCACACCACTCTAATGTGATCTGTGTATCTTTCCTGTACACTCTTGCAATGCAGTGGTGTGGTCTACTTCAAAATATATCATGTGTGGTAATTTTTTAATGCTCATATCATGCTCTACTTTATTGATATGGTAGCATGTTTCCTGCAACATTGTACATGTGTACAGATATGAAACATGTCCCCAGATGTATTCCACATGGCTCAATGGGGGGGGGAGGGGGGTTGGAAGAGACAGACAAACAGAGTCATGCTCACCTGTACCCACTTAAGGTATGCATAACAAAGGCTATGCAAGCTAAGCGAGAAAGAGAGACACTTCAAACTGCTCGGGGGGCTTTTTGTAAGAACTCCATCTTAAATAAATGGACAGAGACTGATACCTACCCACATGACAAGAAGGGCCTGGCTGCAAAACCTTCAATAGGCAGGCATGTGGGTAAGCTAATAATGGACTGTACTAGTGATCTTTAGTTTAGACTGCAAGTTATCTTTTACTGTATTTGATTGTGGTAAACTCCCTGACTGGTTGATTATCTGATTTTCCATTGATTTGCTATATAATCACTTAAAATTATGTCTTAACGAATAAACTAATGTCTGTGCTATCTAATGCAGCGTGGATTTTGGGAAGAGTGTGAAAATGTGGATGCCTAACTTAGAGCAAAGGTAAATGCTTATGAGTTTCTTTGTTAAACTGATGGACCAAAGCAAATAAGCTTGCAGCGATCAGGAAGGGTCTTGATCTCTGGAAGACAAGAGCTCCTGATGTTGCATCTAGAGGTAGGGGTGCCTGCTGGGGCACTACCCCATGAGAGGCTAGCGTCGACACACTTTCACTGTCTTGGACTGATTACACACAGGAGGCTAGTATAAGCAAACTCAGGAATGGGGATTCAGCTAGCAAGTACAGCTAAGTTTGGCCCCAGGAGTGGGCTACTGGGAAGACACAGCAGCACATCAGACCCAACTGTAGGAGGGAAACATCACAGGAGGATCTTTACTGATTTTATAACAGGAAATCTAAAAGTAATTTATTGAAGGAAAAACTTACTTTCTGGGACACTATCTCAGCATCTTGTTTGCTGGAAAAGATCAGAAGTGAACATAACCATGAGCTTTCAGAACCATGGAATTCTAAAGGTCAGGTTCAAACTGCTCCTTTCCCAAAATCTCTTAGAAAGACTGTAGTGGCAAAGTGAACATTTGTTATGCCGGCTGAACAAGTATTGATACTCAGAGTAGTAAGAGTGACTATGTGGTCTGAACACAAGATTGCAAACTTTGAACTCCTGAGCACTCATCTTTGCTATACTCTTATGTCACTCACTCACTCTCTAAAATAGGAGAAATACCACCCAACTGCACAGGGTTATTTCAGGGGTGTGGTGTTAGACTGTGTTTTCAGTGTGCTTTATAAAATCCTAATTACTATTACTCCAGACTGCTTTATCAGTACTAGTGGCTGCACTGACTCTCTGGGCCAAAATTTGGTTTTTATTTCTTGTTTTAAACATTTCAGTTTCTAGCAGACCAGAGGATTTCATGAGTACCTGTCAGCTACCAACACTTTGAAAGATTTTTGGCTTCACTTCCAAGCCTGAATAGTTTAATTGTTCTATGCAGTTTATGTTTAAGCATATGCTGCTGTTATATGTACAGGATTTGTGAAAATGAAGTGTGGATTAACCTAATGTATTATAAATATAAAATTTTTGTTCACATTAACTAGTGTTTTCCTCGTGATTTAATTCTGTATTTTCAGCCAAAAAACACTCCTGTTCTTCCTCCTCTTCTGATTGGACAGCTATTTGAAAAAGTTCATTTGTAGCTTAATTTATTTGGAATGACAAATTTTCTTTTACCCTGCTCATGCCTAGTATACCATTTCCCAGACCGTATTTCAATTCAAAATTAAAAATCCTCAGTAACAAGCTGCCTGTGTTATGTGATGCATCTTACATTTTTTTTGTTAATAGAATGTTTTAAAGAAAAGATAACAGAAAAAAGATTTAAGTGTTTTATACTTTTTCCAAAAGGGAAGCATACTTACAGCTGCTTCCCCCTTTGGTAGATTTCCTTCTGCAAGCTTTCAGATTTACTCGTATATTCTTGTTTAAATGCTTCATCTTCGTTTTCAGCTTCCATTTGAGCCTTCTCTGCTTGCTGCAATCTGGTGTAATTCAAATCAACTTTGGGTAAAACTGAGGCTAGAACTAGGGTGTAAAGGGTGAAGAAGACAAATAAAAGAAAAATGGGGAAATAGAAACATTTCTAAATAAAAAACAAAGATTGGGGAAAACTCACAAACTCAAATGAGAGAGCCACACAATGCCTAGAAATCTAGCCTCTGTTTTTCACTACAGCAAAAAAAAAAGTAGTTTAAGTCTTCAAGTTCTTTTTATTTTATGTTCACAATTAACATATGCCATCAAAGCATAACAATACATATTTTATAATTGATACATATCGCTCAGTGCTCTAACTTCAATTGTACATACATGTATCACTGTGTGAAGCATTTTTACAAAAAAATTTACAAGTACACTAACTACTTTGTCTATACTAATCAATCAGTAAGACTGTGTGTGTTGTGCTGGAATGGCTTGATGCAATTCAGACATCAGCCTGAATGCAGAATAGTAGAGTCAGACAGCAAGAACACAGCTCTTGCAAGACAGCAGGACGTAGCTTCTTTCTACACCTACAGAATAATCACTAGTATGTAACATTATTAAATAATGTGTATTAAAAATCATTCTTACACTGGTTAAAAATAGCTTAATATGACAAACAAAACATAAAATTGAATAAATAATAAAGGTTAAACTTTTGTTTAATCTTTTTGATTTTCAAGGGGTTTTACATTCCTGTTTTTGACAGTCCTCTCCCATCACTAATGCCTCACCAATTCATCAAGGTTTATTTACTTTTGACCCTCTCTTCAAGCCCAAAAAAGATGGAGTTTAAATTTAACTAAAATGTAAAAATATTAAATGAAAAGCTGCACATTACATCATATTCAACTATCTTGTTTGGCTATACAAGGGAGACTGGATTAAAGAAACCAGTAAAACATCATTCAGAGCTTCATCCAGCTGAAGTGTCATTTTGTGTTTGCTTCTTTTGTCCCATTTCAGACCCAATCTACATCTAAAACTTAGGACAACCTACCTACATTGCACTCCGGGGTGTGAAAAAAATGATACCTCTGAAAGATGTAGTTAAGCCAACTTAACTCTTGGTCTAGACCTAGGTACCACCTCTCAGTAAGGTTATACCCTTCTGTTGCTGTAGCAAGTATCTACTCTATAGCAGTGGTTGTCAAACCATGGGTTGCGTGCAGACCTAGTGATACTGGGTTGCAGCATCCGCCTGACTGCAGCCGCAGCAGCCACAGCCAAAAGACGGCACCTTTTTAATCTCTTGCTGTTGCTACCATGCCTAACGGAGGAAGGAAGCAGCAGTGGGAGATTTAAAAGGGTGTCTGCCATTCGGCAGCAGGTGTAGCAGCCAACATCCTTTCAAACATCCCACTGCTGCTACCTCCCCTATCCAAGTGGCAGCAGTGCAGAGAAATTTGAAAGGACACCAGCAGCCCTGGCATGCCAGGTCTCAAACAGTTAACACACAACTCCCAATTTATCACTGTTAAACATAAAATTAAATGAAAGCTTCAATTTATCACTGTTAAACACAAAATTAAATGAAAGCTTCACTGGTCCAGTCCACACTGCAACCACAACCATGTTAGTGACACTGGCTACTAATGTTTTATAACATAGCACGCATCTACAGTGGGCATATTTAGGAAGCTGCCTACCATTTCAGGGCTATTAGACAACCAATGAGAGGGCTCAAACAGAGAATGCATCAGCATTATTAGATATCTCAGCAGTTAGGTTTCATGTTAATGAAAGCTTCAGTTCCACATCTACAATAATGTTATCAATGTTGAAGCCGCACAGGTGGGACAGCTACCCAAAAATGTAGAATGTAGAAAAGACCAAAGACTGATGTGTCATTTTAAAGCATCCAAATTTAGTTAAGGTATGAAATACTGTTAAAATCCATTCTACACTACAACTTCTTGTAATAAAGTTCCTTGATGTGTTTGTAGTTTTAGTGTAAACAGGGCCAAAATGGATGAATATGAGAACAGAGAATATTGACTGGTATACAGTGAGCATGTGCACCCACACAGGGACCTGCGCTCAAAGAAAAAAAGATGAAAGGGTAAACAAAACAGGAAAGCTAAAAACATCACTAAAACCCTCTTTAAACTACAACTGAAGTTAAATTAGTACAATTTCCAAGACCAGTATGAATAAGGACTATTTTTTTCTGAGAACAATGCTAGCATCTATGGAATCCACAGCAACACTAACACCTTGCAAACTTTATTGCTGTAATTCACACCCAGTGCAACTCCACCAGGGTAGCAACTCAGACATTTAAGAACAGATCCTCAGCTGACAATTTATATACCATCTGAGGATCTATCCCTAAATGTTTACGTCCTGCCAACGCTACACTTGCACCATTGCTATCCATGTTGGAGTTATACTGGTGATATTACAGATCTGGAGTTTGCTAGTGTACATGAGGACTTCCTGCCTCATAGTCTATAGTTCTAGTTGTATCTGGGTTCTATTCATGATGAAGTAGGTCTGTTAAATCATCTTACACTCTGGTCTATGTTAGCAGACTGAACTGTATTTTAGCTGCATACAAGAGTCCTACAAATATAGAAGTATTTTTGGTTTTCATTTTATGAAGTACAGACAGAACCAATTAAAATATTTTTATATGGTGTTCTAAGACAGTTCTTAGGAAAAATACTTCTGTCTACTCAAGAAAATGATGCTATCAGCAACCACATTAAAAGAGTTGATAGCATGTTTTCTAGTGTAGAGAAGCCCCAAAAATAAAACAATAAAAACATTGATTGATTGGTTGACTGATTGATTGATTGAAGTACTATAAATAAGAACTGAGAAAAGATACTAGAACTTGAAGTAAGTGTCAGGGCAATGTGAAATAAAAATAAAAAGGCAGCTAGCATTTTTAAATAAACTTTGTATTTAACATTAAAAAAGTAAAATGATTAAACAGCACTGGACAATTCTAGTTTGTGACTGGTCAATAATACTACAGTTTTTATCATTATTATTATTATTATTATTATTATTATTATTATTATGTGGAGGGACAGGAGGGGAGAGGGCAGAGATGATGTTATTTTGGAAAACAGTAGATCCAAGCTGTAACACTGTGTCAAAATCACTAGTGCTTACTGATCAATTATAATGCAGGATTCTCCAATATCATTTTAAAATATTAAAGATCACAACCTATTTTTTTTTTAAAACCAACTCATAAAATTTTACTCTATCTATAGCTCAGTAGCTTTCAGAATGATATATCTTTGACAAGTTTGTATTGGTGCTGTGCTTCATTGCTAGCACATTTCACAAATGTCATTGCAATAGTCCTAGTCTGAGTTAACAGATCTTTGTCACTTCATGTATGTAATGAACAAAATCAAAGACAGATAAAGGTAGCAAAGTTCAAAATGTATAAATTGGGATAAAGGAAAAAAGAAAGAAAAAAGAGGAAAAAGGATGTCAATAAAAGAATATTCATGTCACTAAATCTTTTAATATATAATTATGTTTTTCATAAGTAGCTTTAAAAGAAAACAATGGTACGACATGTCAACATCAATATGACAGGGCTATGGATATGTTACATTTTATAATTAAAATTTAACTGCATATAGACTATTCCATTTAAATAATAGTATAACTGAAGCACACAAGTCACATCTTTATAGTATGTAATAAACATATAGTAACCACAATATAAACTGACACACTGATATTATATTGTTTCATTTTAGTAATTCTTGATGTAAAACTCAGGTGTACATCTTTTACACTAGGGGAGTTTCCAAAGAAATTAATGTAAGCTTTAGAATCTTGGACAGCTACGATCCTGATCTACAACAGCACTTAACACAAGCTTAACTTGAAGCATTTAAGTAGTCTTGGTTAAAATAACCAAATGCTTTGGTAGTTCAATGGTAGCATTAAAATACAACATAGAGGTCACAATGAATCAGAATTCTGGGGTGGCCATCACTGATCCTGGTAAATGAAAAAACAAATCATCTTGGATGCAGACTCAAAGGCTATGTCTACATCTCCCTTTTTAGTTCGGACTTGCTTGTCCAAACTAAAAAAGTCCAAGGTTAGTCCAAACTAATCCCAGGCTAGTTCAGACTAACCACAGCTTTTTAGTTCGAACTAACTGCGTGTCCTAATTCAAACTAGGGGTACTTATCAGTTCAGACTAACCTTTGCCTAGTCCGAACTAAGAAATGGCCATGGCCATGGGCCAAATTAGTCTGGACTAAGCTTGCTCAGTCTGGACTAATTTAGCAGTGCAGAGATAGGCAAAATGCCAGTATCACTGCATGATGAAAAATAACCAAGATAGAAAGGCTTGGTTTATGGTTGTATTTTTAAACTCCTAAAATAAATCTATTTGTTTGAAAATCAGTGGTAAAACACTGGTTATAATTCTAGAAGATCCTTCTTTAGAACCTCCTCCTGGGAGTTAAGTTTCAGTAGCAGCTATGTGGCAATGCAGTTAGGGGAGGAAAAATGAATGCAGAAAAGTAAGTAAAATAGAGGTGGATGCTGTACCTTTGTTCCAACTGTTTCATAGTAGCAGTAATCTGATTGGTCTTATCCTCTAGTCGACCAATTATTTCATTCTTTTCTTTCATGGCATCTTCAGAAACCTGTTTTGAACAGAATAATATTGAAGTAGGTTTTACAGTAAACTATTTTTTATGATTTTGTTCATTTTCTTGAAGAAAATACTTGTAATGTGCCTTTTGGGATTTGTTTCCCCCTCTTTTTTTCCCAAACATTCCCATCTAAAAAATAACGCAATATCCAAGAAAAAATATCTAAGCACAGAGTTTAATTCTAAAGCACATTCGCATTTTATTGGATTTTACAAGTGTACCCTCAAATATATTTTCATTTTTTTAAAAAATTTAGCCAGTCTACTAAACTTCAGTAATGATTTTTTTAAAACAGTTCACTACATCCATGGCAACACCTTCCATAAGCTCTTCCTGACCCCAGCTCTCCAAAGTGATACAACTGTAGCTCCACAGCAGAATAACAGCTGAAATTACTTATTGACATATTTGCATTCTTTAATATTTTAACCAGTCTCTGAGAGCTATGAAATCCCCTGCTTCAAGGTCTAAATACAGGGATAGCACAGTCATTAAATCCAGTTCACCACAGTGAAGTCTCAAAACACAGGTTACAACAGAAGAACACATTCTGTACAAACAAGAGAAATACTACTGAAGAGCCTTTTTCTACATTGCCACAATTTATTTTACTAAAGACAGATCAGAACTCTCTATTTTTTTTTTTTTATTCCTGTTCTGCCTTCTACACAAAACAGCTATATGCGGACGGCAGCATCTTGGTCCAACCACTTACTTGTCTACTCTTCACATCCTGTAATGTCATTTGTCTAAGAACTTAATCTTTTTTCTCAAGTGGTCATGACTAATTGCTATTGCTGCCTTTGATAGTTTGTTCCACCTATGAAATTACCACATGACACCTTCTCTTTAATATCCTTGGTATTTGGTCATTTCTTAGCAGCAGTTTGTGAACACTGGGATCTGGAACCTGTCACCATCAGAAACATTTAAGTGGCATTACAAGAATGTCATATATCCCTTCTTAACAGTCTCTTTTCTAATTAATATGGATCACATTATCTTAATTGATTTGCAGAGTTATATTTCTCAAAATCCTTTAAACATCTTCACTATCCTCCTCTACTGTCCACAACTCCTTCACAGTTCTAATATGATCCCCCAAATCGAGCACAAAACTACAGGTATGATCTCATTCTTCATATATCCAGTATCATGATGATCAATTGTGCTCTACTCCTCTACACATCCCAGTGATACTTTAAAACAGGCATTGCCACATGTGGCTCTTGAATGAAAAAGTGTGGCTTGCAGAAGAATGTCAGCAAATCAATTTAGTAGGTAAAAGTATATGGCTATATGCCTCAGTGTGGCTCTTGAAGGTTTAATAATCAACTTGTGTGGCTCCTGAGTTCCATAAGTTTGGCCATCCCAGCTTTAAAACGACTGGCTATAAAACACACCTTGTGAGAATGCAGTTCATTCATTTAGAAAATATGAAAAGAAATAGGAAAATCATACAAGAGCTGAGCTAAAAGAGCAGAGAGAAAAGCAAAACTAAGAAAACAAGAGTTTAATTAAGGTTGCTGAAGCAAATACAGTTCTGGTATAATGTTTTAAGTCTCATGAAAAAGATAGCATGTATTATTCCAAAAGCCAAACAACACTTTACATTTATATTTCAAAGAGGTGTCAGTCATTTAAAAATGTTCTCTTTTACCTGCAGCTTTTGGTACATTTCTATGTTAATTGCTTTAACTTCATCTAGCTGTTGTCGAAGGCCTATGAGCGTGTCTTGTTTCTCATGGATGTCTTTCTCCAACAACTTCATTGCAAGTTCTATCTCATGTTTCATGCTAACTTGAACCATTAGCTCATTCTCTATATCCTAAAATGTACACAAAAACATATAATATGTTCAGGAAATACAGACTTTATAGATAGTCATGAAACATTTTGCTTAGCATTTCTGATGCAAAACTCACATACGACACTGCAGGTCCTAGAGTGCTAGATCTTTCACCCCCACAAATCTCTACCTTCTGTGAGATTTGGAAAAACAGATATTCATTATGTATACACTCAGGGGAAGCCTTCATGATTCTGAAGCCCTGGGCAAAGTCAAGAATAGGACCCCACTCACCTCACAGGAGGGGTGCCATCCTTGACTTTTGCCCGAGGACCTTGCCACTACCAGCTCTCCACACACACATGCCTCCCCAACTCCCTTGTCCAATCCCAGCCCCCCACCTCACCTGGCTAGCTGGAGCTGCCCCCTGGCCCACATGTGAGTGTGCGCCAGGTGGGCAGCCAGGAGATTTACAGGCAGCCCCAGCCTGGCCCCAGCTCCTGGAATCCACCCTGCTCCCCCCCCACCCTTCAGTCAGGGACACACAAACCCCCTCCAGTGCGTGGCCCTGGGCAATTACCAAGGTTGCCCCATAGCTAAGACCACTTATGATTACACTCAGTCATGCATTTGATGACTTGTGTTCATTTGCTTGTACCATAATAAAAGCCACCCCATTTTTTCAATATCATTAGCCTAATATCTTAGAGTGAAATAGTACTTGAAGAATTAGAGTCAATTCTTCATGTACAATATGAAAAAGTCAAAAAAACACTACGGACTTCTACTTCTGGGAAAAAAATATTTAATGCATTTGTACAGGAAACATTCAAAATACCAATGATGGCTAAATACTTGAAATGAACATAGCTGCTAAAATCCAATACATTATTGCTACAAAAAAAAATTCTTCCTAATTATCCTTAGTGACACTACTGCTAATTAAACATTAATATAAAGTCTCCAAGATTTCAAAAACTTGTAACAATATGTTCATGAGGTTAGAGAAGCACTGTGGTAGGTTACTGGCAGCAAACATCCCCTAGAAAAAAGGTACAGCTAGAAATAATCAAAATAATGTATTCAAGAGAGAGTAAATGTTTATCTTGTCAAGGTTTACATAGCCTATTTTAAATATACATACTTGCCGTAATTGTGATTCTTCTCGAAGTTGTCTGCGTGCTTCATTATACATCTCATCCAGACCCTGTCTGGATTGTTTGTATGTCTGAAGCTCTGCCTCAACATCCACTTTAGTTACCTATGCAGAAATGACAGATTATCTGGTTTTCATTACAAATATAATAATTGTTACAATTAAATTTAATGAATTTGTGGGGAGAAATGTTGCTGAAATTCACAATAGACTATGTAAGCACAATATAAACAATGAACTAATGGAATCCAAGACTCCCTATGTTGTGTGCTGATCAGTTTAAATTGAAAATTACATTTGAGTTTAAAAACATAAACCTTGTGAAATTAAATTAATTCATTGCAAATTTGTGATTCAACAAGTTACTTAAGCTCATGCCTAATTTTAAGCATGTGAATAGTCTCATTGACTGTGAGGAGACTATTAACTTGCTTAAAATTAGGTTGTGCATAAATATGATACTGAATTGAGGCCCAGAAAAACAGAGTTACAATAGTTTACCAAATCTCTGAGGAAACCCAGAAGGAAGCATTTAATTCACACAATCATTTATTTAATTGCCACTGACACAGTCGCCAATAAGTTACCCAGAAATATTTGTCAATAACACATCTAGAATTATTCTGTCAGAGTAGCACAGGACGTATGACGTGCCTGTGCAACACAAAATATTGTTCTCTTTAAAGTTTTTCAATCAAGTATTACCCTAACCACTGCAAACATAAAGGTGTAAATTAATTTTTAATTACAGAGCAAATCCAAAATGTAAGGGAAAAACCCCAAATATTTGTTTAAAACAGGGGTGGCCAAACCTATGGAACTCGAGAGTCACACAAGTTGATTATTAAACCTTCAAGAGCTGCACTGAGGCATATAGCCATATACTTTTACCTACTAAACTGATTTTCTGACACTCTTCCATGAGCCACACTTTTTCATTTAAGAGCCACATGCGGCTCCCGAGCCACAGTTTGGCTACGCCTGGTTTAGAACAATAAAGTAATCTAGACTACTTTCTACATATCTTGATAAGCTTTAATTGTAACATATCATATAGGCCTACTCATCGCATAAAATTATTTTAAGGCAGTCCAACTATTTGCTGAGACAGTCGCCAATACAAAACATGCAGATGACAAGAAGCCAGACAATATACAATTATACTGAACTCACATACCTCTATATGATGCTGTGTTTTCATTAAAATAAGCGTGTTTTCACTTCTCAGTTGATGATTTTCTTCCTGAAGTTTAATTATATTGTTTTTTGCTATTGCTAACTAAAAGATAGAAAAGGGAGAAAGTGTTATTACTTTTATGAACACCAAGAAGAACAAATTGTTCTAAAATGTGCGTAGCTAGTGATATTGCTTACTCTAGTCTCTTAATGTGCTGTATAAGGGATCAAAAGATCTATTGTGCATGCACAACTCCCATTTATAGTAGAAATCACACAGTGATATAAAAATAATACATCCAAATTTGGACCACTTTTTTATTTCACATCTCTTGAACAAAGAAACAGCTTTCCACTGTTAGTTTATTAGAGGCAGAGATCCATACTTCTTTCCTTCCCCTTGTTAAAGTTCTTATGCACACTTCACTTTAAATAGATGTATTTTCTGTTTTTAAGCAGTTTCTCATCATGGAACTCCAAATATACTACAAGCACCAATTTAGATAACCACATTTCCTGAGAAAGGAAGGATAGACCTGGGACACTGAAGACTATGGAAGTCCCTAAAGTGTGACAGAATAAAGATGGACCCCAGCAGAGTACTTCTGGGCCTTACAACTTAATCCTGGGAGTCAGGCAAAAAGCAAATCAGAAGTGAGGGACAGATCAGAGGATCTGTAAGGGATTGGGAGGCATATACATGTTGTTTATTATCTGGATTTGTTCATATCCAGAATAAACTAATAGCTTCCTCAAGTTTTAAATGAAGAAATATCACTTTTTTCCCCATTACTCTTTCAGGGCAAGTAAAAAAATCAGAGGAAAAACTGCTCTTCTCCTCCTAATCTTAGAGATGTTATCTACTTCAAGTGTTAAGACATTGGGAAGCACAGAATGTTAAAAAACAAAACAAAAACAACAAAAACCAACCTAGCACAGACAGGCAGATAAATTTATACCTGTATATTGCGAATGAGCTTTTGGGAAAAAAGTCCCTTGACTTAAACCGAGACAATATACATTGTCTGCTCAACTAGAGCTAGATCTCAATTTAATAACTAATCTCTATATACACTCTGCAGATTGGTAGCCTGAAAAATGCCTTTACTCAGTGGTCTCCACAAATTGGAACTGACAGCAACTCCAAGGTAGGGATCTTAGGTAGACTCTGAAACCCTGCTGTGAAACTGCAATATTTTATAGCATTTATTTTATGAAAATAATAGTCCACTGGGATAACACTGACCGCAAATCCCAGCAGATACAGTTACAGGGTAAATGTAGTTGAATGTATTAGGAAGTGTTTGATAAAGTTAGTTGGGCTGCACATAAAGAAAAAAACAATACATTCACCACTGGTAAAAAATAGTACACATTACTAAGGAACAATACCTCTTCAATTAGTTTAGTGTTTGACTTCTCTAATGAATCAACTCTTGCATGAAGGCTGCTGACTGTGCTACTGAAAGTAATAAAGAAATCATCATTCAATATTACACCAAAACTCGCATAAACAAGCACAAAAAGTTTTATGCTAAGCACTAAATGTATTGGCAACAGCCGATTACTGCAGTTGGAAATTGTTTCTAAAAATGTTATCGATCAGCTTTCTTAAATGAATATTTGTGTGCCTCACCTTCCTCCCTGTCACTCCCGCCACTTTTAACAACACCGTTATTATCCGTGCCACTCAAGCCCATGATCTGGGTGTCATCTTTGACTCCTCCTGCTCCTTCAACCTTCATAATCACACAGTGTCCGAATTTTGTTGCTTTTTTCTCCTTAAGTTTTCCAACACCATCTTTGCCTTTTGCCATACACTTAAAACTCTTGTTCAGATTTTCAGCACTTCCCCAGCTTAACAAGTGCATTCTTTTCCTCCCTGGCCTTCATTCCCCCCTAAGGTCCATTTAATACACAGCTACTAAAGTCATTTTCCTTCTCTGTTCAGATCATCTTCTTCTTAAGATCCCTTTTTGTTTCCCCGTTTCATACTACACCATTTTCAAGCTTTTTGTTCTTGTCTTTAAGGCCCTTTATATGTCCTACTTTTCTGCTTGTCTCTTATATAGCTTCTCTCCCCCATCAAGCCTCTCACATGACTGTCCATTTCTCCCACAGCTATCTTCCAAGCTGACCTTTAGGGAAATGATCACAGAATTACCTGCACTGTACAGTGGAATATGCTGGGTACTCCCAGATATTTTAACAATAAAGTCATAGCCTAATTAAACCCACACCCAATGTCTCCTTTTGTCCCAGCATAGATGGAAAATGAAAGTTCTGATCTTTACATAGAAACACTATACCAAGGGACTAGTTTTCTTACTCTTCATCAATGGAAGACTAGTACTTCACCAAAATCAGGACAGAGGCATGTTTCAACTCCCAGTAGATTCTGCTCTTAAAAATAAAGGTTTAATAAAAACTGTTTTTGATCGTATATTTGACATGGATATTTCACATCTGATTGTTTTAAGAAAACAATGTGAAAACATTTTCCCTTCCTTGATTTTGTATGGTAAAATGATAATGCTGTTGCCAACAGAAGTGATCCTTAATCCCTATTTCCCCTTATTTAAAAATATTACAGTTACCATATCCCATATTCCAGCCTCTGAGGTACAAAATATTGGAAACCTGAACTCCTCATATCATGTGGGACTCAGCTCCTAAGAAAGCAGCTCTCTGTTTTACCACAGGCTTCATTCACTAATTATAGTCCATCTGCTTTTCCTAAGCAGAGGTAGCAAATACACAAAGCTTCAAATCAGAATCTGTCCAAAAACCTACTACATGTGCATTAGAAAAAGCTATCACTAAGTATGCACTAGTCTACACTACAGAGTTGTCAAAAAAAAAAAAAAAGTCAGATTTTAGTGACAAAACAGTGGAGGAGTAGTGAAATACTCCTCCCACCAGTGTAACTCCCATGCTATGCTGACATAATAATAAAACCATCTCAATGAGAGGGGTAAGGTATATGTTCATGTAATTAGGGAGAGACAGTGTCACTGTACACACTGCGTTCCTTTCATGGGCTGTTGGCACACATTACTGTCAAAAAGTTACAAGGCAGGTGGCTAGAACAGAATTGGGTGGCCGGGTCTCAGTTTCTGAAGTGGAACTGAGCAAGAGAAAAGTCCAGGGCAGCTTCCTGAACCCAGGAGCCCGTGAGGCAGCTGGGCTTCTAGTAAGGAGCTACCAATAAAGCTGAGATTCAGGGCTCTCAGCTCCCCACACTGCCGCCCGTAGGTTGGTGAAAGTCCTCCTGGGGTGAGGATGCACACTACTGATTGAAGAAGGATAGTGTCGACATCAACAATCATAGTAATTTATGCAATGGTGGTAAGTTGACCTAACATAGGTCAACTTATCTTTGTAATGTGGACAAGGCTGACTACTTCCTGGGTAACTTTGTTCTTTGGAAAGCAATCTTACTAAATCTCCAGTGTATGAAGTTTCAGTCAGGGTCCACCACACCATTCATCTATTCAGACTTGGTCCGCAGCATTACAGTAATAACCGAAGTGCCACAGACATTGACATGAGAAATACTTTATGGAATCCTTAAGCAATAACAATAATTTGTTCACTTTGCTGAGGTGATATGCTGATGTGAACATTTCCAGAGGCGTAGCCGTGTTAGTCTGCATACCAACAAAGCCAACAAGAGTCCTGTGTTACCTTAAAGACTAACGCATTTCTTCAAGCATAATCTTTCATGGACTCCAACGGTGCATCTACTGAAGTGGGTTGGAATCCATGAAACCCACTTTGTCAAATGCACCGTTGGAACCCACGAAGGCTTATGCCTGACGAAACGTTTTAGTCTTTAAGATGCACAGGACTCTCGTTGTTTTATATGTTGATGTTTTTATACATCCCATGTTGAAAGTCCAAAGATTTTCTGCAAAGGAACAGTCACATGCTCTGTGGAGCTCTGTCAACACGTTTCAAGAATTTTCAAATTCTGCCCTGTCTTCTCCACCCTCCCCGTTCTCCAGATCAAAAGGAAAAGAAGTCTAACCATCAAGTCAACAAACTGACATTTGAGACCTCTCCTCCAGTCTCCCCAGGAGAGAACATATGCCTGGCAATTCCCTTCCATCCTCAGATGACGTAGGAAGCATTTTACATCTTCTCCCCTGAATTTTAGTCCTGCCAGGTTATGATACAACAGCAGAGGTAGAAAGGTATGTTTTAACCTGGGGAAACTCTGACCTGAGACTCAGACCCCAATAAATACTTACTTTAGTTGCCTGTTCAGTTCCTCGACATAATTCTTTTGATCCAAAATTGCAGCAATCTGGATATTTCTGAAGAGAGATGGAAATTTTGGCAAGTAGGTAAAAATGTAGATCTGTCTTCTGTAAGTATGTGAATATACAAATTATACATTCTATAAAAATACATGTAAGTGGCTTAATTTTATTGTAAAAAGCAACACTCTACAATCCTATCATGTAGTAATAAGTATTATCTGACAAAAATTAATACTGTGACTACAAATAAATATACATTTATATTTATAATGTGAGCAAGTGTAAGCTTAAAGAAAATAGCCTGTTTTAAAATCAGTTAATTGGCTGCAATAATATATTCCAATGGATTAGACACACAACTATTAAACACAAAATTGGTTAATGCATCTTAGATAGCTGAACAAATAAAATTAATATGCTAAGTATAAAAATTATTTTCAACAAACAATTTAACTTCATATATAAAATTCAAAGTGTTTTGACAGAACATACCTTTCCTTACTCCCAATATCCTCTTCATTCTTTAAATACATAGAGAAATCAATCACACCAACCTAGAATGAAATAAATTCATTCACATTTTACACTAAGCGCACAATCTAATGGAATAAATAATGTTGTATTAATGCATTTGTATGTATTTCACTACCAAATTTTTGGTTAAACTAGTAGCTTTAAAGAATGATCCAACCTTGACATATTTTCTCAGAATATGAGCATACAAATACTAACATTTTTGCAGTTGTTCTTATTTTAATAAATTATTTGAAAATAAGTCTTAATTTTCTATGTCAATACATACAATCAGTTCAGAATCACATAGCTTTCTTTAGCAGCACAATGAAAACATGCAGTGAATCCTTTTCAGTTCTTGAAGGAACATGTATATTACGTTTGAGCAGCTTCATCTAAGCAGTAATAGGGAAAACTTTATTTTTAGAATTCTATTAATTACACAGCAATCCTATGCATTCTAAGTAAATAATTTTTTAACCCTTCTTGTACTATACATTTGTTCTCCTCTTCCTCATCTCTGCAGTATTTCTTACCAAACTTCACAATTCTCCACCCTCCTATAACCAAGATTCCAACCACTTATACACAGCCCATGCCTTCTTTTAAGATCCAGTCATACCATGCTCCCAATCAGCACCAAATTCTGCTGACTTTTTCCGAACAGCAGGAGTCCTGTGGCACTTTAGACTAACAGGTTTCTTCAGGCATAAGCTTTTGTGGGCTCCAACCCACGCCATCAGATGCAACACAAAAGCTTATGCCTGAAGAATAAAGCTTGGAGACCATGAATGCTTATGCCCAAAAAAAAGCTGTTAGTCTATAAGCTGCCACAGGACTGATTATTTTTGCTGTACTCAGACTAACCCAGCTACCCCTCTGGAAATTTTTTCCAGACAGAAAATATACAAGATCTATTGCTGTCCTACTCTTTCTCCACCTCTTCTCTCAACTTTTCCTGCAGTGCCACTGTCATAAAGATTCTGTCTCTAATTCTTCAAGCCTGCCTCCTTGGATGCTAACCTACCCTGGCTACTGACTTACCTTACCTTCACTTTCATGCCCTCCTTTCCTGCCTGTTTCTAACACAATGCATGCACGATCTGATCTTCACTTTCCTCACAAAACAAACTACCTATATCCCATTTGCCTCCCTAACTATTATTTCATCTCCCTTCTTTCCTTTACCTCAAAAGAATGGATTATTCATCTTGTAGTAACTAGAGTTTTTTGAGATGTGTTGTCTCCATGCATAGCACCCATCAGTTTGAGTGTGCATTCCACACAACCAGGACAGAAGATTTCTCCCTAGCAATGTCCATCTGATAGTTTCATGTACCCTCAACTCTCCTCATGCATTGCACCAAAGGAATAAAGAGGGCTGCTGGACCACAGTCAGGTTCGTTCCTTCTCTATCACCTGTTCTTAATTAGATGAGACCAGGTGGAACGGAAGGAACTAGGCTTATTTAGCCTGCAGAAGAGAAGAAAGAGGGGGGATTTGATAGCAACCTTCAACTGCTTGAAGGGGTGCTCCAAGAAGGAAGGAGGTTGACTGTTCTCAGTAGTAAAAGAAGACAGAACAAGGAACACAGGTTTCAAGTTACAGCTGGGGAGGTTGAGGTTGGATATTAGGAAAAACTTTCTTACTAGAAGGGTGGTAAAACATTGGAATGGGTTACCTTAAGGAGGTAGTGGAATCTCCATCTCTGGAGATATTTAAGGCTTGGTTACACAAAACCCTGGCTGGGATGATTTAGTGGGAGTGGTCCTGCTTTTTTGCAGGGGGTTGGACTCAATGACCTCATGTGAACCCTTCCAATTCAATGATTCTATGACCTGTAGTGCACTATACATAGGAGCAACACTACATACCTAAGGTAGCCTAACTGAAAATACCAAGGTCAGAGCAAGCTGCAAAAAGGAGAGCAGACTCCCCCAAACTAGAGGCTAACACTGAAGTTAGAATCCCCAATCTGTCACAAACAATGCTTCCAATTCCCCAAAATGGTTATCAGTAAGCCCCCAAAAAGACATTTGCAGCCTCCTTTACTGCATTTCAGCCTCTAGCTCCCAATCGGAAACTGGCTCCAATAAGGAGACAGGTTATTTAAAATGCTATTCCCTTTACCAAAATGTTTTCCTGACCAACCAGGGGTCAGCAACATTATCATATCTGTATAGGTTTGGTTCTTATCCAAAACACCAACCTACTAGCCAATTCTTTACTTACCCTAAAGATTTATTATAAAAGGAAAGAAACAAACTTGATTAGAGATGTTAAATGGTCAAAACAAAACAAAGCAAAAAGAGTGCTAACTGTCAGGGTGATTAACCACTGGAATAAACTGCCTAGGCAGTAGAATCTCCATCACTGGAAATTTTTAAAAGAACGTTAGACAAGCAGCTGTCAAGAATGGTTTGAGAGGGTACTTGGTCCTGTCATGAGTGCAGGGGACTGAATTCAATGACCTCTCATGGCCCCTTCCAGTTTCTATGATTCTATGAATCAGATAAATACAAATAACTTCAAAGTTCACATATATTAGGCTCTTAGCAGAACTGTGGAATGTGCAGGTTTGTACAGGCCTCTGGTGTACAGTCAGTATATGAATGTCCATTAATTCACAGCTTCAGATGCAAAATAGTTGATTCAGAGGTAGGAAGCAGAAATGAACGAAAGATGGAGATGGTGCAGCTACATTTTACAGTTTCCACCATGAGGCTTGGCTTGTGCTTCCTTTGTCCCAAACACCGTCCCACAACACATGGAATGGAAAAGCCTCCAAGACTTCTGTCCATAGGCACGTTCTTACATGGCCTGGTGACTCGAAGTGTAGCCCTTGGATTCTTTCACTGGATTCACTGTACATTTGAGTTCCCCAGACAGGCCACTGAACAGATTTAGTGCCACTGCCATCCTACCTGGAGTTGTCACTTAGAATCACAGCACAAGTTTGAAACACAAATATACCATATGTATTTAGAACTCATAATACAAAGGTGATACATACATATAAATGTGCTACAACTGACAGCATACCAGAACTTTTCCATCAGTACCTTCTATGGCATATGCTATAATATTTATTAAAATTCTGTAATATTGGTATCAGTAATAGTACAAATAGTTAATCATATTTCACACAGCATCTCAAACACATCTCAAAGATCTCTAGTTACTTCAAAGTCAGTACTCCATTCTTTTAGCCACTGTCTCTCCACACAGAGAGCCTCAGGTGATTCACAAGTAGTGCCTGAAGTCCTGTGACACAACAAACTACAGAATGACACGGCCCAAAATAAGCATCAGAGGCAACTGCTTGCACCAATGTCCACTGTCTAGCAAAACAGCGTATGGAGCTCCAAGTTGCTTCTCTTCAGACATGTGTAAGAGAGATGTCGCTCAAGGAAGCTACCAAAACTGCCTCAGCAATCAAATGTGCTCTTGGACTGCTTTCTATGGATGTACTCTTCATTTCATAGTAGATTAGGACATATCTGGAGCACTGTTCCCTTTAAGCTGCGCGGCCGCATAGCCCGCCAAGCCCCCCCCTGCCCGCGCAGCGAAGGCCTGCTCACAGCTCCTGTGGGGCAGGGAGTTATTAAAACTCCCGCCCACAGAAGCTCTAACGGAGCATGCCCAGAATATCTGAGCATGCTCCGTTAGTGCTTCTCTGGCCCAGGAGCTGTGGCAGGGCCATGCAAGGTAAGCCGGGGGGGGGGGGGCAGGCGGGCCGCCAGGATCGGACCTGTGCAGGGGGTGGGGGGCCCCGCACAGCGAGCAACAGGAGTTGCTCAGCTGCCGGTGGGTCTTAGAGGGAACATTGATCTGGAGATCCACTATGACAGCCCCTAGGAGGAAACGGTCCCTTCTCCCTTCCTTCATTCCACAAATGATACTAAGTGCCTAAGGGACTTTCTGAATGATTTTGTCCTTTGCAGGTAAAAGACAACAGCTCTACTCCACTGAGTGCCACTCCACTTCTTGCTAGAAAAAGGTGTAGACGAGAATACTGGTAAGTGGAAGTTTTGGCTAATGGCTTCATGATGAAGATTGGATGCAGTGTTATGGATACCTTGTCTGTAAAGAGCACCTCTAACTCCAGCTCTTCTGACCAATGTGATAATGACCAAAACGTTAACTTCTAAGGGTCTGACGAAGTGGATTTTATCCCACAAAAGCTCATCCAATAAATAAATCTGTTTGTCTTTAAGTGCCACAGGACTCCTTGTTGTTTCATAGACATAAGTACCAGAGAGCAGGCTATTAGAGCCCTGAACGGTGATTTAGTCCATATTCAGAAAACAAGGATCATGTCCTGGTACTGGTATTGGTTTAACCACCAAGGAAAAGATCTAATCATAGGCAACTTGCCCCTATGATTCAATATTTAACTTAATTCAATAGTTAACTGATACTTATTAAGTGGCAGTTCTCCTTAGCTATGGAAATCTGGAATTCAGTAATTTATCACTAAATCTGTTTAAGTTTAAATAATCTGTAAAGTAAATTTATTGGACACTGTCACCATGGATGAACACACTGGAACATATCTTTATGAGCAGCTGTGCATCTGTTTCAGGTAACAAGCACTGGCCATTTATCTTTAAACACCCATTCTTTTGCTAGGAACTTTTAAAGTTTAAAATTCACTTACTTGTGAATCCAAGTCTTCTCCCTTTACACACAGGTTAGCATCTATTACATTTAGACCAACCAACAGCCCAACAATAACTGCTCCTTCTTCTTCCATCATTAGTGCATGATATTCATAAAATTCACTGTAAAGTAATAAAATATCTTGTATCAGAATAACAATTTTCTGCAATGTCTTAAGCCACTGAAATTTAGTAAGCCAATGGACAGATTCTGAACAAGTGGGTTCAGTACAGCTTGGCTGGGCTCCAGACTAACCAGAATGAATTATAACAAACTTCAGTTCTCTATATCCTAAGGACTTTCTGTGCTGTACTGCAATTAATGAATGCTTTGACAGCACTGTATGAATACCATTACAAATGCTAGGGAAGGTATTTAATTCCTGGAGAATGTACAGATTTCAATCAGGAGACTGTGTCAGTTCAATTTGCTGAACCAAGAGCACAGTGTGAAGCAGGAGTGCTGAAGGTCCAGAGGTCAGTCTAAGAAGTGGGTAAAGCCATGTGGCTTACCCGGGAGGAAAAGAGACACTTCTCAGGGGTCTGGCACACTGAAGGAAGTCTTCCCGGAAATTGTTCCAAATCAGGGGCCATAGCACTGATCCTGTGTAGCCATGACACTAGGTATTTGTTAATTATTCACTTTTCAGGTAACAAGAGCAACATTAGAAGCCTTAAGACTTTCTGTAGCTTATATAACTCAGTTGGAGAACAAGCAAATTTTTTCCTGGCTTGGGGAGAGAGGCAGTAAATAAGGCCTGAATCTTGCATTGAGCTTGTAACAGAAGTTCATATTTATTTCAATTGCAGTATCACAAACAATTAATATGTAGGATATGATACAGTACGAAATAACGAATTTTGTTTAAAATTTAAAGATAATATTTCAACAAAATCTACAAAATCACTAACCTGAGAAGATCTCTTTGAATGATTAAACAGCGTAAATAATCAGCCATTTTTTTTTGCATTAATGCCAATCGTAACCACGCCCGGGCACGGCCCAGTGGTGTTCTAAGAAAAAAAAATATGGGTCAGGGCGTAGCTACATGTTAATTAGTCTTACTGCCTTCATGACCCTCATCAGTTTGTTAATAGAGAAATTCAATCTTTAAAGCTATTTTAAATTACTCTTTTAACAACACTGAATCAATCAAGATAGATGACTACAATTGCTTATTTTTCTTAAAAAAATACTCACTGGTTAGAATAAACATTAAAACATGTTGATTTGCAACCAAATACAGCCGTTACCTTACATTTAGTGTTTCTTTTAATTAACAAGGAGACTATACTATATCTGCATATTTACTTAAGCAATTATATAGCTCAATGTACATTTACTCAATTCCTAATATTTGCATTTTTATGTTAGAAAATGATGAATGACATTTCTTCTTTACTAGATGATAACTTTTTACTCAGGACAAGCTGTATTTGGATGAAAACTGGAATTCAATTAAAAATGTAAAGAACAAGAATTTTACATTTTTTATTAGTTAAATAAATTATTTTTGCTATTCCAGAATAGACAATGGTGGGGGCAAAAAAAGAAAAAACACAAAACAGACAAATACAGCTACCTCTCTGAAACTTGTCAAGAAAAAAAAAACTTTATCAAAACACATTTTTTCATTTCAAACTAATGGATTTATTAAATAAAGGAAGCACTAACTACAGTAAGAGAAGAGATACCATATTTTTAAGTTCCAAACAGGCAGCTGTGTTAATCTAATTCAACAAAACAAATAAGGAGTCCTGTGGCACTTTTAAAGATTAACAAATTTATTTATCACATGAGCTTTTGCAGGAGAAAATCCCACTTCGGACGCATCAATATCCTCCAGCTGATGCCGCCAGAGCATCAGGTACTTGAAATAGGAGTAGCTGTAAACAAGTAAATTTGAGGATTTTGAAAGACTCCAACGCACCAGGACTTCTTTGTTATACTATTTTAGTGCAACATTTGGAAAATTAATGCAACTAAGACATGAGTGTACTATAAATATAACAAAAGATTTTATTTTTAAAGTATTTAGCTTCCTCAATGTGAGGAATGTTGTTCTAAATTATCTCAACATGGTATCTTCAAATCCACATACTACTTTTGCCACAATATATTTTGCTCTTTAAAGGCCTGATCTAATATCTGCTGAATCAACAAGAGATAATATATTGACTCTAATGGGTACTGGATCAAGCCCTAAACCTTTAGTGCTGCAAATATCAACACTACTCACCTGAGGCCAGGTAAATCTCTGACGCTCGCTGCTATTTCCTCAGCTTCTGGGTACAACTTCTCCACAAGTTCCAGTGGGCCCCAGATTGTTTTATTGTAACTTAGAAAAGATTTTCTTACTAAAAAAAAAAAAAAAAGAGAAAAATATAATAATTTAGTTTGACAATTCAAGTTGCTTAGTCCACTGCCTCATAAATACCTACACCCAGCATACGTAGGCCAGAAATTGTCTATATAAGTTGTTTTAAACTACTGTACTGTGAATATAAATATTTATATAACAAGCTTTAACTAGACCTTTAAAAGTAAGTCCGAGTTGTTTGGGAACTTCTAAAAAGAATCTTACAAAAACAGCAATTTTATTTTCATGTTTAAAATGGATCTCAAGCATAAACATGTCATTGTAAAAATAAGAGGAAATCAAGATATATGTGACATGCATTCGAACCTGCAACTGATAAAACCTATATAGGCAGTCAGAGGTGACTTACAAAGGGGTTAAAGTGTAAGTGTATTAAAAAAAAAAAAAAAAAGTTTATCATTCATTCTTCAGACTCATTACATAGTTCCTTACATATTGAAACGGTTGTACAAAAAGGATAACGCATCACACTCTGCAAACAAAATTTCAAAATGGTTTGGGACAGGAAATACATGAATAAAATGATTACTGCACCTTTAAGACCATGTTTAAGGCAGTGTTCCATAACGACAAAGAACTGTTGCAAAGGTGGATAGTCAGAATCCAGAGTACGGCCAAAGCTCAGAGCTGATTCAATCAACCCTTTGATACTCAGTTTAGCCATGTTCAGTAAATTTGCTCGTTCTACAGCTGTGGGGTCTTTTACAGCTAAAACAATGGGGGGAAATTAGCATATTTCAATTATTAAAGCAAAAAAAAGATCACTAAATGCTTTCCTGTTCAAAGCAATTTGATCTTAATCTGGATTTAGTAAAAGGAATAAACTGCATTAACTGTCACAACGTCACGGTGCACTTCAAACACACACACACTTACACACCTTGTTTGTGTCATATATAAATACAAATGAAGCAGACTATTACTGTCTTCTATTGTTCCAGGCAAATACTTTTTTTTTTTTTTTAAATCTCATGATTTTTAATCCAATCTTTGATATTTTGGGTCCTGACTCAATTTTTGATTCTACAGTTAATTACTCTGTTTTGAATTTCCAGAGCTGTGTATATACGCGCCTTCATTTTCAAAGTATTTTAAATGCACAATTCTCATTAAAGACAGTGGAGCTGCGCAACCAAATCTTGTCAACAACCTGAAATTTCTCTCATCACAATATATACAAGTACATATACATCCATGATAATAATATAGCCTTTTAATATACATTTAAATGCAAAGACACTCACACCAGAATAATAGGACTACCCTCAATTTTCTTTCAGGCCTGACATATAAGGTGGTAATAAAATTGTCTCTGTGGGCCTGAGTGTCCACTGAAGTGAAGGATAAAACTTATGTGGACTCCAACTGGATCAGGATAGGTACTATAAGACTGTATAGGATCTCATTTATTATTTAATTGTATTTAATAGGGGTAAAATATAAACTAATTTACCAAACACAATTAGGGCAAGCAATTCCATTCTAAAAAGGTAAGAAAACTGGGAGTTCTGTTTCATTAATCTATTGATCACTGATCAGAAAAGTTATCACAGTACAAGCAATTTTCTAAGAACAGATAATCAAATATAATGTACACAGTAACTTTAAAACTACTCTACATGTGCTTTTCAATCCCATCACTACCATTCTGAGTACTACATTGTGGAAGTGGGGGAGCATAGAGCAGATTTCTAAATTGCAAAACTCCCCCCTCAGAAGACATCTTTCATATATGCTCACTGGCATGCTGCAAATCCTTTATTTCAACTTGTCCATTACATACATTCTTCCCACCTTTCTATGCCTACCACCCTTTTAATTCTCACTCTCTCACCTCTAATTAACATGAAACTAATCCTTTTGAGAGAATGGTGTTTTTGCTTATTTTGTTTTAAATGTCCTTAATTGCAAAATGTACTGTTAAACAGGGGGGGAAAGGGCAATACAAAAAATTGTGATTTTTTATGCCCCCATTTTCAGATATAAGTGCCTTTACTCCCAGTCTCTGCTGGTAAGCTCTCTCTAAATGGAACAGAATTAATTATAAAGGGCCATATTCCCCACACCTTATTCAGGAATGTCAATGAGACTGTTTATATATAGAGCTCTGCACATACACAAAACCTATACCCACATCCAATTCACAATCTGCACAAATGATCTGTGGATGTAAAGCAGATTTCCATGGATTTGCAAGGCTCTATATGTAAAGCCCCGCACACATACGAATACGTGGATCTGTATCCGACCTGCATCTGCAAGAAATGGTCCGCAGATATCCGTATTGTATCCACAGATGCAGATATAATGCGGATATCCGCAGATATCTGCATATTTGCAGGGCTCTAGCTCTGTGCAGATAAAAATATGTGGATCCATATCCGATCTGCATCCACAAGAAATGGTCCACAGATATCCGTGTTGTATCCACAGATGTGGATATAATTCGGATATCCATGGATTTGCAGGGCTCTATCAATATGCCACTAAAGAAGTGGTACCCCAACTTTTCCTGTCACATTCCCCCTTATGGGTAACTGTCCATGCTCCACCTCCAGTACTGCACAGTTAGCTCTAAGTCCCTAGAGGAGCATGGGCTGAAGGTGCAGCTGGGGTCAGAACCAGGGCTGGAGGCAAAAAGAGAATGTGGGCAGAATTAGCCTGTGGGCAGAGGAGGGGGCAAAGATGGAATCTGGGCTGAAACTGTGCTGGTACCAGAGCCAGGACCTGGGAGTGGAGACAGAGAAGGGCTGGATGGTGCTCCCTTCCTCCTCCACATGGAGGACAGCCCCAGTCCCGCCATACCCAGGCCCCCCAAATGTTCTTTGGCACACACCGTTAGGTGAGTATGCCCACAATTTGGAGACTGCTTCATTGGAGAAATATGGTGGTTAAGGTGATATCTTTAATTTGACCAATTGTTGTTGCTGAGAGAGATAAGTTTCCAAGCCACCAACAGGAAGATTTTCAGGTATGGGAAAAGGGGTTGAGGTACTCCAAGTACCACAGTGAGGTGGAACAGATTGTTTACCCCAGGCTTGTCCAACATGCAATTTGGGGGCCAGAAGCCAGCCTACCATGGGCTTTTATCCAGTCTGTCGAGTGATGCTGCAAGGGTCTGGGAGCTAGGGTGGCCCGGGGCTATCTGGAATACTCTGTATTGCTACATCAAGTGTTCAGGCAGATATTGACAATTTGTGCAAGCAAAAGCAAGGCCAAATACCTAACTAACCATGATTTTATTAAAGTTTATTAATAAAGATCAATTTGTATGTCTTACCTATCAAAAATTCTCTCACCGGCCCCCTGACTGAGAAAAGAATTGCAATGTGGCCCCTCACCCAAAAAGGTTGGACACCCCTGGTTTAGCATTAAGTAGTCAGCAAATATTCTTAAGCTCCATTCAACAGAGTGGTCTGTTCACACCACTGAAGTCATAAGATAAAAAAAGAGATTAATGAGTTACAAATTTTACTCAACTCTGCTGGACACTAAAAACCATGAACTGAACAGAGTCAGAGGCTTTATGGTTTATCACAACAATTTGTAACCTGCTAACCCAATGGTTCCCAACATTTTCTCTGCTGTGGCACACACCTTGCTACCTTCAATTAATTTGAGGCACACCACCATACAGTTTCCAAATCAACTCATGAATATACATGAGCCAATCCAGCACACTTTGAGTACTTCACAAAATTTTGTGGCACACCTGCTCAGACCTGATGGCACACCTGTGTGCCACAGAACACTGGTTGGGAAACACCCTGTTAACAAGCTCTTTTTGTCCTATGATTACAGAGGTCCTATTGGACCAATCTACCTTGGGAACCTTTATGTGCTATGTGTTTTTCTGCTAAACAATTGTTCCACCTTGCATTTACCTGTAGTACACTTTGAGAGTATCCTTCTTACAACCTGAAAAGCTGTGTGTGACTCAAAAGCTTGACAAGTTCCAAAAAGGCAGCTGTGTTAGCTGAGTTCAGCAAAACAAACAAAGGGTCCTGTGGCTCTCTTAATGATTAAGAGATTTATTTATCGCAGTTGCGTTTGTGGATGAAGTGGCATTTTCTCCCACCAAAGCTCAAAAGTTTGACTCGCTCACTAATAGAAAGTGGTCCAGTAAAAGATATTACCTCACACACTGTGTCCAGTAGCCTGAGACCAACATGGCTACAATTATTTTGCATACATAGATGACATGGACTTTTAGAAATTAAGACAAGCAAGATTTGGACATAAAGAGGTTACATATTTTCAGTATGGTTACAGAGCTTCGTAGCACTGTTGCCTACGCATGTGCACACAGGTTGTGGAACCCACACATACAACAAAATAAAGTGCACACAAAAAAATTCTACAGCGCTAATATTAGAACACAGAAAATTTTTTTGCATGCACACAAACTTTTTGCACGCGCAACCTATGAAATATCGGAAAGAACACTGGTTACTAGACACAACTCATTACATATATGAACAGTAGCCACAGAAGGAAACACGATGAGTCACTGAAAATTACATTTGTTAGCCCTCTTTGCCAGACGCCATGATTTACGACCTTGGGAGCCAAGAGAAAAGACTGGCCAGGGGCCAGCTACCCCGTTTCTGGAAACTACTTGAATTCTGTCAAGTAACACATCATTCCAGAGGGGGCAGGCTGGCAGCCGAGGCACCCCGAGCCAGAGGACGATGGGCCATGCCGCTGAACCCTTTCAGACTTAAAAGTCGCTCTTTTGGGATGAAGCGGTGTTGCTACAGATCAGCATGGCAGCCTGCGGCTGGCCCAGCCTCAGGCTCGCACAAGCGGGACCATCCCCCGGGCTGGTGTCGGGGGCCCCCACGAGCCAGGGGCGGCTCCCGAAAAAATGCGCCGCGAGCGGCCACCTGCCTCCCTCTTTCCCGGGAAAGAGCCAGTGCCCCTCCCCCAACCCCGACCGGCCCGCGCCAACGGCTAACGGCCAACGGCCAACGGCTAACGGTCTCCGCGCGCCCGCCGGCCTCACTGCGGCTCCGCCAGGGCGCAGGCGGGTCCTTTGTCATCGCGGGCCCGGTGCCTGGTCCCCAGCTCCGCTATCGCGAGGCGGCCAGGCCCGAGCACCGAGCCGCGGCTGCCCGCCGGACCCCACAGCCGCCTGGCTCCGGCTCCCGCCTCTCCCAGCCCCAGCCGGGAGCGGAGCCGCCCTCACCCATGGCCACGGAGCAGCCGCCGGCCCGGCTCTCCCCGCGCCGCTTCTTCACTCGCCTGCCTTCCCCTCCCCGCCGCCGGCCACCAGCACCCGCCGCACTGCGCCCCCGGCGGCCGGAGGACCCGCCCGGCCCCGCCCCTGCACGGGCGTGTCGGAGAAGTGGAGCCGCGAGCGAGTTGGGTCACCTGCCGGGGGGAGAAACCGCCAGCTCCTGCAGCGCTCGGCTTACGCCTCCAAGCACCGTTTCTCACCTAAGGGCTGGGATTTCATTTTCCTTCCACAAGGAAAGGCGCCCCACAGGGACAGCACTGAAAGTGGCAGTTTTAAATGGGCATTTCCTTGGCCATTTCACTTTAGTCAACTAACAACTTTTTCATCATGCTCTGATCTCACTTTATAGACATCCCTTTTCAGGCTGGGGACCTGTTTTTAACCAAAAAATATTTGTTTTGTAGCCCCCTTGGATGTTTACATGATGTGGCCCACATAGGCAGACTCTGGCCCACATCACTCTGGCAGTGCCACTGGGACAGCTGGTGAGCAACGCTGCCACCACCATTGCCTGCATCGCTGGGGAGCCGAGCTGCAACAGCCATGGCCCCCTGCCCTTGCCCCTGCATGGGAGCCACCGCAGCCCCATCCCCCTGCCAGGATCCAGCCACAGAAGGGGAAACGCAGCCCTGGCACGGAGCATCAGGACTGTAGCTGGATTCCAGCCCCTAGGGAGGGGCTCCATGGCCCCTCTGCAGCATGCCCTTGGACCCTGGGGGTCCCCGGACCACAGGTTGGGAACCACTGCTATAAACCAACTTAAGAGCTGTTCAACAGTCCTGATTTAGGCTTTAATCCTAGTCTTTGATCTATTAGAGATTCCTGTATTTCTGTACTAGTAGATCTTGCTCTAGGATCAGGGCATTGGTTTCTACATTAGGAAATTAGCTGAATTTAGTTCACTTTAGCTGTGTAGCCTTACACAGTGATGCCATCCAAAACTGGATATTAAATTTTTTTAAAAATTGAAATCCTAAATTGTTATTCTAACACCAACATGGTCCTGGATGTCTTGTGTCCTAAAAGGTGATCTTCCAATGAATCCCGTATTTTCTTTTGTTAGTGTATTTTCTCTATTTCAATGTTCAGTGCAGTTTTATCTGTAGCTATTTTAGTTTCAGCAGACCTCCCATGCCCTGAAGAGGTTACATTTTAACTAATCAGGGAGAGGTAGATGGAAGACTTTTACCCTTATGCCTGATTTTTATGCAATGTAAGTGAAAGAGTCATTTTACAAATTTTTCATTGAAGTTAATCCAAATCAGCATTTCATTATCAATAATAGGGTCACATCCTGTTTTGTAAATCAGTGTACGTCAATTTACAACAGCTGAGAATTTGGCTTATATTAAATGTCTAACTTCAGAAAACTGATAAGCACCATTAGTGACGTGTCAAAACTGAAGGAAAATTCTATGGCAAGATATACCAGATTGTCCAGCACACTTACTGAAGGATTGGAAACAGATTTTTTTTTTTTCCTTTAAACACAAACTTTCCCACCTTCAAATGTTTTTTTGTGCCTACCATAAGCAGCAGTTGCTATGAATTGAAGGGACTTAGCCAGCTCACCACCATCAAAGCTTCCATAACAGCTCCAGGGTCAAGAGACGGGTAGTGTGCGTGTGTTGTGGGTGAATAGGAATCACCTCCATGTGGACAGGCACATGAAGTGCCGCTGTGGCAGGCTCTTCTGAATCTGCAAGTGGTGAGAACCAGCAGTACAGAATGGGGAACTAGGCCCAGAGTGGTAGAACAGGAGCTGCATCTGCAGCATGAGCAGCAGTGGGCTCAGCCCTCTCAAAAGTGTATTTTTACCAGCTGTTTTAGGTTGTCTCTTGGAAAACCAGTAGTTCAGTAACATAGTAAGGCATCATATCTGAGTGTATCAACTGAGAATACTGAGTTTTGTTGATTCAAGCAGTGCCATAACTAGCTCAATACTAATGAAATGTAGCAATTTATTACAAATATTACAAAAATTAGTGAACAATTTTAAAACTGAACATATCCATTTCTAACACAAAGTGTTTATGAACAACTCTGCACAGTTTTGACATGAAAGGAAAGAAATCTGAAAAAATACAATGAACAGTAATGTCTTTTTGAAGAATCAAAAGTTAAAAGGTACGACTAATTTTCAACTTAACAGCAAACCTAAGTGTTGAACATGAGGTAGTTCTAGTTTAGCTTTCTTATAGTGATTCAAGGAAAGGGAAATTTGCATCGTTTAAGGAAACAGAACCTGAGTATGTATGTTTATTAAACATTAAGCTCTAATTCTGTCCTCAGCGCAACTACGCCCAAAGAAAACCAATACTGCATACAAAATCCTGGCTCCACCGAGGTGAAAAAGTCTTGCTATTGACTTCAAGGTGGACCAAGATTTCATGCCTTAAGAGTTTAAAAAGTTTTCATGTGCTTCAATTCTTAAAAGGAGACTAGGTAGATCAACATCAAATTTCTCAGAACGTATCAAAAAGCTAGGGGAGGTTGGGGATAAGTTATCAAGTTGTGTTAGAGTAAGAAATTTGGAATTCAATGTATGTATGTAAACAGAAAAGAGTAATAATCTTACATATAGCAGCAGATTTCAAAGAGAAAGCAACAGGATTGGCACTGGAAAAGAAGTAAGAGGAAACTCTTGCTTCTATTTTCTAACAGTCACAAAATTATGATCTTAAGTTTTGCAAGAAAGGAAGTTTTTATATATGATTTACATTTTAATATCTGCAAAACCAAACCAGTTCCAAACTTCTTTACACTCAAAACAGTGTCTATTCCTTAGTGACCAATAAGGCAACTTCTAATCTACCACAAATATCTGTGCCTTCACATCTAAAGATAAATATATTATCTCCAGGAAAATGGAATATTGAAGTAGCTATCCAGTACCTCAAGAAATGCAGACTTTTGTGCTACTGATAGCATAGTGTCATACTTGTATAAAAATGACCTGTATTCTTTATAAGAGTATGTGCAATGATGAAAATAAACTTTTACAGTCTGAATGGATTGGATTTCAGTCTGGTTTTTCAGACTACATGGTGCAACCAGTATCCATAGTCTACTGAGTCGTGATTTGCATTCAGCAGCACATGTAGAGAATGAACGAGGTGACTTTTTTCCTGAAATTCTTCACCTTTACAGTCACAGGAGGTTGCACTGATACACACGTTCATGTGCCCCTGATGGAAGATTGAAAATGTAATAGAAGTTAAGGAAAATAAATTTCAAATACTTGGGTCGTTTGTTCTTGCAAAAGACAGTTTCTAAGGGCCTGTCTTGTATCTAAAGTAATTTCTTGGCATATCAGAATACCATCTTCATTTCACATGCTTCCTTTTAGGAGCTATAGGTTGCTCTAATTGGTGAGAAGGGGTAAGTTTAGCAAAAGACTCAATGAACAAGAGAGATTATACCCTTTTTTCAGTTCTAGGGATCTTTTAAATATGGTAATATCAATACAGTTCCTTCTAACTGCATGCCACCTTCCTTCAAAAGGTTGAAGAAAGTATAAAGTTGACATCCTAACCATATTTAGCAGACTATTAAATAGATACATAGAAAAATAGGTTTAAAATAAATGCCTGTTTATGATGTAGCTTTTGTTCAAGAAGTGTAGTCTTGTTCGTGTTTCCCAGCAGTATGTTTGGCTCCCAGAAAAGTGTTACATGGGTTGCCATTTCCAAGGCTGTTCTAGCGCATCATTGGGCCTTGGCAAATACACAGCCTCTTGTGAACAGAGGCCCACGGTGAAGCATTAATGAACAAGTTGGTCCTGCATTCGCCATGCCTCAAAAGATCCTTTTCCATGGGCCTGGACCCACTACCCCAGTTTTGCTACCTGGTGATGAGATCAACACCATCCTCTCAGATTTGGCCTGGACAAATTTTAGCACACATCACCAGGTTCTACATAGGGTAGCTATAGTGCTTTACATGCCATACCCCTTTAGACAGCCTTGCCACACTGTCTAAACAAGCCCTTAATCAAAGCTGATTTGCAAATTCTCTTAAGTTTACACAGAGCAAGCTGGAACACACATTAATAATTTTGTGGGATTTTCTCCCACAAAAGCTCATGCAACAAATAAATTTGTTAGTCATTAAGTGCCACAGGACTCCTTGCTTTTCTTGATTAACAATTTTGGAATCACTTATTAGCTGGACCCAAATCATACCCTTTTAATATATTTAGGTTCCCCCCCACCACCACCACTGTCAGGGCTGTCGGGGGGGGCTGAAAGGGGTGATTGCTCCAGGCCCTGTGGTTCCATGGGCCCCACACTGTCCTGCTGTGAGCAGGGCAGCACAGTGCCCGAACTGCTGCCTTTCCCCACTGCTGACTATTCCCCACCCAGGCAATGGGGTGAGCCGGCCAAAAGCAGCAGCCGGGTACAGCACTCACGCTACCGCCCACTCCACCCCCCGGCCATGCAGTGCCTTCGGCTCCATGCTGGTGGCAGCAGAGAGGGGCAGAAGGCAGCTTAGGGCCCATATCCTGGCCCCCCCCCCCCCCCCAACTCTGGCACAGAGCCAAAGGCAGTGCACACGGCCACAGGTGGAGGGGAGACAGCGAGAGAGCTGAACCCAGCTGTCACTTTTGGCCAGCTTGCTCCATCCCCTGGATGGGGAATGGCTGGAGCTGGCCTGACCCTCTCCTCTGGGCTAGCTGGCCTTGCCCCCCCCCCCGGCATGGAGGGCTGAGTGGGGGCCCCGCAGAGGATGATTCTCCCAGGGCCCCACACCCCCTAGGGATGGTTCTGCCCACTGCAATACAGTGACCACTGAGTATAAGACGTGCAAGTCAAGGCCTGAGAGTGAAACATTTACTGCAAATTTTGTTATAGCTCAGTAACAGATACAATTCCTGACACTAGAAGACACACAAGACCCAACATTCACAGAAATGGCATTTAAGCAGCTTCCTTTAGCTTCTGGTGTTTATGACAAATTATGGGAGAACACAGAATATTATTCATGGCACAAAACAGCCAATGGGGAAGACCATAATAAATAACAGGACTTGTAATTCCCGAGGCACTAATACTTACAAGTATTCCCTGTTTTTGAGATACCACCTTCTCAACTGTCACATTATTTCAGACTAGTGTAAGTTACTGAATAAGTGGGCAAACTGCAATCAACATGGAATTCTATAGCACTGAGATGGTGACCAGTGCATGAAGTATTTTACTGAAATTGTTATGTATTTTAATATTTAAAGGAATTTTCATTGTAACATCCATTACTAAATGGAAAATTGTATCTGAAATGCAAATTACAAATACAGGTTAAGTATTAAGATTGTCTATTCTAATGTACATTTAATGTAAATATAAAAATCAGGTGTGATCTGTGATAAATTGCACGTCCCATGCTACAGAGCTTACACTTCTCCGTATTCCCTCCCACTTTAAAGCACTCTCTGTAGCATGTACCTTTCTCATCATATAATTCCAGACTCTTATCAATAGTAGTGTGCAGCTTCAACAACTCTTATAAAATTGTATCACACATTCAAATACTAAAACTAAGAAGAATACATTTATTCCACAGGGAAGAAGAGTATAATGGCATAGTTTTGTATAGGAAAAGGATATCATGGCTTCAGAGTTTAAATGGCAGAGTAATTTCTCTAAAGGAGGATAGCGGCACAGCGATGGAATGCAACCCAGCATGATTAATTTGTGCTTGGCTCTTGTAATAGCAACGTTAAGGCGCCTCCAGTCCATCAGAAGTGTTCCAAGTTGCTGAAATAAATACATTATTTATTTTATTTCTCTTACCTTAAATTCCAACTTCTTAAAAGAATGAAAGACATTTAAAAGTACAACCCATCTTCATATTTTTAAATCTCAAGGACGCTGTATATATTTACTAAAAGAAACAAACAATCATATTAAATGTGACTCCAAATTATGTTTAAGACACTTTTAAGAAGTCAACATAAATAAGCCCATTATTATTTTAATTCTAACATAACATCATTAATCACTCTTGTATATTTTTCCAACCCAAACATAACAAAATACTGATGCAGGAATAAAAATGAAAGTAGTTAGAAACATTACATACAGAAGTGAAACCCAATAATCTGTTTACATTATTCAAGCACATGAAATAAAGCCAAACTATATAAAGTAAATCTGAATTTAATTTTTTTTAAATAATCAAGAGTGCTCTCAAAATGTTAAATTGTTAACAAAATGTTTAACAAGCTGTTAAAGTGTAAACTTATCACTACAAACAAATTGAGGAAATTTTTGTTAAAAATACTATTTTTAATTTCTCTATTTTATAAATGCTAATTAGCCACTCAGTTTTCCCAGGGTAATTGTCATAGATCAGGCACGGCCAAACGGCAGCTCGGGAGCCACATGTGGCTCTTGAATGAAAAATTGTGGCTCCCGGAAGGACGTCAGCAAATCAATTTAGGAAAGTAGCACCAGGCTAGGAGTTCAGGAGTGGGTTGGGTCAGTGGGGAGAAGCATGGCATGGTCAGCGATGGTGGGGAGAAGTGTGGCATGGTTGGGATTTTAAAAAACTCACCACTAGCCTGCAGTCTTCTACATCGAGCAGCAGCTAAGTTTTTACTGTATAGGCCTAATTTTCATGGTAACTTTAAGTAATTATTAGAATCTGACATTAGCAGGGTCAATATTTGCCCCCTTTTTTTTTTTTTTACAATAAAATTAAAGTGTACAATGAGTTTTAAACTGAGTAATTTTGGAGTAGGTAAAAGTACATGGCTATATGCCTCAATGCAGCTCTCAAAGGTTTAATAATCAACTTGTGTGGCTCTTGAGTTCTACAAGTCTGGCCACCCCTGTTATAGATGTAATTATGACTAAAATATATTCATACAGGTATAGTAAAAAGTATAAACAATGTCTTATTTGAAAGATTTCAGTGATATCAGTCAACTTTAGGAAATGTCTAAATAATTCAGTACTAAGTAAAATATGATCCACTCACATTTCCATCATTATTATTTCTAACAAAAGATACTATGATGATACTTTTATCTCTTCCCTGGTATTTGTCCACAGTATTTACTTCCACTGCACTGATACATGAGCTTGTCATCAAGTCAGTGATTATCTTTAACTGATGTCTGTATGGAGCTATGATACCAATATCTGAAGCTTTACAGCCAGCCTGAATAAAAATAAAAAGCAAAAGAGTGATTTGAAAATCCAGTAACATGGTTAGTTTGGAGCATATTCTACAACAGCAGTTCCCAACCTTTTCCTTTATGCAGATCACTACACAATCATCAAAAGCTTTTGTGGACCACATTCTAACCACCAAATGCGCAGTGTCAGTTCACATTGACATCACACAAAAGAGCCACTATTTAAATTCATAGAATGTTATATTACACAAGCATGTTTGTGAAACAAATTACATTGTGAATAATAACATAATATAGAATGATACATGAGGTATACAGGATTATATTATTATTATTACATTATCTCCCTCTCCCCACCCCAATGGGCCACCTTCATTACCCTCACAGACTACAGGTTGGGAACTGTTGTTCTATAACAGGCTTGTCCAACCTGCTGCCCGGGGGCAGGACTCCAGGCCGCCAAAGGCTTTCATCTGGCCTGCAGAGTGCTGCCAAAAGAGCCTACGAGCCGGGGCTGGCTAAGGCCCTTGTCACTTTCCCACACTGCACACAGCACAGCTACAGCCCCTCCCCTCCCCTCCTGTCATGCTCCGCCTTGCTCCCTCACACAGGCACCCCTGCCCCCTTGTTCTCTGTACACAGTGCAAGCAAAAGTAATGCCAAATATCACACTAATCATTATTTTATTAAAGTTTATTAACAAGATTGATTTGTACGTCTTATCTATCAAAAATTTTCTCGCCGACTCCCTGACAGAGAAAAGGATTGCAACGTGGCCCCTTCCCAAAAAGGCTGGACACGCCTGTTCTACAGCTAAGAGATCTTTTAGGAGCTTCCAGTGCTACAGAATATGACTAATTATTTATCAAAGGAATTCTAAGCATGATTATTAGTTAATATCAGGCCCTAATCTTTGGCCTACCCAGGTACATCAGGGGGGAGGGGATCCTCAAAGTTTTCATTTGTCCTTTTATTTAGTACTTTAAAGGGATCGCATGTAATGGATTGTCTTCAAAACTAAACAGAGCTCTCACCAGAATAAGTTCAGTCAATGCCACTCCAAGTTTGCTTTAGAAGTTGCTGAAGAGGAAAGAGGCTCTTCCACATGCTTTCAAGGAACAAACATGCTGCGTCAATGCATTCCAGGCTCAGTCCAGTTAGGAGCAGGAGACAAAATGCAGACGCTGAATTCTAATACCAGCATCAGACTGTCATTCGACCTACCTTTAGTTTACTCATGAGGTTCCAGTACATTACTATTCTGCAGTGGTTTCATACCATTGGTAAAATACAATTATATACCCTTCCTCCAGACATCACATTAAAGACAGATACCTTAATAAAGAAGGAGGTGAGGAAGAGTACCAGTTTGGCTTCTGTCATGTTACTTACACCACCTTTTTCTGCCTGTTCTGGTGCTGGAACCTGTATAAAAAAGTAAAATGGATTGTTATATATAACACATCAGATTTTCTTCAGTAACTCAGTGAAATTGCATTATACTTCCTCATGTAAAACTACGAATACAGAAATAGCAGCTTTCATCCTGAAACCACAAAGTGCTTTATCAAGGGGGCTATCTCTGTTTTACAAGGGGAAACAAACACAAACCAGTTTGTACAAGGTCACTGAAAGTGAAAATTCTGTCCTGTCTATGACCTTTTATTCTAGGCATCTGCATGTCAGTTTTCACAATGTGGATTCCCTGTCTCCTTAGTAAAATGGAGGCAGACCAGATTGTTTTTCCTCCCAACTGAACCTGGGCTTAAGATCAGCCCTCAGAAAGAACTCTCCAGAATAACTATTTTTCAGCTTTAGAAATAAAAATTGTAAGTGCTTTTCAACAGAAACCACTTGAAATAAAGTTTTGTTGGTGGTAAGTTTCTTACCTGAAGACTTTCTTCTAACCATGTCCCAAACAATTTTGCAGTACTGTCTATGGTTTTAGAAATGATTCAGCCTGTGCTGGTTATGTCCCCTTCTCCAGCTGCACTGCTCACCAAAAGACTCATTCCAAAGTCGTGTAAAAACTCTTATATGGATTATCATCAATAACTTTAATGCTAAGCAGTGAAATATGTATATTAGCTTACCTGACTCACACACTAGATGAAATAAATGTTGCCTCTTGGCTACAAAAGTTATCAGTGAGAGAATTGTGAGAGATGTTGCTAGCAAAAAGGAAATCACAAGGTATTTTTTCAGTTCTATAGCCCGGCATCTCCCACAATTCTGTGAGGCTTGGAAAGTAGTACATAGTCAACTTTGAGCAGGGAGAGACAAAGAAACCGACTAAAACAGAGAAATCTCACCTTGAAAGTAAACTCCTAAGTGGCAAGTTATTTTTGATTCACTGCATACAGTACTTGATTTCCAAAGGAGGCCTCAGATGAGGATAAAGTGTTTGCTAAACATGTTGCTGAAAAACCATGTGGCTGTCTTGCAAGTTGCCTCACTTGAGGCATGCGCCATTCTGCCGAGGATGTTGCTAGAGATTCTGAAAGGAAGTCAACTCATCAAGAAGAGGTTTAGTTAGTGCCTCCTATGTCTTCACAATATGTAACTGAATCCATCTAGCCAGGAATAGTTTGAATACCTGAAGGTGCTGGTGTTCCAGGTGAAAGCACATGAGAAACGTGCCTGAATTTCTAATTCAGTGCACCTGAAGTAGATTTTTGATGTTCCAAATACATCCAGATTATAATCACACCTTTTCTATTTTGGACATAATGAGCAGCTCATTTGTGACATACAGAATTAAAAAAAGAAATTCATCTTTAGTAAGAGACATCCCAGGGGCTTTAGAATCACCTTTGTCATTACGGGTGACACAATATGTTCTTGAGCTGTCACACCTAGCAGATGTGTTAGCGACCAAGCAGCAAATTTTCTTAACTAGAAAGGCCTACTAATTAACAGTTCAAATGGGTAAGGGGTTATGGATTTTAGCACCAGTGGTAATTCCCACTTAGGAAAGTTTAGCCTGCTTGCAGGTTTAGCCAGTCTGATTGCTCTGATGAATCTTGTAGTCTGAGAACTTTCAGCTGAGGAGCCCAAGGAGTCAACGTTTAAGATGCTGCTTAAGTCTGACACCTAACGGTTTACAGTGTTTGGCTACAGTCCTTTGTCCATACCATTTTGAAGGAACTCCAGAAAAGAACAGGTGAAATTCCAGGGTCCTAAGGATTTCTGTTTGCTTGACATCATGAGTTAAATCAGCAGTTTTCAAACTTGGGTCAGGACCCAGTACTATGTTCCAGATCCTTAGGCACTGGGTCACAGCATCTCCTGCTGCTGCCCCAAAATACTGGAATATATTGCTCAAAGATATAATTGTTGCATTGTGGGCATAAATGATTTTTTTCTACTGGGTCCTTAGAAAAATGTTTGAAAACCACTGAGTTAAGTGATGCACAAAGGGAGGAGCAGCCCTTTAGCAGTGAAGTTACACGAAGGCCAGTGAAGTTCTGATCATGTTGGAAGATTTACTTAGTGCTTCCCACTCAATATGTAAAGGGTGTACTTAGTGCTTCCCTCTTGACAGCTATACTGTTAGAGGGAGAAACGCTGAGTCTGAATAGAGAATGGTGTCAGTGAATGATGTATGGACTCCCAGGCAGGTGATGTAGTTGGGGAGGGTTCCAATGCCAGGTCCCAAGTCTGAAAATTACTGTCTGCTTCGCCAGTGTGCAGCTAGAACTATCATCTTTGCTTCCTCTCATTTTATCTTCTGAATCACCCTTCCTGAAAGCTGAAGCTGTGGGAATGTATTAAAAAAGCACTTTGGTCACCTGTGTGCAATTGCAACTGTGCCTAGCGATCTGTAAACTGTTCCCCTAGCAAAGTACCCTATCAGCTTTATGTTCCTATTTAACAGATCCACTGATGGGAGGCCAATTGTCTGTGACATCATGTGCAAGGCTTCTGGATTTATTTGTAGTATCCATCTGCTGTCCAAGTGCATAAAAACAGATGCAACACTGAGTTGCTGAACTAGATGCCATGTCCCTGGCTGAGAATCTCCTTGTGTTCACTAAGCCATTTGCAATTAAAGCAGTGACATTCTCTTAAGGGTGGACCTGAAGTCTATATGATCCTTGTCTTCTATGGGCTTTAGGTTGTCTAGCCAGGCCACTTGCAGCTCTTCCAAAACAGGTAGCATCCATGGATGCTCAGAACATCTGAGGAAGCTGAAAAATCCCTCCTCCAGGTGGTCTCCCTCTTTGGTATTTCTGATAGATACTATAAAATGCCAAGTGCATATTTTGCTTTTATGCTTTCCCATATCAGAGTGTTTCCATTCATCTCTGATAATATCTTCAAAAGGAAGGGTGCATAAGAATTGCTTTCTTAGGCTGGGATTTTGCTGACAGGTATTCACCTTTGGAATCCTCATCTAACTCCTCATTTGGTTGGATCTTTACAGCAGATGTCATTTTCCAGCACTGAGTGGCAAACTCTTCTTGCCTATTTTTTCTACTTATTCTGCTCAGAACCTGAATTAGGAAGTTCTCCCTCAGGGGAGAAGGAATGCCAGAGAATGAAATTTAGATTTTTTACATATTTTTCTTCTCTTTTTATGCTTCCTTTGTTTACGGCTTTTTCCTGTTCTGCTGGGGTTCTTGCATTGTTGTGGCTGGACTGATGTCTCTTGTGGCCTTTTTTATTAAAAGTCTGGAGCCCTGCTTACAGGGTTGCCAACCATCCATAAATTTATGGACTGTCCATAAAAAAAGCATGAAAATTCACTGCTGTCCATAATCAAAAAAAAACTCTGCCTCACTCACAATCAGCACGAGTAGCCTGCCACTGAAAGTGGGGCCTGCTATCAAAAGGCTTCAGCCATTTTAAGAGCTGCAGCCAGCACTGCCCTTTTAAGAATGGCTGAGCTGTGTGGAATTGCAGAGCCCAGGCTATTTTTTAAGCCTCCTGCTCCCAAATTTGCCCCTCAGGGCAGTTTTCTTGGGGGCTGCGGAGGACGCACTTTAATTCAGCTACAGCCACAAGAGCGGAGGCTCAGGAAGAACCTCAGCAGCAGGGGAGACTCAAAAACCCCTGATTTAAGGTGCTGTCAGTAAAAAATTTATAGTGACAGTAAAAACATTCAGCTAAGATCTTAATCTCTGTAAAAATGAAAGGTTGGAAACCCTTCCTTTAGATGCGTCTTGCTGAGTCTTCCCTTTGGGTGTCCAGTCCCACTGCATGGGGGATGAGGTCTCTTCATAAGAATCCCCAGATTCATTTTGGGGGAGCTGTGAACCCACTTCAGTATTTAGGCATAGAAAAGGGACTTCAAGGAAGCTAAAGGGCTTTTACATCTACTCCAGTTTTTTTTCAGAACTTATCTCCAGAGCTGGGTACAGTGTCATCCTTGCCCTTAGATTCTCTCCCCGAAATGTTCAAAAGTTCCTGATCAGACTTTTCTGGGTTGAAATTGCAGCTCCTTGGGGTCGATGGCTGTGACTTAAGAGGGTAATAATTCATTCTCTGAAGAGATAGTAAATGCTGCCTCTCATACAGAAAGCAGCTTTGATTTAGCCTTTTGTTTGCAGGACATCTTTCCTGTTACCTGAGGGGCAGCAGAGGCAGGTTGTAGAATCTCCATCACTGTAAGTTTTTAAGAGCAGGTTAGATAAGCACTTGTCAGGGATAGTTTAAGAGGGTATGTGGTTCCCCTATGAGTGCAAGGGACTGGACTCGATGACCTCACATGGTCCCTTCCAGTTCCTATGATTCTGTAATAACTGGTAACTGATAAAGACAACTTAGTGGGCGAAGGTGCTATGCCAACAGATCCAGGTGGCGGAGGCCACTGCGCTGTTACCTGATCCACAAAAGAAGCAATTTAAATTGCTCATTACTCCTGAAAACATACTAAAAATCAAAGTTAGCAAAGGAATTGTTCAACAGTAAAACAAACTATTTCTAACTGCTGCTGCAGACGAAGAGGTTGCTTACCTGTAACTGGTGTTCTTCGAGAGGTGTGCTCCTGGCCATTCCCTTGTAGGTGTCTGCACGCCACACCGGATCTTTTTCCCATAGCCCCATAGGGCCGGTGATAGCGCCCCCTGGAGTGGCGCCAATGCCATTCCCTATATATCGAGCAAGCGGCCCCTCCCTCCTCAGTTCCTTCTTCCCCCACCCTATGAGGGGAAGCGGGAGGGAGCGGAATGGCCAGGAGCATACCTCTCGAAGAACACCGGTTACAGGTAAGCAACCTGTTCTTCTTCTTCGAGTGCTGCTTCTGGCCATTCCCTTGTAGGTGAGTCACTAGCCTTACCTTGGAGGTGGGATACATCACAGGGAGCCTCATTGCAGCACTGCTGTGCCAACCACCGCATCTTGTCGGGCTTGCTGGGTAACAGCGTAATACTGCGCAAAGGTGTGCGGAGAAGACCACGTTGCCGCTCTACAAATTTCGGTGATTGGGACCCCTGCTAAGAAGGCCGCCGACGCTGCCTGGGCCCTGGTCAAGGGGGCTGTGACCCGTGGGAGCGGCTCTTCAGCCAGTTTATAACACTCTTTAATGCAGGCCACTATCCGTGTCGCGATCTGTTGCGTGGAGACGGGTTGCCCCCGCATCCTGTTAGCAACTGCCACAAATAGCCAGGGCGATCTGCGGAAGGGTCTTGTCCGCTCGATGTAAAAAGCCAAGGCCCTCCTGACGTCCAACATGTGGAGGTGTCTCTCTCTGCCGGACGCGTGAGGTTTAGGGCAGAGGACTGGCAAGTAGATATCTTGGCTCATATGAAACTGCGACACCACCTTGGGCCTCAACGCTGGGTGAGGGCGTAGTCGTACCTTATCTTTAAAAAAGGTCACGTATGGGGGCTCCACCATTAGGGCGCGCAGCTCGGATACCCTCCTAGCCGAAGTGATCACCACCAAGAACGCTACCTTCCAAGAAAGATAGAGGAGGGAGCACGATGCCAGCGGCTCAAAGGGCGGCCTGGTGAGGTGCGAAAGGACCAGGTTCAAGTCCCATTGGGGTGCCGGAGCCCGCACCGGTGGGTATAACTTCGACAGCCCTTTGAGGAACCTCTTCACAATAGGTATTGAAAACAAGGTGAGTCGTTCGTCAACCCAGCAAAATGCCGTGATTGCCGCCAGGTGGACCTTGAGGGACGGTAGCGAGAGCCCAGACGATTTTAGATGCCAAAGGTAATCCAGGATGGTGTGAACAGGCAGTGTGTACGGGTCCTGCCCGCTGTCCCCGGCCCAATGCGCAAATCTCCACCACTTGGCCACGTATGTAGCCCTTGTAGAGTTCTTCCTACTGCTACACAGCACCTGCCTCACTGGGGACGAGCATAGTAGCTCATTAGCTGTCAACCATGAAGGAGCCAGGCATGGAGGTGCAGCGCCTCCAGACTGGGGTGGAGAAGCACTCCGTTGTCTTGGGACAGGTGGTTGGGTCTCAGAAGCAGACGAATGGGATCGCACTGCGAGAGCCTCAGAAGGGACACGTACCAGTACTGGAGCTATCAGAATGACCTTTGCTCCCTGTACCTTTATCTGTTGAAGCGTCCTGGGAACCAGGGGCGTTGGGGGGAATGCATATGACAGCCCTCCCATCCAAGGGACTTCGAAGGCATTCCCCACCGAGCCCGGGCTGAGGCCTTGGAATGAGCAAAACTGGCGGCACTTGGTGTTCTGATGAGAGGTGAACAGATCCAGTAGGGGATGCCCCCACTCGCAGAAAAGAAACTGCGCCACCTCTGGGTGGAGGGACCACTCGTGGGTCAGAAACCTCTGGCTCAGGCCATCTGCTACCGTGTTTAGGAGCCTCGGGATGTACGAGGCGATCAGGTGAATGCTGTGGTGAATACAGAAGTCCCACAGGGCTATGGCCTCCTGACAGTCATCTGGAACGGGTGCCCCCCTGCTTGTTGATATAGAACATCGCCGTCGTAGTGTCCGTCTGCACCGAGACCGTCCAACCGTGGAGCTGGTTCCAAAAGACCTCGCATGCTAAGCGCACCGCCCTCAACTCCTTGATGTTGATATGCAAGGCGGATTCCTTCCCCGACCACAGCCCTTGAGTATTGAGATCGCCTAAATGAGCACCCCACCCCTTGTCCGAAGCATCCAACATCAGATGCACCGACGGACAGGCCATTCGGAAAGGAATCCCCAAGCACAGGTTGTCTTCCTGAGTCCACCATCGAAGGGAATGTAAGACTGACGAGGGCACCATGACCATCAGGTCCAGAGAGTCTTTCATGGGGCGGAACACGGTCGCCAACCACAATTGAAGGGGGCGCATACGAAGATGGGCGTGCAGAACTACGGAGGTGCAGGCTGCCATGAGTCCCAGCAGGCGGAGGCACTCCCGTGCTGTCACCAGGGGAAATCTTATTAGGGAGTTTACCGCTTCTCGAAGTCCTTGAAAGCGGGAGGCTGGGAGGGACACCCTTGCTGACACAGAGTCCAGAACTGCCCCTATGAATTCTACTTTTTGTGTGGGTGTCAACACCGATTTTTGTCTGTTGACTACGAGGCCCAGCTGGTCTAGCAGCGCACAGGTTGTTGCTAGGTGGTCTACCATCTCTTGAGGCGATCAGCCCACTACTAGCCAATCGTCCAGGTAAGGAAAGAGGGTGACCCCCCTCCTCCTGAGGAAGGCGGCCACTACCGCCAGGCACTTGGTGAAAACTCGCGGCACCACCAAGAAACCAAACAGAAGGACCGTAAACTGCAGGTGGTTTTGACCCACCACAAAGCGTAAATACTTCCTGTGCCGCAGATGGATAGCAATGTGGAAGTATGCATCGTGTAAATCGAGGGCGGCGTACCAGTCACCCGGATCTAGAGAGGGGACAATAGACGAGAGGGAAACCATTCTGAAGCGAATCTTCCTGAGGAACCGGTTGAGGCATTGTAAGTCCACGATCAGTCGAAACCCCCCTTTTGCCTTCGGGATCAGAAAGTAGCGGGAGTAAAACCCCTTTCCTCTCTTGTTGGATGGAACCTCCTCCACCGCCCCTTTTCGGAGCAGGGATTGAACTTCGTCCCGTAGTAACCCCGTTAGTATAGGGTCGCCCTGGGTGGCTGAAAAGCAGGGCGGAGGCGCCGACGGGGGCAATGAAACAAATTGAAGGGAGTAGCCCTCCTGTACAGTTTTGAGAACCCACCAATCCGAAGTGATCTTGAGCCACTCCGGGAAAAAACGGGAAAGTCTGTTGGAAAAAATGGGAAAGTCTGTTAATAACAAGAAGAGGATCAGGGATAGTGTAGGCCCCTTGCTGAATAGGGCAGGCATCCTTGTGACAGAGGATGAGGAAAAAGCTGAAGTGCTCAATGCGTTTTTTGCTTCAGTTTTCACAGGCAGGGTCAGCTCCCAGCCCACTACCATGGGTGTGACAGATGGGAGAGAAGACGACAGGCCCTTGGTGACAGAAGGTCAGGTTAGGGACTGCTTAAAGAAGCTGGATGTGCACAAGTCCATGGGGCCGGACGAACTGCATCCAAGAGTGCTAAAGGAATTGGCCGATGACATAGCAGCAGCTCTGGCCGTTATCTTTCAAAACTCGTGGAGAACGGGGGAGGTGCCAGAAAATTGGAAAAAAGCAAATGTAGTGCCTATTTTCAAGAAAGGGAAAAAGGAGGATCCGGGGAATTATAGACCAGTCAGCCTCACCTCAATCCCTGGAAAAATTATGGAGTAGATTCTCAAAGAATCCATCCTCAAACACTTAGAGGAAAATAAAGTGATCAGGAACAGTCAGCATGGATTTACCAAGGGTAAATCATGCCTGACCAATCTCATCTCCTTCTATGATCAGAGGACTGGTTTTCTGGGTGCAGGAAGAACCGTTGATGTCATATACCTTGATTTTAGCAAGGCTTCTGATACAGTTTCCCACAGCATTCTCATTGGCAAATTAAGGAAGTATGGGTTGGATAGGTGGACTATAAGGTGGATAGAAAACTGGCTAGATCAACGGTTTCTGCATGTAGGAATCAATGGTTCCATGTCTAGCTGGCAGCCAGTCACGAGTGGGGTGCCCCAGGGGTCGGTCCTGGGGCCGGTTCTGTTCAACATTTTCATCAATGATCTGGATGATGGAATAGACTGCATTCTCAGTAAGTTTGCAGATGACACCAAGCTGGGGGGGCCAGTAGACACGTTGGAGGGCAAGGACAGGATTCAGGGAGACCTAGATAAACTGGAACAGTGGGCCAATAGAAATCTTATGAGATTCAATAAGGACAAGTGTAAAATCCTGCACTTGGGACAAAAAAAACCCATGCACTGCTACAGGCTGGGAAACATTCAGCTAAGTAGCAGCAATGTAGAAAAGGACCTGGGGGTCATGGTGGATGGGAAGCTAGATATGAGTCAGCAATGTGCTCTTGCTGCCAAAAAGGCCAATGGCATACTGGGCTGCATCAAAAGAAGTATTACCAGCAGATCAAGGGATGTGATCATTCCCCTCTATTCTGCACTGGTAAGGCCACATCTAGAATACTGTGTTCAGTTTTGGGCTCCCCACTAAAAAAAGGACAGGGACATGCTAGAGAGAGTTCAGAGGAGGGTAACGGAAATGATTAAAGGGCTGGAGCACAAGCCCTATGAGGAAAGACAAAGCATTAGGCTTATTTAGTCTGCAGAAGAGAAGATTGAGGGGGGATTGGATAGCAACCTTCAACTACTTGAAGGGATGCTCTAAGGAAGATGGAGCTCAACTGTTCTCGGTAATAACGGAGGACAGAACGAGGATCAATGGTCTCAAGTTGCGGTTAGGGAGGTCGAGGCTGGATATTAGAAAGAACTTTTTTTTACTAAGGGAGTGGTGAAGCCTTGGAATGAGCTGCCAAGGGAGGTGGTGGAGTCTCCATCTTTGGAGGTATTTAAGGCCTGGCTGGACAAAACCATGACTGGGATGGTTTAGTGGGAGTGGTCCTGCCTCTGGCAGGGGGTTGGACTAGATGACCTATGAGGTCCCTTCCAACCCTATGATTCTATGAAAAGGCCAGAGTCTCTAGATCCTGTAGAACTGGTAAGCTGTCCCCGGGTGGACCCTCAAAAGTTCTTTTTCTGTGTCGCGGGCTGGCGTGAACCCCCTTGGTCGCCTGTCTGGCGCCTGGTCAACTGGCCACCACCCCTATTCCGCCTTCTGTCCTCCTCCTGGTGCCAGCGGAAAGGACGCAAGGGTGGCGGCGGCTTAAAAGTCTTTCTCTGAGCCGCCGGTGTGTGTAGGCCCAGTGATTTTATCAGAGCCCTGGAATCCTTCAGGGTTTGCAAACGGGAGTCTGTTTGCTATGAAAACAGCTCCGAACCTTCGAAAGGAAGGTCTTGGATGGTGGTCTGTACCTCCAAGGGGAGACCCAAAGCCTGGAGCCAGGAGCACCTCCTCATGGTCACCCCAGAGCCCATCACACGGGCTGCCGCGTCCGCCGCATCCAAGGATGACTGTAGGAGGGCCCTAGACACGACCTTGCCCTCTTTGATGGAGGCTGCGAAGGCCTCTCTGGAGCTCTGGTCCAACGAGGCGGCGAACCTCTCCAGGGAGGACCAGGCGTTGAACATATATCTGCTCAGAATAACCTGCTGATTTGCTATTCTTAACTGGAGGCCTCCTGTCGAATAAGTCTTGCGGCCAAACAGGTCCAGCCGCTTCACCTCCTTTGATTTGGGGGTTGAGGCAGGGTGACCTTGCCGCTCCCTCTCATTTGCCGCCGCTACCACCAAGGAGCCAGGGGTGGGGTGGGAGTAAAAATGTTCATATCCCTTAGAGGGAACGAAGTACTTCTTCTCCTCCCGCTTTGTGGTTGGAGGAATGGAAGCCGGGGTATGCCACAATGCCTTGATCGTATTTTGAATAGTTTTAATAAAAGGCAGGGCAATGCGGCTCGGACCTTCGGGCAAGAGAATGTCCACCATCGGGTCAGCGTCCTCTACTATTCCCTCCGCCTGTATGTTCAGACCCCGGGCTACCCTCCGGAGGAGTTCCTGGTGGGCCAAGGCGTCGTCAGGGATAGAAGATGGCTTTGCCCCTGCCACAGCCTCATCTGGGGGTGAAGATGAGAACTCCCCCCGGTCCAGCCCCACCGAGGGGGCTCCCGAACGGGCACTGCGGGTGCCACTGAGAACGCTTGCCCGATCTTCTCCAGAAGATTCGGCCCCAGATCCTTCTCCTGTATCTGGGGGAACACTGGCAGCTGCCGACGGGAACTGGTGGGCCTCCGACCCCAAACCCTGGGCCACAGGACCCAAACTCTGTCCCTGTTGAAAAGCCCATGGGGTCCAGAAAGGCCATTGCATGCCTGGCTGCCATCCCGACCACTAAGGATGGAACGGGGGAGCGCCCTGAAAAGGTTGGGGAGGCTGACCAGTCTTACGCTGACGCCTCGACCCCGCGTCTTCCATAGAACTGGACGATGGGCTGCTCCGTGGGGACCAAGGCGGTGCCGAGGACGACGGTACCGGCGATCTGTGTCCGCTGGGCCCCTGACGCTCCCGGTGCCGCCGAGATGAATCTCGCGGAGACGGTGCTGGCAAACAGTACCGCGGCACCCCCGCCACCGCCACCACCACTGGGGGAATTGGGGAACGGTGCCGTCGGGAAGGGCTCGGCACCGAGCGAACGTCTTTTGAAGCGGACTCGAATGGGGCCGGCTTCCCCCGTGACGGCACCGATCTCAGTGCCAGAGGCTCAGGACGCGAGGTCTCAGGCTGTACTGGGCCGCAAAGTTCCTGTGCCACCGAGAAGGCCTCCGGTGTCGTCAGCAGGACAATGTCTTCCTCTAAAATGTCTCTAGTAGGCGACGACACCGACACCGGACTGTACTGGGGTTCCCTCGACTCCTGCACCGGAGGAAGAGAACGGCCCTTTGTCGAATCCACCCAGCCCCCATCGCCACGTGGTGGAGAGCGCCCTCTCGGCTTCTTCTTTTTAGCCGGCACCGGAGATGTAGAGCGGTGCCGAGGCTCCCGGTGCGGCTTGGGGGCGGGCTTCGGTGCCGATGACAGCGCCGAGGACGCCGGGGCGCTCCGCACCAACGGCGCTGAGCTAGATGTGGAGTCTCCCGGCACCGGGTGGAGTGCCTCCTCCATCATATGGAGTTTGAGCTGCTGGACTCGGTCTTTTTGAGTCCGCGGCTTGAAAGCTCTGCAGAGTTTACAGCGTTCTGCAAGGTGAGCTTCCCCCAGACACAGCAAACGCGCTGTGCGGGTCATCGACAGGCATAGGCTTCTTGCAGCGCCCGCAAGTTTTGAAGCCCAGCATAGCCCAACCCCGAGCCCGGGGAGGGCACGACGACCACTAACTAATGACTACTACTAACTACAACTACAAGTAACTATTAAAAACAACAAAGAGCTAACTGGGACTATGTACAAGGGAAAACAGACTGCAAACGCAGCAGACACACGTTCCGGTGACCGACACGCAATAAGAAGGAACTGAGGAGGGAGGGGCCGGTTGCTCGATATATAGGGAATGGTGTTGGTGCCACTCCAGGGGGCGCTATCACCGGCCCTATGGGGCTATGGGAAAAAGATCCGGCGTGGCATGCAGACACCTACAAGGGAATGGCCAGGAGCAGCACTCGAAGAAGCAGCAGGAGTTCTGGCAGGCAGCAGACAAAGGGACATGGACAACACAGGCTACACTGTGATGCTGAACCATCTCCACAACTGGGGAGGGGGGAGACAACCTAAGCTTCATAGAATTATGAGACACAAGGCTGCAGAAATGAAATGAGGAATTTCTTGGAGAAAAGACATATTTCTTTCCATCTACTTGACAACAGGGGCATTGCTGCCCGGGCCTGAGGCCTAATGCATCTGCGGGGGGCCAAGCTGTCCCCTGGGTCCCCAGCCAGGGCCTGGATCCCCGGGCCCCAACAGGAGGCCACATCAGACCAGCCGCAGCCAGATCCCCGGACCTTGGCAGGAGCTGCGTTGGGCTGGCTGCAGGAGACCATGTCAGTCCAGCAGTGGCTTGGCCCCAGGTCTCTGAGAGACCCAGGACACTGGCACAGGGACTTGGGGCATGAGCCCCATATGCCCAATACCAGTGATGCCACTGCTTGACAAGTGGACAGACAGTAAAAAAAAAAAAAAATCAATCAATCTCATACAGATAGCAGTAAACTACCACCGAGTGGAGGACTCCATATGCTCTTGTAGAATTAAAAGGAACTCAACCATCTTGGCATGGACCTCGCCCATACACAAGCTTGAAGCACAATTCCTCCAGCTTCCTATGTCATTTTTGAAAACGGAATGAGAGGTGCTGTCCCTTCAAACCCAGCTCAGAAAACCAAAAGAAGGTTTTTGTTTGTTTCAATAGTTCTAAGAAGAAAATCTTCAAAGCCAATGCCAAAATTCAGATACTTTCTGGGAGGCAGGCAGCCAAAGAAGATCCTATGAAAGTGCTAAAAAGGGAGATCTGAAGTTTGCCATCTGTGCTACTTTGAGGCTGAAAATGCTGAAGAGTTCTTGAGGGACTGCCCAAAGCCATGGCTCAGAGGAAAGATCTATACTTCCTTCAGTCGCCATGGAGACTGGCAAAGCCACTGTAGACTGATATCAAGGACTAAATAAATCAGTAGCAGCTGAAGTCAGACAAACTCTAGAGTCTCTGTTACCTTATCTACCACATCATGCTATCGCCTTTACAGAACTTAGGCAATATGGCATAGTGCAAAAAGTTCTTTGCCCACAACACTCACCCTCCTCCCCAACCACTGAAGGAGGTACTCCAATCCAGCCTCCTTTCTACTCTAGAGAAAATGCTGTCTCCATGAATGATCATTCCACACCCCTAAAGTAATTCATTCATTCCCTCAAGTTAGCTTCCAGCCCATGGTCAGCTACAGAACTAAAAGCAAACCTCATTACACTGGCAATACAAAGATCAGCAAAGTTTGTCAAGAATTCCCTACAACTAGAGAATCAAAATCAGCATTCCTGCTGGAAACATTCATTTTCCTGCACTAAGCAACTCTTACCTGCCTCTGGAAAATCTTCTGAAACAGAATTTCATAAGGGTTAAAATGCAACACTACTTGGTTACACATTTGCAACTTTCAGTAATGTCATTGATGTTCCATGCTTTTAAGTTAATATTTTTAAAGAAACATACCACATCTAGGATATTCCATAATGTTAAAGATGAGACAAAAATATTTTAAGACAATAGCCAATGCTCAGACCTCTGAACTAACTTTTAGACTGCTTAGCTTGAAGTGTGGTGTTTATAACAGTAGCTGTATCTTATAAATCATACAACAGGTATGAGAAATGTCTCTTGGCAAAATAATTTCAGTTAATGTTGCACTGCAAGTTTCTAACAATATATACACAACTGGAAGAAACTCCTTTTTTTAGGGTACAAATGAGTATAAATTGTTCAAGTTTGACAAGGAAATGTCATAAGAATGTTAATTTTAAATGGTGTAACTATATGGCAATTATGGTCTACAAACATCAAAATAAAAATAATACAGCATTTTGAAGCAAGGATAGCACAGCAATAAAGAATTCAAACAAAAGTTTACCTTCTCTGTGTTAAGAAAGCACACAGGATTGTCTGGGTCAAGTGTTTCTTTCAACCATGTTTCTGAAGAATCTGCAAATAATTCCAGCTCCAACTTCAAGTTTTTTAAGTTTGGCAGGACAACAGTGGCTTTTGACACTTTCTCCGAACCACATTCCAGTTTGCCTTCATAAACCAGTTTGTTGCTTAGTGACATAATTTTACTAAGGAGTTTAAAAACAAAAGCAGTGTCAAGTGTTATACCTTGAAATTTACCATTTAAAAAATCATTAGTAACTGAAATAATTTTAAATACCTATTCATTCTGTACTGCACAGTTAACTGGACAACAGCATTCTTATTTTGTTCCAGCCTCTTGAACAAACTCTCACTCATGCCAAGGTCTCTGTTTCAAAATCAGAAATGTAAATAAATGTCTTGTGGAAGTCCATTTACTGCCTAATACCCACACATTTTGTACTTTTCCAATAGTATTTTAATCTTACCTTGCTTCTCTGTTGTGTACGAGGGGAGGGAGCTGTTGATGGTCTCCCACTAGCACGAACCTACGTGAATAGAAGAGTGGACCCAGGCAGATTGGCTGGCTTATTTGAGAAGCCTCATCCACTATGCAGAAGTCAAACTGCTTCCTAGCAAAAATGGGATGATTCACTCCCATGCACGTTGTTGCAACTACTGGCTGAAAAGTCAGACACATCTTACAGATAAAAAGGCATTTTCTTCCCCTTTCCTATTTCATATTATTAAACACAACTGCTACATTAATAAATCTTTGACTTCCAATCAAATAAAGTGACTTGGGAAAAAAAACAAAAACAAAAACAAACAAAAAACCACCACCCCAAACTCCACATAATCCAAACACTTGGCAATATATTGATTTACAAAACACCACAGAAGTAATTCTGGAATAAAAGGACTGGCATCTAACTCACCATTCAGTCTTGCCTGGTGTTTAGGATGCTATTTTTAAATGTTATTAACAATACAGAACATGTGAAAAATCCTGTACTGACTACCCTGAAGATTGATGCCAGTGACTCAGGGAGCACTTGGTACCAAACTGGCAGAGGACACGGGGTGTATAGATTATACAGGGATCCTCAGAATCAGATATCTGTTCACAAGTTCACCAAAGGCTCGCATATGAGATCTCTTATTGAGAAAGCTGGTTGTCATAATAATTGCAAAATGTATGACAGCTAACATTTATGGAGTTAGATATCTACACAGAAAGCTATGCTTTTAAGGTAGAGGAGTTAAGGCAGGTCACCAGGAAGTGACAATCTCAAAGATCTAAAGGGGTAGCTGTGTTCATCTAGTTCAGAAAAACAAGCAAGAAGTCCTGTGGCACTTAAGACCAAAATATTTATTCAATTATTTAAATTTTTATATAAATTTATTTGTGCAATAAATAAATTTGTTAGTCTTTAAGTGCCACAGAACTCCTCACTTGTTTTATATCTCAAAGATGTTCCCTTCATGCAGGAGATGACATCTATCTCCCTGTCTGGTTACATGTGCACTGAACACCTATAACATGCTCTATGCCTATTTGCATACTGAGCCAGGTTGAAACTGAGAGATGGTGGAATTTATGAGAGGAATCTACAGGAAACAACAAACAGCAAAGGGCATCTTGTTTATAAATCAACACAAAGGATTGATCCTGTGCCTCTTGGACTACAACACAAGACACTGAATCTTTCACCCAAGTCCTAGGTGGCAAACTGACAGCATTGTTGTCTTATGAAACAAGGATCACAGCAAGATGGCCATATGGTGCTGCAAGAATTTTGGGTGAGCAATACTCAACAAGGTAGTTTCATGTCTAGTATAGACTCAGAACAAGTATTATTTTTTGTATGTAACCATTTGTTCTCAACATTTCTATTTGCTACTACTCAAAATGCTCTGCTTTGTGAAATAAACAGATTTATTTATAAAAAATCAACCATAAAAGTGCTGTTACACAGTACAGCTGTTATCTGAGGTGGAACTCAAATTGGGCTGTACATTTTATTTGGAAGCAGTATTCATAGGTTTGCTGCAAGTCCAGCGCACCAGGGCTGAACATTTTAAGGAGACACTTGAAGGGGTTGAAGGTACCATTTGCTAACCTGAAGAAAGACAGCAGGACCCATGGAGCCTAGAGAAGACTAATTTTGTTGCTAGTGGCAACAGTGGGTGCTGACTCACAGCAGGTCCAATCTTCTTCACACTAATGGCAGATGGTAGCCAAGTGCCTCAAGTCTGGGCACCTCAAGGTAGCATTAGTGTCCCTCTCTTTAATCCAGAAAATTCTATCAGCGATGGCAGTGCAGTCTTCCTCACTGCAGGCTAGGTGCCTCAATTCATGCCTGCTGAAGTGATCGAAGATAAAGAAGTAGATCACTTCCCATACAACTTCAGTCCTTTCACTTCCCTATAGAGCCTATGAACAAGACAACCAATGGCAGTTTCTGTGATGTAGACACCTTCTGTAAGCTCAGGGGCAACGACAGTCTTTGTGGTGCATGTGTATATTTGATAGAAAATTAGTCTAGATAGAACAATGGGGCCTCTGTCAAAGATCTTCAGGCATTATTACCAATACAAATAGAACTGACCCATAACTACCAGCTCATTTTGTTTCACATAAGCAAAAGAAATGCCCAAAAACCACCACTCAGATGGTAAACTGATTCACAGCAGACAATGCCAAACTTGAACTGATAACAAACTGAGAATCTCATTTCTGATCATTGAACCATCCAGACCCTTCTGGGATAAATTTTGTTTCCGGACAGCATTTGTGACAGATATGCTAACTTATACTGTTCTAAATATGCTGCAGGACCATTAAGAATTATTTTCCTTACTTGACTGTTATAGAGCTCCTCCAAAAGGGTTATAGATTTAATTGATCTGGATCTGCAAATTTCTTCCTCTGTAAACTTCTTTATCTCTGGATGAACTTTCTGAGATCGCCCCAAGCGCAAAAATCCTACTTTGAACTTGGCTAACTTTAATAGGATGTTGTCAACAGCACTGTGCGTAAAACTCGTCAGCAGAACACTGAAGCCACAGGCATAAAGAATTCTGACCTAAAAAGGAAAAGCAGCAAGGAGACAAAAAAGAAAAACCCACATTAGCCCCAAAATAGGAATCAGTCATTTATTCCTTAAAAGGATAATTAATCTATATATTTTTTAAAAATTGGTGTTCAGCCTAGAAGCCAAAAAGTCATACAAGGGCAAACAACTCCCAAGCAAGTCCTTGTCTACAGTGGGATTTTATCGACCTAGGTAAACCCTGTGTCCCCACCCATGCAGCACGGTTTGCATGAGGTAAGTTTCACCATGACGATCACCCAATATCAGTAGTTTACACTGGTGCAACTCTACCAGCAATTACTATGCCAGTGCATACAAAACCTTGGGTTCTCACACCAGATCTACTGCTAATGAAATCATTGTTTCCAAACTTCAGGTCTGCTTCAAAATTGGGAGACTTTTTGTAGTCTGGTGCCAAAAGATTTTAAGAGCATTAAAAACACTCCAAAGTGATCAATACGTCACCACCCATCTCTGGGAGGGAGCGGGAGCGGGAGCGGGTGGGGCTTCCCCCCCCCCCCCCCAAAAAAACACCACACCAAAGGATGCATTTTATTGTTCTACCACTACTAATGTTCTTTATCATAAAGCTGACTCTATATTTGTTTCAATTTAAATGACAGCAGTCCTTTATCAATCTCAGTTGTGAAGAAGATGCTTCATATACTATCCATTTGATGCTTGCCCTCCAAGTCTTATGATATAATTTACTTCCAACCTTAGGTCACGTTATAGCCTTACAAGAGCACATATTGTAGTAGTTTTTCCTGTTCCAGGCATGCCCACAATGAGTGTGTAATCCTTTGAAAGCAGCACTTGTTTCATTGCCTGTTTCTGAGGCTTATTAAGACCTTTAATTAGAAGAAAAGAAAAACATGAAATAGTTGTACTTAATCCTATAAGCAACCTGAACTGCTAGTTCTCCTCCCCCACTGAAAAACACTCATTGTAACAAAAAGATAAATCATGCACCAGTAAATGCATAAGTTTTGGTAACACTATTTAAATACTACAAATTGTATTGGAAGAGTTCATTTTAAAATACTGAAATGCAGACTAGAAGGTATTCATTGTCTATCCTGGCCCCAAACAGATGTAAATTAATCATAATAGTTGTTTCAGAGTTATTCCTCTAAACCAGTGGTTCCCAACCTGTGATCCAGGGACCCCCAGCGGTCCACGGACATGTTGCAGGGGGTCCGCTGAGCCTCTCCCTACTGGGGCCAGAATCCAGCTGCAGCCCGGATACTCCCCGCCAGGGGTGCCTTTCCCCTCCCATGGTCAGATCCTGGCAGAGGAATGGGGCCATGGTAGCTCCACGGCAAGGGCAGGGGCCATAGCTGCCGCAGCTTGGCTCCCCAGTGGCATGGGCAATGGTGGTGGCAGTGCTGCTTGCTGGCTGTCCCAGTGGTGCTGCCAGATTACATAGTCAGGGGGCCACAGATTTTTTGGGGGGGAGGGGGATTTAAAAGGGGTCCCCAGCCTGAAAAAGGTTGGGAACCACTGCTCTAAATGATAGCCCAAAGAATTCTTTCTTCCTCTACTCAAGATCTCAAATACGGGTTTCCATTTTGTCACTCTTGTTCAACATGGATGCATTGCTTCTAGGGGAGACAGCAAGATGCTTTGGCCTGCATCTTTATACCTGAGAAACATTAGAACATGGTCGACTTTCCCGGTAGGAAACCTCTGCAAGCTACTTGACTAGGTGAAGCTCACATAAAAGACTAATAAGCAGGAGGAAATATTTAAATTAATAGGTAGGTAGTGTAAGTGTACTTTCTACTAGAAATCATTATCTTCAACCTTTATCAGAGTGTCTGCAGTCTTAGAATTTTTCTTGACCCATTACTGCTTCTGAATTATGAAGTACACACAGCTTTTTCCTCCTTTTCTACATACATTTATTTGCAGCTAGCCAGGAAGCTGCACCAGTTCCTGTCTGATGCAGACCTCAACACAATAATAAATTTCTTAAAGCCCCTAGATTAGGTTACTACAAAAGTTCTTTATCTAGGACTACCCCTGAAAAACGCCTGGATGATAGCAATAACACTAACTCAGTGGCTATCTATTTGCTTAAGCCTTGGCGATCTGGGGCCAAATTATCTGACTGATTTTCTCTCTCTGCCTCCTATGAAGTTAGAATCTATACGGTCACTCTTTGTTGTTTGTGCTCACAGTTACACTCTATGGGCTGATAAGGTGTTTTCTCTTGAACCTGCTTCCTCCAGGAGTCTACAAGAGGAAGAAACCAAAGAGCTTATGTACACAAGAAATATACACTTTTTACTAGTTTATGAATAATGTAGCAGGAGAAATAAGAGCAAGTTGGAGATGGCTCTCAATTCATTGATACAAGTTGCCAGATGCTTTGCAATCAGTGCATATTTATCGAAACAAGATTACATGTCAGTCAAGGCATATGCAAACTGATACAAAAAAAATATAATTTGTACCCTTTAATATGTTTGCAACAGTTTCCTTTGCTTCAGGAGGAAGAACAGAGCTCAAGTGCTGGATAAACTGTGGTTTTTGGAAGTCAATTATTAAGTTGCGAAGTGTTTCACTGGGGAAAAAAAGAGATGAGACAAAATTATCATCAGTGAGAACACTTATACAATCACTAAACAAGAGCTGAAAGCAATTCAACTCTACAAACCTAGCAGAAGAATTCTCCATCAATTTAGAAAGATTTCCTAGAGGAATATCAATACCAGAAATTCCTTCTTCATGATCTAACCTAAATATTGTGTTCGTTGGGAGCTTCGACAAGTTCCTAAAAAACATAAGAATAATAAATACAAATATAATTGCTTCTGCTTCCACACCTAGTTATTGTTTAACAAAGTCCTATGACTGCACTGTCATCTGTGATGTTGCCTGATACACGCAGGTAGCCTGAAACAATAGTTCCAGGAATGAATAAACTACCCATTCATGTCAGCACAGTGAGGGGAAAAAAGTTACTAACCTTCTGTAACAATTGTTCTTCCAGATGTGTTGCTCATGTCTGTTCCAAGTAGGTGAGTGCATGCCACATGCACAATTTGATGGAAGGCTTTCCCCGCTCAAGGGTTAGCTCTAGTGCCCCTGTATTCATGTCTTCGATGCACTGTATAGCCCTGCAGACCCTCCAACTTCTCAGTTCTTTCTTGCTGGCTGGCTCCAACAGAAGGGTGAGCAGATGGGTCTTGGAATAGACAGGAGCAACACATCTCAAAGGACAACAGCTAGGAGGGTAACCAACCATTCTTTCTTTTTCAAGAGCTTACTCATACCTATTATCAGTTAGGTGACTTACCATAAGTATTTTTGGAGATGGGCTGAAGTTCACAGCTGTGTGAATTGTAATGCTGTGAGCCTGCTGTGCAACGGCATAGTGGGACACAAACGTATGCAATAAAGACCATTTCTTGTTCCTCCTGTTATACTGGTTTAAGAGCCAATTCCCTGAAAAGCATCTTTAATCTAATGTCTTGGTCCTTCTTGGTACAGGGTTACAAACCCTATACTTCTCCTGCATGTGAGCTTCTCCCTAACACTTTAGCCAGCTTTGATGTGGGGCACTGACTAGACTAAACCTTTTGCAAGACACAGAGTTGGAAACTCATTGACCAGGGCATACCCTGCTTCTAGGCAAATGAAACTAACTCTACCTAACTTTTTCTTTTTTTAAATAAACGAAAGTTTTACACTTGAGGAACACAAGTCCACTAGGTTGGAAGAAGCTTGCCATAGCAAAAGTATTCCAGCACAGTCACAGGCAGTAACAAGGAACTGAGAGAGAGGGTGCTGGCAATGCCATATATACTGGCACATATGTGTGCCACTGTGCAAGGCACTAAAATCAGCTCTTCAGGTATCAGTAGCGGAAAAATTTCCAGCACCAGAGCATGTAGTGTCATGGATACACACACCCCTATCTGAGAATGGATGTAAGCAAGCACTTGAAGAACAGTTACAGAAGTTTAATAATCAGGTTTTCTTCTTCAAGTGCTTGCTCACATCAATTCCAACTAGGTGGCCCACAAGCAAGACCATAGAAGGAGGGCTGAGAGCTCCAAGTTTCACAGACTAAACCATGCCTCTGCTAAAGAAAGAAACATCTTCTGGAGTGCTGGGTAATAGCCTAGTGAGTGGCAAAAGGTGAACGATGACCCCATTGATGCTCTACAGCTGTCCTGGACCAGCACTTAGGCCAGGAATGCTGCAGAAGATGCTCTCATGGAACGGGCAGTTATGACTGGAGCAGGTATGTTCGCCAAGTCATAGCAAGTCCTGTTAAGTGATACTTGAAAAAAACCCTTGAAAAGAAACAGGTACTCTTTTCATTCTATCTGCTATAGCTACAAGGAGCTAAGTTGTTTTCCTGAATGGTTTGGTTCTTTCTACATAAAAGGCCAAGGCATGCCTGACATACAATGAATGCACTTTACACTCTTGACTGTTAGCATGTGGTTATGGGTAGAAGAACTGGGAGAAGCATTTTCTGGTTTGCATGGAACTGGGAAACCACCCTTGTCATCACTTGCCTTTCCTTTAAAATTGAACCCATCCTTGAAAAAAGTTGCATAGGGAGATTCCAACATGAGCGAAATGATAGCCACCAAGAGGATCACCTTCCAGGACAGAGAGAGGATTGAACAAGGTGCCAGGGGCTCCAGAAATGGTTCCATCAGTCTTGACAGTACAAAGCTACAGTCCCAGTAGTGAACAGATTGGCATGTGAGAGAGAGTACAGTCAGTTCAGACCCTTCAGAAAGCAACTAACTATGGATTAGCGAAGACTGAGTGGCCTGCTATCCAACAATGAAACACCAAAATGTCTGCCACATGGACCTCAACGGATGATACCAATAGATCTTGTTTCAGATGCAGCAGATAGTAAAGGATAATCTGAATTGATGACAGTGGGAGTGAGATGTCCTTCTGGGCAGCCCAAACCAAAAACCTCTTTCATTTAGTTAGCTAAGTGGCCCTTGTGAGTTTTCTGCTGCCAAGGAGGATTTTTCTAACCAATTCTGAGCATGCTAGCTCCAAGGGGAAGTTCCATGCTGTGAAATGAAGAGGCTGCAGATTGGGATGTCAAATGGCACCATGCTCCTGGGTGATCAAGTTCAGAAGCAGAGGCAGAGTGATCAGTTTCCACTGCGAGTTTGAGGTGTGATGTATACAGTGCCAACGAAACCAGGCTGTGGCTATCAGACTCACAGAGGACTCTCACTGCATGATCTTCAGCAGAATCTTATAGGTGAGCAGAGTAAGAGGGAAGACATAGAATAGCTGACCCATCCATGAGATAAAAACAACCACGATGGATCCTGGGCTGTGAATCTGGAAGGAGCAGAACTGCAGGCACTTTCTGTTGACTTTTGTGGCAAATAAGTCCACATGGAGAGTTCCCACCAGTGGAAGACACCACTCAACACATCAGCGAAGATCAACCACTTCGGACTGAGGAGGGATCTGCTGAGACTGTCAGCCAATACATTCTGTACTCCAGGAATGTAGGATGCTTCCAGATACATTGATCATATGATACAGACATCCCATAGGCTGAGACCTTTCTGGCACAGGGGAGAGGAATAAGCTTTACCCTGTCTGTGTATATACAGTGCTGTTGTATGGTCTGTCAGGACCAATACTTTCTTGCCTTCCAGATTAGCTTGGAAGGCCTGACAGGCCAGACATATCACTCGTAGCTCACTAACATTAATGTGAAATAGAAGTTTTGCATGAGACAGAGTCACTGGGTCCTGAGCACCCCAGCCCATCACCAAAGCATCCATCACCAGGCAGACTGGGGTGAGGTGCAGAAAAAGGTACTTCCACACATATCATATACTGGTTGCACCACCCATCCACAAATCCCCAGTCTCATCCCTAGGACAGTGAAACAACCCCACTAAAAAGGTGCTAACTATACTTATCCTAAGAACTACACAACTAATACTAAATATCAGCTATTTACAGATACTCCAAGAAAACACAGAGGAAAAACTTGCAAGGCAGAATAAAAAGATATTTCAGTGACCGTCATGGGCTGTAACAGGGAACTGAAGAAGCAGAGATTTGGCATGGCAATTTATACCAGGGGTTTTCAAATTATAGGTGGGAAGCCAGTACTGGGTTGCAGACACTCAGGTACTGTGTCGTGACGCCCCATGCTGCTGCTGCCAAAAGACTGGAATACATTGCTCAAAGATCTAATTGTTGGGTCACAGGTATAAGTGACATTTTTTCAACTGGTTCTGGAAAAAAAGAAGTTTGAAAACCACTGTTTTATACAGCACCATGGAAGTACAGCACTCAAGGGTAACAGAGCCAACCCTACGGCTATCACTAGGAGAAAATCTTCCAGTGAACTGTGCATGCAGTGTGCACATACCTAGAGCCCTGCACAGATGCAAATACGTGGATCCGTATCCGAGCTGCATCCACAAGAAATGGCCCATGGATATCCGCGCTGTATCTGCAGATGCGGGTATAATGCGGATATCTGTGGATCTGCAGGGCTCTACACATACCTACTTAGAATCAGCATGAGTAAGTACTCAAAGAAGAGCTCTGTAGCTTGGTGATTTAAAAATCAATAGTGGTACCCATTTTGCTGATAAAAGCATTCAGGAAAGAAGAGGGATGACACAATATAGAGAATCTCACAGTCTATGAATATAATATTTTGCTTATAAGCTAACAATCAAGTAAGCTGGGAACTCCATGGGAGAAAACTGAACTCAAGAAAAACCAAAATACACCTCCAGTCAGGTTTCTCAGGACTACTCCAAGGTTAGCTATATGGGTTGGGGTGTGTGTGTCTCGGTGGTGGGCATTAACGATTAGACCTAAAAAGAGACAGTCCTTAATTTTAGAAATTGTAGTAAATTCCCTAACTGTAATGGTTAAAAAGATCTTCCTTCCAAATACCCGTATTTTTCCTTTTCTTTTTGTATTACCTGTCCAATAAACAGCAAATTTTTGTCACATTGACCTCTTTAACATAACCAGCAGACAAGCCAAGTAATGTCTTCTCTTCTCCACTCACAACAACTCTATCTCCTACCAACAGGTTTGTTCCGAGAACGGTACCATTTTTACGCTGGAAACAATGCAGATATTCTCCATCAGAGGCTTCCTGCACATGTTCAACTCTGATCAAATTTCCAATGCAGTCTCCAGTCTTTTCTCTAGGAACACATTAAAAATACAATATAAGCTGCTGTGACAACGTATACTCCTATGTTCATTGCTTTTTCAAGACTATGAAAAATCTGTACAGAGTGTGCTCCAAAAGGTATCATTTGAAAACTCATAATTTGCTGAACATTCTGTCTTGATAAAACATGCGTCGCAACACTATATGTAAAAGTTAGGATAATCTGCTCTATGATAAAGGCATATTCCAAATCTGGGAGGCATCCACTAACCAGTTACTCAGAGACAAAAGGCAAATTGATGCCTTAGCCAGTTGTCGACAAAATCAAATAGATCATCACCTGTTTAAGTGACCATTCTTTGGCAGGAACAAGGGTTGAATAAGAAATGTACATCTTGGCAAAGCAAGAGCCAGAAGTTCCCATGCCCACAGACTTTCTATCTCCTAAACCCCAACTAGAGATGATTCTCAAAGAAAAGGAAGAGGATTAGAATGAAGAACAGAGGGCCCAAGTTATACCTCCCTTATGCTCTACACACAGCAACCACAACAACTGAGGAACAAAAACAGTTTTGGGCTGAGGGATCCTATCTGAAAGGAATTCAGCCAGTATGACTCCTGAAGTACGCAATCAGAGAGATTTTTGCTTCATGTTATCTTAGCTTGTGAAAGTAAGTATTAGTTGCATTTTATCTATTACTTCTTTGAAACTAATTCTGATTCAGTACCTGAAATCACTTAAAATTTATCTTTCTCTAGCTAATAAACTCGTTTTATGATGTTATGTAAACCAGTGTGCTTGGATTGAAGTGTTAACAGAATTTGAGCACATCACTTTCTACTAATAAAATGATGAACTTTATATAAGCTTCTATTCTCCAGGAGAAGGGTTGGCAGTACAAGATCAATCAATCAATCAATCAAATCATAGGGCTGGAAGGGACCTTGTGAGATCATCGAGTCCAACCCCCTGGGAATTGAACCCAGGACCTTCTGCATGTTAAGCAGAGGTGCTAGCCACTACACTAGCTAGCAATGTCATACACATCTTAGGGAAGAAAGTCTGAGACTGGGAATTTGCTGATGTTGCTTTACAGTGAAATTTTATGGCTTGTGTTATGCAGGTCAGACTAGATCATCGTAATCATCTCTTCTGGTCTTTAAAAAAAGAAATCATTTCTATCCTACCCTATATGTTGTTCCCCAAAAGGGAAAGTGACAAGCTACAAGCAACAATACATGCACTTCAGAACAAAAGCATATGAATTGTTTTGTGAAAATGCCAGATAAGTGGCGTACAGGTTCTCACCACAATGCAGGTTACTCAAGAGAAGTCAAAATAAATGCTGAAACATAAGGCCGTATTGCATTAAAATGTGTTAAATTTTTAGATCTTAAGTAGTAACACATTAATATTGCTGGCCGTACTTCACTGAAAGTCTCTTACTGTATTTCACCAACAAAGTTATACATGGCTAGTGGTGAGTCTGACAGGAAATGATGAACTACCATGAACTCTTCAGTCTACTTTCAGTCTCCTGTGGAGCAGCCAGCACTAGCAACATGGCTCAGAACAGAAGACAGCCTGTCAGCTAGCCTTGATTCAGGGAAGCAGCATAATAAGCTGGGGTGGCAGACAACACCCAGCTGCTCACAGCAAGGAAGTGAAGTTAATGAAAGTATTACCTTTATTTTTGTAAACTAAAGCCACAAGGCACAATTTATCATCCTCACCTTCATGCATCTTACATAATTTTTCCTCTCCTCCCTTCAAGAAGCCTCTAATAAAGAAGTAACTGATATCATACCTCTAGATCTACTAGCCCAATGCTTTTGATAGACCCCACTCAAAGATAAACTAGTGCTCCCTGGTCCCTCAGGTTATTGTGTATCAGAGTATTTACCTACAGATTGAAAAAAGATCTTGTCTCTCTCACGTAAAATATACAATGAGTTACAAGAACCACGTAGGTAAAAGCTGCCCATAGACAATGCTGCCAGCTCACACATTACCTTTCTGAAGCAGGCATCAGCCATATATTTTTACGTCCCTTTTTGCCCTCTCCACATTGTGATTCCAGGGTTAACATCAGATACCACAGGCTGAAATACTCTAAGTGGGACAGTTTCAGATGCTGGGTCGCTTTTTCAATAATGGATATCGCAGCAGGAGGAATAAGGACATTATCCATCTGTTGCTCTACAGCTCTAAAAATAGACCGAAGCATCAAGTTAATATGACTTTTCCTTTTTTTTTCCCCCCCCCTTTCAAGACTACTTATGCTTAATAAATTAAATGGAATTTATAGAGTAAGGGAAAGTACAAAAGCTAAATAAAAATATCTATTTGAACAAAGTAAACTTAATAGAAGAGCATCCTACTCCAAATCTTTACATGTGGACATAAAGTTCCAAATACAGAAAAAGTTCTGACATCCCAGTGCTCTTATATGAGCAACTGGATGTTCCCTGGTAATAATTTGGAGTATCCACAAATGGAAAGCTCACTGTTTTTTATTTTCAGTAATTCAACCATAATATTCTGTCTTCTACGTATAGAATGCTGTCTTTTACAAAAAAAAAAAGTGTATAAAGAATCAGAAAACTATATGAACATAGCATCAATTTGTCTTATGAACATGATATCCTCTTCTCTTATTTCCATTTAATATATATCACACACACACACACACACACACACACCCCAGTGTCTTAAATGCAACACCTGTAGACTTTTTGGTATAGCATCATATGTGAAAACAACAGTTCTGAAAGGAAATAATTTTTAACAATTTACTATGGCAAAGGGACTTTAAGACTGCCTCTATTGGGTGATGTTACTAACCTGAATATAAAAAGGAAAATATCACAAGAGTACAGGTGATTTAAATTTAGAAAACCTATTATGTATAGGCAAGTGGGGCCAGATCTCCCCACAATGCAATTTTAGGCACACAGTTTTGGCCACTATGTTTACATATATTCTCTTATGCCTCCTATTCACTTCATTTATAAATGTATGGTTGAGTAATCTAAAAACTTTTAATATACAAATGAATCATTCTATAAAAATAAAAATTAAATTACTGAAAATCCATTGCCTTCAATTGTATTCTTGCCTCATCATGATAAAACAAAAATATAAAGTTCAATATTGTTGGACAAGACCAAAAAAAATTAAAGTTATTAAAAATTCAACTTTTAAAACAACGTACAGAAAAATTTCAGAAGTTAAGATGGACTGCACAGTCATTAAGGTCTTATTTACATGGGAAAATTGTCTAACATGCTCTAGCACTGGGGATCAAACATGAAGCCTGAACCTCTGTCATCTGGCCTGCAACCACGCTCCACAGGACCACACTCTCCCTAACTGAAAGAGCATCAGGTCTTGCAACATCACAGAGCGCTGGGTATGCAAGACAGCGTTCTGCAAGACCACATTCTCTCGGTGAGAGAGAGTCATACATAGCAATGCTGTGAAACTGCTGTAGTATTTCTACTTATGGTATGTACAGCTCACTTGAATTACATTTAAGTAAAATCTGACCCACCATAGCAAATGAGTTTGACACCCTTGCTCTACCAGAATAATTATACCAGTTTAGCTATGCCAGCATAACTTCCCCTCAAGCCCCAGACACCATTCTGGTGTAATTATTCCTCTTTCAGGTACCTCAGTCAATTCCTTGTGTAGAAAAGCCTTAAAATGATTACGGATTAAGGCCTCCAATCCTGCAAAGGCTTGTGTACATAACTTCAGTGGGACCACTCAGATTGTAAAGATAAACAGCTGGGTAAGCCTCTGCAGGATCAGGTTCTTAAATTGCCATGGTTAGAGAGGAATCAATGGAGGAATACTTATCCTAGGAGAAAGTCATTATACCAAGGGGAAGTGTTAATCAATGCTGTGAAGTCACCACTGAAAATCCAGAACAGTTTAGGATTAATTATTTTTTTTTAAAAAAAGAGTTCAGTACACAAAATCTGAAAATTTCTTTTACCTGCTATAAAGAAAGCAGTTGTGCATTTGTGAACAACATTTACAGGCCCGGCTGTCATCAATTACAGGAGGCAAAGAGGCAAGCTGCATTTGATTTCCCAGAGCAGATTTACTCACACTGTGGAATATGTAGAAGGCCAGGTGGTTTCTTAGCTTTATTAACTCTGTAAGAAAATGAACAAAAGAATTGTGAGCTAGTCTTTCACTGTTAGAAATAGAATAAAAGTGAATATTTATTCATTGATTCGGGGCTCCAAGCAATGAGCAGGTATGTAGCAAAGACACTATTCACAATAAAGGTATTTTGGAGTGTGTACATTTTTTTAAATCCAAAATTACTCCAGGAAGGTAATTATTACTTTTGTATTAGTTTTGCTAAGAATACTTCATCCCCACACTGTTTACTAGTTCGTGGAAGTGGTATATCAACCAGTATAAATAAAAGCTCTTAAACATTATAATAGGTAAGGATTGTTTCTAGAAAATTGTAACCTCTCTTATCCATACGATTGCCAGGCACAGGATACACATTGCCAGTTTTAAGGTAAAGAAGAAATCCAGCTTCAGGATCCACTCTTCTTTCTTGGTTCAACAATGTATACAGAACAACCTGAAGACATTTTAAAAATGTATTAATTTGTATTGATAGTTAAGTAATATGCAAAAGTTATGTGAATTAAATTAAGTTTGTACAATTTTCCAGAAGGGTAGCAGTGTTAGTCTGTGTATAGACACAGCAGTGAGAGTCCTGTGGCACTTTACAGACTAACAGACTGCTTCAAACATAACCTTTTGTGGGCTACAACCCACTTCGTCAGAAGCTTATGCTCAAAGAAATCTGTTAGTCTATAAGGTGCCACAGGACTCTCGCTGGTTAAGTTTGTACAGTGAAGCAGCCTTATCACTGCAAGAAGAAAAAATGCTTATCATCTAATTGATGTTTTTAATTAAAAAGATTTCTTCTTCCATAAGGAAATACCTAAAAAAGTTCAAATTTGTGAGTTGCTTGTTTAGTTAGTGATGCAGGAGATACCCATACTCTGCTAACTCTGCTATACTATGCCCCTCCTTCCCCTCCCAGAGGCATCTCTTACTTATCAGTTACGGAGGAGTGTATAATTATCCATTCAGCCCCGCAGAAATCCCCTGCAAGGAAACAATTTCAAGCTATTCTCTTCACCAAAGCCTCCCAAAAAGGCCTTGGTGCTCAAAGATGCAGGATCTCCACACGATGATCCCAGCCTCTTCCCTTGGGGCCAATAAAGACAACACAGCAAAAGGCTCCTTACAGAGATTACCTCCTCTCTCTCTTATGGAAATCTGGACCTCTGCTTGAAGGTGGCAGTTTGTAAACTGACACTTCCACATTTCCTAATTCATCATTCATAAACACAGGTCTGTGTTTATCATAAGTCATCTGCACTATCTAATTCTATCATATTTATCTGGTTCCATCAGCATTTATTAGATCAAGTGCTAAATGGTATATTACAACTGTGTATGTTGAACATGTAACATTTCTACCTGACTCCTGTGTTCTATGGAGTTAGATTCCTTGCCAGTTTTAAGCTCCAATGGCATTATCTTATATTGCGTTCCAGACCTGCGGTGTATTTTCACACCAACTGTACAATCAATCTTGCCCTTTAATCCAAACCTGGGAGACCAGATATTCTCCTCAATATCAAGGAACTCTGTAATTTCAATGTTACAAGATAAATCTTCTGTTTTTCCATCACTTGGTCTAGGAAGAAAGCAAAAGAACTTTTAAAAAGTGACTTTGTCAACACCTGAAGAGTTATAAGACTACTTTAAAAAACTCAAAACCACTGCATTGCTCTAAACAGTATTCCTGAGGGTTCCAAAGATTTAAATATTCAAAGGGAACATTAGCGTGCCTAAATGACAAAAACATATTTGTCTGTGTGTAGTATTACCCATTAATTCAAAAGGGTTAATGCATTAAGGCCTACTCAAGCAAATCATCCATTTTTGGATCAGGGCTCAATTCAAAAGGCTACCTTAAATTGTACATCCATGTGGTTATTTTTTGAGTTTGAAGAACTGTTTTTTAAAAAATGAATTCAAATGTTTGTTACAGAAGTGCAAATATATATTGTTCAAAGTGTCATGGATTCCTTCTGAAGAATATCCCCTATTTCATCTCCAAAATATTTATCTTTCTTAAAAGTTTCATGATGCATTCCTGAAGTCAATACTCTTTAAAAAGCACTTCCTAATTCTTAAACAGGGCCAATTTACTTACAAAGGGAATAGAAGACCAGGTAACTGACCATGATGTTCTTAGGTGCAGACAGCCAAATGGCAGAGAAGCACATGGAGGAAGAAAACCTTGCAACAACTGAGTATGAGTCAGTTTTTCAGTCTCGGTTATATTTTTCCTCTTATAGGTTTTTTTTATAGCGTAGTCAGTTGATCAAATAACCTAGTTCATCCAATGCTAAAATTTCTACTCTGTGAATTGGTTAACACTGAGAACTGTGACTAGAATCTAAGTACAGAAAATGTTATTTCTACAAGATTCAGTCTCCATTACTATGGACACCTGTAATATCTGAAAATATTATTTCCCAGTCAATGCAATTAGTAAACTAGCAGCTCACTCTGAAATACGTCATTCTTTGCTTAACAAAGTCAATTTTCTAGGCAGAGAGGCCATGAGTCAGCTCCACATCATTAAAAAAAGACAATAAAGATTTTTTAAATTTAAAATTAAAATGAGCCCAAATAAACTAATGAGGCACAGTTAAGTAATTTCACATGACATTTTCTCTAGGTAACAACAAAACAGGTTTTTATGTGTAAGTAATGGTTTCTCACAATTTTAGCTGCATTTTGGTTTGGTTAGCCTGATAACCTCTGTGCATGAAAGCTTCTGCCCATTTAGAAAGTGATGGAAGATATTCTTCTATGTCTTGCATGATTTCTTCTTGTTTCACATTTAAATAGTACCTGTTGAAGTGAACCAATACACATTAAGTACTAATTAGAAAATAAAATGATATGGGGTGAAGGAGAATGGACTCAAAACTGAATATTACAATTACTTGGGCTTCCATACTGTGAAGACTTATACAACTGTTTAAATGTCTGCAGTATGGGACTGCTCAACAGTATGAAGTTAAGCATGAGCAGTAATGGAACATCTGAGACAATTAGTTATAAACTACTATAAGAGAAAAGTATAAGAGTTTAATAAATATTAGCCTTAGTTAAAAGCAAAAAGAAAGTAGCACTTAACTCTGCTCATTTCTTGAGTAGAAATCTATGTATTTTATTTTAACAAGGGAAAATATACATAAAAAGTTATGTGTCTTGAAAGGCAGCACAACATTTTGAATGTAACAAAACTCTGGTTTCATTAACCATATCTTCATTCGTGTTGGAAGGTCAGTGCGCTTTCTGAAAGGAAAAAAACCACCTTCAGAAATGCACTCAAATTCCAGTCTTAATGAACAATCTTTTATCATCTTTTTCCCCACGCTTTCCTACTAGTTACAGACTCTAGCCTAAACTACTCTCCCTTCTTAGCATTCATGTCCTCCAAACACCTGTAGACCATTTATTTATATTCTACCCTTAGTCATCATTTGGCTTTCATGTATGACGCATACTCACTGCTTTTAAAAGTTATTGCATACCGTATATATTCATGTATATGTCGAGATTTTTGTGCCTGAAAATTGCCTTTAAAACAGGCACTCAGCTTATACGCGGGTCAATGCAGCAGACAGCAGCTCCAGCCCATGAGTTTTAAGTCTCCAGCCCAAAGCATGTACTGGGCATGCTCCGGGCTGGAGCCCCACCATGTGACCAGAGCAGCCATGTTGGGGAGTCAGCCCCAAGTAGGGGTTAAAGTAAGGCATGAGACATCTAGAGTGGCCAGGTAAGGGGGTGTCAGCCTGGGGAAGCTGCAGCAGGGCCCGGGGGTTAGGAAGTGGGTCAGGGACGGCAAGAGAAGCGCAAGCAGTTCCGGGGAGTGGGAGGGAGCTGCGGGGATGTCAGGGACAGGAGGGCAAGCAGCTGCAGTTCCCAGGGGTTAGGGAGGCGGTCAGGGATGGCAGGACAAGTGGCAGCAGGACCCAGTGGTTGGGTGGGTGTCAGACATAGTGGGGGCAGAAGAAGAGATTGCTTACCTGTAAGCAGTGTTCTTCGAGAGGTGTGCTCCTGGCCATTCCCATTTAGGTGTCTGCACGCCACATGCACGGCACACCAGAACATTTTCCCATAGCCCCTTGGGACCGGCGATAGCGCCCCCTGGAGTGGCGCCGACGCGGCTCCCTATTTATGGCGCCGCCGGCCCCTTCCCTCCTCAGTTCCTTCTACCCCCACTATATGAGGGGAGGCAGGAGGGAGCGGAATGGCCAGGAGCACACCTCTCGAAGAACACCGGTTACAGGTAAGCAACCTCTTCTTCTTCTTCGAGTGCTGCTCCTGGCCATTCCCATTTAGGTGAGTCACTAGCCTTACCCTGGAGGTGGGATGCGTCACAGGGACGTCAACTGCAGCACTGCGGAGCCAACCGCCGCGTCTTGCCACGCCTGCTGGGTAACAGCGTAGTGCTGAGCAAAGGCATGCGGGGAGGACCACGTCGCTGCTCTACAAATCTCTGCAATCGGGACCCCTGCGAGGAAGGCTGCTGACGCCGCCTGGGCCCTGGTTGAGTGGGCTGTGACATTCAGGAGAGGCACTCCAGCCAGTCTATAACACTCCCTAATGCAGGCCACTATCCATGCCGCAATCCGCTGTGTAGGGACAGGTTTCCCCCGCATTCTGTCTGCTACTGCCACAAAAAGCTGAGATGACTTGCGGAAGGGTCTTGTCCGCTCTATGTAAAAAGCTAATGCTCTCCTGACATCCAACATGTGGAGACGACGCTCTCTGCCAGACGCATGAGGTTTAGGGCAGAGGACTGGCAGGTAAATGTCTTGGTTCACGTGAAACTGCAACACTACCTTGGGCCTAAACACCGGGTGAGGGCGTAGCCGTACCTTGTCTTTAAAAAAGGTGGTGTACGGGGGCTCCGCTGAAAGGGCGCGCAGCTCGGAGACCCTCCTAGCTGAGGTGATGGCCACCAGGAACGCTACCTTCCACGAAAGGTAGAGTAGAGAGCACAATGCCAGCGGTTCGAAGGGTGGCCTGGCGAGGTGTGAAAGGACCAGGTTCAAGTCCCATTGAGGTGTCGGGGCGCGCACCGGAGGGTATAACTTCGACAGCCCTTTGAGAAACCTCTTCACAATAGGTATTGAAAATAAGGTGAGACGCTCATCCACCCTGCGAAAAGCTGCAATTGCCGCCAGGTGGACCTTGAGGGATGATAGCGACAGCCCAGTTGATTTTAGGTGCCACAGGTAATCCAGGATAGAGTGAACCGGTGTATGGGTCCAGCCCATTGCCTCATGCCCAGCACGCAAATCTCTGCCACTTTGCCGCATATGAAGACCTTGTAGAGTCCTTTCTACTGCTACACAGCACCTGCTTCACCGGGGATGAGCATAGCAGTTCACTGGCTGTCAACCATGAAGGAGCCAGGCATGGAGGTACAGCGCTTCCAGGTTGGGGTGGAGAAGCAGCCCGTTGTCCTGGGACAGGAGATCTGGTCTCATGGGAAGCCGAATGGGATCGCACCTCAAGAGCTTCAGGAGGGCCGAGTACCAATACTGGCGCGGCCACGCCGGAGCTATCAGGATGACCTTCGCCCCCTGCCTCTTTATTTGCTGAAGTGTCCTGGGGACCAGCAGCGTCGGAGGGAACGCATACGCTAGGCCTCCCGTCCATGGGACTTCGAATGCATCCCCCAAGGAACCCGGGCCGAGGCCCTGGAACGAGCAAAACTGGCGGCACTTGGTGTTTCGGTGGGAGGCAAACAGATCCATTAGGGGACGCCCCCACTGAAGGAAAAGCGACTCCGCCACCTCTGGGTGGAGAGACCACTCGTGGGTCAAAAACCTCCGGCTCAGGCCGTCTGCTATCGAGTTCAAAGACCCCGGGACGTAAGAGGCGACCAGGTGAATGCCATGGCGAATACAGAAGTCCCACAGCGCTACTGCCTCCTGGCAAAGGCGTCTGGAGCGGGCGCCCCCTTGCTTGCTGATGTAAAACATCGCTGACGTATTGTCCGTCTGTACCGAGGTCATCCGGCCGCGAAGCTGGTTCCGAAAAACCCTGCAAGCTAACCGCACTGCCCTCAGCTCCTTGACGTTGATGTGTAAGGCGGAGTCTTTGGCCGTCCACAGCCCTTGAGTTTTGAGCTCGCCTAAGTGAGCCCCCCACCCTTTGTCCGAGGCGTCCGACATCAAATGTACCGATGGACTGTCCATCCTGAAGGGGACCCCCGAGCACAAACTGACCTCTTGCGTCCACCAGCAGAGGGAACGCAGGGTTGGTGAGGGTACCATGACCATCAGGTCCAGAGAGTCTCTTGCCGGGCGGATCACACTCGCCAGCCATAACTGAAGGGGACGCATGCGAAGTCGGGCGTGCGGAACAACAGCAGTGCAGGCCACCATGAGCCCCAACAAGCGGAGACACTCTCGTGCCGACACCAGCGGGAACTTCAGTAGGGAGACCACCGAGTCGCGTATCGCACAGAAGCGGGAGGCTGGGAGGGACGCTCTTGCTGACCCCGAGTCTAGAACTGCCCCTATGAATTCTATCCTCTGCGAGGGTGTCAACATGGATTTCTGCCTGTTGACTATAAGGCCCAGTCGACTCAAGAGCGCACAGGTGACTGCTAAGTGGTCTCGCGTCTCCTGAGGTGACCGGCCCACTACCAGCCAATCATCCAGGTAGGGGAAAAGGGTAACCCCTCTCCTCCTGAGGTAGGCCGCCACCACCGCTAGGCACTTGGTGAAGACCCTCGGGGCCGACGAAAGGCCAAACGGCAGGACCGTAAACTGCAGGTGGACCTGACCCACCACAAAACGTAAGTACTTCCTGTATCGCCGGTGAATAGCAATGTGGAAGTACGCGTCCTGCAAGTCGAGGGCGGCATACCTGTCTCCCGGATCTAGAGAGGGAATGATGGACGAAAGGGAAACCATCCTGAAGCGGATCTTCCGGAGGAAGCGGTTGAGCCGCCGTAAGTCCAGGATTGGGCGATACCCCCCTTTCGCCTTTGGGATCAGAAAGTAGCGGGAATAGAACCCTTTTCCCTTCCTGTTGGGTGGAACCTCCTCCACCGCCCCTTTTAGGAGCAGGGATCGCACTTCTTCCCTTAGTAGCCCCACTAGCGCGGGATCCCCCTGGGTGGCTGGAGGGCGGGGCGGAGGTGCCGACGGGGGTAATGAAGCAAATTGGAGGGAGTAGCCCTCCTGTACAGTTCTGAGGACCCAACGGTCCGACGTGATTTTGAGCCACTCCGGGGAAGAAAGGGGAAAGTCTGTTGTAAAAGGGTAAAGTCTCTAGATCCTGCTGAATTGGTATGCCATCCCTGGGCTGACCCTCAAAAGGTTGTCTTCTGGGCCACTGGGTGGCGTGGACCCCCCTGGTCTCCAGTCTGGCGCCCGGCTGACCGGCGGCCACCCCTATTCCGCCTTCTGTCCTCCTCCTGACGCTGGCGGAACGGGCGCGTGGGCGGCTGCGGCTTAAAAGCCTTTCTCTGAGCTGCCGGCGTATGGAGGCCCAGAGATTTATTAGAGCCCTGGAGTCCTTCAGGGTCTGCAAGCGGGAGTCTGTTTGCTGCGAGAACAGCTCCGACCCTTCAAAAGGCAAGTCCTGAATGGTGGCCTGCACCTCCAGGGGAAGGCCCGAAGCTTGGAGCCAGGAGCACCTTCTCATTGTCACCCCTGAGGCCATCATGCGGGCCACCGCATCTGCTGCATCCAAGGAGGACTGTAGGAGGGCCCTAGAAACAACTTTGCCCTCCTTGACGGAGGCTGCAAATGCCTCTCCGGAGCCTTGTCCTAGTGACTCCGTGAATCTCTCCAGGGAGGACCAGGCGTTGAACATACATCTGCTCAGAATAGCCTGTTGATTTGCTATTCTGAGCTGGAGGCCTCCTGTTGAATAGGTCTTGCGCCCGAACAGGTCCAAGCGCTTCGCCTCCTTGGATTTAGGTGTTGATGCTGGGTGACCTTGCCTTTCTCTCTCATTCGCTGCCGCTACCACCAGGGAGCCGGGGGTGGGGTGGGAGTAAAAATGTTCATAGCCCTTGGAGGGAACAAAGTACTTTTTCTCCACCCGCTTTGCGGTCGGGGGAATAGAAGCTGGGGCATGCCACAGTGCCTTGGTTGTATTTTGGATAGTCTTAATAAAAGGTAGGGCAATGCGGCGGGGACCTTCGGGCATGAGAATGTCCACCATCGGGTCCTCATCCTCCGCTATCTCCTCGGCCTGCAAGTTCAGACCCTGAGCTACCCTACGGAGAAGCACCTGGTGCGCCGCAGCGTCATCCGGGGTAGAGGAGGGCTTTGCCCCAGCCACGGCCTCATCTGGGGGCGACGAGGATGTTTCTCCCAGGTCCGACCCCCCCGACAGGGCAGTCAAATGGGCACTACGAGTGCCACTGACGACACTCGTCTGATCGTCACCCGGCGACTCCACTCCGGACCCATCTCCCATCTCAGGGGGAATGGTAGCCACTGCCGAAGGAAGCCGATGAGACTCCAGGCTCGAAACCTGGGCACCTGGGCCCATGCTCTGGCCTTGCTGAAAAGCCCAGGGGGTCCAAAGAGGCCACTGTAAGCCCGGCTGCCAACCTGACCACTGAAGATGGAATGGGGGGCACCTTGAAGAGGTTGGGACAGCTGACTTGGCCTGGGCTGCCACCTCGGCACCCTCTCCTCTGCTGAGCTAGACGAGCGGCTGCTCCGCGGTGACCAGGGCGGTGCCAAGGAAGACGGTACCGGCGATCTGCGGCCGCTGGACAGATGACGTTCTCGGTGCCTAGATAAACCCTGCGGAGACGGTGCCGGAGAACGGTACTGCGGCGCCCCTGCCACCGCCACCACTGCTGGAGGGACTGGAGAACGGTGCCGCCGTGAACTCAGCACCATACGACCCGTCTTTGGTGCCGACCCGAAGGGAACTGGCTTCCCCCGTGACAGTACTGGTCTCAGTACCAGAGGCTCCGGCCTCGGGGTCTCAGGCTGAGCTGGGCCGCAAAGCTCCTGCACCGCCGAGAAGGCCTCCGGGGTCGTCGGGAGGACGAGGTCCTCGTCTAAAATGTCCCTAGTGGGCGACGCCTCCGATACCGGACTGTACCGGGGCTCTCTCGACTCCTGTGCCGGAGGAGGAGAGCGGTCCTTCGGTAAGACCACACGGCCCTTTTCCCCGCGAGGCGGGGAGCCCTCCCGCGGTTTTTTCTTCTTAGCCAGTGCCGGCGAAGCAGATCGGTGCTGGGATTCCCAGCACAGCTTGTGGGCGGGCTTCAGTGCTGAGGACGGCGCCGAGGACGCTGGGGCGCTCTGCACCAACGGCGCCAAGCTCGACGCCGAGTCCCCCGGTGCCGGACGGAGCGCCTCCTTCATCATATGGAGTTTTAACCGCTGGACCCGCTCTTTTTGAGTCCGCGGCTTAAACGCCTTGCAGAGCTTACAGCGATCTGCAAGGTGTGCCTCCCCGAGACACAGTAAACATGAAGAGTGTGGGTTGTCGACGGGCATCGGCTTCTTGCAACGCCCGCAAGTTTTAAAACCGGGCATAGCCCGCCCCGGCCCCGGAGGGCACGATGACCCCTACACTACCACTACTAACTAAACTAAACTTAGAACCACTAACTACAACAACAAACTAAACTATATGGGAATAAACTGCAACAGCAGAGACGTTCTGTGTGACCGACGGGCGGTAAGAAGGAACTGAGGAGGGAAGGGGCCGGCGGCGCCATATATAGGGAGCAGCGTCGGCGCCACTCCAGGGGGCGCTATCGCCGGTCCCGTGGGGCTATGGGAAAATGTTCCGGTGTGCCATGCACGTGGCGTGCAGACACCTAAATGGGAATGGCCAGGAGCAGCACTCGAAGAAGAAGCTGCAGTTCCTTGGGGTTTGGAAAGGTGTTGGGGATGGCAGGGGAAGCAGCGACAGTTCCCAGGGGTTTGGGAGACTGTTGGGGACTCCAGGGAAAGCCAGCAGTGCAGAGTAGGGGAGCTAAGGGCCTGAGGTCATGGGTTGACCTCGGCTTATATGAGAATCACCCATTTTTCTCTGTTTTGGGGGTTCAGAACCAAGAGTCAGCTTATGCATGGATCAGCTTATGTACGAGTATATACAGTGTATTAATCCTACTAGCTGTCCTGACTGACAATCAAAATAAGATGCTGCTCAGCAAAGCAACAGACCTAAGCTGTCAGTCTGAGGACAAGGCAGGGGTTGGCAACTCCTGGAACCCATGCCAAAAATGGCATGGGGGCTGAGCAGGAGCAGCACACGGTGCTACTCAGGCCCCCCCATTGGCCCTACTCCCCCAGAACCCCTCTGGCTACGCTTCCCCTCTTGGGGAGCATGGCCAGCAGGGACAAGGAAGCTGCACCGTGCAGCTCCTGGCCCCTGCTGGGCAGGGCTAGAGGAGAGTGGGGCAGGTCTGCCAGACCGAGGCAGCTGCTGCTGGGGGCGGGTGCCGGCCCCAACCCCAACTCCTGGAAGCCACCCGCCACTGCCGGAGGCAGGAGTCAACCACGAGGGATGGGTGCTAGGTGGCTCTGACGCCAACCCCAAGGCTGTCCGCCACTGCTGGGGGGTGCCAGGCGCCTTCAAACCCGACCCCCAGAGGCTGCCCGCCACTGCCAGGGACAGGAGCTGACCCCCGGGGGGGGGGGGGGGCAGCCTCAAACCCCAGACGCCACTCATTGCTGAAGGGGGTAGGAGCTGACCCTCAGGGGTGGTTGTTGGGTGGTCCCAACCCTGACTCCTGGAAGCCATCCACGACTGCCGGGGGGGGGGGGGGCTGAGCCAGAGGCCTGGCTCCGCCCCTTTTGGCCCTGCCCCCAGTAGCCACTGAGGGTGCAGTAGATAGGGGTGGCATAGGATTCGGCAAAGGTTGCTGGCCCTTGGGATAAGGGATGGACCTTCTTGATGTTTGCCACACAAGACCTAAAGAAGAGGTAGGAGAAGCAGACTGCTATGTAGACCAGGGCTCATCCTCATTTTGAACAAGTTATCGATGATTAGATCAAAGGGGGACCATATGTAAGATTTTCAGAAACAGTTATTTGACAGAAAGACAACCATCGCAAAGCGTGAAGGGGCATTTGAATGTTTAGCTTATCAAGCACACACATACTTTGCAACACTATCTACGGAAGTGTCTTACAAATCCCTGTTCTCACTTTCAGGTAACTAATAAGAAGTGAGCAGCATTATCTCCCTTTAAATTTAAACAAATTTGTTTGATTTGGAGATTGACAGAAGAATAAGTAGGACACAATGGACTTATGGGCTTTACACATAGTTTTGTTTTTGAGAGCACTTATGCAACAAAAACCCCACATATGTAAATTGCACTTTCACAACAGATTGTACTACCGTACTTGTCTGAGGTAAACTGAAAAATTCTATTTTCTTTATTTTTTGCAGTGCAAACATTTGTCATAAAAATAAAACAAAGTGAGCTCTGCACACTTTCTATCCTGTGTTGTAATCGAAATAAATTTGTAAAATGCTAAAGAACATTCAAAAATATTTATGATAAATTAACCAACCCTTAGCATCAATCACTTCTAATTTAACCTTTATTCTCTCTTAAATAAACCTTCTGTTTTATTATAAGTATTCAAGAGTATTGTGTGGTTTACAGGAGCAGTGGTTTAAAATTAAATCAGTAAATTGGGATGCACTGTATCTTTGGGTGAAGAGAATTTGAAATTTCTGAACAATAAGCTCAGTATCACAGTGGAATGATTCAAAGGGCCTACTATGGGACTGCACTGCACCTATGTTTATCTGCAAAGTGAAGTTAGGGTTGGTATAAGCCCATAGGAGAGTTCTTGCGAGGCTAAAGGACTGGAACAAGAGCTAACACCCAACTGTGAGGTAAACTGGTGGCTCATAGTCCTGGCTACTTTAACCCTTTATATACCTAACTAATCCTACAACAGTGACCTAATGAGAAAGTAGTTGGCACATTGTAGTATGTACACTGACAATTTATAAGAGTGCCTCTAAATTTACATATAAATGCCATCAAATCTAACAAAAGAGTGCACATGGATGTTTCACAAAGCTTTTAACTAGCAAGCCAGCCACATTTCAGAGTTTATTCCTCAGTGAAAATAAAGTCAAATAATGCAAGATTAATGGGGGATTTCAATTACCTTCATACCAATTTAGCCTATGTCATCTCAGGAAGCATAAACACCGTTAATGACTGCTTCTTGGATCAGAGTGCCCTGGAACTCACAAGGGGAAAGACAATTCTTGATTTAGGACTAAGTGGAGCAGAGGATCTGGCCCAAGAGATGAACAGTGACCACAAGGTAGGTAAATTTAGCAATTTTTGTAGGGAAAAAAGAAAGCTTTTCCTTCCAGAAACACAGCAACATTTACAACTTTCCTAAGAACATCATCTTTGACACCTTCTCAGACACCAACCAATGACGGCTTTGCTGCCTGCTTCAAATATCTTTAGGACAATGGACCACACTCAGAGAAACCAAATCCAACCATTTCATCCTCACCCAGAGCTATTCCACTACAGACAGTTAAACTGGAAGCCAAAACTATAATCATCTTCCATCCTTCAGATCTAGACATAGGCATCTGCAACGTCACTTACATTTCTTTTAGATACTTTGGTCCATGGACAGTTTCAAAGGCAAATTCTTGTAGTTTTTCTTGTGCAAAGTTATTTGTTACTCCTTTCTGGAAAGTTTCGTGAAGAATTGTACCAATCAGCATCTGCCGAGAACTAGACTCACAGCTCTACAAGGAAAGGGAGAGGAAAAAAAAGAATCACACAAGCAATACATTTTAGTATAATGTATCTAAAATGTGCCATACAACCCGATAAGCCTCTTTTCAGAAGAAAATCACCACAAACATCCCTTCTAAACTTTTTTCTTTTTCTGAGTGGACTACAGACTCCACTGAGCACTACATTTTTGTCCATGGGCAAGCTTGCACTCTTTTTGATGGTGGGATACCTTCTTACCATATACTGCATTAAAAAGAGTGTCATTTTCTTAAAGTGGCATGGCAGAAATATAAACACATAAGCAGGACACAGACATATATTGCCATAATTTGAGTGCCTATTATCTTTCAAGAGTTTCAGTTAAAAACCACTGACTCAGAAATCAGGAGCCAGTACTCTTCCTCCTATAAGTGCATGCACTCACCGTCTCCCAGGAGCTACACCTTTTAGGAAGCCCCTACCTCCCACACCCCACTTCTTACTCCTCCCTATTGACTTAATACTTCCTGTGGGTAGGGTCTTCCCCACTCTGTCCCACACCACAGTCCTCAAGAGGGAGATGCTACTGCAGCCCAGAACACATAGACCAAACACCCTTGACCAAGTTGCAGAACAGCACCTCACCCCAGACCTTACATTTCAACATCATCAACCCCTGAATGCTCATGCCAGCGGCAGGGACCAGTCTCTCTTCAGCCCATTGGGATGGGACTGTGAATGCCTACTACCCCTTTGCATTCAGATCAGGCTACTTCTTCCACCATGCTACCAAGGAGGCACCAGAGAGAACACAGGAAAGATTCTCCCTGATTTCAGTCCCTGTGCCTGGACCCATCCCTGGCTTGCAGCAGCCCAAGCTGCAATTACAGATGAAGTCCTGCTCAGCACACAAGGAATCTTCCAGGGAACCTGGCCGCAAAGCTCTAGAAAGTTCCTGATAATGTGCAAACTATGACTTTTCAAACGCTTATAACCTAACCAAATTTCATCAAATTTTCACAGGCATGGCAAAATGCACACACAGGACAGCTGACATTACCTGCCAATTTTCATGTCCCTGCTCTAAAGCACAGACTTTTAAAACGTGATTTGTCACTAGTTTTAAAATGTTTTATATTGCATGGTTTTGGCACTTACTCTGAACTTTTCACTCAATACTGCTTTTCTCATACATCGAATACTATTTGATACGGTAGTGCCAGAAAGCAGCAAATCTGGGTACAGAATTAGATATCCAGAGTCTCCATTTATTATCCAGGTACCAGCATGACAATCTCCTTCTAAATGAATGACGTCTCCTGGAACTACTGGAACAGAATCCCTACAAAGTAATTACAAATTGCAATAACCATTTGTAAAACATAAGAATATATTAGATATGAAGTTTAATTTTCAAAATCACAATAAAACAAGCCTGAATTTCACTGAGTGTAAAGAAACAGTATCTTTTAATATTTGTGAGAAAGCATGTTTCTGGAAAAATTGCAAACTTCCATTCAACAGACAACCCACAGATATTCAAATAACTCAAACCCCACCAAGTAACAGCACTTTCATAGAACAATACCGTATATTTTGCACTCAGATCTTTTGCATGATCATGGACTTTGTACAAAAATGCCTTTCCACCCATTTCTAGTAAATGAAAATAGAATCCTGGAAGATTTCTTATCACTTCTGTACAGCTTCATTTGAAAGCAGAATCTAAGATGTTAAGAAGAATTGCAGTAGTGACCCCAGATACAATCAGGAAGACATGTTCTTCCTAATTACCCAATTTAACACATCTGAGAACGAGTACTGGCCAGGGACCCTTATAAAAGCAATAAATCTTTCACATCTCCCTCAGTCTGAAAATGTACAACCCTTACTAAGATTTCATCCTCTAGTCTACCACATGCTTCCCTTTCTTTGAAAGACTGTCTTTAACTTATTTGAAGTGATTGCTTATTGGCATTGCCCTATCTCCATAGAACTGCTAGAGTAGAACTCCCTGCAAGTAAACCCTAGGAAATCCAGAGTGCACGGATTCTGCATGTAACTCATTCTTGCATTTCCCCTAAACAGCTACCATCAAATTTAGTGATCTTAAATGAAGCTCAGTTTATGCCACTCTTATTGAGCCTGTATCTCTTGAGAAAAGTGTAGCCTACAAATATCCCAGAATCAGTGCTCCTGCAAGTCATCCCACCTCAGGAAGCAAGAGATTCTTGCATTCAAGCAACATCACTCCCTCTGCCTACTAATTATATCCTCTAACATAGATGTTTTCCCCAGCTTGTATAATATACTGAAATATCCTTACATAATTGGATATTTGCATCACTTCAATTAATGCTGTTCCCAGGGTATTCCTAACTGTTGCTGCTGGTACAAATATAAATGGCATACTTACAGTTCCACCATTTTCATGTTTATTTGTCTATTATTAAACCATGACAAAATGTGAAAACTGTAAGGTAACAGTATAACTGACATTTGAGATCAGCTGCTCTCAAGATTAACAAAACAAGGCAGTAACATGTTGATATTATATTAAGATACAGGTAGTCCTCACTTAGTGACCGGGTTCCGTTCCTGAAACCCGGTTGATAAACGAATTGGTCACTAAACGAGGAGCAGCCCTTACCGGTATTTCAGGCATAATGTACTTTACTGGTAGTGGGTTTTTCAACCATCTGTAGATAGTTTTAATGTCACCTTTGCATCATTTATAACTTTTAATATATATTTTAAATGTTTTAAGCTCTAATGTACTGAACTTAGTTTGCATAGTGTACTGTAAATATAGGTAATCTGAGAGAGTTGATGCGAGTTCTCGTACATCGCCATAATACCAACTCATCAGAGAGCCGGTCATAACTCTGAGGGGTCACTAAACGAGTAGGTCACTAAGTGAGGACTAGCTGTAATACATAATGAATTTTTTAACCTTTAAGACAGTAAAAAGCCCACCCAGAAAAGAGCATGCAGAGAACTTAGTTCATAATCCAACATGATAATCCCTTCACAGATATTGTTTATATTTACACATCAGTTACCAGTCATTCTTTAGAATACATAGCTCTGTATCTTCAAGTGACTGAGAAGCTGTAATTGTCAGGTGTTTCTCAGGACCATCTTCATTTTTCCGTACTATGTTGACACTTAACACACGATATCTGTTGTTCAAACCTTTGCTGAGTGCTGTATCAGAGAAATCAACTGCTCTCTTCTGAAAACTTAATTAAATAAAAGTTATTAGTACAACCAGATAAATAACTGTGTTTGGAGAGACCAGATCAACTCCATATTTCAGTCTGAAGCACCCTTTGGGCTAGTCTCTGCTTAACATGCAGAAGGTCCTGGGTTCAATTCCCAGGGGGTTGGACTCGATGATCTCACAAGGTCCCTTCCAGCCCTATGATTTGATTGATTGATTGATAGTCTTCCTGATCAACTCCTCAAGCCTGTCAAGACCTGTGCAGCCTATCAGGAAATTAGATCTTTAACACTACCCCAGCAACTCAGGTAGTGCTGAGTCAAAGGGAGGCCCCTACCTTTGACTCCACACATCAAACATGCAGAGAGTAGGGAGGTTGGAATGCAGGTCAGACCACAGATACATAAGTCATTTAAGTAACTTGCATATCTCTGTTCAACTGCAGCTGCGAAAGGTAGGCAATGTAGACCTGCCCTTTGTCATGAAAACCAAAGTTTCATAGACTAACATGAGAAGGGACCAACAGGATCACCCAGTCTGCCCTCCTGCACAATGAAGACTACAGAACCTCACCCACCCACTCCTATTTATTAACTCATTATAGGTTAGAGGTTTAAGTCCTCAGATCATGATTTAAATACTTTACAGTACAGAATATTCACTAGCAAGTAAGCCATGTTCCATGCTACAGATGAAAGATACACCACTCACTCTGAACTAAAATTTTTCTGAGAAATTGGGTTGAAAATAGACAGTGAAGGAAACCTGGAGTGCATGTCAACAATTCAATAAGCCTAGAAACTCAAAAAAAAATTTTTGAAGATGGTTTTTATTTCGTTTCAGAGACTCACCTTCCCACTCACCCCAAAGGCTGATGACAGAGCTCTGCAACATGGCTCACACCAACCCTTATCTTTAATTCAGAGATGCAGTCTGTGAATTGGTTCTAGCAAACAATACTCCAGGAGTCAGCAACCCCCAGCACCCGTGCCAGAAATGGCACAGGGGCTGAGCCTGAGTGGCACACAGTGCCACTCAGGCTCCCCTGCTGGGGAACCGGGCCAGAAAGGGCTAGGAAGCTGTAGTACGCAGTTCATAACCCCTGCTAGGCAGGGTAGAAGGGAGCAGGGCAGGCTGGCCAGCCTGGAGCTGCGGCTGCTGGGGGCGGATGCCAGCCTCAACCCCAATCTCTGGAAGCAGCCAGCCACTGCCAGTGGGCAGGGCCATCACTAGGGGGGTGCGGGCCCCACTTCAGACCCCTCGGCAGTAGGGTCAGGGCCAGCTGGCCCAGGGGAGGGGCAGACCCTTTAGCCGGCCGTCCCATGCCAGGGACAGGGCAAGCTGGCCAAAAGTAGCACCCAGCTCAGCTCTCCCAGTGCCCCTCCCCCACCCCGCAATACATGCTGCTTTTGGCTCTGGGCCAGAGCAGCAGGGATGGGGTGGGAGGCAGTATGGGGGGGGGGGTAACCATACAGGCCCTGTGCTGCCTCACACCCCCTCCCCACTGCTCCAGCACAGAGCCAAAAGCAGCACATGTGGCAGGGTGGGGAGAAGTGGAGATTGGCAGCACTGAACCTGGTGCTGCTTTTGGCCAGCTCACCTGCTCCCCAGCATCAGTGGGGGGGGGGGGCAGCAGTGTGAACCCCATGCCGCCTTGCTTGGCAGGACAGTGCAGGGCCCCCAGAACTGCATGGCCCAGGGCAATCGCCCCTCTCGCCCTCCTCACGGATGGCTTGGGGGCGGGGGGTGCCGGGCTGCCGTGGCATCAACCCCTGGACACCCCCTGCCACTACCTGGGGCGGGTGCTGCTCCTGGCCACAAACCTGAGGAGGGGCCCCACACCCCCAGCACCCACCAAGAGTGATGTGGGCAGAGCTGGCACAGGGGTCAGTGAAGGTCACTAAGCCCTGCAGCAGTCCTTCCTGATCAGAAACTAGATTGTTGGGACCCACAGTGCTACCTGGTCACCAGCCAGCACGAAAAAGCTCAGACTGCCATTTCAGCTTCTATTCCCCCAGCTCCTACTGATAGCACCTGGGGACTCCCAAACCCAGTGCTGTCCCCAGGACCTGAAATTAGTGAGGTGCGGGGGGTGTTCACTCAATTATTATAACAGTAACTAGCTGACAACTGCAGGGGCGTGTAGGGAAATCGCTGCCCAAAGCTAACGGAAGCCCCCCGGCTCGGTCAGTCACAGTAAATCGAGGATTAGCACATTACAAAGCTTAGCCGGCTCATGTTTGGGACTACAATGAATCACAGGAATAGATCCACACCAGCACGCAGGGCCCCAGAGGAGCCCCGGGAAATGGCCTCCCACTGCCGAGCAGGAGACCCCGGGGGCCCGGGCCATGCCCGCGCGCCATGGGAGCGAGGCGGGACCGGGGACGGGGAAGGGGAAGAGGCACCGGCTGAAAGCCAAGCCGAGTACCAGAACTGCTGCTCTAAAACCAGGCCGGCCAGCCAGAGGGGGAGCACAGGCGGGTGGCGCCCAGGCCCAGCAGAGCGAGGCGGGCCGGGGACAAGGGGACGGGACAGGACGAGCCGCCAGCCCAGGCGGGTCCCATTCAAACGCCGCGCGCTGCGGCCGATCCCGCCCCCGGGCGCTACCTTTCTGCCGGGGCCGGTTCCTCACAGGCGCTTCTTCCCGCCAGCGGCCGCTCCTCCCGCCCCAGCGCCATGGCGGAGGCAGAGAGAAGCCGAGAGCGGCGCGATCCCGCGGGGAGCGCCCACAGCAGAGAGGCGCCCCGGCCTCGCTTCGCTTCTCTCCACCTCCCCCCTCAGCAACCTTGGGAGAGTCGCGCAGGCGCAGTCAGCCACCTGCCGGACGCGAGAGAAAACCGCCGGCTTAGGAAAGGGAGGTAGCGTGAGGAGACGGCGGGCGCGAGCGGCGCCGCTCAGCCAATGGAGGGCCGAGCCCAGGAGCTGCGCGCGCACAGAGCGCGTTCGGGCAAGGAAGCAGGATGCGAAGTGGCTCCTCGTTTCCCGCCTGGAAGCCTCCGGGCCAATGGGAGCCCGAGCGCGCCAAGTCCAGCTCGGGAAGCCCCGCCGAATGACTGCGCCCTCCCGCGCGGGATAACTGGGACCCACGCGTGCCCGATCCGCCCCAGCTAGGGTTACCAGCTGTCAGGCGAGAGGAGGACATAGCCTCTTTTACTTTCACCTCCTCCGTCCCGCAGGCATTTTAAAAATACAGCATTTGGTCCGGCTTTTTACTAACGGGGTAAAAATATGCTGAAACGCCCCAGCACCTCTTTTAGGGGGAGGCGTTCAAGGGCCCCCTAAAACCAGAATATTACATTAATATTACATTTTCTGCATGTGTCCTCCTATGTCCTTCTTCTCCTGCTTCCCTGTTCTCCTTTCCCTGCTTTGGTGCCTGGTAGCCATAGCCCCAGCTGCAGATGGCTTGGCTACCACCCGCTCTTCTGTAGCAGAGGTGGGGGCTAGCGGCCCAATCGCTATCACTGAATCCGAGCAGGGGGGCCAGAGGGGAGAGAGCACGGGGCTTGGAGGTGCTGAGAGCAGGCTCAGTCTAGGTCTGGATGTGCACGTCCATCGACCTCACACGGGGGAGAGAAATGCATGAGAAGAGCATGAAGCTGAAGCTACAAAATACAATAAAATTTTGTTAGTCTTTAAGCATCACAGGACTCCCTGCTTATTTTGTGGTACCTAATATAGTATCTTACACAACACTGAAGTACTTTTAATGGACTAGATTTCACATAGCTCAGGGGAGCTCTCAGAAAATCTGCCTCTGAACACAAGCATATCTCACCAACACCAAACCTCTAAGAAAGTACTTACCTCTTAAGACTTTTTCTGGGGAAAAAAGCCACCACCTCTCTAGCTTGCTTTAAAACAACTAATTAATTTGTTTAACACAAGTTTTGGTGGGTATAATTCTACTTCCTCAGACACATGAAATGAATTTCTGAAAGCTCATTTTAAATAAATTTGTTAGTCTTTTTAAAGTGCCACAGGACAACTTGTTTGTTTTGCTAAACTAGACAAAATACAGCTACCCCATGGAATTTGTCAGGTTTCATATCTTACACTACATAATGGAAAATGGCCCCTTTCTTTCTGTGCCAGATGAGGGCATTACTAGAAAATAAAAAACAAATTTAACATGTTTACCTCAATTCACATGCTTCATATCCTGCCTAGTTGTCAGGAACCAAATCAGAGGAGGAATGAGAAACAGCAGCAAAGCTAAGGTACCTTTAGAAAAATTATTAAGGATATTTCAAAAAAGTACTGCAACATACTTAGCTGCCTACCTCCATCTAAGCTAGCCAGGATTAGTTTTATCAACTCCACATCTGGAGTCGAAGGATATATTAAACCAAGTCTCTAGGCCACAGATGAAGGAGACCTTTAGCAGACATGAAAAAGTGGAGATCATCTATCAGTGATGAAATAAGAGCATGCTGTACGAAGTCTGTCCATCATTTCCAGGCCACTCCAGAGGAAGGTAAAGGAATCCCAGCTTGCCATCTGAAGAGTACATGCCGAGGGGATTAAAGTGGCTCTAAAGTACAACTCATATGGCAAAAATGACCATTTCCATCTGATACAACCCAAGCAGTGAGCTAAACAATCCATTATCCCCTTGCCCTTGTCTTCCCATTTTACTCTCTATAGTAAGATATAAGACAGATGGCTGGAAATAGAACATTGGACTTTATTTTTAAGACAAATTGAGAAAGTTACACACCAGCACTACCTCAAGCTCTACAGAAGAGAGAGAGAGACAAACAGCTGTTTGACTAATTTTAATTCAATCCTTTTAAAAGAGTGAAGAACTTAAATAAAATATTAAGAGAAAAATATTTCCATTATATGTTTCTTACTGTACAATACAAGAACTGGTTATGATAGTGTGGAATAAGACAATTGCGCCACTGGAGCACAGTGTTTATATTTCTTAGCATTTTGATTTAGCTCCATTTGACATTTGCACCATTGTTCCCTGATCCCCTTTAATCACCAGCTTCTAGCAGCCTCTAGCAGCCTTGTGATTGGCCTGCCCCTGTGTGACTAGGAAGGGGCCAGGGCTGACCTAGGCAGAGAAGGCCTTTAAAAGCCACTGCTAGAACGACCAGAGGGAGCTTGCGAACAGGGGAGTTTGCGAGAGAATTTGAGGAGTTTGGTGAGGCCAAGATGGTGAAGGGGAGCCGCACTGCTGGTGCCAGTGCCCCTGCTGTTTCCTTTAGCTGTTTCTACCCAGACAGAGTGTCTGACGATGGATATCTCCACCCAGATCCTGGTGTGGATTTGCAAGGACTGTGGCCTTCATTTTCCTGCCACTGATGATCAGGCTAGGGAGATGAGCCTATGTGATAGGTGCCTTCTGGTGGCATCTCTCCAGAAACAGGTAGGAGAGCTACAGCAGGAGGTGTCACGCCTCAGGGGTATCTATGCCCTAGAAAAGTTCCTTGACAGTGTCCACGATGAGACCTGCAAGGAGGAGGTCCCTATCCCAGTACCAAGGGCTATTGCCACAGCTCTGGAAATGGATGGGATGCCTATGGCAGAGGGAGGACAGTGGCAGCTGGTCACCTCTGGCAGTAGACGGTGCTCCACGCCTGCTCACATCACACCATCCCTTGTGGGGAGGAACCGTTATGCGGTGCTGGACACAATGCAGGAGGTAGAGGAAATGCCATCCACCCCAAAGGCTGGTCAGACCACAGCCACCTCACCTAAGAGGAAGCACAGGGTTGTGGTGATTGGGGACTCACTCCTGAGAGGAACGGAGGCACCCATCTGTCGTCCTGACAAGGCCTCTAGAGAGGTATGCTGCCTGCCAGGTGCCCGTATCCGTGATGTAACGGAGAGATTCACAAAAATCATCCGCCCCTCAGACTACTACCCCATGCTGCTTATCCATGTGGGTACCAATGATACTGCAAGAGGTGATCCTCAGCAGATCAAAGGTGACTTCAGGGCTCTGGGAGCGAGGGTGAAGGAGTTTGGAGCACAGGTGGTGTTCTCCTCGATCCTTCCAGTCAAGGCTAGAGGCCTGAGGAGAGAGAGATGTATCCTGGAGGTGAATGCCTGGCTGCAAAGATGGTGTGGTCAGGAAGGATTTGGCTTCCTTGACCATGGAGTCCTGTTTCAGGACAGAGGATTGATAGGCAGAGATGGCCTTCACCTGTCCAAGAAGGGGAAGAGCATATTTGGGCACCGACTGGCTGACCTAGTGAGGAGAGCTTTAAACTAGGTTCATCGGGGGAAGGAGACCAAAGCCCACAGAGGTAAGTGACAATGTGGGTGATCTGGGGGAAGGAATGGAACTTGGGGGGTGCTGGGACTGTAGCACCAGGAATAAAAGAGAAGGTAGTTGGAACATGGGCGGGGGGGGGGGGGGAAATCAAACAAATGTCTTAAGGGCTCTACTGAAGCCCCAGTACGCGAGGAGAGTGGGGAAGGAGAACTACGAGAAAAAATGCAAGGAAGTTTATGTAATAGAATTGGAAATCAACATGACAAAATAGGGCAATCGGCCGGATATCTTCGGTGCCTATACACTAATGCGAGGAGCCTGGGAAATAAGCAAGAAGAATTGGTAACAGCGCAGACAGGGAACTATGATATTATAGGAATAACAGAGACGTGGTGGGATAGTCTGCACGACTGGAGTTCTGCCATGGATGGTTATAAACTGTTCAGGAAGGACAGGCAGGGAAGAAGAGGGGGAGGAGTAGCGTTATATGTAAAAGAGCTCTATGACTGCTCAGAGCTCCATTATGGAAGTGGAAGCATACCTGTAGAAAGTCTGTGGGTTACATTGAGAGGGGAAAGCAACAAGGGGGATGTTGTGGTGGGTGTCTACTATAGACCACCAAACCAGAAGCAGGAGGTGGATGAGGTGTTCTATGGACAACTAGCGGAAGCTTCTAGATCACAGGCCCTGGTGCTGATGGGGGACTTCAATTTCCCTGACATCTGCTGGGAGGCCAATACAGCAGTGCATGGGCAATCCAGGAGATTTTTTAGAGAGTGTTGGGGACAACTTTCTAGTACAAATGCTAGAGGAACCAACTAAGGGCCTTGCACTGCTCGACTTGCTGCTCACAAACAGGGAAGAATTGATCAGGGACGTAGAGGTAAATGGCAAGCTAGGCAATAGTGACCATGACATGGTTGAGTTCAGGATGCTGATTAAAGGAAGGAAGGAAAGAAGCAAAACAAAAACCCTGGACTTCAAAAAAGGAGATTTTGGGTCCCTCAGGGAACTGATGGGCAGGATCCCTTGGGAAGCTAATCTGAAGGGGAAAGGAGTCCAAGAGAGTTGGCTATATTTTAAAAACACTCTGCTAAGGGCACAGGAAGTTGCCATTCCAATTAGGAGAAAGAACAAACACGTGAGGCAGCCAGAATGGCTTAGCAGAGAACTCTGCTCTGAGCTTAAACATAAAAAGGAAGCTTATAGGAAGTGGAAGCTTGGTCAGATGTCCAAAAAGGCATATAAAGATATTGCTAGGGACTGCAGGGATAAAATCAGAAAGGCCAAAGGACAAATGGAGTTGCGGCTAGCGAGGGATGTAAAAGATAACAAGAAGGGGTTCTACAAGTATATTAGTAACAAAAAGAGGATCAGGGATGGTGTAGGCCCCTTGCTGAATAGGGCAGGCATCCTTGTGACAGAGGATGAGGAAAAAGCTGAAGTGCTCAATGCATTTTTTTCTTCAGTTTTCACAGGCAGGGTCAGCTCCCAGCCCACTACCATGGGTGTGGCAGATGGGAGAGAAGAAGACAGGCCCTTGGTGACGGAAGGTCAGGTTAGGGACTGCTTAAAGAAGCTGCAAGTGCACAAGTCCATGGGGCCGGACGAACTGCATCCAAGGGTGCTGAGGGAATTGGCCGACGAAATAGCCGCACCGCTGGCCGTTATTTTTCAAAACTCATGGAGAACGGGGGAGGTGCCAGAGGACTGGAAAAAAGCAAATGTAGTGCCTATTTTCAAGAAAGGGAAAAAGGAGAATCCAGGGAATTACAGACCAGTCAGCCTCACCTCAATCCCTGGAAAAATTATGGAGCAGATTCTCAAAGAATCCATCCTCACACACTTAGAGGAAAATAAAGTGATCAGGAACAGTCAGCATGGATTTACCAAGGGTAAATCATGCCTGACCAATCTCGTTTCCCTCTATGATCAGAGGACTGGTTTTCTGGATGCGGGAAGATCCGTTGATGTGATATACCTTGATTTTAGCAAGGCTTTTGATACAGTTTCCCACAGCATTCTCATTGGCAAATTAAGGAAGTATGGGTTGGATAGGTGGACCATAAGGTGGATAGAGAACTGGCTAGATCAACGGTTTCAGCGTGTAGGAATCAACGGTTCCATGTCTAGCTGGCAACCGGTCACGAGTGGTGTGCCCCAGGGGTCGGTCCTGGGGCCGGTTCTGTTCAACATTTTCATCAATGATCTGGATGATGGAATAGACTGCATTCTCAGTAAGTTTGCGGATGACACCAAGCTGGGAGGACCAGTAGACACGTTGGAGGGCAAGGACAGGATTCAGGGAGACCTAGATAAATTGGAACAGTGGGCCAATAGAAATCTTATGAGATTCAATAAGGATAAGTGTAAAATCGTGCATTTGGGACCAAAAAACCCTATGCACTGCTACAGGCTGGGAAACATTCAGCTAAGTAGCAGCAGTGTAGAAAAGGACCTGGGGGTCATGGTGGATGGGAGGCTGGATATGAGTCAGCAGTGTGCTCTTGCTGCCAAAAAGGCCAATGGCATACTGGGCTGCATCAAAAGAAGTGTTACCAGCAGATCAAGGGATGTGATCCTTCCCCTCTATTCTGCACTGGTGAGGCCACATCTAGAATACTGTGTTCAGTTTTGGGCTCCCCACTACAAAAAGGACAGGGACATGCTAGAGAGAGTTCAGAGGAGGGCAACCAAAATGATTAAAGGGCTAGAGCACAAGCCCTATGAGGAAAGACTGAAAGCATTAGGCTTATTTAGTCTGCAGAAGAGAAGATTGAGGGGGGATTTGATAGCAACCTTCAACTACTTGAAGGGATGCTCTAAGGAAGATGGAGCTCGACTGTTCTCGGTAGTAACGGAGGACAGAACGAGGAGCAATGGTCTCAAGTTGCGGTTAGGGAGGTCGAGGCTGGATATTAGGAAAAAATTTTTTTTTTTTTACCAGGAGAGTGGTGAAGTCTTGGAATGAGCTGCCGAAGGACGTGGTGGAGTCTCCATCTTTAGAGGTGTTTAAGGCCCGGCTGGACAAAACCCTGACTGGGATGGTTTAAGTGGGAGTGGTCCTGCCTCTGGCAGGGGGCTGGACTAGATGACCTATGAGGTCCCTTCCAACCCTATGATTCTATGACAAACAGGGTGTAGGAATATGCCAATCAAAAAAAAAAAAAAAAAAAAACAAACCCAAACCAAGATGATATGCAAGATGATTCCATAATGGAAATCTGAACTAGTTTGATCTGTATATGATATATGGCTATGATTTTACTAAAAGCTACACAAAAATAGTAAACCCAGCGCAATCCAGTACAGCTAAATTTTCACCATCATAAATTAAACAGCAAGTATGAAATGGAGTTTGCTGATAAAAATGTACCAAAAAATAACTTCCCACCACATTTTTATTTGCTGAGCACGTACATAGAAAAATCTGAGGAACATGGACTCAAGTAGCTGATTTGATGGAAACAAGTGGCCAATTTGACTGAGGCAGGCATGGAACTTCAGTTGAAGGCCACTGACCTATGCTTGGACTCCCTTTGGCTGACCAGAAAGCTCAGATTAAAGAGTGATACTGAACTAGTGAGAGGAAAGAAGATAAAAATACAGGAGTTTAGGGAAAAGAGAAATTAACCTTTCCCATAGAAAAGACCAGACAATATCTTTTCAGGGCAGGGAAGTGACAGACGTAGACTAAATTCTGCTTCATTCTCAAATTGTGTAATTTAATTTTCCTCCTCCTGCTCACATTGGTTGAGTGTTCATGACTGACTCCTTGCTTTATCTGAATAAAGGTGACCAACGCATACAGAAATGGTGAGGGGAGAGAAAGTTGAAATAGATAAGCCCTAAGAATTTAAAAGTAATTCAAACATCCCTCATCCTATACTCTAAGCCAGGGCTCAGCAACCCCTGGAACGCACACCAACAATCATATGCGGGCCGAGCCTGAGCAGCACACAGCACCCCTCAGGCTCCACCTCTGGCCCCACTCCCCCAGCTTCTGGCCAAAGAAGCTGTAGCACACTGGGCTCCTGGCCCCACTCTCTGCTGGGCAGAGCTAGAGGGGAGCAGGGCAGGTCAGTCCGCCTGCAGCCAGCAAGAGCCAGCTCTGTTCCCTGAAACAGAGGCTGCCTGCCGGTGGGGTTGGAAGCCAGCCCCAGCCAGGAACGAGAGGCCACCTGCCAGCAGGAGCAAGAGTCAGCCATGGCCCCAAACTCAAGGCCTGGCCCCACCCCCAGCACCTGCTGAGTGCGTGGTGGGCAGGGCTGGCACGGGGGCTGGCAAAGGTTGCCGACCCCTGCTCTAGGCCACATTAAATTTCTTTAAAAGTTGGGATTATTGAAGTAGCAAAACAATCCAATATTTTTGTTTTAAATTGCAAAGATGCTTTAAAAGCTAGGCAAGTTCTAAAGGGGTAGCTGTGTTAGTCTAGTTCAGCAAAATAAGCAAGGAGTCCTGTGGCACTAAAAGACTAACATGTATTTATCACATGAGCTTTTGTGGGAGATTCTCCCATGAAAGCTCATGTGATAAATACATGTTAGTCTTTCAGTGCCTCAAGACTCCTTGCTTATTTAAAAGCTAGGCAGTACTCCCTCCCTCCCTCCATGATGAGGCTAGACGTCAACCTATCTGAATGCACCACTGAACTCTGGGATTTTGTTAACCTTTGACAACAAGAAGTGAGTGTGGTACAGTGAAGGGAAAGGGGAAGTGGTGTTTTAAGTCCAATGAACTTTCACATTGGAAGGTGGGTGAAGGTGAACTTTCACATGGGAGGAAACTGAGGCAAACAACTACTGCCCAAGATACCAAGGAGGTGGGTGTTTTAATTATTTGCATAATTTTGAGTCAGCGTTGCTGTGCTGTGTTTCCCCCTCCGCTCCCCGTAATAAAAAGGTTTTTTTTTTTTTGGGTGTGTGTTATGCACAGACTTAGCGCTTGTGGGTGGGAAAATACTGCCTAAGAAGAGTGCCAAGAGGCAGTAGTAAATTTTCTGAGATTTCTGGTTTGGGTCTCAGGTAGGTTTTATTTTGTAATTTTCAAAAGAAACTAGACATTGAGCCTGGCTCTTGTTGCTGCCAACATCTGGCAGCAGGATTATATTTTTGTGAAGGATTCTATTCCATCTTGTGCAGCAACAGGATTGTTTAAATTCTAATTATACCTGTGCAAACCCACAGAAGACAATGGGGCTCCACAGATTTAATTAAAGACAGAATTTTAGATTCAAAATCTTTATTCCTGCAATATACTAAAATGAAGAACTGAAGCTTGAATCCTAGAGCTAGGTGATGAAGCATACAAGACTGAGTTAATTTTACTTGTTCAGCAGTTGACACAGCAAATCACTGAAAGATGTACAGAATGTCACAATGCTGTTTCTACTGAGTTTTCTTCAGGCTACAATTGCAATTTAGTCTGTGCATACACTTACGGTATGTCTACACTTAGGTTAGTTCCAATTAACTGAATTCGAACTAATCAATTCACAATAATTAGTAGTTCGAATTAAGTTAATTTGAATTCACACAGCCACACTAGAAATCCTAGTTCAAACTAGCATGTCCATGCACAGGACTTGCAAGTTTTCGAATCAGGCAGGGGGGCCCCTTTTGCATGGGGGGGAAAAATCAAGCTGTGGTTAACTCGAATTAACACAGCTCCATTGGGTTAATTCAGAGTTTGAATTAGCCATCAATTCGAATTTAAGGGAGGATTTTATACATTCAAACTAGGCTTTCCTTGGTTCAAACTAATGAAAGCAAGTGTAGACATGCAATAATTTAGTTCAGATTAAGCCTCCTTAATTTGAACTAAATTGTAAGTGCAGAAATACCCTCATTGATTTGTGATCTTTAAAAGTTCTTTCAAACATCACAATTATCTTTTAAATAAAACTAAGTCAGACCAAAATTTAATTGTAGTCACTTTTAATCAAGCAAGACAATTTTATATATTGTTACCCTACATGAAGAAATATAGTATCATTCAAGAAACAGGCCTTTCTATTGCCTGCAATATTTACAGATCATATAAAGATATTTCATGGCTATTCACTTAATAAATTCAAATATACCTCAGTCTCTGCCAATAACAAAACTGTTAAATATCAAAGAAATATATACTTCAATAAAATGAAAAAGAAATCCAACCACAGAAGTTGTTCTTGGTGTATACACTCAAATTCTAGGTTGTGTCCTAGTTGTCAAAAGTGAGTGATATTGATCATAAAACCACTAGTTTAGTTAACATATTCATTATCTTGACATAGCTCAAATTATTTACAAATCAATAAATAACTTTACATTAAAGTAAGTAACAAAGAATTGTTATTCTAGTTTTAGTTTCTTCAGCTAAGGTGTTCCTTAAATTGAAATTGTACCAGTGCAGATCACCTACAAGTAGCCCTATAAAGTAATTTCCTACCACAAGAGTTGATGCTGCTGTAGCAGGGGGAAAAAGTGTGAAATGACATACTATACTGCACAAACAGCATAGTACATACTCGTTGTATATTCAGGCTATAACTGTCAGCATTTGTAAACCACTCCATCCAGCCTTTATCTTCCCCTTCCATAAAAAGTATGTACATGGTCCTGATAGGAAATGCTGCAGCATACATGGTCTTGTCCATATTTTCCCCTCCCTCAGAACATTGACAAATACATAATTAGGGAATAATATGACAAGGTGTAGAGTGCTCTCAACTTCCAGAAACGTGACTTAAGGGCATTCAACACCTTACAAAATGGTACACAGTATCTTGCAGGGTTAGGTCCAGATACCTTTGTCATTTGTTACTGTAATGTCAGAACTATCATTTATAAGATCCTATTTTAAGTTAATAGTATTGTTTTTAAAAGATAATGAGCAATGACTTGCAAATCATAAGATACTGTTTTTAAATTAATCTCATTACAGTATTTATTGAAACAGTTGAAGAATTTCATATTTATTGAAATATTTTATCATTCAAAAGATACAGAAAATTAGGTTTTTTTAAACTATACACAAACATTCATATGCAATAAAAATAGAGTGACCCTTAAATTGTGGGCTGCCAAGTTCTACTTTTACAGAGCTTAACAAGCAAGTGAAAAGCAGGTTCATTTATTCAAGTTAATCTTATTTATTTATTTAAGAAAAGTAGATGTTTAAATCCTGGATTAACAAGCAATACAATGATAAATAATAATAAAAACCTGGAATGACATCATAAAGCTAAACAGCAAACAGTTTGAAACCCGTATAAAAATCTGGTTCCTTTTCATGGTAACTGATGGTTGTAAATTATATAATTTACATATATTAACCTAATAGAGCCTACAGGTACAAGTGCAAAGAGTTGGTTATAGCTAGCTAGCTAATGTCCATGTTAAGTAATTTTCTGTTTTGACCCCAAAAGGTTCTATTACCACATACATTTTTCTCTCTCTCATTTTTTTTTTTTTTTGGCAAAGAAAAGTACTAAAATACCAGTAGTTCACAGTGACAGATTAAATTTCCCATTTCAAGTAATTTACTCACCAACATAACATGAAGACAGATACTGCAGTTTTTCAGTGAAGTTTAAGAAAAAAATATTTAGTTGAGGTGCAACAACTGTTTCATAAGTTCATATGTGGTAAAAGCCACAGCCTGGGAAGGTATACAACGAATATAATTCAGAGATAAACCACGATATAATCCTCTTCGTATTCCATGCTGCCCATATACATACTTCAGTGTCTGCACCATTGTACTGAAAAAATAAAAAGAATCCAAACCCTTATGCAATATATAGATTTTTTTTAAAATATTTTAAATAATTTTCTTAAATAAGGCATTTAATGTTACGTTTTGATTTTATGAGATATACAATGAAAGCCAAGTGACCACTCAAAGCTATCCAAGTGTCTCAAAAGTTGCTCTGTTGTTTCCATACCTCACTGAGGCACTTAGAATATTACCATATTTTACAAATGAGGAACTAACACAAAGAAAAATTCAAGACTTGTATATATGAGAGAATGTCAAAGTGCACTACAGAACTTTCAGTTCATGGCAGTAGGATGGCCACAAAGCCAATGTTGCAGATTTTCACCCTATTTGCCACACACTAACTCACTGTGCAAACAAGCCCTAATAGATGTCACACAGGAAATCTAATCCAGAGCCAAGATTACAACCTAGATCTGAGTCTCAGTCCAGTTCCTTAACTATATGACCCTTGTCTTTAATGCTCAAGTTTTGAAACACATTTTGTATTTCAGACCCCGCACTAAGATAAGTTTCTAAACCTCATAGCTGAAAAGAGTACTAGCTCCACAATTCTGATCAATAGCCTGTTTGATTAGTGAAGCAGTATATGATCTGCAGATAACTTATTTTTTCTCTTTCTGAATTTACAGAGGTGTAAAAACTAGTAATCATAAAACACAGAGACAGTAAAATATGGGAACCAAAAAAAAAAAAAAAAAAATTTGTCTTAGAGATCTGCAAGTTAGTACAACATTCAACAGCTACCAAAGAAATTATCTTCCATAATCCTCCAAATTGGAGGTCATTTACCTCCTTTACTTCCCTATGCTCAAATACCTATACTGTGACCCCTGCCTATCCATTCTGTAAGTTACGGACATGGATTCATCCAAAATACATTCCATATCATTTCTAAGTTGGTAAGATTAGTGTTTTTACAATGGTTAGTTTCTGATAACCCAAGAAGCAAAACATCATGAAAGCCAGTACTCAGACTTTTATGCATACATAACTGTAAAGAGCTAAAGACTGATTCTCATACAACAGAACAGAGAATTAATGGACTTTAACTTCCATTTGCACAGTACAAATTAATGACAGTTCCTGGGAAATATGTGAAATTAATAGGAGGATTTAAACAATGTTTCTTATGGAGTTTTCATAGCTACTTAGTTTACCAAAGTGCAGTATGGAAAAGCCAGAGATATTTGATCTTAGGTTATGCCTACATAGCAAGGCAAGTCTAGGGTCAGTGGGATCAAGTCAGTTGATCCATGTCAGAGAAATCTCAGCTTGAGCATCTACATTCATTTTAACCCTAGACTAAGAATTTTGTGACCTGTGCTTGAATCTAAGGCTCTGGCATCCACACTGCTGTGCACAGACCCAAGTCAAAGTAAACGTATCTCAAAGTACCTAGTGACACACCTCCCCAAATCAACACTCTAGCAATGGAGAATATGCAATGTGGTTAAAGTATTCTCTCCCTTTCCCTTCTACCTCCCACTCTCATCTCCCATCTGTGGCACTGCTACCTAAGGGACTCGGAAGTCTACAAACTGCATAATTAGCTCCTGTGGTGGCTGTCTCAGACTGCAGTTTGAAACCAGTCTGAGAAGCCTCTCCATGTCTAGGCTGAGCCACATTGGCAGGAAAATGTTCTGATGATAATTAGGGCATCAATCTCTAGGATCTGTCAAACAAAGTAAACTTTGCAATTCTTAATTTAAAAAAAGTTAAATGAAGCTATTTTTCTCTGTTTTGATTTTTTTATATAAAATGTAGGTTTCAGAGGAAAAACACATGAACACCCCACCCAGCTGTGGCTGGCTAGAGCAGTGGTTCCCAACCTTTTCTCTGCCGAGGCACACCTTGATACCTTCAAATCTTTTGAGGCACACCACTATTAAAAAACTCATGAATATTCAAATTAACTTAAATTACCTATGAACATTCATGAACCACAGCACAGTGTTTCTGAAATGCTCCTATGTAGGGTAGTAGGGTTAGCAAAGCAGAGGTGGCAAAACAGGGGAGGTCAGAAGTCATGTGCAGTGGCAGGAGTGACTGTGGGGAGCAGGGCAGGGTGGCAAAAGAGGACAAGGACAGCCATGTGGGAAACAGCACAACGGTGGCAAGAGAGGACAGAGGAAGAGAGAACAAGAGTGGCTGGGTGGGTGGGGCAAGGGGAAACCTGGGGAGTGGGAAGGTAGGGCACGGGAGCATGGCACAGCACCGACTTCCCTCTTCTCCACAGTGGCTCCCTGCCACCAAGGGCAAATCCTCACCCCACTGCTGCTCCCTCCCACCCCAGTGGGTCCAGTCCTCTCCTTCCCCAGCTCCCTGCTGCCTGTGATGGACCCTCCCATCACTGCAGGGGCCAGAACTAGGTCTCCAGCCCCCAGCTACACACACCTCCAACCAAACAGCCACCCCACAACCCCAGCTACACACCCTCTGCTACACATTGACTCCCACCCACCTCTGCTACACACACAACCCCCAGCAGGCCTCCCCCCCCAAAGCCCTTACCTGGGCTGTTTGCAGGCTAGCTAACACAAGCTGCTCCACCCCGCAGGGGAAGATTCACATATTCCCGGCCTCCTGCAGCAATCTGCTGGCTGGGTTTAAGGTGGAGCCACTGAAATGCTGCTTTCCTGCTGCTCGTGCTATTTTTAGGGGGACACCTGGAACTCCGCATGCCAGTGCCTTCCTCGATTTTTAGGGGTGCTGGAATGCTGCCTGACTAAAAATAGGGGGTCCCAGAACTGTGTTCCGGTGCCTTCCACCTTACTTCAACCCCTTCCTTTTCCCAGCCCTGCACAGCCCACATGGCTGGGCTAAGTAGGGGGGGAACTTTAACTCCAGCTCTCGGGGATGCTTGCGGCACACTTTGGGTGTTGCTGCGGCACACCAGTGTGCCCCAGCACACTGGTTAGGAACCACTGGGCTAGAGAGCAGTGAAGTACATCCACAGAGCTCAGGGTGGGGTATGCTCCAGCACCCCTCTGGGATTCCTTATTTATTTACAAGGCCAAAATGCTGGAGTCCTGGTTTTAGTCCTTGCCCAGCCACAAGTGTTATTTCTTTCAACAAGAATACTCATATGAACAAGGAAGGATGATTTGACCTTATGTATTTATTGGTTTACAACGTACTTTCCTGTGTTAAAAACAAAAAATCTTGCATTTCTCCAAATAGTATTTTTACTTTATTTTTTGCTATCCAATAGTCTTACTTCTTATTACTTGACCAAAGTGCATGGGGACAGAAGGAGCACTGGGTCAAATGTATTAAACAAAAACTTAGTATGGATATAAAAGCTGGTGTTTCTTTTCAAATGAAGTATCAAAGCCACAATGAGTAAAGTAGCAATGGAAAGGACATGTAACAGTCACTCAACCTCACTTCCTAGTCCTCTGCCATCTGCTTCACACAAGTGCAGAAAATCCTGGCTCAATGTGGACAATGGCAAATATACTTTAAACCTGAAAATTAATCCTGCTCAGAGCAAGATTAGCAGCCAATGAAGCATCAGAATGCCAGCTAGATGTTGCTACCCATCTGGTGCAATGCCATCAGCATCTTCTCAATTCCTTTTTTTCATTTAAGCTAGGTTCCTTTTTTGACCCCACAAAGGCAGTATGTCCTGAGGATTCTTTATCTCTCATCCTGCACTCACAGCAAGGCAGAGATAAGGGATCCTTGGGAGATTGCAGAGAAGTCCTGGACTAGTTGCCACTGACCACCCTCACAGCGCATGCTGCCCAAATGCCCCCACACATGCAGCCCCAGGAAGAGTGGTGGTGGTGGTTGGCGGGAACAGAAGCAAAGGTCAAAGAGTGGAACAGAGACCAAGTGGCTGTCCTGCTGGGAAAGAGTCCCACTCTTGGCTGTGGCAACCCCTGCCATGCCACTCCTGCCTCGCAACTTTGATCCCTGCTCCAGGTGAGCTCCATACAGCAGCAAGGAAGAGCAAGAGCCAAAGCCAAAGCCATGGTGAAAGGAGCAGGAACAGGAAGCGTGCTAGACCAGGAAGTAACGGCACTTATGGACACTCTGCTTGCTGCCTGAAGTGCTGCCCCTCCGGGATCCATACAGAGGACTTCTGGGACACAAGTCAAGTCAGTCTCACATATAAATGAAAGCTATAGGGTCTAGGTCTCACTTTAACATGGGCCTTAGGTTAGCACATTTGATGTGTGGATGAAAAAGGCATTTGGCTTGATCCCAGGCACAGATCCAGAACCCAACTGCTCTGTAGCTATAATGTCCAACTGTGAAGCTGTAAACTATGAATCAGGACTGTGGTTACAAGAAAGCCAAAGGTAAACAAGAAAAAATAATGATTCACACTGAGCCAGATCCTGTACCATTTAAGATAATGGGAGTTGTGTCACCAACTTCAACAGAAGCAAGAGTGGACTCAGTCTATTTATGCAAAGTGAATCTGCAGTAAATTGACACCTAACACAAAGAATTTCAATGATTAGGACCTCATATTAGCAGAAGTCATAACTTGGATTTTTAAAAGAAAATCACAACAAACAGAAAAAATTAGAAGCCTCCCTCTCAGTTAAGAGCACAGAAACATACTATTATCTGTTGTGTTAAATATGAAGGAATCTATAGCACAGTAAATAATGTATTATTTACAACTAAGATATTTACTTATACATTTAAGAATTCCGTTACGACAGTTGAAAAGGATGGTATAATAAAAGGCTTACAGGCACTTGTCAGCATCTGGAAGAGCCGCTCCTAACTGCATTCGCCTACGAGTTACATCAAGTGGATATCTGAAGAAGAGAGCTGTCTTTTAAAAAAGCATGTTTACTAGCATGAATATGAATATAGTAATAAATATACAGACAGAGAGAGAGAGCGCGCATTCCCTATGAAACTTCTAAGTTTCCTTCACATTAGGAGAAGGATCAAACTCAGTTCCCAACATGAAAGGTCTCCAAAAAGGGAGAATTCCACTATCTCAATTAAAAACAGTTAATCAGATATTCTAATATCTTATATTCAACACAAGTAGAGAAAATTCATGAAGATCAAACAGATCATAAAACAATTTGTATAAAGTAGACTATAGGGAGGAATACTTTCATTAAAAATAAAACTCACTTTTAAAGGATCAATAGCAATTCATGCACGATATTTGTAATTAATTAGTTTGGCAAAAACTAAATGCCAGTAACCAAATCCAGTGAATTCCCCTTCTTCTGGGCCAGGGAGAAAAATCTGACAAGGGCAGCTAGACAAGGAGGGGGAAATAAAAATCTATGCCAAATACAGCTACAAATACATATTTGTTACTAAGATTTTGCAAATTATGTTTTGTTTTAAAATGAATTGGTACAAAACAACTCCAATTCTCCTGCCCCTGATTCCCTCCTTCAGCCCTCTCAAAAAGCTAATGGGCTAAATACTGAATCTCTTACTAGAATCTAATTAACCGTAGTGGGAATTTGTTAGAGTAAAGACAACAGGATTTAGCCCAACACATGTACTTAGAAAGATCTTCAAGAATAATACACTTAGAAAGTGAAGCACCATGAAGTCAGTGCATTCTAGTTTATAGCCCATGAGGTAGACAAAGCTTAACTGTGAAATATTACATTTAAGAAAAGTTCTTAATCCAAAAAAAATCTTATAAAAAGTTTCTTCAACAAGTGCAGCTAAGTCCCACCCTCATCTCCCAAAAACCAAACAAACCCAAGCCCAAACACAACTTACGATATTGTCTGTGCTATTGCTCCAGCTATGCCACCACATAGCAAGCTTACATGTGTTTTCAAAACTAAGACTTCAGGATTATCTAATGAAGGCCTTCCAAGCAGGCTAGGTGCTTGGGCAAGTCCAATAGTCTTTAAGGTACTAAAGGTAAAAAATGAAAAACCTGAAAGAGAAAAATGTAACTAGACTTTGGGAAAGCAGCAAGCTTTTAGTGATACACACAGAGCCTTTGTAATATAAGGCAGTAATCACACAGTTATTTATTTCCTGATTCCTTGCCAGGTTTTCATTAAATATTATGACAGAAAAAAGTCAGAAGTTATCTAAATCAATACAAATATTATGTTAATCTGAAAGCAAACCTAAATGTGGTTCAGAAGTCAGCTTGTTGTAATTTACAAAGTGCTGAGAAGATGCTTTGGAAAAAAGTGTGTCTTACGCATTAATTTTAAGAATTGGTTTTTGGACTATACCTGCAATGAAAGTATACATAAAACAATACTTTGCACTTGCATAGTTACATCTAGCCAAGGATATTAAAACACTTTTTAAAACATTAATGAATTAAAAAGGACACTTTTGAAAGAGTTAGTAGTTTTTAAATTAATGTATTATAGTTACAATAATTGAAAGAAATTAGAAAAATCTCATTGTTTCAATTTATTTACTTCATCCATTTGAAAACATACATGGAGTCAGTTTCATTGTTTCCCCTTCATAGCCAGTCAATTCCCCTTAGTTTGTGGGCGACCCTTTCATACAGCAACTACAACCAGATTGGGCAGGTTTAGAGAGATGTCCTGTCAGAAGTGCTTTAGGGGTGAGGTGTCCTGTTCCATCAGAAGTGCTTTAGGGGTCAGGAGGGAGAACCCAGCCACTGGTCTCTCACATAGGTAATTTAGGAATTTTCACCAATTCTTTAAGTCATAGCAGCTATTCCAGCTTGCACTGATCATGATAAGCTGATCTACCAAACAGCATGCTGCTACTCCTCTCCACTCTGTCCAAATAGAAATTTAGTCCTTCACCTTAACAGAAACTAATGCAAATTGGGAGATGCACGTGCAGTGCTAGCAACAGTTTTTTTTTGTTTGTTTGTTTGTTTGTTTTTTAACTTACCTGCATAAGGAGCCATTCCTACAACTGTAGGCATCAGTCCTCTGTAAAATCCAATGAAACCTCCTTCCTTGTGATGGAAAAATAAAGAAATTGATGGGAAAGCACAAATAGTTATATTATTATGGACCTGACTGTACTGACAAGACATTTGTATGACAGTTCTAGCCAGGCAATGAGGTGTTAATATTAATCTCATCATCTTCCCCAGTTGCTGAGGGGAGGGACTATAAACTGATTTGTTTATAGAAAACAGGAGAAAATGCCCAGGGGAAGTCTGGTCTATCTTACACTCAGGGTCACATATAGGAAGATTATTTCCATTACATATGTATGTTAATTTCCTGCCCCTTATGATAAACATTATTCTGAGGCAAAATCCTCAGGAGTGTATACCATTGTCAACCCACTTTTCTCCCCAGTTGGTTGCCCACTGCCATTTCCACCAACTCGAGCCACTCTCCACCCACCAGCATGAATAAAGGGGGACTATCAAGACACGTTTTTTAAATGAGAGTGCACTACACACACAGTTGAAGACAAATTCTCATTAGTTTCTCCCAGGTCATCAAATAGTGATTGCTCAGTATTAAAAATATATACACATAAACAGCACATTTTTCTTTAACAAGTATGGAATGAGAAAAAAGAATGAAATACCTTGGTATAAATAGTCTTGAATGCATGAATAATCCCTGTGTACTTGTGCTCTCCTTTTACTTGGAATGCCAGACGTGCTCTAACCATATCAAGAGGGTAAGTACAAATGACTGCTGTCATACCTATTTTAAAAAAAGACCACCACAGCCACAATCCTTAATTGTTCTTAGATAGTTTCAAGAAACTTTAAAGCAAGAATATATACAAAGCAATTACTTTTTAAAACCCACATTTAATCGTCTATGTTTAACTAGACGCTAAGAGAACTACTTTAGCAGTACAGGAAGTATTTGTGTGTATATCGATCAGCATTAATGGAAGCTTTGCATCTAAGACTCAATCCTGCAATGGCTTACATTGCTAACTATTCATATGAATAACCCCTTTGGATTCAGCGAGATGACTCACCTGCATGGGATTATTCTAGTGCATAATCTTTGTAGGATGAGGGATATAGGACATAATTCTACCATATTTAAATAATCCAACACTAAATGAGAGAATTCATCAGAATTTTACCTTTAATTTCCAAAAAGTGATGTTAGGAAAAAAACAATTACTGTATATTTATAAATGTATACTTAAATGGTATCTGAACACACTGAAGATAATCCTAAATGAAAATTTAAAATAAGGCTAACAATATTTATGTCGGTATTTAATTTGTTTTTTTAAATCATTCTATTTGTTCTTAGCTGACTAACAATACATTACTGTTAACATTGTTTTCGGGGCCAGGTTCTGTGGTCCTTAATCATGCATGTAGCATGAATACTGCAAGCTGTAGCCCCATTTGAAGTCAGTGTTTTGTGAGTAAATTATACATATGATTAAGGGTTGAAAATCCAACCAAATATTGTTGGAGCACCATTGACATGCTTTGCAGTTAACTTTATATCATAATTTCCATTATAAATTTCTATGTGTTATGACTGCACTAGTTATATATATTTTTTGGTTAGCCTTCATAAGATGATGTTTACTTGGATAACAGAAATCTGAAGATCTACCTAATAATCATGATGCTCCAAATCTACAGAGGAACAAACAGAACAAAAGGAACAAACAGAACAGAGTAAAACAGTGACAGTTCTCACTAATACCATCATCTAAATCAGGGTTCCCAACCTTTTCAAGGTTGTGGACCCCTTTTTTAACAGACAAAAATCTTGCAACCCTCGGGTGGGAAGAGGCTCCCCTCGGCCTCCCCCAGGCTGGGATCAAGCCTCAGCTGAGGAGCAGCACCGCTGCCCAGATCCAGCTGGGCTGGCTGCGTGTCCACAGACCCCTTGCAACACCTGTGCCCCCCCCCATCTGCAGACCACAGGTTGGGAACCACTGATCTAAATAATTAGCCTGTCCCTACCACTAAACTATGAGATAGATAGTAACCTAAGATTTATTCAGAAGCAACATGAATAGAGGGTTAAAATCACTTACAAATACCTAAGATTACAATTATAACCCAGGAAGCAAGGATTCAATTAAGGTAAGGATATGTAATGTAATTTTAATATTATCTCCCCATCCCCTCACACTGTCAAGAAACTTTTAGAGAATAAACAAAAAAGATCACAATGTAAAAGACAAAGATGGTAGTATAGTGAGGAAAAATGGATGAAACAATTTCAATAATGAAATTCCGTCAAGTTATACCTCGTTTGTTCCATCCTAGAACTACTGTCCAGTATACAGAGCAGACAGAGCAAACAACATGCAAAAAGAGGAAAGCTTATCTTACTTCAGTTTTTAGACTCAAACACAGACTTGCAGAACAGAACCTTCTCAGAACAGAAAATGAGACAAAAATAAGGCACTGGAGGTATCGAGGGACCGCATTTCAGCCCCCTCAGTCTAAACTCTACAGAAATATCTACATTTGTTTTGGAAGGGAACAAGGACAGCAAGCCAAATATTTTGTCCTAGTGGATTTGAAAGTTCTCCTGAAGTCTTGAAAACAAGCTGAATGCAAACTAATAAAGCATACGTAGCCCAGCCTTACCAAAATTCAAGGACACAACCGCCCAGTGGACGATTAGGGGCTCCTGGGCCTCCCACAAAAGCTCATGCAATAAACAAATTTGTTAGTCTTCAAATGCCACAGGACTCCTTGTTTGTTTTGCTGAGCTAGACTAACACAGCTACCCCTTTGGAATCTCTCCAAGTTCACCCTTCTCTCAGGGCCTGGACTCACACGCCTCTCTACTGGAATCCCCCACAAAATCCCAAACCAAAAAGTACAAACACATACCCACCTCTTCCCTCCTCCGGCTTCACTTTAAATGCCTTTTAAGTCTCCCCTGCTCTGTTAAATACCTCCCTGCACTTCATCTCAGTAAGTATAATCATTCTGCTGAGAGCACTGCTCGTGTACGTTCCATTTTTGATGTCTACGCACCTCAGCACACGACTGGCCAGAAACTTCTAGCCTTAGCCTGTCAGAGCAGGGTCAGAGGCCAATGACCCTTCTGTTTGCACCCGTGGCTATATATAGATGGCTCCGATCCTGATCCCCTTCAGTTCCTTTTTCTGACCTCAGTGACAGTTACGGAACAGTCCACTCCTTGTGGCTAATGCAAGCACCTGTCTATTCCTATCGTATTATGAGTCACCCATTCACATTATAAGACCTATCCGTGGACATCATTCTGCTGTGGCCTGGAGCTCCTACTGAGCCTTCACAGCCGGAGCCGGAACACCACTCCCAACCGCTGCCCACCATGCCAGGGTTCAAGCCCTGCAAGAGTTGCAGCAAGGCCTTCCCAAGGGATGATCCCCATTAGAAGCGCCTAAAATGCCTCAGTGAGTCCCAACGGGCAAGTCAATGCTCAATCCATCAGTCCTTCAAACCAAGGATCTTGAAAGGCAGAGAGCAGGTGCCATGCGTTGGCCATGTAGCAAGTGCAGCAGCCTACACCCTATACATCGGGGTCTCCTATGGAGCCAGCACTGCAGCCCTCTCAGTAACACTCCCCAGAGGAGTGCAGGAAGGCCTGCACAGCATCCACTTCAGTGCCGAAGCGCCGGTACCACTCCAGCTCTCCTCGACCAGCCCCCGTGTGTGAACAAGGCCCAGAACACATCCTGCTGCCATCCACATCAGAGGTCTTCAAAGCCGCAAAGGCTCTCCTGCTGCTACCCATTCCCACACCACCAAAGCCCCAAGGAAAACCAGCCTTCCTCTTGAGGAAGTGGGCCACTTCAGAATGGTACCAGTCGCCACCTTCCCTGGCGCCACAAGCTTCTCTGCACCATGCTGGACTGGCATCTGAAGAGGTCCCAGGATCCTCTTCTTCCCTGAAGGCCTCCACATTCCCCAGCACCAAACAGGACAGTAGGCTCAAGAGCCTTTTAGGCACCCCCCTTCTTCCCCTTGGTGCCTTAGCACCACACTGGTGCTGACTACCTTGGCACTGACTATATCAACCTTTGTGACACCAACTTCCCTATCCCCGCATTATCAAAATGTCCAAGAACTCCTACCTCAGGACTGACCTGCTATTGAAGGGCCGCTGGCACCGCGCCCTTTCTGGTACTGCCCTCACAGTTGGTCCCCCTTCATCAGGGGTCTCCAAAGGGGAGCCCTCCCATGGCACAGCTGAGCTGAGGGGCAGCACCCTGGCGCCAAGTTTGTCCTATTCCCCAGACAAATCTGTAAATCCCACGCCAGGGTCATACAGGTAGGACCCCAGCACACACTTTGACCTCCTTCACCAGATGATGTTGCACTTGGGCTTGGGGGTCGAGCCCCTCGGGGAACTGGGACCCCCTTTTTGACCTGGGCTTTGCAGCTTCTCCAGACGCGATTGCAGTGCCCCTAAACAACAGCATGCTCAACCCCACCAAGGTGCGCTGGCAGACCCCGCCTCCATCCCACTGGTCTCTGAGGTGGCCAGCCATAAGTGCCAGGCTCCCTCAGAGAATTTCCCCTTCTTAGTGGGGCACCCGGTACCGAGCTCCCAGATGATGGAGGCTGCCCACAAACAGGAGGGTCAGAGCTGTTCTGACACTTTCCCAAGCTCTAGGGAGGCTAGGAGGCTTGACCTCCTGGAAGGAAGGCATATGCAATTTCGGCCTTCCAACTCAGAATCGCTAACCATCAAGTGACGGTTGGCAGATATACACTAAACCTTTGGGAGTCCATGAGGCACTTCCGAGACCTCCTTCCTCAGGAATACCCGGAGGACTATGACTCAGTCATAGAAGGCAGCACATTAGCTTCCCGTGATGCACTCACAGCAGCCTGGGACGCTTCAGACATGGCTAGCTGGGGCATCACTTCAGCCATGGTAATCCACTGTACAGCCTGGCTCCAAGAATCAGGCCTGTCCCAAGACCTACAGCAGACCATACAGGACCTCCCCTTTGAGGGATGGTTGCTTTTTGCGAGGGCCCCTGACTCTCCACTGCATGGCAGCGGGGACCCTAGAACGGCCCTCAGAGCTCTGGGCCTGCACACGCTGCAAGCGCCCAGACAACCACCCAGCTCTCAGCAGCCCCTTGAACACTCAAGGCAAGGGGCCCATCACAGATCCTCTGTGTACAGTAGCAAGGAAGGGCAATCCCCTCAGGGGTTCCAGTACCCTGCCACCCTCTGGGATCCCTCGCAAGATGGGCAAACATTTTCTAAATCAGTAGCCACCTCCTTCCACCCTGATATTCATCCCTCTTATTTCATTGCAGCCCTATCACAGCAGGCCTTGGGCTCTCTGGATGGCACCCAAGGATTGCTTTCACTCAAACCACCCCATCACTGCCAGTCTCGAGATCTCTCCCTCTCCTCTCTGATAGCAATATTCTCTGTTAACCCTTGTCGGATGACCCCAAAAATGTCACAGGGCCGACAAGGGGCTAGACAACTGAGAACCCTGCCCCCATGTGAAGTTCCAAAAGGGCAGCCGTGTTAGTCTAGTAAAGCAAGAAGTCTTGTGACACTTAAAGACTATAAGATATATTTATTGCATGAGCTTTTTGTAGGAGAAAATTCCACTCCAGACGCTTTGAAGAGGGAGAATTTATAGAATAGGATGAAAGTAAATGCAGGGGAGTGTAAGAAATGGAAATGTCTTACTCTGATTTGCTGTTGCAGTGTGACCTGATCCCATGTCAGACGCTTTGAAGAGGGAGAATTTACAGAATGGGGTGAAGATAAATGCAGGGGAGTGTAAGACAGGGAAATATCTTAGTCTGATTTGCTGTTTCAGTATGACCTGATCCCATGTCTTTCACTCCCCTGCATTTATTTTCATCCCAATCTGTAAATTCCCCCTTGGGAATCCCCGAAGTGGGATTTTTCTCCCACAAAAGCTCATGTGATAAATAAATCTGCTAGTCTTTAAGTGCCACAAGACTCCGTGCTTTTTTTGCCCACATGTGATAGATCTGTAGATGCATGGAACTTCATATTTCTAGCGGAAAGCCGAGGTGGTCGGAATATGAGGAAGCAGCTCCTGTTACTCCCCTTTAACCCCCCAATTTGCATGCCTAGGGTCCCCTCCGAGGTTGCAGTCTGACCAGAACACCCAAGGGAAAATAGCAGGACAATTTCCTTTCCTCAACCCTGAACCACCCCAGACCCAGGGGCTGGGCCAGACATACTGCTCCATGTGTTGATCCCACGCATGAGTGTGCTGATGAGACGCTCTTATACTGAAATGGGTAAAAGAGCAGCCTCACCCCTCACTCACGAAGGGAAGAACTGCAAAATGCTGCTGTCCGCTTTTAAAGTCCTCTGTGAGAGGGTTAGCACCCACCCTCTTTCTCTTACCCTCCTCCTCCCCAGGGCCCTCACAATTCCCTGGATGTTCAGCAGGGCCCCCTGAGCCCCACAAAAGGGAGATACTCCCCTTTGTTCCTCTCCTTCCAGTCCTTCCATAAATAAGCTGATGAGCTAAAGTTTCTTCCTTACTCTTATTCCACATGAATTATTCTGAAAAAGTTAAAACTATTTTTGGCTAGTTTTTAGTTAACCAAATATAGGGAAAAGCATGTTTCTGTGCTTCAACATAATTGTTTTTACCTTTGGACAACTCAAATAGTTTTGTTTTCAAAATCAATCCTTTTAAGGGCATGTATATTTAGGAAGTTCTTTAGTTTTGGGTTTTTGTTAAACAGCTCTCTAATATCTACCATTTTTTTCTATCCTCTTCCCCAAGTCTCTTTCCTTAGAGGAAATGAAGAAGCAATTATCTGTTAATGAAGTGTTACGGCTGAAATCTAAATCACAAAAGAGTCAGGAAGTTCAGAACTGAAGTCTCCACAATAACTTTAACCTGGTCTTCTAGAATATATGCATTACAATGGGTTTCTTCCCCCCCCCCCATTCACTCACATTTCCCCAATCTTCACTACTTTTCTCCTAATTGTGGAAGGATGCTTTTGACCCTGTGTACATTAGGAAAGCTTTTCAACCATGTTGAACCACTGCTAACACTGAGTCAGTTCTACTGGCATTAGCAAAGTTTAGAACCTTTGCCTAGATAGGGCTACCACATCTTTAGTATTTAAAAACACAACAGAAGCAGAAGTGGGATTCTATCCCGGAAAGCTCATGTGATAAATAAATTTGTTAATCTTTGAAAGTGCCACAGAACTCCTCGTTGGTTTTGTACAACAGAAGCAGTTGCAGCATGTACAACTGCATCACAGGAGGAAGAGATGCCCAGTAGGATTACTGTCTTCTGTGACAGTTGAGCACAGGGATGCCTTGGGATGACCTGCTGTGCTTCCCTAGAGACAAGAGACTCAAGCCCGCTGGAGAAGAAAATGAGCTGCAGCTTGTACTGTTAGATGCTAATATCACTGGACTCCTTATTCAGTTTTTCCTTTCCCTCTATGCTAACTGGCTGTTTACTCCTGTAGCACAATGGACTGTTTACTCCAACTCCCTCCAAAATTCAGTCTCTTCACTTCAGGCTCACTGCAGTACCTCCCATGCTCACATTCTTCCTCTTTCCCTTCTCTCATAACCCTTTGCACCTTCACTTCAATGCTCAGCCCTTTCTTTTCCTCCTCCTACCTAATAAATCTGAATTAAAAACAAACATTTCAAAACAATGTTTGCAATCATCATATTATTCACTCTGTATACATGTTATATTTCTTCCATCTCCTCAGTCTATCCAAACTATTTAGATTTTAGGATCTTTGGGGCCGAAACCATCTCTTATGCAATATTTATACAATGCATAGCACAATAGTTGGTGTCAAAGTGCTACTGTAACGTGAAATAAAACTGTTATTGTAGTCTAACCAACATAATGCTTTAAATGGTGACAGCTGCAGTGGATCCACCTAAAGAGTTCCAACATTTCATCCCAAGGCTGATAGACCTAAACTAGGGAATAAGCTTTTGAAAATACACTTCCCTTAAGTGTAGATTCTGAAAGATAAGGTTTTGTTCCACTTTCATACCTATATGACAGGGGTAGGCAACCCCCAGCCTGTGTGCCAACTGTGGCACAAGAGCCCATTCAGACTACCCTCTGCAATGCCACAGAAGTTGTGACTCCTCCCACTAAAAGCCACTCTGGGCAGCTTGTTTCAGGGGCAGCTGGGGCATGGATGGTCCCCATCATGCCTATGTTCCAGGTATGGTATGGAAAGAAGATGCCCGTAATGACTTCTCTCCATGGTGTGCAGCCACCAAGGAGCCACTCTGGGTAGCTTCTCTCCTCAGCATGCCTGGGGACCCCCCCAAAAAGAGCTGCTCCAGGCAGCTTCTTTCCATGGCATCCCTTGGGATCCCTGTCCCCAGACACGTTGCCAAGAGGAGCCACTGCAGGCAGCTTCTTTCCGTGAGTGGCTCCTTTCAGCAGCATGCCAGGGAAGTGCCCCCCTTCCTGCCCCACGACCTCCAACCATGTCTGCCACCAAATTTTCATGCAGCCGCCACTTTTATTTCTGTAGTGGGAGCCACCGGCACTGGCTAACAGTCAAAGGGGATGGACTGGCAAAGGTTGCTGACCCCTGCTATATGAAGCCTAGCCAAGTTCTTGGTCATGTCTTGCCAAACAGATTTTGTTAGCCTTCAAGATTTATGGATTGTTTCTATTCATTCTCTCTTGTTTGTTGGTTCATTAGAGGGGGTTGGGAGGCGAAGAACCTTTATTTCATGAGATTCTTTTCAGATTAACTGAAGACAAGAATCTCAGCGGTCCATTGCTAGTCAATTTTTAAAAACAAAAGCTACATATTTAATACTATTTCATGACTGTGCGGAAAATGACCAATCAGTGTTAAGCTCTCTTCATATAACAGTATAAACAAAGACTAGTTTTTAACTTACCCCCATCTTCCTTCATTGTTTTGGCTTAAATGGGAAAATATAAATGCATGCCTCATATGTTACACCCACAGTCAACACTTGTTTTATACCCCTAATCAGGGCCATAACTACGGTGGGGCTGACAGGACACAGCCTCGGGTGGCCCAAAGAGGCTCAATGGAGCTGTGCTATTAAAGGGGCGGCTTTGCAGTGCCAGCTCTGAGCACCAGAGGCGGTGCTGGGGCGGGGAAGGACCCGGGGCACGGGCACAGGCCCAGCCTCTGCCCACAGCCAGAAGGCCCCGCCCCCTGGCCAGGGATAGGGCCGGGGGGGCCTTCTGGCTGTGGGCAGAGGCTGGGCCGCGCTGCTGTGGGCGGCTAGGCCGCAGCACAGCCCGGCCAGAAGCGGCCGCTGGAGGTCGGGCCTGTGCCCGTGGCCACGGGCAGCCAGGCCCCAGATCTCCAGTGGGGGATGGGGCTGCCACAGGCGGTCAGCCAGGCCCCAGATCCCTGGCCGGGGATCCAGGGCCTGGCCGCCGGCGGCCGTGGCAGCCCCATCCCCAGCCAGAGATCGGGGGCCTGGCCGCCTGCGGCCACAGGCATGGGCCCGGCCTCCAGCGGCCGCTTCTGACCCAGCCCCACCATGGCCTAGCCGCCCATGGCAGCATGGCCTCCCCCTGGCCCTATCCCTGGCCAGGGGTGGGGCCTGCCAGGCAACCAGCCGGGCCTCGGATCCCCGGCCCAATTGGGCCAGAGATCCAGGGCACTGGCGTTGGGACCTGGGGCACGAGCCCCAGGGTGCCCAAAGCCAGCGACTCCCCTGCTGAGCACTGCTAATGGGAAGGGGCGCGTTCCGATCAGAACACACCCCAGGCAACAAAATGCTGCATTACGGCTCTGCCCTTAATAACGTAATTGTTAGAACTCTGATTTTTTTTTTTTTTTTTTTTTTTTTTTAATAGATGTAAAATGTATATGCTCAGATGAGTTCCATCATGCCGTTCCAAACTGAAATTTAAGGCCAGGGATCATACAAAGGCCCAGAGAATCCACTCCCTTCAGAATCACAGAGTTTAAGACCAGAAAGGACTACCAGATCACTTAGTCTGACCTTCTCCACATCACAGGCCTCTAAATCCCGCACAGTTTCTCCAGTATTGAGTCCAATAATCTGGTTTAGGCTGAAGTACTACTGTCCTCAGGAAATAAACTGTTTTGTGACATAGGCAGAGAACAGGAGGCAGCAAGGTGCATCAGTGCCCAAGGTCCCTGCAATGGCAGAGAACTGATTTGGTGAGATATATCCTGATGATCTAGCAAGAACCTGCACTCCATGCTGCAGAGGAAAGCAAAAAAACAACAAAAAACCCAAACCCCAAAACCCTAATCAATCCAACTTGATGGACAATTTCTTCCTGATCCCAAAAATGGTCTGATGCTATGCATGTGACCAAGACCCACCAGCCAGGCATCTAAAATAAAGGATGCTCGGTTTAAAATCTGAGAGCACCAGTCCACCCCATCCAGTATAACATCTCTGTGCTGTGCCATCTTCGATGTTTTAGATGCAAAAAAAAAAAAAAAAAAAAACCCCGGGGGGGGGGGGAATTGAAAGGGCACCATTGTATTCCTGCCTCTTGAAAGTGACAAGCTGAAATCCTTAACGTTTTAATTAAGAGACATGAGAGAGAGGATCTGATGGAGGATGTCCCGAGTCACCAATCCCATCCTCCTACTCCCTGCCTTTGCAGACAACACCATCATACAATCCTACTCATATAGTTATCTAACTATTTTAAAACAAAATCAGGTATCTGTACCCACTAATAATATTAGGAGGCTGTTTTAGAACTTTATCACTCTACTGCTTAGAAAACTACTAATTTCCAGCCTAAGTTAATTTATGGCCATTTTAAATTCATGCGTTCTTGTACCAATGTCTTTTTGGGTTTTTTCGTTTGTTTTTTTGTAACTCAAATAGTTCTCCCTCTTTGGTTTATACCTCCTGATGTCTTTATAGAGTGTATTTGGGCAGCCTTTCAGGAGTAGTTTTAGTACTGTAATTATATTAGCAGGTTCTTCATGCACAACTATATGCATGCATACTAAAAATGCAGAACAGATACAGTGGGGACTGGTTTACGTGTGGGTGTCGGGGGACAAGCCCCCAGCGACCGCACGTAAACCATCCCACATGTAAGTGGGACCGGAAGGCCTTCCCAGAGGCACCGGCCCAGGCCCCGCTCCCTGGCCACAGGCCATGCCTGCAGGCCATGCCCCTGGCCCTGCCTCTATGCTGGGGTCCGAGCCAGCCTCAGGCACCTGCTGCCACCAGCCTGGTCCCGGATCCCCAGCCGGGGACATGGCAGAGAGCGGCGGCGGCGGCCGCTTCCAACCCCATTCTAGGTTCAGCTGCCCGCGGCTGCAGCTGCCGCTCCCTGCCATGTCCCCGGCCGGGGATCCAGGGCCAGGCTGGCGGCAGCAGGAGCCTGAGGCCGGCTCAGACGCCAGCTCAGAAGCGGGGCAGGGGAACAGGGCCTGGGCCAGTGCCTGGGGCCCGTCTCCAGGGCAGCAATGCGCACTGTCCCATTTCCGCACGGCATGTTAACGGGACCTGCGCATTACTGTGCGGCCTTTCAGGGACAGCCGGTTACCGCGCGTTAACCAGTCCCGTGCACAAACCGGTCGCACAGTAACGGGTCCCCCCTGTATCCATTTTTCTTTTATTTTCCTTGTGAATTGTTCACATTCCACAAAATGGCAAAACATACCCTTCTCTTTTATCTAGAAAAATAATCAAACATCTAAGCAGCTGACAGAAATCAAGAAAAGAAATGCACTTAGAGGTTACTAAACTATCTTAAATTAACAAGGATAAATTAATTTTAAAAAATCCTGTTTCTCACTATATTTTCTGTCAGTATTTTCTGTCAGCTTGAACATGAAAATCAATTGACCTATATTTACTTTCATGCTTAATAGATGCTTTCAGTGTAATTATAAAAAATATTTGGGGAAGCATTTTTAATTGTCTTAGGTTTTGTAAAACAAAATTTTTACAAGAAAAAAAAATCTTAAATTTTGTTTAATTAAAGACAATTTTTCCAAAAAAAAAATAATCATATTAAACCTTTTGGTAAACACTTTGTTGTGTAAAGATTCAAAACAAAATTTTATTTCAAGAAACTCTACCCAAGCTCCTAAATTAATACTGACCTTTGAAAATAAATGGTGTTTGAAAATGAAAATAAATACAAAACTGTACCTGCCATGGATCCAGCCATTAAGTTGTGTACATGCCCAGAAATCCCAAGTTTCTTCTTTATTAGCTACAAAGTACAGAAGTTTTACAATAGTAATAAGTCACATGATAAAGCAGCAAGCAGTTTACTGTAAATATTAAGTGTTTTATCGTGTGTATTAGCAACTATCTGATATCACATGTGAAAAATAGAATGCTCACTTAGTGTTAAAGTAATCTTTTTCTACTCCTCATTTGTTATCTATACTATAGTAACTAAAAATACTTTCACAGAATTAGCAGATGCAGACTGACAGACAAAAAATTGGGACTGTTTTTCATTAGAGATGAGACACAATGACTATAGAGTTAATGTACAAAGAAGGTAGACTGGGCCTTCCATACACCCTCATAACTGAATTTTCCTTTGCTCTGTGTTAAATTGAAAATGAATACATTTAAGAGAGACACATGGAAATAGATTTTCCACATACCACAAATTTAGCCTATGGAATTCACTGCCACAAGAAAGAGTTCACTGAAGCCAAATGCTCAGTATGATTAAAAATGTATTGGAAATTTATTTGAGCAAGAACATCGCATGTCATATTAATACTGGGTAAAAGATGACTCTGGGAAAGGATATAACCCTCATGTGTCTGAGCAGAGGCAAGTAACTTATGCAAGGTAAGAAGAAACTTCCCTCACAGGCAGATTAGCTCCTATCTTGCTACAGCTAGGGGTTTTCTTGCACCTTCCTCTGAACCATCTGTTAATATCCACTGACAGAGTAAACTAGATGGACCACAGATATAACTCAATATTGTATGGCAATTATATTTCAAAATAAGAAATTAATCAAATCTCTGTCCTGCATCAGATTTTCAGATTCTGAGAATAAATTTAGAGTCTAATCGCAAAGCCTACCACTCTATTTTCAAAGCAGTTTCAGTTTATCTGAGTAAGAATTTAATAAAAATGAAGTGAGGACCTTGGGATTTGGCCTTTGGTGTCTCTGGGATTCTTAAACTCTTTACATAGGAATATGTCATGTATTTTATATGTAGCTCAACATAAAATACAAAATTTTTAAAAATGTTTTGGACTCAGAAGACTGGTCTCTCCAAACTCTCCTGAACCACTCAAAGCTACCAGAGAGAGCTAAAATATGCAGTTCAGATGGCAAAAATTATATTTAAACATCTGAAAATGTCTAAAGATAGTTCTCATCTCCCCTGTACTTGCCCTCTGGAATTTGCGCATTTGAAAAGGGAATCCTCACAGACACTTCTAAAGACGAACTTAACTCCTGCTGAAAACAAGGGAATTTGATTTCAAACCCCATTGGCCTCAATGGATGTTGAATTTGACCCCTGAAGTTTTTGTATTCCTGACAACCAGCAGCAAAGGCATAATTTTGACTGAGTACAGGCACTGTATAAATAAAACACATATATCAACATTTAAGTTCCAATATTATAGGAGGAGTAAATACACTGCAGTATAAGAGAATTCACAGATCCTGTGGGCCCTGAACATTGCATTTTATCCCACAGAACCATTTTTTTCCTATGATGAAATGGTGTAGGACAAATAAAGGCTTCACCAATCCTGCCAATGTCTTTCAATTTAAATGAACTATCTGATTTGCAAAATAAACCTTCCTATCTCATATTGAAAAGAAAAAAAAAAAAAAAGAGGTTACATTTTACACTGAGCCTCTAACATTCTTTAGAATCAGAAGGGCCATTTTGTTGACACAATGGCCAGCAGCAGATTCAAGAGTGCTTTTATTTTCAAAAATACTTCTGTTTGTTCATAGGGAAACAATGTAAACTAAATTTTTTAACAGTTTTTCTTATAGCAAAAGTGGAAATATTCTCACATTTGCCCCTACTTTTTTTAAATGAGTAAATTAATACAATATTTAGGCTAATGTTAATAAAAGAGGGAGCTAGTTAATGACAATTTTCATGTTATTTGATTATTTTAAAAACCATATTCACTCTATCCATAAAAAGAAATGAAATAAATTGAACTACCTTTTTATACTGATCAAATGCCATAAACTGAATTGCACCATATGGAAAGATTCTAATCATCATTGCCCCGTTTCCTTTATACAACCCAAGATAACCCTCCTTTTTGGGGACCGCACACAATGTAGAAAACACTCCTGTCAACAATACAAAAAGAGATGTTTAACAGAGTTACAATGAAAAAATATTCAGACAAGTATTACGGACAATAAGACAGTATGATGCATATAATTAAAGCCAGATCATCTTGTTTTCATAGATGCAGAGGGCATAAAACTAACTTACTAAGCCCAAATGTGGTCAAATGAAGGGAGGCATGAGCCCAATTCCACCAGCTTTTTCCCCACCCATTTTCTGTGGAAACGCCCAATGAATCCAGGCCCTCGAGGCACCATGAATTGGAGAAATGTGACCCAGCAGGAGGGAGACCTAGTTTATATGATATCATCCCCCCAAAGAAATGCTGTAAACCTGGACACTAACCGCACAGAAGTTAAAAAGAATGCTGATAACTTTAAAGCTTGCCAATTAAAAATAGAGAGACCAATTTACTACACCTGCCTCTAAATCCAGTCAGTCAATATTTGTGAGTTTATAAACATTTTCCTATTTAAAAATAATAATTCTCTGTTGCTGCTGTGCAAAACAAAACAGGGAATAGACAACTGACTACAGAGGTAAAATTGAAAAACTGTATATATGCTCTTCTATGACATCACCACCATGATATGTAAGCCCCCAACACTCACTAATGAATTTATTATCCCAGAGGGGTATCTTGAAAAGGGAGCATTATGATCCCTGTTTTACAGGGGAGGAACTGAATTACAGAGAGATAATTTGCCCAAGATCATATGGTAAATCCGTGGCAGAGCGAGGAACCAAACTCAGCACTTCCTCTCCTAACTCTCAGTGAAGGGCCCTAACTACAATGCACATTCCTGCATCTATATACAAATGCATGTATTAAGCAAATGAAAAATACACAAATATTTTCCCACATCTTTCAGTTAGTTTTAGACATTAATAGTAATATTTTTCATATTCATTCAGATGTGACTTAAGTTGATGTGTTTTTAATGCTGACTTTGAAAATATTTACACTTTGAAGTCACCTAGCTTCATCCTCTGCCCCAAAATGGTGGGTTTTTTGTTTTTTGTTTTTTTTAAAAAACAGACAAAATTCCATTCAACTATCCAAACAAAAAGGATGGCATTTTTCATCCCCTAAGAGAATTGTTCTTGGTGCTTACAAGTTTTAGTTTTAAAAATTCATACTTGCTACAACTTCAGCGAGAACAAACACTTTCAAGGTGTTTAGAATTTCCCTCAAAAATAACCATTTCTTGAAAACTGCTTTTATTTAAAAAGATATGCATATCGCAGTCCAGGTATCTTGAACTCCACACATTAAGAGACAGTATAAACATTTTACAAGGATTTTGGCCTACTAGATCTATGTAACATTTTCTTCTCTATATCTATTTTTCACCTGTTCTCACTTCCCCACCCTTCTCTTTCCCCCTCCTGCATGCAGAATTACAATGTGCATTCAATTCAAATCAAAGTCATTCCTGATGTGCCAGAAGCAAATCACACATTTGCTGTAGGAGAAAATTTAATTTTAATGTATAAATTGGTGACTGCAGATTTGAAAAATATTACAGGATAAGAAAAATATTAGAATGAAACATGCAATTATTTCTCGATATCATTGTTAGATTGCATATTCAGATATGCATTTGACAGTGCTATTGTAGTCAAGTTACCTTGTTTTTCCTCACTCATACATCAAGCTGAATACAAGCACAATCATTTGAATATTGTATTACTCAGTATTTCTCCTCACCGAATGTCCTTTTAAAAAAAATTCTTGACTTTCTAAATTAATGCGACTTTACAATCAGTATTTTACATGTACAAGCTATCCAAATCAAGATGATGTTTTCCTGTGTCTGCAGCTGAATGAAGTTGTGCAAGAATATGCAAGCATCCAAGCAACGCTTCTAATCATACGCACAAGGGGGCAGTGTTACAGTAGATCTGGAAATAATTTTAAATTAGTTAATTTGGAGTTTACACAAAGTGTAGACAGTCACTTAAAGCGGGAAAAAACTAAACTAAATGAAGTGCCAAATCCTGCATGCCTTATTTGCATGAGTAGCTCCCCTGCCTTGTATTTGTTCATATATGGATACGGTTTGCAGGATCTGGCTGTTTATACAAACATTTTTTTAATTAACATTGGTCTTCGATAAACAGTCTCACAACAGTAACTATAGTCCCCTTTGTAGGCCAACTAAATCCAGCAAGCAGATAATGACATGGTGTTAAACAACAACAGCTTCTCAATTCATTGAATTTGTTTAAATGTTATTGTCATCATACTGGTAAGTAGATTGACACTACTTTCCTAAATAATATAAAATTAGAACCTTTTAAAACATACAGTAGCCATCTTACCTAGATGTTTGTAATGATGATTATGAGCTTGCAATAAAATCTTTACTCGATCCAATGGTGCAATGGTTGTTTTGGCACAACATCCTGCAACACCTTGCCAACAACAACAACAGGGAAGTGAGAGTTGTTCATGTCAATAGCTAAATCAAATATTTCTCCATTGTATTTTCTTTTTAAATGGGATAATTTTTCCCCAGGAATTGAAGTATTAAAAAAGTAAGCAAGCTGGTATTTTCAGGAAAAATCCTAAAACACATAGAGAAATGAGTAAAATAAATCTTTACTTTAAAAAAAAAAAATACAACCGTTCTTAGCTATTCAATGCCTCACCCACCTCATTCAATTATTCAGCAAATTATTTCAACTTTCCCCATTCTCTTCTCCCTTCTCCTCATCCTGACTGCTCTCTCTCTCTGTGGGCGAGCTCTGTGCCAGTTCAACAGTAACATTTGGTACTTATATAGCGATTAGAAACAAAATGTATCATGGTGACAAGTGCAGAATGATGAACAGAGTGGACAGAAGATCTTCACAACTCTCTACAGCAGTGGTTCCCAACCAGTGTGCCGTGGCAACATCCAAAGCGTGCCACGAGCATCTCCGAGAGCTGGAGTTAAAGTTCTCTCTCTGCTCAGCCCAGCCATGTAGGCTGTGCAGGGCTGGGGAAAAGCAGGGGCTAACGTAAGGGGGAAGGCACCAGAACACAGTTCTGGGGACCTCTATTTTTAGGCAGTCTTCTAGCCCCCCTAAAAATAGAGGAAGGCACTGGAATTCAGAGTTCCAGGGGTCCCCCTAAAAATAGCAGGAGGACCCCAAACGCAGTGTTCTGGTGGCTCCACTTTAGGCCCAGCCAGCAGCGAGAGGCAGGAGGCTGGAAGTGTGTCAATTTCCCCCTGCAGGGCAGAGCAGCTTGTCAGGCAGCCTGCAATTAGCCCAGGTAAGGGCTTTGGGAGGGGGGGCTGCTGGAGGTTATGTGCAGCAGGTGTGTCTGTGTAGCAGAGGTGGGTGGGAATGGTTGTGTAGCAGACAGTGTGTTGCTGGGGTTGTGGGGTGGCTGTTTGGTTGGGGGTGTGTGTAGTTGGGGATTGGGGTGGCTGTGGCGGGGGGGGTGTATAGCTGGGGGCTGGAGGCCTAGTTCTGACGCCTGCAGTAATGGGAGGGTCCATCACAGACAACAGGGGGCTGGGGGAGGGGAGGATGGGACCCACTGCGGTGGAAAGGAGCAGCAGTGGGGTGAGGATTTCCCTGGGTGGCAGGGAGCCACTGTGAAGAAGGGGGAAGTGGGTGCTGTGCCTTGCTCTCATGCCCTACCTTCCCACTCACCACATTCCCCTCTGCCCCCCCCAAGCCACTTTTGTTCTCCCTTTCTCTCTCCTCCCTTGCCACCCTTGTTCTGTTCCCCACATGACTCCCTTGGCCTCTTTTGACACTTCTACCATGCTGTGCTTCCAACACTCACTCCTGCCACTGCATACAAATCCTGACCTCCCGTGTTTTGCCACCCCTACTACCCCACATAGGAGCATTTCCAAAACACTGTGCCATGGTTCATGAATATTCATAAGTAAATTTAAGTTAATTTGAATATTCATGAGCTTTTTAATAGTGCTGTGCCTCAAAAAATTTGAAGGTATCAAGGTGTGCCATGGCAGAGAGAAGACTGGGAACCACCGCTCTACAGTGATGACAAATGAGGATTTTTTTTGTGAAAAAACAAACCTGTATTTTTTCCATTGAGGATTTTATATTATTTCCCCCTTTCTTTTTAAAAAAAGTAGTCTTTTCCTCTCTCCCCAAAATTCACAACTGCAGTCACAACATATTTCACTGACATGAAAAAGAAACTTTCCTAAATGTGCTAATAAAAGATTACTTGCACATTCAATGTCAGATTAGATGTTAGGTAATGATCTTTTCTGATTCTGAAACATATACAAATAAGAGTATGTTTATGAATGATACAAGCTGTATTAAAAAAATGCTACTGTTCCCCTGCCAAACCACTTCTTCTTCATAAACTAAAGAATATTAATATAAAAAACTATTAATTTTGCTTACACTTGACAGCTTCCTTAAATGATCCAGTTTCAACAAGTAAGAGTTGTAAAGATAAAAATTCATATTTTTATGTTTAGCATCAACACTTTAAGTCTCAAATACTTAACAGACTTCAACACTTTCCGATCTAATTACATTAAAACACATTGAAGAATCTGATTTAACATTTAAGTCCCCATCCTGCATGTTCACACACACTGATTACATAGCAAGAATAAGGTACCGAAGACCTTTTCTTTTTTCTAAAATCGTGCATACCATGAGAAGGGTTTTTTGGAATGACTTCAATTTTGTGTGGAATAAACTGCCTTGCATCCACACACAAAAAATGTTTTTACAAATTATCTGGCACTTTCTTGCATGTTAATTTAAACCACTTTGGAACTGAAATAACTTTACTGTAATGACTTTTTTCAGGATAAGATTCACAAACATGCTTTTCAACATCCTTAATAACACCATTTATCCCAGGGAAGTTTAAAAGGAGTAGCCCTGTTAGTCTAGTTCAACAAAACAAACAAGGAGTCCTATCCTGTGCACCTTTAAAGACTAACATTTATTTATCGCACTAGCTTTTGTGGAAGAAAATCCCATTTTGTCTTCTAGTCCCTGACAAAGCTCATGCAATAAATAAATTTTAGTCTTTAAAAGTACCACAGGACTCCTTGCTTGCATCCCAGAGAAAGAATTAAAAGCCCATGTGTCTCATTTTCCTGGGTTGATAGTAAGTGTGAAAGGGATCTATTAGAACACATTCCTCTGCCTCCCCCATAGGAGCCATACCAGATTTTGCTCCTAACATTAAACTGTACACAATATGTTCACTTTTTGCCATGGCAGTAGTTAGCAGGTACCATTTTTTGGCAACCTTGTGAAAGCTGGATGATCACTGACGTGACTGCAAGATAAACATGGTCTACAGCAGCGGTTCTCAACTACCACGTCCTGTTAACAAACTGGGGGCAGGCTGGTATATTCTGTAAGACCATGCACGCCACCAAGCGCGTTGCAACCTACAAGAAGTTAAGAACCAGCAGTCTATGGCAATCTTTTTCAAACGTAGGGTCAGGACCCAGCATTGGCTCACACGCCCTCTGTCAGCGGGCTGTGGCACCCCCTACTTTTGCCACCCAAAGACCAGAATGCAATGTTCAAAGATGTAACTGCGGGCCACAGGCACAAATGATTTTTTTTCAGCTGGGTCCCAAGAAAAGCCACTGGTGTGTGGTTTACAGCTCCCTCTACCAAATGACCTTGGACAATTATTTAATCTTCGGTCACTCAGTGACTCTCCCCCCCCCCCATCAGTGAGAGGGGCACAAGGACACAAGGGGAGAAAGTTGACAGGAAAGCCGCTTATCTCTCTCTCCGCCACACAGCAAACACGGCGGCACCTCCCGGGGACAGCCGGCAGCCAGCGGCTCGGTGTCCCGCTTTTCTCCCGGCTGGGCGGCCGCAGAGCGGCGGGGAAAGGGGCGTTTACCTCCCGCTATGAAGGAGCGGAGCCAGTAGAAATCCCGGCGCGCTGGGGCCGGGGGCAGCCCGGCACTAGGCCCCGCCGGCCCCTGCGCGTCCATGGGGGCAGCTGGGCGCAGCGGCTCGGCAGAGGAGGAGGGAAAAGGGTCACTCGGGGAGCCCCCGCCGCCTCCAGCACATGGCGCCGCCCGGGCCCGGCACAGCCCCGGCCGCGCTCACTGCGCCCGAGCCGCCGCCGCCGCCGCCAGCGGGAAAACCGCGAGGCCGCCGCCGCCGCCGCCGCCGCTCCCCCGGCCTGTCATAGCCCGCGCCGCCGCTCGGCTCCCGGAAACGGGAGCTGGCGGCCGGCGGCGCCGCCTGATGACGTCATATACGGGGGCGGCCCCGGCACCGCCCCGCCCCGCCCCAGCGCTGGGTCGCCGCTGCCGCTGCACCTGCCCCGCCGCCGGCCCCTGGCTCCCAGCCGCCGCGGGCAGGTGTCTGCCGGGCCCTCTGGGGCCCCTTCAGGGCTCGCCCGCCGCAGTGAGCCGCGCAGACTGCAGATGTGGTCCCCGAGATTGGCGCCGGCTGCTCATGTGGGGATGAAAGGCGACAATGCCAGCCCTTTTTTTGGTTGGGCTGGGGGTTTTTTGCTAGTGTGCAACATGCCCCTACGGATTAGGCACTTGTGCCTCAGCGGGGGGTAGCAGATGTCAGGCTAAAGGGAATGTCTTCCTTTTCACCTTCATCTCCGCCATCCGGCAGGCCTTTAAAAATACCTGATTTTGTCTGGCTTTCTACTCACGGGTTGAAGCATGCTGGAATGCTGCAGAGCACCCTGTTTTTAGGGGGATGTGTTCCAGGGCCCCTTGAAAACAAAAGAATATGGCATTAAGGCTATGTTTTCCTAGGGTTACCAGATGTCAGGCAAAAGGAGGACATGGCCTCCTTTCTACTTTCACATCCTCCGTCCAGCAGGCATTTTAAAAATACATTATTTTGTCTGGCTTTTTACTTATGGGGTTAAACTATGCTGGAACACCACAGGACACCCTATTTTTAGGAGTAAGCATTTGAGGGCCCCCTAAAAACAGAAGACTATTACTTTAATACTACATTGTCTCCATGTGTCTTCCAATGTCCTCCTTTTCATACTTCCCTGTCCTCCTTTCCATGCTTTGGTACTTGGTAACCCTACATTTTCCTCATGTGTTCTCCAATGTCCTCACTTTTTGTATTTCACTGACCTCCTTTCCATGCTTTGGCATCTGGTAACCCTACCCTCTGCAGAAGTTAAAAAGATTATTTTGGCCTGCGCTTTCACATCTAGTAAAAGAACTCTTCTTTCTCTAGGGGAGCAGTCACCTTAACTATACAGTATTAGTGGGTCCCATAGCCACAAAGGCACCTAAACCCCAGGTTCTCCTTCGAGCGCTGCTCACATCATTCAGTGACAGGTGTCTACATGCCGCAGCGCATGGTAGCTAGGAAAGTCTTTAGCGTTAGCCTGTCAGGTCAGGGAACATGGCCAACACCCCCTCTATGCCATGACCACGGCTATATAGCTGACCCTGACCCTCCCAGTTCCTTTTTCCACCATCAGCATGAGTTTGGATCAGAATTCTCTTGCGAAATGCAAGGGCCTGTCTTTTCGCGTGAAACTCAAAATGCCAGGTTTCAAGCCATGCTTGGGATGCTGCGAGGCTTTCCTCATGGATGACCCACACGAGAAATGCCTCGCTTGCTTGGGTGAGTCCCACCTTACAGCGGATTGCCCCATTTGCCGATCCTTCAAGCGGAGGACTCAGCTGGAAAGGGAGCGTTGTCTCTGCCTAATTTCGGGGATCGGAGCCACTCCACCTGAAAGCGGCTGAGCCACCAGCCCTCTGCCGGATCCTTGATTGGCCCGGGCTCAAGATTCCCGCCAATCTCCGGTACCGGGCTCAGAATCTCAGCTCTCTACAGTACCTCCTGGGCACCGACCTCACCGGTCTCCCAGTAACCTCCCAGCCGCCCCAAGGAGGGCCCCGCCTCAGGCACCAGCTCACCAAGGGCATTCAAACCCAGCTCTGGTGCAGAACAAGAAGAAATGGGCTACAGCGGCATTGCTTCCTTCTGCACCGCTGGACACGGCACTGCCCTGAGCGGCACTGCCCCTAGGCCTGGTACTACCGTCAAGCCCGGTACGCTGGACTCTTCACCATCACCGTTACTGGCGCTTCTGATGCGACCACTTCCAGTACCGTCAGACTCAGCACCGGCAACACCCGCACCAATACTGGTACCGTTGCGGGCCTCTTCACCCTTCTCTGACCTGGCACCGTCAAACCCGGCACCGGGTCCAAGTTCTGCAGCTCTGCCTCATCGCTCCTCTGAGGAACTTTTGGTACCGGACTGCCAGTTGTTAGGGGGAGGTCATCCAGATCGTCCTTGGAAGACACTTTTCTTCCCCCTCAGGAGGAGTGCCCAAGAAAGTGGCCCTGATAAAAGCTCCATGTCACCAGGCTCAAGGGGAAGGCACTTATCAGGAGAGGCTCCTGCTCGCCTCATGGTGCCCATGCCACTGTCGAGGTCTCCGCACAACGAGTGGACCCTCGACTGGCTGAATGTGACAGCAGATGATACCTCCTTCTGCTATGCCCGCTCGCCGGCACCGGAGTCTTCAGATTTCTCCGATGACGAGCCAGACCCTAATTCTACCTAGCGAAGCAGAATAAGGGCCCCATCATTTTCATCGCCCAACGAGCGCCTAATCGGAGAGCCCCGTGTCGAGCAGGACCTCCTCCACCCCATGGCGGCAAACCTGAAGCTGAAGCTAGGAGTGATCCAAGTGGAAGATGATTCCCTCTTCGACGCATGACATAGAGCCAGGGGCATCGCTGATGCTGGACACTCTGGGGCACGTGCCCCGAACCCCCTCGCCAGTGCCCAGGATCTCCAGCCCAATTGGGCTGGAGATCTGGGGCCCAGCCACTGGCAGCTGCAGCGGCCCCATGCCCAGCTGGGGATCCGGGCCCTGGCTGCCGGTGGCCGCGGAGGCTCCCCCCCCAACCAAGGATGCGGGGCCCGGCTGCCCATGGCAGCCCCGTCCCCGGCTGGGGATGCAGAGCATAGCCACCTGCAGCGGCGCCTGGCCCTGTCCCTGGCCAGGGGGTGGGGCCTGCAGGCGGGGGGCGGGGGCTGCAGTTCAGGGGCAGGGCCTGGACCCATGCCCCTGGTCCCTCCTCCAGCCAGCGACGCCCCTGCTTAGAGCCCCGCCAGCTAAGGTCGTGATTTCCCTGCATGCCAGAGTGTTCCGCATCATCCAGGAATGCTGGCAAACGCCTTCCTCGATCCCGCCAATGTCCAAAGTAGCAGATAAGAAATAGAGTCTCCCCAGAAGGATTCTCCTTCCTGTTTCATCACCTGGCCCCAGGATCCTTGGTGGTCGATGCTGTCAACCAAAGGGAGAGACAAGGTCAACCTAGCACCACTCCCAGGAACAGAGAGGCAAGGAAGCTAGACCTGTTGGGCAGGAAAGTTTACTCCTTCTGCCGCCCTCCAGCTGCGCATCTCAAATCACTCAGCCCTGATGACATGCTACATCTGCAACTTGTGGGAAGCTCTACGAAATCTCCGCTCAGCTGTCTCCGAGGATTGCCTGAGAGACTTCGAGGCAATGCTGGACGAAGGAGAGATAGCATTGAGGGATGCGCTCATGGCAACCTGGGACACAGTGAATATAGTGGCACGTATAATGGCATCGGCAGTGGTGATGCGCCACTTGGCCTGGTTCCAGAACTCCGGCCTCTCCATGCAGATGTAACAGATTATCCAGGATCTCCCCTTTGAGGGCCCCGACCTCTTTGCACCTTCCACAGACGTGAAGCTGCATGGTATGAAAGACTCGAGGGCTACATTCCTCAATCCGTTAGGCGCTCCTCGAGGTCGCACCAGCTACAACAGCAGTAACAGCAACTGAAGCAACGGCTGCAATTGCAGACCCAGTTCGCAAGATCCCTCCAGGTTCCCCAGCCCCACCTTGGGGACCTGGACAAAGAGAAAGGCCAATCAGGTAAAGGGGGTAAGCTGGGTGCCTCTCAGTTGGGACAGCATGGAAAGGGATCGGACTGTTCGTCGGGCCGCAAACAGCGTTTTTGACAGTTCCCCTGAGGACAGTGCTCCACAGCCCCTGTTCTCCCCCTACAGCCTCCGCCACTTTGCTCCACGATGGACCCGTGTCATGTCAAACCAGTGGGTCCTCGACACAGTGGCCAGGGGATACCACATCCAGTTCCTCTCAACCCCGGAGACAGAAAACCACCCCCTCCCATAATCGCAGGGAACCCAGATCTGCTAAGCAAGCTCGAGGTCGAATGCCAGAAGTTACTCTTCCTCAGAGCCATCAAAAAGGTTCCCAAGAGAGAGCACGGCAAAGGGTTCTATTCCCACTACTTCCTAGTCCCCAAGCCCAATGGGGACCTACGCCACATTCTAGACCTCAGAGCACTCAACAAAAACAAAAAGAAAATAAATCCGCATGTCTCCCTACCACAGATTATTCCCTCCTTGTCCCCAGAAGTGTGGTTTGCAGCCCTTGACCTAAAGGATGCTTACTTCCACATAGCCATTTGACCCCACCACAGGCGGTTTCTCAGGTTTGTAGTGGTACAACACCACTCCAGTTTACCATCCTGCCCTCTGGGTTATCGCTAGCCCTCAGGGTGTTCACAAAGTATGTCGCACTGGTCTCAGCTTTCCTATGCAGGAAGGGTGTAAGAATCTACCCCTACCTAGCCGACTGGCTCATAGTGGGCAAGTCAAGTTGACAGGTACAAGACCATGTCAACATGGTAATGAACCTATGTGAGTTCCTGGGCTTCCACATAAACTTGGAGAAGTCCAAGCTTTGCTGCACTCAGGACAGAGTTCTTTGGGGCACATTTAAATGCCCAGCAAGGCACCGCAGCCTTGCCCTTGTCAAGATTTCAGTCCATCTGCACCATCATCACGGAGCTCCGGGTGCTCTTGGGTCACATGGCAGCAGCCACATCAGTAATCCAAACAGCCCACCTGCAGATGAGACCATTCCAGCTCTGTTTCACCACAAGCTTCCGACCAGAAAAGAACCATCTGGACGAGGTACTCTCAGTCCCCCAATATGCCCTGGAGTCCCTCCGAATATGGAGGGACCCCCACTTCACGATGGGGGGAATTCCGTTCAGGGAGTCCAAGCCCTCAGTGACACTGATTACAGATGTGTCAGACTCGGGCTGGGGCCCTCTCCACACAAGGCGTTTGGAACCCCGAGAACAGTCTCCTCCAGATAAAAGTGAAGGAGCTCAGGGCTATCAAACTGGCCTGCATGACCTTCCTAGACCAGATCCAAGGCAGGGTGGTCCAGATTCTCTCAGACAATAAAATGGCCATGTTCTACACGAACCATCAAGGGGAAGTCTGGTCCTTGGCACTACACAAGGAAGCGACCAAGTTTTAGCAACTAGTGATAGACCATCACTTCACGCTGACTGCCACCCACCTCCCCGGGGTGGACAATGGCATAGCAAACTCACTCAGCAGGAAACCGCTTGCAAATCACAAGTGGTCCCTCCACAATGAGGCTTTCTTCCTGCTGACACCCAGATGGGGAACCCCTCAGATCAACCTCTTTGCCATGGTGCAAAACTGTAAATGCCCTCTGTTCTGCTCCCTCCAAGGTCGGGAGAAAGTTTCTCTCAGTGATGCCTTCCTCCTCAATTGGTCAGGGGCCCTAATGTATGCCTTCCCACCAATTCCCTTGATTCACCGGGTGCTCCTGAAGGTCCTTGTGGATGAGGCACTCATCATCCTGATAGCCTTGGACTGGCCCAGGCAACACTGGTTCTCTCTCCTTCAGGACATGTCAGCGAGGACCCTGCTCTGCCTCCCATGGTGGGTGGACCTTCTGACACAGAACTCAGGACACCTTCAGCACGCAAACCTGGGCCTCCTGCACCTGACAGCCTGGATGCTCTCTGGCTCAGCGAGCGGGAGAGACGCTGCTCAGATAGAGTTAAAAAGGTCCTGGTTGGTAGCAGGAAACTCTCCACCAGGTCCACCTACATGGCAAAATGGAATCACTTCTCCACTTGGTGCCGTGACAAAGACATAGATCCTACCTCCGCACCAATTCAGGCAACTTTGGATTACTTTCTTGATCTAAGAGAGAAAGGCCTATCTCTGTCCTCATTAAAAGTCTACTTGGCGGCAATCTCGGCCTTTCACCAAACAATAGATGGAGCCCTACTTTTATCACACCCCATCTGCCATAGATTCCTGAAAGGAGTAGAAGAACTTTTTCCCCATATCCATAAACCCACCCCACAGTGGGATTTGAACATTGTGCTGCAGGCTCTGACAGAACCACCTTATGAGCCCTTGGACTCAGCCACCTTGCTCATACTGTCCTGGAAGGTGGCTTTCCTGGTAGCAGTTACCTTGGCCAGAAGGGTCTCAGAGTTATGAGCCCTATCCTCTGAACCCCCATATACGGTTTTCTTCCCAGACTAGGTGGTCCTGCATCACCACCCCTCGTTCTGCCCAAGGTTGCCACCCCCTTCCATATGAATCAAGAGATCTGCCTGCCGGTCTTCTAGCCAGACCCTCATGTGGCAGAAAACCAGAGACGGTGGCACACCTTGGATGTGAGGAAAGTGCTCCTAATCTATATTGAGCGCACACAATCTTTCCGCAAGACTTCCCAGCTGTTTGTGGCAGTCACTGAACACATGAGAGGTTCTCCAGTATCCTCCCAATGCATCTCCAAATGGATGGTGAACTGCATTAAAGACTGCTACGGAAGGTCAAACATGCCTCTTCCAGATACTGTGAGAGCCCACTCTACCAGAGCTCAGGTGTCTTCCATGGCCTTCCTCGCCAAGGTCCCAATCCAAGAGATCTGCAGGGCCACTACGTGGTCATTATTACATACCTTCACGATGCACTACGCCATTGCCCAACAGGCTAGAGATGATGCCACCGTGGGCAGAGCTGTACTCAGTGTGGGTAGACTGTAACTCCTCCCACCATCCTTGGGTATGGTTAGCAGTCACCTGTAACTGAATGATGTGAGCAGCGCTCGAAGGAGAATGGTTTGTTACTCACCAGTAGCCGTCCCTCTTCAAGATGGGCTGCTCACATGCATTCAGGTCCCTGCCACCGTCCCCGCTAACAGAGTTGGCAAAGGTATATGGGATTGGGAGGGTCAGGGTCACGGTCAGCTATATAGCCATGGTCGCGGCGTGGAGGGGGCATTGGCCATGAGCCCTAATCTGACAGGCTAACGCTAAAGACTTTCTGAGCTACCATGTGCTGTGGCACGTAGACACCTGTAACTGAATGTATGTGAGCAGCCCATCTCGAAGAAGGACAGTTACTGGTGAGTAACCAACCATTTTCACACCTGAAGCAGAGCCATAACGTGTCATTTTGCCGCCCGGTGCATATTCCGATCAGAACATGCCCCTTCCCATTAGCGGCGCTTACAGCCAGTGCCACAAAGCCACCTCTTTAATAGTGTGGCTCTATTGAGCCAGTTTGGGCCGCCCAGGCTTTGCCCCATCAGCCCCACCATAGTTATGGCTCTGACCTGAAGTACCAGTTGGAGGCATTTTTCAAGCCACAAAACCCTTGTTCAGCTGCTGCCAAACCCTGTGAGTGCCTAAATTAGCTCAGTGTCCAAATTTACAGGGTAACATTTTCCTGGATGCCTAAATTTCTGCCTGTGAGCATGCCCACTTTTGCATTCCTGTAAGCATCCCTGTGGCTGTATTCCATGTAGGCCCTCCAATAAAACCCACATACTGGGAAAGTAGGGGGTGACTGTATATTTTGCCTGTGGGGTCTCAACCAGTAGCTGTGCTGGATAGGGTCCCTTTCAGAGATCTAGCTGAAGGAGGAAATGGAGGTTATAGTTTTGATCACAGTCGTTAGAACATTCATATAAGCTCTGCAGGGTCTGGGTTCAGTTCCTCTGCTTGAGGGGGAGGAAAGACTTGAAGAGGAACCTCCCATCTCTCAGAAAAAGACCCTCACCACCAAGGATATCACTAGTGACTGGCGCACAGGGCACATGCCCCAGGTCCCAACACCAGTGCCCCAAACTGCTGGCGGGCCCCCTGCCACTCCCGGTCACGTCCCCTGCTTGGTATCCGGGGCCAGGCCAACCATGGCAACGCCTGCTTCTCCCAGCTGAGCATCCGGAGCCAGGCCAGCCACGGTGGCACCTGCCTCTCCTGGCCAAGGATCCAGGCCAAGCTGCAAGCAGCAGCCACTGCCTCGCTGGCCCTGGCCCCAGCCAGGGATCGGGGGCTGCGCTGGCAGCAGCAGGAGCCCAGGATCCCAAATCTGGATCGAAGCCATGGGGCAGGGCTGGGACCCACAGGGCAGGGTCCGGGTCAGACCTGAGTCTTTCCTCAGGGCAATGACACTCCTACTCACCACAGGGCTGTGGGATGTTCAAAAATGAAGAGCCTCTAGTCTCTGCTTTAGATGTTAATCTACTTTGAGTAAATAATTAAGAGTTTTCTGGCCAGCATGAGAGAAAGAGCACTGTAGTAGTCTGATGGTTCAGGAAGTCAGCTGGGAGGCAGGAGACCTGGTGTGGTCCCCTTCATTTGGGCTAAGCTCCTTGTATAACCTTTAAAGTTGTCTGCAAACTCTATTGATTTTAATATATTTTTATAGAACAGTTCAAAGATTTTAATGTCAGGAAGAAGTGTTATAATTTACAAATCAAGTTTTTAAAAGCAGCGGATAGAGTCAAGACTTCAGATTTCTCTTCCACACTCCACTACTGACTTGGACTCTGAACCTGCAGTGAGAGAGCCATGCAAACAGACCCCTGCCTCGATACACAATCCCATTCAATTAAACAGGTCTCTGCATGGGCACAAAGGTTTGCTTGTGTGGATTAGGTTAGAGCAGTGTTTCTCAACCATTAGTAGATTGGGGAACATCTAAAGGTATTAATTACTTCATACAGAACACCTGATGAAAACTTCCAAAGGGGCAGCCGTGTTAGTCTAGTAAAGCAAAAGAAGCAAGGAGTCTTGTGGCACGTAAAGACTAACAGATTTATTTATCGCATGAGCTTTCGTGGGAGAAAATCCCACTTCATCAGATGCTTTGAAAACTAAGTGGTATTTTCTCCCAGGAAAGCTCATGCAGTAAATAAATTTGTTAGTCTTTAAGTGGCACCAGACTCCTTGCTTTTTATCTTGATGAAAACTGTGCTGAAAAACACAGTGTATACCAGCTGTAATGTTTATAATCTGCATGTCACATTCCTATGGAAATGATTTGGGAAACTTAATAAAATACAATTTTACAACTATGATATGGGTTTATTTCTAAAAAATAGATATGTAAGGCAGGTCTAAAGGCTGGGCACTGCTTGTGTTTAACAGCCAAAGGATGGCAAGTAATCTGCATGGGCTTTTATTTGCATGGGCATAATTAGGTATTAACATAATCTCACTATGTAGGTGCAGGGTATGAAGGTAAATTGTATGTGGGTTGATTTGACTGCAAATCTCAATACCTGTATTTTAACTGAGGAGGAAAGTAAAATATTGTCTTTTTCATAATATGCTATCCTTTGATTGTATAAACTCTGTTTAGCCTAGTTCATGGAAAAGTCACCATTACCAGCAGGGAGCTTGAAGGAGTGAGAAAGTCTGTGTTTCTGCATGTGAAGAGAGAGAAAGGAGCAGGGGTAGCATATTTCAGATAAACGGTTATATGTGAGGCACTGTCTCACTCTTGAAATATAGTCTATAGTGGTTCTTTTTCAAGCCTTTTTTTGATTATATAAGCTGCTTGTGGTATCCTGAAAACAATAGCTGAAATCACTGAAGAGTGATTAGCTGGTGAACAGTGGGCAGAGCCAGTGCATAGTGTGAGCACCCAGGAGAGGGCTGGCGAGTGTGAGCGATCAGTGGATGGAGCTGGTGGATGGTGTGAGTGGTGAGTGGAGGGTATGAGTGACCAGTGGGTGGAGCTAGTGGATGGTGCAAGCAGCCAGCTGAGGGCCAGAGGACGTGAGTGACCAGTGGGTGGAGCTAGCAGACAGTGGGATAGTCTCTAGATACTCTGGTGTAGAGTGAGTGCTATGTTGGGTTTTGTGGGGATCTTATCCTGCATTGATTCTTGATATTGCTTCTGTACATTCTTTAATGTGGGTATGAAAAGTTCTATGTACTACACTCAGACTTGAGTTCTATTGTACTACACTCTAGGATGCCCAAGGAAAAGTACATATTTTCCCAGGAAACTGGGTGGGGACTTGAGCCAGTTGATGTTGTAACATTATTTGGAAGCCCCTAGATTTAGCACCCGACCCTTACTCTGCCACCTCGCCCTGGCAGAAGGGTTACATATACATAATGATTATGCATGCCACTTAAACCTGAAAATGATATTACTCAAGTTTTAATGGGGCTTTTGGGTCTGCATATTCAAACAGAATTCTTGGAGTAAGGTTTGTTAAAAGAAAGTCTTACCATGGAAGTTATGTCCAAGCAGTTTCAATGCCGGCAGCAACAGTGGCAGGCGATTGAAAATGGCCCTGCTGCAACAAAGCAGCAAGGTGGTAGTGGATGCTAGCATGCACCTGGAAGCTTTGTTGGCTGTTTACATCTAACTGCTTAGTTTGGATTTGCCTTTTTTAGTTTGAGCTAACTTTTTAGTTTATACTAGCTACAATTTTTTTTAGCTCAAACTAACTTTTGAGCGGTTAGTGCAAGCTAAAAAGTTAGGTTAGGAACTTACTTACTTTGAACTAGCCTGACTACATCGTGCTAGTTCGAACTAAGTTCAAAATAAGTTCAAACTTCCCATTTGAACTAACTAGCTTGAACTAAGCAAAGCTTAGTGTTTCATGGCCCCTAAAAATAGAAAACCGAGGCAGAACGGTGCATTCCGGCACACCTGCCCTGCTCTGAAAAGTGCTGGCCGGCTCACCTCTTCATGTGCAAGGTAGGCTGCACTAAAAGTAGGAGCCTGCAGTGTGTGTGGGGGAGGGGAGAGTAAGGGCCAGGGGCATCGCAGCTGCTAGCCCCACAGGGGGTTGGGGGGGATGCAGGCATGAGCTCCTGTGGTCTCACAGCATGCCCCAAATGTTTTTCCCTGGCAGATGCAGGCTCACTCAGACATTGCTCTGCAGGTGAACAGCTCAGCTGCCACCCTTCCCCACTGGAGCCTGCAGCTGAGTGATTAGCTGGAGTCGGAGGGGGAAGTTCAAACCCTCTCCTCCAGCAGACAGGGGCAGCAGCAGCCCAGGGAATGCCCACCCCCCGCCAGCACGCCGGGGGGGGCCCGCCGGAATGACTGTGACCCTAATGCTGACCCTGAGCCAAGGTGGAAGCTGGCTGCAGATAAGGCCCCCATTGGGGCCCGGGGTCAGGCCAGCAGCCAGGTCAGGGGTGGGGGGTCTGGTGGACCTGGGGATCCAGGACTCCCTATAGGCCCTGGATCTCTTCATGCCAATGGGAGGCAGGTGGCGAGGGATCAGGCCCACCTGGGCCCCAGATCAGGCCAGCGGCCAGACTGGAGGGGGGTGGGATGAGGCTAGGGATTCAGGACTCTCCCTGGGCCCAAGTCACAGTGGGCCAGTGGGGGGCAGCCTGTCCAGGGGTTCAGGACACTCTGGGCCCCGGGTCAGCCTGGTGGCCAGGCCAGCGAGGGATGGACAGCCTGGGAATCACCCACCCCCACCTGTACCCAAGATGGCAGGCATGTCGAGCCAAGGATTGTCCCCCAAGGCCAGGTGGTGAGGCCAAAGGGCAGGCTGCGCTAGGGGTCACCTCCCCCTAGCCTAGGAAGCAAGGCTGGGGGGTTAGCGGGCAGATTGGACCATGGGTCACTTCCCTCAAGCCCAGGTAGTGAGGCCTGGGCCAGGGTCATCACCCCCCCGAAGCCCAGGCAGCAAGGCTGGGGGGCACATGGGCCAGGGTTTGTTCCCCCACAAGCATAGGCAGTGAGGCCAGAGGTCATCCTGCCCCACCCAAGCCCAGACAGCGATGCTGGCAGGCCAACAGGCAGGCTGGATCAGAGGTTATTACTTTCCCCGGACCGGATGGCAAGGCCAGGGCCACAGGTCTGTTCAGAGGTCAACCCCCACCCCTCCCCAAGCACAGGAGAGCAGGCTGGGCCAGGGATCACCTCCACACTCCAAAATGTTTTATGTGTGAACTAAAATTTTCCAGTTTCAGGTGGGGCCTAGTGGGGGCATGGCCTGGGAATGTGGGGTTGGGGCCCACTGGGGTCAGGGCCGAGGGTCCTATGCCGGGGATCTTTTTCCTATCCAGCAAAGCTTGTGGTAAGGGGGGATTCTCCCCAGCCCCGGCCCCTGGGTGTCTGGGACTGTACTGTGCACTGCTGGAGACCAGCGAGGGCTTCCTGCTACCGCTGCTGAGCAAGTGCGGGGCCCGACCTCCTCTCGGGTAGCTCCTGCTAGGAGGCACCAGTGCAGCGTGGGGTGGGGGCAGGGCAGATTTGAATGGGTAGCCCAGGCTATAGACATAAATGCCATATAAAATTTGAAATATTTTTACGGAATGATAACCGATGCATGTGGTACTGAGAAGTGGTTGCAATGCCTACCTGCGCTTGGGCCCACACGTGCATGAATGGGGCCCTCACAATATGGGAAGAGGACCTGGACATAAGGAGTGTTCCAGGCTCCACCAAATTGTACTTCAACCACTGTGCAAGCCGTAATTAATTGAAGAGTGCTTTGATTCCCCCATATGAAAGATACTTTATAAATGACATATTTTAATATTTTCTAGTGCTGTCTGTGAGACTAAAAGAAAACTACGCCATCATAGACTTGCCTCTTCCAAACAATTCCTGAACATCAAGATCCCTAATAATTTCTCCAGAGTCATTACATTTCTTTGCTACAGAACATAACTGCCCCTTCCAAAAGAAACACAGATGAACAACATTCCAATACATATTGCAGGAAATATGAATAAATTAGAGATTGAAGACAGTTAGGTCATCTATTTAGATGTGTTCCCTCTTTTCAATTAGCACTATTAATAATATTAATACTTAGAATTTTTCATGATTAAAATGTTCTTTAAACATTAACTAATTAAGTCAACAGCTTGTGAGGCAAGTAAATGTTGCCATTTACAGAAATGGGCATAGTGAGGTTATTTTCATTATCTGAGAAACTCATTGGCAAGACCAGAGTCAGGATTAGAACTCAAGACTTCCAACAACCAGTGCTGTGGTATTGAACCAACCTTCTGTAACACAAGACTTCTCTTTCTAATACCTATCTTAACTCCTTTTTAAAATTATTTACATTATGCACTGCTCCTTACATACATTTGGTCCTCAGATACGCTTGGGTGTGTATTATTCCTTTGATTAAAATGATAGTCAGCTTAAAAATAAATGTATTTACTTAGTGCCGTTCACAGAATCATAAAAAAATTACTAATTAGAGAGACAAAATTCTCTCTCTGCTAATCTATATTTCTTATCCTTGATATGTTCATATTGTGAGCAAAACAATCTTTTATGTTTATGTTCATTTTCTTTTATATTGCCAGATATGCAGACAGCACTTGATCCTCTCATTCACTCCCCTTTCCCCCATATATTCCCATTTCATGCTTAAGGATTCCTTATGAAGACTCCTTATCCCTCATCAGGGGTCTCACTAGCGCCAGGCTTATGGGGCTCGAGCCCTGAGTCCTGTCCTGGCACCCAAACTCCAGGTCTTTTCCCAGGCCAGGGGCGCTCCTGTCCCTCATTCTGGAGCCTCAGCAGAATCCTACCAATGTCCGCCTGACCTCAAATACTTTCTTCTCAAGAAATCTTGTTTCCTTATTCAGAAAACGTATACTATACTGCTTCTACAGATTCTCACCAACTCACCTAAAAAGCTATTTATTTGAAACTCCAATTTACTTTCCCAACAGCATACCTCCACCTCCTGCAGTCTCCTCAGCACTTACTTCCAAGTCATTCAACTTTCATTCTACCCAGTCTTCCAGATTCTAAGAATCTTTCATTTAATTCCCATTTTATCCCTGAAACCATAATCTTACGTTCCCATTCCATCAAATCCCAGTATTCTTCTTCATATGTATACTGTGCCCCAGGGGCGTCGCTGGCGCCTGGCACACGGTGCACGTGCCTCGAATCCCGGCTCCAGTCCCCCAGGTTTGGCGGGGCCCACCTCTCCTGGTCTCCAGCCCAATCGGGCCGGAGATCTGGGGCCCAGCCACCCGTGGCTGCAGCAGGCCTGTCCCCAGCCAGGGATCCAAGACTCAGCCACCCTCAGCCACAGAGGCTGCTCCTGGCCCCGTCCCCAGCCAAGGATCCGGGGCCCAGCCACCCATGGCCACTCCCGGCCCCATCCCCGGCCGGGGGGGGGGGGTGGCCTGTGGCCAGGGAATGTGGCCTCCTGGCAGGGAGCGTGGCCTGGGCCGGAGCCCCAGGTGCTTCCCCAAGGCAGTGATGCCCCATGTGACCCCTATCGTGGTATCTGAGTACTTCTTGGCTCCTTGACCCAAGATATGACAAGGATGAGGGCTGCAGATTAGTCCTACCATTTTTTAGTTTAAAAAAAAAAATCAGAGAGGGCACAGGTTTTTTTAGTACATGTCACAAGTTTTATGATTTTGGATAAAAAAAATTGTGACAAGGAGGCGAGGGTTTGGGGAGTGTGGTTGAAGAGAAAGCCTGCTCAGCGATCACCCTGTAGCAGCAGCTGCTGCCCCTGCAGGCAGAACTCCCCCTCTAGCCACCGTGACTTGATGCTGGGAGGTCACAACACAATTCAGATTTGGCTGATCTATCCTTTCCGATCATGGGAGGTCTGCTGGGACAAACCTGAATGGGTGGATCTGTGACCAGTCACACAAGGTCACAGTAACATTCATTCAGATTTTCCCAGATGCCTCTTCATCCTCATGAGCCAAACCCAAGCAGTGCTTCACCCCCATTCACCAGGTTGCAACACCTAGAGTAGGGAGCTAGTTTCAGGTCTATGAGACAGGAGCCACTGATGCGGGTTAAATTTTGGATACAAAGACATGTCAGAGAGAAATGGGAAGAAAATCACACCACCTGTGACATTTTTCTATCTTGACAGACCTGCAGCCTTAATCATGAGCATTAGGTGAAGAATTGGAATGGGGGAAGTCTGGCCTCTGCCAGATCATGAGAGACTTTAGGATTTTCCCTGGGACAGTTAGCACTCAGAGAGGTGTGCTGAGGGTGATACACCCCTGCCATCCAGGACTGTAGCGGCCTCATGTGGAGGCAGACCATTCGTATGATGCAAGTAGAGGCTGCCATGTGTCCTAGCAGCTGGAGGCAGAGCCATAGTGCTCTGTTTCAGCATCTGGGATGTGTTCCAATTGGAATGTGCCCCTTACAATTAGTGATGCTTGGGGCCGGTGCCACAAAACATGCCTTTTAATAGAATGGCTCTACTGAGCCGCTCTGGCACACCCTGGGCAAAGCCACATTTGCCTCACCGTACTTACGGCTGTGGCTGGAGGCACTGCCTCACAATAGTCGTGGAGGAGCAGTGCAGCTCTGAAATCATGGTAGATATTGACCAAAACCTGGAGAGTGGGAGGGAAGCACTGGCCTGCTTTGAGTCCAGATGAACCCCAATTAATTCTGTCTCTTGGGTGGGCTCCAACTTTGACTTTTCAGGTCAGTAGGAGGCCCAGTCTGTCGCACAGCTTTTGGGTGGCATGGATGCTGTGACAAACCTGTTTCTTGGACCTGCCTCTGATGAGGTAGTCGTCCAGGTAAGGGAAGATCTGGACACCCCTTTTTCTTAGGTGGGCTGCTGCCACTGCCACACACTTTGTGAAGACCCCTGGGGCCAGGGAGAGCCCAAAGGGCAAGGTTGTGAATTGGTAGTGTTTTTGCCTTATCATGAGCCTTAGATATTTTCTGTGTTTGGGCCTGACAGTGATGTGAAAGTATGCATCTTTCAGGTTGAGGGCCACGAACCAATCTCCTAGGTCTAGGGATGGGATAATGTGAGCCAGAGAGATCATTTGAAATATTATTTTTCTTAGGAACCTGCTTAAATGCTGTAGGTCCAGGATGGGTCTGAGACCCCCTTTTGCCTTTGGTATTATGAAATATCTGGAACAGAAGCCCCTGACTCTTTGGCTGCTTGGTACGCCTTCTGTTGCTCCCAGCTTCAAGAGTTTGAGGTTTTCTGTTTCAGTAGGAACTCATGGGAGAGGTCCCTGATGGCATGATGAGGGGACAGTTTTTCATCAGGAGGCCTGGACTTGAGCTTCAGGGTGTAGCTATGGTAGACTGGATCTAAAATCCAGTGGTCCAAGGTGACCTCAGCCCACTTGTGTCAAAAAGGATAGAGGCAGTCCCTGAATGTTGGTTCATGTGTGGGACTTGGGGAAAGGTCGGGGTCCTCATGCAGCCGGTCAGAACCTGCGTCTCTGAGTGGCAGGGCGGTTGTTGGAGCCTTGCTGAGAGGGTTGGTGTGAACCCTGACTCTGGCCTGCTCTGTTGCTTCTGGTTCTGTCCCTTTCTCTGTTTCCATGGGGACATTACAGCAATTGAAAAGGATGCCGGTGCCAGCCCTGCTGTTGTTGCTGTTGTTGGTGGGAGGTTTGCAGGTAAAAAGGGCTCCTGACTGTCTGAGAGGTATATATGCCCAATGACTCCAAGGTGGCACGGGAATCTTCCATGCCATGGAAGTTGGTGTTGGTTGACTCCGCGAACAGAGCCAAGCCTTCAAAAGGGAGATTCTGGATCACCTGCTGCTTTGAAGTGAAAGACCCTTGTAGCCATGCAGCTCTTCTCATGACCACCGCAGAGGCGAATCCCCAACTAGCTATGCCTGTAGCATCCCAGGATGCCAGGAGTGTTGCACATGCCACCACCAGGCCTTCCTCCATCACCTCATTGATGTCTGTAGGGTTGGTCTCAGAACCTCTGCATGGACTTCCACGGGTTGAATCTCTAACATCCTATTAGAGCGTGTTGATTTACGTCTTTCAGCCAAAATAGGTCTAAGTGTTTAGGGTCTTTATTTTTGGGTGAGAAGGTTGGTTGGCTCTGTCTCTCCATCTGATTGACAGTGTCCACCACCAGGGACCTCGGCATCGGGTGGTTGAATAGGTACTTGAATTTGTTGTTGGGGACATGGCACTTGTGGCACAGTGACCATCACCCATGCATTTCAGGCATCTCATGAGGATTGCAGACTGGGAAAGCCTTCCCACAGGAGGCGCAGGGTTTGAAGCCAGGCATTCATCCCCAGACATTGCACTGGGACCAGTGCTGGGTAACACATGTGCTCCCGATGCAATGTCTGGGATGACTTCTCTGATGACTTTGCTACCAAAACTAATATAGTGACTGAGAAAATACTGTCTAATGACAACTAGCTTGGTTTGATGCAAAGAAATGATGGGAAAACAGGCACTTGTGAAAAACACAAGGGCCAATAGTTCCAAGACCATCACTTAGGCAGAAAGAAGGAACTGAAGGGGGGTTGGGTCAGTGCTACATACATACTGTGGCCAGAGCATGGGACCAAGGGGGTGTTGGCAACTGACCCTACAGGGATAGGCTAGAGCAAAAAAGCTTCCCAGATGACTGTGCACCATGGCACATACACACCTGAATCAGAATGAATGTAAGCAATGCTTGAAGAAGAATTCTTCCGTTGACCTAGCCATGTCTGCAGTGAGGGATAGACAAGCATACCTGCTGCGCTAAGGGTATGAATTTCTAACTGCTATAGTTATGTCACCCTGACTTTTACATGTAAACCAGGCCTGAGATTCTGGAGAACAAGATATAATCACCAGAGAAGAATCATTGTGACATATTGATCTATACAAGGTCTTTCCCAGTCCTGCTACCACTGCAGGAACAGTTTTTGGGGGAGCAACAAACTAGCTTGTTTCCCCCATTTAGAAGCCTGTTAGAGAGAATGGCCCACTTTCCAGTTTGACAAAATGTTTGAGGCAATAACAGGAATATTTTAAGGTCTGGTGTACATTTAAAAGTTAGCTGGACAACTAAGTACTTGGAAGTATTAAAGTAGTGGATAGTTTTGCCTGAAGTTTCTTTTCTTGGGCGGAGATAGGCCTGGGGACTCTTCTGGTTGTGTCCTCATACTGCTTCTTGCTACATCTGTGCACCTGTGACTGCCTGATCATTGTGCAAGACCACTGGAAACATTCACACTCCTACAGCTGGCATCACAGGAGATGCTTCATTTTTTGAGGCTCTCTGCCACAGTCACAAATATGGGTACATGTATCTTTAGATTGGCCAACCCCAGTGAAGAGTTGTTTAACATGTCATATGGTCCTGTGCTGGTCTGCACTGGGTGGTAGCTGTTTGACTAGTGAAAGGCAGAGTGGTCAGGCAACAGGGTCATTCTTTACTCTTGCTTGCCATAACTAACCCTTGTTTGTTTGGTTTTCAGTATGAGGGCTTTAACTGTGGTAAGAAAACTTTGTTGTGAATTCAATCAACTTAGTGTCCAAGTTACATCATATAGTACAGTAGATGTGCCTGGATCTGTGTTTTGCCTTCTGTGTTTGATTCCATTAGCAACTTCCTGGCTTATATCAGCAGGACCATTACTTGGGGGAATGCAGAGGCTGTTGAAGTGGGTAGGCTTAAAGCAGTGGTTCTCTACCTTTTTGGCATGAGGACCACAGATATAATTTTTACAACCCTGAATAAGGGCCACCAGCAATGTTCTCCCCAGGAATTGAAATGGGGCGGGGGTGAAATTTACAGGGGGTGTGTGAGGGCCAATGAGATGTGAGCCTGCTGGTGAAGAGGGACTATATGGCATCATACTAAAAACTGAAAAGTGGTTCATGAATGACCATTTTCATAGGGAAAAAAAGAGTCCTGTGACACTTTTAAAGACTAACAGCTTTATTCATCGCATGAGCTTTTGTGAGACAAAATCCCACTTCATCAGATGCTTTATCTTCAAAACATCTGACAAAGTGGGATTTTTTCCAATGAAAGCTCATGTAATAAATAAATCTGTTACTCTTCAAAAGTGCCACAGGACTCCTTGTTTGTTTTGCTGAACTAAACTAACACATATACCCCTTTGGATCGTGGCAACATTTTCTTAGATTTTCACACAAAGTTGGCTACTGGTCTGGGACCAATACCATTCAGCCTATTCATAAATGATCAGGTAAAAGGGGTGAACACTGAAGTGGCAAGTTTTGCAGATGGTACAAAATTACTCAAGATTAAATTGGATTATTATTTAATTTGGATTATTAAATCCAAACCAGACTGTGAAGACTTTTACAAAGGGATCTTACAAAACTGGATGACTGGACAACAAAATGGCAGCTGAAATTCAATGCTGATAAATACAAAGTAATGCATATTTGAAAACAGAAACCCAATGATACATATAAAATAATGGGGTCTAACTTAGCTGTTACTGCTCAAGAAAGAGAGAGACTCATAGACTTAGGGCCATAACTATGGATTTGGGCACCCAGAGCAAGCAGCCCCAAAGGCGCCTCCCCACCTGGGCTCCGATCTAGGGCCCATCCTTCCCAATGGCAGGGGATCCCCCCCACCCCCGGCAGCTAGAGCTGTTTGGGGGCTTGCTTCCCTGCCACGGCCAGAGCCGGGAAGGGAGTTCTTACTCTACCGTGGCCAGAGCCAGGCCAGGGGGTTCCTTCCCTGCTGGTGGCCAAGTGCAGCTAGGGCTGGGTGGGGGGCTGCCCTGGCCCACTGTTCCCTCTAAGGTGCATGTGCACGTGCACACAACTTTTTTGGCCCCAGTGCACTGCGTTTTCCAGTAGTGCATGGAACCAGGGCTCAGAGGCTGAAATCCAAGCAGCTGGCTGGCAAGAAGGCACCATCACCTCCCAAAGCCCCATGGCAAGCATTGTCTCCGAGCCCCAGCCTCTCGTGGCAGCGCTGAACAGGAGAAAGAAAGAAAGAAATACTGGCTTCTGTGAGAGGCTTGGGCTTGGAGACAATGCTCGTCATGGGGCTTTGGGCAGTGATGGCACCTCCTTGCCCACCAGCCACTTGGGTCTTGGCTGCTGAGCTGAGCAGAGCAACACTGCCAGGCAGCCAAGGAGGAGGTGGAGCCTGCTGCCTGCTTTCTTTTTCTTTATTCCTTCTCTTTATTTTTCTTCTTTCCTTTTTCTTTTCCTTTCTCTTCCTTCCATCTTTCTTTTTCTCTTTTCTCTTTCTTTCATCTTTCTTTTCTTTCTTTTTCTTTCTTCCATCTCTTTTTTCTTTCTTTCTTTTCCTTCCTTTCTTGTTTTCATTCTTCTTTCTCTTCTCTCTTTCCTTTCTTCTTCTTTTTCTCTTTTCTTCCTTCCTCTTTTCTCTTTTCCTTTCTTTTCTCTTCCTTCCTTCTCTCTCTCTTTCCTCTCTCTTCCCTTCCTTCTTTCTCTCTCTCTCTCTCATCCTCCTTTCTTTCCTTATCCCCATTTTTAAAAAAAAAACTTTAAAATTATTTTAATTAAAAAGTTTTCTAAAAATTAAATTTCAAATAAATATTCATACCAATTCAATTAATTAAACCCAATTAATTAATTCAATTTACAATAAACACATTTTAAAATATAGTCATTTTAATAAACATTTTAAAACAGAAGCCTATTTTAATTTTTAATGAACACATTTTAAAACATAGGCCTGTTTTGTACAAAAGAAGCAAGGAATCTTTGGCACTTGAAGACTAACAGATTTATCGGTCTGTAGCAGAGGGGAGCAGTTAGTCAGCCGCCAAGAGGCAGCTGAGCACCCGCACTACCCCTACTGGCCAGAGACAGCCCAGCAGGGTGGCCGGGGCCGGAACCAAAGGGGAGGGCACTGGGAGCAGGAGTACTATAAAAGAGAGCGGACCAAGCAGCCATGAAGGGAACCCAGAGGGAGGCAACTGCCACTCCTGGCAGACCTCCCTCCACTGGGAGGAGGGGAGGCTGACAGCCGACCCGACTTCCCACCTGCGGAGAGTCAGAGCGCGGAACCTTGGGCAACTGTACCCCTGGAGAAGACTCCTCCCAGGGAGGACCTTGATGAGCTCCTCTCTGCAGAGAGCCTGAGCCCTGTAGACCAGCCCGACGCTGGGGAGGACCTGGAGGAGCTCCCTTCTGCTGAGGACAGCGAACCCGCCCTTCCGGACTCGTGCGACCTGGAGGAGTTGCCGTTGGCCAAGGGGGCCGAGTTTCCAGCCTTGCCGCCCAAAGATAGCAAGGGCCTGACGAGTATGCCCTGGGGGTCCTATCCGGAGGATCACGAGGACGGCGTGCCCCAGGTCTCGCCGGGCAAGGGGAGGAAGTAGCCCAGGGACAATTGTAAGTCGGTGCGTTTCGGCAGGAACCCCACTGGCACAGTGGCCCTTCGTGTGGCCACTGCTAGGGCCCTGGGCTGGAACACAGTGGAGTGGGCGGGCCTGCGTTCCCCTTCCCTTCCCTGCTACCCGCTAGACTAACTGTTGGTTTGCCTTACCCCAGCCGGGGTTGAAGGCCTGAACTTGCTAACTGTTGGTTTGCCTTACCCCAGCCGGGGTTGAAGGCCCGAACTTGCTAACGGATTGCTTGCCTCGCCCTGACGAGGGGAGGACCTGACTATACGGTCACATGAGATTTCGTGGGAGAAAATCCCACTTCATCAGACGCTTGGAAGACAGGGAACTTACAGAATGGAATGAAAATAAATGCAAGGGAGTGTAAGACATGGGATCAGGTCATACAGTAACAGCAAATCAGAGCAGTTAGGATTCAAACTTTGGGAAATGTTCAATCAGTACATAGAGGAGGGTGAAGTCAAGTCACCTGTTGTAATGGGAAAAGGAGCCATAGTCACAATTCAATCCTGCTTTCACACAATTAAATCTGCATATCAGTTCTAATTCAGCTGTTTCTCTTTGAATTCTTGATGTCCCATTCACTATCAAGCCAGCTACTCCATCAAGTGCTCATTCACCTGCTCATCCACTAATGTGATTTATGCCATCATGTGCCAGAAATGCCCCTACACTTTATACATTGGACAAACAGGACAATCTCTATGCAAAAGAATAAATGGGCAGAAAACTGACATCAGAAATCACAACACTCAAAAACCAGTTGCTGAGCACTTTCATCTTTCTAATTGCTCTATGGACGATGTGTTAATAACTGTGCTCAAAAAAATCAATGGGACATCAAGACTTCAAAGAGAAAAAAGCTGAATTGGAATTGATATGCAGATTTGATTGCATGAAAGCAGGACTGAATCATGACTATGGCTTCTTTTCCCATTACAACAGGTTATTTGACTTCACCCTTCTCTGTGCACTATTTCCCAGTGTTTGAATCTTAACATCTCCTCTGATTTGCTGTTACTGTATGTCCTGATACCATCTCTTACACTCCCTTGCATTTATTTTCATTCCATTCTGTAAGTTCCCCATCTTCCAAGCGTCTGATGAAGTGGGATTTTCTCCCACAAAAGCTCATGCAATAAATAAATGTTAGTCTTCAAGTGTCACAGGACTTCTTGCTTCTCTTGCTGAACTATGCTAACACGGCTGTCCCTTTGGAACTATTTTGTATGCTACACAATTGTAGTTTTGGTAAAATGGATAATAATGTGTAACTGTAAAGTTGAACTCACAAGTTACCATAAGGCAAAATTGCTGCTCACGAACTAAAATTTTTGCTGATGATATCCAAATCCTTAGAGGGAACACTGAGGCCACTCTGAGCCAAGTGGTGGGGATAGGGACCCCCCTGCCCAGCTCTAGTCACGCTGAGCTGGGTGGCAAGGAAAGCACCCCCCACTGCCCACTGAACATATGAGCAAGTCTCACCAGATGTTGGAGTCTATTGTGGATAGTTCTCTGAAAAGTTCTGTTCAATGTGTGTGTACAAAAGCTAATGTCATGTTAGGAAGGAACCATTAGGAAAGGAAATGGATTTAATAAGACAGAAAATATCATAATACCACTCAATGTTGCCTCTAAGAGATGGTGGCAGCTGAGCAACTCATGTTTCTCGCTGCGCTCCCCCCCGCTTGCTGCGCTACCCCCCCCCGTGGGCCTGCTCCTGCCCCTGCCCCCGTGGCCCGCTCCCGGCTGCCCCCTGCTGCCCCCCGCTCCCGGCCACCCCCCCTGCTCCCAGCTGCCCCCTGCAGCCCCCCCATGACCCGCTCCCGGCGGCCCCCCCACCCCTGTGACCCGCTCCCAGTGGCCCCCCCATCCCCGCGGGCCTGCTCCTGGCCGCCCCCACTCCTGCTGGCCCACTCCCGGCTCCCCAACAGCCTCCCCACCCCCACAAACTTACCTTGTGGCTGGAGCCGCACGGCCCAGCCACAGCTCCTGGGGCCAGAGAAGCTCTACGGAGCATGCTCCGTTAGAGCTTCTCTGGGCGGGAGTTTTCAAAACTCCCAGCCCCAGAGGAGCCCTATGGAGGCCCTCTGGCTGCCGGCAGTGTGCTGCCAGCAGCCTTCCCTGCGCTGGCGGCTGCGGCGGGCTGCGCTGCAGCGCGCCAGCGCAGCTTAGAGGGAACATTGATGCCACTGTATAAATCCAGGGTACTCCCACATCTTGAATAGAGCATGCAGATTTGATTGCCTGATCTCAAAAATATACATATTTGAATTGGAAGAGGTACAGAGAAAGGCATTTAAAATGATTAGGGGTATTGCACAGCTTCCATCTGAGAAGAGCTTAATAAAACTGGGACTTTTCAGTTTAGAAAAGAAATGACTGAAGGTGGATATAGAGGTCTATAAGATCATGACTGGTATGGCAAAAGTGAATAAGGAAATGCTATTTAATATTTCACCTAACACAAGAATTAGGTGTCCCCCAATGAAATTAATAGGCGGTACATTTAAAACAAACAAAAGGAAGTATTTCTTCCCATAACAACACATGGTCAACCTGTTAACTCTTTGCCAGAGGATGTTGTGAAAGCCAAGACTATAACAGAAGGTGGGACTAGATGTCGAGATGAATAGCTCAATGACTGCCTGTTCAGTTCATTCCCTCTGAAGCACCTGGCGTAGGCCACTGTCAGAAAACAGGTTACTGGGTTAGGTGGCAATTGGTCAGATCCAAGATGGCCATTCTAATGATCTTATGTAAAAATAAATTAAAACAAACATTTTTTAGTACAGAAGATATCCAAGATAATGACCTCTCAAAGTAGTGATGATGAGAGATAGTGACTTTGGCAAATGAAGCATTTTAAAAATCTTGGCCTATTAGGAAATATTTATATAAGTTCCCTAGTCACAAACCTAGCATTCTGGAGCAAAGTCAGTAAAACACAGTGAGATAATAAATGTTAAGTCTTTAAAAATGCTACTAGACTCCTTGTTTATTCAAAAAACAAATGTTCCTTTAACATGCTCCTCTCCCTTCTTTGTAACTCGCTCACCTTGTTGTCCTCCCTTTGCACTGAACCAAAGACAGGGCAGTGGGGGAAGAGCAGTGGCATGGGCCCCACCCTGCTCTGAAGGCAATGGGCAGTGTGGGCATGGCCATCCCTCAGGGTATGGAGTGGGGGAGAGGCCCTGAGCCAGTTGGCCTATGGGAGGCCTTTGGCCACCCAGTACTAAAGAGGCTGGGCAGGCCAGCACAAAGTCCAGACTCCATGCTTCTGCCCTTCTCCTTGCCTTCAGCTTGCTACTGAAGGCAGAGTATCAGTGGTGGGGGCCCTGTGGGCCAGATTCAGAGCCGTAACTACTGTGGGGCCAATGGGGCAAAGCCCCGGGCAGTCCAGAGCAGCTCAGTGGGCAAGGGGCGGCTTTTGCAGCACTGGCTGGAAGCGCTGCTAATGGGAAGGGGCGTGTTCCGATTGGAACACGCCCCAGGCACCAAAAACTAGTATTGCAGCTCTGGCCGTATTGGACATGCCCGTGGTCCAGATCTGGCCTGCAGGCTTTAGGTTTGACACCCCTGAGCTAAAGAGACTATACAAAAATGAACAATGCAATTGTGTTCAGTTTCAGTATTAGAACCAGGTATACTGAGAGTCTGGAAAAAATACTTGTTCTAAAATGAACTGAGAATGCGTGCTGATTTCTTAGGACTGACTGCTCAATCCCTTATGAAATTAAACTAGGCCTCTGGACACTGCAGACCTGAACTGTTGCCACTTGTCCCTTTATGGAAAGCCCAGGAGATTATCCTCTGATAGGCAGATTTTAACTTCAAGGTTAAGGTTGATAGTGGAGAGAAGGAAAAGAACTCTTCAGATAGTAGCCTTGTAGGACAAGCCACCTTTTTGGTGTCACCTATAGCCCTGATAAGGCTGATGTCACAGTATAAGAAAAGGAATAGATTATAATATATTCCCAAAACAGATCTTTGCTAAATACAAATACTGGATAATTGGCCAGGAATGTATGTTAGTGAGATCTGTTCCTCTCACAAGCACAGCAGTATCAGCCTGTAAGATATACACACACACTCAGCTTGATGGATGCACTTCCTGTTCTCCCTTACCTGGTGGATCTGCTCTTCAGTTCTAAATACCATTGCAGATTCTGCCTCCCAGTAATCACATCATGCTTTGCAGTTTCTTCAGAGCCCTGCATAGCTCTCTCTGCCTCTGGCATACACAGTGTCTCACAGGCGCTGAGAGCTCTGCACTAGAAAACCAGCTATACTCCACTGCTGGCTGTCAATACCTCATGGCTGCATTACCTAAGGAGGATGTGTTGCAAGAAGCACAAACAAGAAGAGTTTTATGACCCCTGGCCTTTGGTCTTCATGTGCACTTTATGGGCAGCTTAATACCCTGGAATAAATAGTGGGAGATAACATCTATCTCCACCACAAACCCTCTGAGCTGCCAGGCCCCTGCATCTGCTGGGAGAAAAGCAGCAGGCACCCTCTGTTACGCTAAGTCCTGGTTGATGTGTTTTCAATTGACAGATAAGGATGTGGTTACCTTCTTGGGTCTGGGTGCACACAAATCGAACTTGCTCAGTGAAATGATCTTGCTCTGTTTCTTCCGGTGCCCATTCCATGCTCCCAGTCACTGTCCAACCTCACATCCCTGCATGGGTACAAGGAAATAGTTTGATGTTGTGGAGGGTTAATTTGTTTCCTTCACCTTAGGCTCTGTTTCTCTGTCAGTCTATGTGAGGGGTGAGGCACAAGGAAGGGACCCGGCAAAGATGCCGTATTTGCTAAAGAGGCCAAACCAGAAAAAGGAGGGAGGAACACGAGGTCCCAGCAGGAAGCATCAGAGGAGTTGTCAGAGAACAGGATGTTGGGTGTGTGCACCCAACTGAGGCCCTGAAGGGGTTAACATCAGCCCAAAGAAGCCAATAAAGTTACTTGGCTGCACCTGGAGGAAGGGCCAGGTATAACTGAAGCACAGCTGGGCAGTAGCAGGCTGAGGAGTGGAAGTCTGCTGCAGAAAAGAGAGTTTGAAGGCTGGGACTAGAGCCGGGGTCAGCAACCCAAAAGATAAGAAGAGCCATTTTTTTTTAATTCCTTCAATAACTAAGTGTTTTGAGAGCCACAATGGGTAGCCACCTGGTTAAGAAACTGAATAACAGAACAGAGATGCATATTGATTTTTAACAACAAAAAACAATGTTTAATGATGTTAATAAACAATTTACATATAAACATTTAATGGTGTATGATGTGTTTTAACAACTCAGTCCTTCATTGCATGATGCTTCCTCTTGACCCCCCCCCCCTTGCTTGTGTCCCTCCCTCTTAGAATGCCAGCAGTCACATGAATATGCCTGGAAATATGTTCAATACAAATAGGAATAATTAGGTAGAGATTCTAAAAAACTATTTTTGTGAATGTGAATTCACACCAATGAAACTGTGGGGTTTTTTTGTATCTATAATATCTTTGGTACAGTTATTTTTAAAATCAAGAATCTCCAGTCAGCTTACCAGTTCAGTGCAATATCTGTTTGAGAGTCTCTTTGGAGAGCTGTTGAATAGGAGGCCTGTATGACATCTTCATTTTCAAGCAGGACTGTAAACTGTCATTGTTGAGTCAGCTTCGAAGTTTGCTTTTGACATAATTCATGCTGAAGAGCACTTGTTCACATAGGTACGTTGATCCAAAAATGGAAAGAATGCCAAATACATCTCTCGTCATGTTGCTGTACCTGTCTGATAAGGAATTCCACACATCAAACACAAGCTGATCCTATTTGTGGAGACTGTGCATTTCTTTCCACCTGTGTTTTAGTGCAAGGGCAGACTTCTGTCTTTCTTGATTTTCAAAGTCTGTTACTAAGCAACTGAATTTTGAAGTCCACATCTCCATGGTCCACAGATTGGCTAATTCCAGCTCAAAATCTGGTTGCTCCACTCTCACAAAAGCAGAAAAGTTGAGTGAAGATGTGTCAGCATTAAAGGAGTTCAAAATAAATATTAAAGTTGCCCTTTCCTCTCTGAATTCCTGAAATCGCACAGCAAACAACTGTTGCATGTTTAGAATCACATTTCTGAGATTCTTATTATCAAACTCATTGTTCTGCTCTTTGAATTGTTTCAGTGATGGGAAATGAACTGGTGAGCAAGTTTCCAGGTTTCTCTCAAACAGAGTTAGTTTTTGCTCAAATGAAGGTACTTCTTCCAAAAGTGAAAAGAACTGTGTTTTTCTTTCTGTGCAGCTTTCTGTTGAGGTCATTTAAATGCAGGGCCATAACTAGCATGGGATTACCAGAGCTTTGCCCCAGGCACCCCAGAGCGGTTCCATTTAGCCGCTCGATCAAAGGGCACGTTCTTCACCACTTGCTCCGGGCACCATTCATTCTAAGGGCATGTTCTGCTCTGGATGCCCTGGTTACCAAAATTCCTAATTCCAGCATTGTTTAAATATGAGGTGATGTCAACCATGAACTGAAGTACAATTTCTGCAGCCACAGAGGATCTTCAAGTTTCATGTATTCTTGGACTTTTTGATGCAAGAACACCTTCACTGCTTCAAGACAGGCAGCAAATCAGGTCACCACCTTTTCCCTTGTTAGCCAACATATTCTATTATATAAAAGCAGGTCGGAATGTTGAGAATTCACCTTTTTCCAGAAGTTCACAGAACTATCGATGGTTCAGTCCTTTTGCCGTTATTTTGTTGGCAATTTTCACAACCAGGGTCATCGCTTCCATGATTTCAGGTGGAAATGTTTCTGCACAAAGGGCCTCTTTGTGGATTATACAGTGAAATGATAGCATCTTTTGATCAAAATTTTCTGCAGCAGAGTCACAAACTCCTTCTGTGCCCATCTCATACTCTGTGTCCCATCAGTTGCACCAGTGGCTTTTCTTTGGCCTTCAGACAATCTACAACTGCTGTAAAAATATCCTGTCCCCATGTTTGGCCTTTGAGCGGCAATGGCTCGATGAGCTCTGCTTGGGACCCTCTGAATTCACATACAAGCAGAGGAGGGCAACCTGTGCTATGTGATCAATATCACATAATTCATCACAGGCAATTGAGTAGGCCGGAGCAGAGTTTATGTCCCTGATCTGCTGGCTGCTAATGTCTGGCCATTTTTATTGATCAGTCCCTAACTGTCTTTGCAGACAATGACATATCTTTACATTTCTGAATGACTTCTTTTTTGTTCTAGGAATCTGCAAACAATTCCTCCATTCCTACCATGAAGTACTCCTTTATATAATCACCAGCTGGGAATGGATGTCCATGTTTCACAATCACTTGGGTTATCGTGAAGTTAGCAGCAGTACTGCTATTTGGTGTTGTCATCCATTGTGAGAAGCTATTCTTGCTCTGCTTTGCTTTGTGTGGTAGCTCCTCAATCACACTCTTTCTGAAGTCTTCAGTTGGATATTGCTCAGTGAATGAAGCACGTTTGTGTGCAAAATGCCTCTTGAGATTCGACTTTTTGTTGTTAGCCAGTTTTTCATTGCAAATTAAACATAATGGGAACCCAGGTGAGGTGTGGGTATAAATGCAAACTATTCAGTCCATTCATTTCTGAATTCTTGTTTTTCAGCCTCCATTTCCTTTTTTTTTAAAGCTATCTGGCCCTTCATACAATTTCAGCTTAATTTTGAACTGAATGCTAGTTTTTAGTGCTGCTAATCTTTGATGCACAGACAGTGAAACACCTTTGTCTAAAATTGAACACTCATGTGATGCAAAAAGCAGGAGAGACTTTGGGGTGGACTCTGAAAACAGGAGTACATTACGAGCTCTTACCAGGGCACTGCTGGATAAAATACTATGCAGGGGATAGGCCCCAGTTCTAACTCTCCTGCAGCCCAGCAGTGGGGCCAGGGGACCTATGCGTAGAGCCCTGCACAGATACAAATAAGTGGATCCGTACCCGACCTGCATCCTCAAGAAATGGTCCGCAGATATCCATGTTGTATCGGTGGATGCAGATATAATGTGGATATCCGCAGATATCCACATATTTGCAGGGCTCTAGCTCTGTGCAGATAAAAATACGTGGATCCATATCCGATCTGCATCCACAAGAAATGATACGCAGATATCCGTGTTGTATCCGCAGATGCAGATATAAGGCGGATATCTGCGGATATCCGTGGATTTGCAGGGCTCTACCTGTGTGCTCCTACATAAATCCCCAGCCTAGGGGTCCTTCCTGCCCTGTGGGGGGGGTGCACAGGGTGCAGAGGCATGACACAGAGGAAGGAGATAAATTTGACTTGACCTCAGGGTGCAAGATGCCAGGATACAAGACAACCATCTCACCTGCCAGACTCACCCCCCACAATCCACCACCCCTTCCATCCACCCCACCCCTCTCCCACGTCTTTTTTCGCTCCCCTTTCCCCTTCCCCCTTCTCTTTCACCCTTCCCTAGCAATTTTTGCTCTCCCTGGCCCCAGTACTCACCTGTGCTGGTCCAGGGAGAGGGGAGAGCTACCACACACCTGTCTCTCTGGATGAGATTGCCAGGGAGCCACAAAAGGGCAGTCATGGAGCTGCATGCGGCTCACTCAGCCAGTGTTACAGACCCCTGGACCAGAGTGTTGAGCAGGGGGAAACTTCAGTCTAGGGGAGAAAGGCCTGAGGCAGGCTGTTTAGGAAGGAGTCTAGAAAA